>OX451737.1:1134828423-1136068194 GCA_948472305.1 Vicia faba
AGATAGATAGATAGATAATAGATAGATAGATAGATAGATAGATAGATAGATAGATAGATAGATAGATAGATAGATAGATAGATAGATAGATAGATAGATAGATAGATAGATAGATAGATAGATAGATAGATAGATAGATAGATAGATAGATAGATAGATAGATAGATAGATAGATTAGATAGATAGATAGATAGATAGATAGAGATAGATAGATAGATAGATAGATAGATAGATAGATAGATAGATAGATAGATAGATAGATAGATAGATAGATAGATAGAGAGAGAGAGAGCGAAACAAGGATTTGTTTAGAAAGTTCTCCAATCATCCTCGCTATGGCTACGTCTCTCTCCAATTCCAATTTGGAATTAGGATAATTTTCTTACTTTGCAAAAGTATGATTACAAGAGAAGTGTTCAAGAGAAACCCTACAAACCCTAAACGTTTGATGTTGATTCAACCCTTTATCTTCTTTTGATCTTCAACAAGACCAAGACACATTAACTACCAATTTATTTATCGAATCTTTCTACTCCTTTGGGTACCAAATTCTAAAGCTCTTTCGCGCATGATCAATTGTGCCTAATGCACATGCGAATTTTTAATTCGATTCGTTGTTCTCCTGCTACTTCCTTGGGTACCAAACTCCGAAGGATTTTCACTAGGCCGCAATCCTCTCTTGAAAGTCTTGCACGAAAACTCTCAAATCTACCAAAGATCTTGGAGGACAAACCCTATATTTTTCCAGATGGAACCCTCTGCAAATCTCAACTCAATATTCTCGGCTACATAAGAACCTAATTGGGCATTATCAAATCTCGCCTAGATGGCACCCCGATAAAAAGATGATTATACGTGATTTATCAGTGTTTATGCATAGGTTGGAGGTTGAAGGTGAATAGCAATTACAGTAAGTGTTTATAGTTTCATCAAGTTGGAATTATGCATGAATGATGTATTTATAGTTGTGGAAGTTTAGATGCAAAGAGTTAATTTTCTTAATTAAAAAGAATTGAAAAGTTGACCCAATCAAACAGTATGTGCCGACCTGAAATATGTATGTGCCGACACATAAGTCAAAAACCAATTGTATGTGCCGACCTGAAAAGGAAGATGTGTCAGCCTATGCATAGCAGTAACTTCTGGCTTAAATACTACAGTAGATGTGTCGGCCTAAAATTTCTATGTGTCGGCACATAAAATAGAAAAATTGAAAGTTACAGTATGTGCTTGCCTGTATGGATGCACATGTTGGCCTATGACACTCAGAATCTACAAGTTTCAATATTGAGTTGCATGTGTCGGCCTGAAGCACGTATGTGCTGGCCTGAAAAGCGGATGTGCCGACACATGCAAGTGTTTTTTGTGTAGAAAATAATTTTTCTTGATTTGGATTAATTTTAAACTTATTTTGAATGCTTCCTAAGACCTTAATGCAAGGGTGCACCAAATGACACAGATAGCGTCCAATATACATATGTGGTACGGTGGGAGAACTGACTTGAGGTTTTGCGTTTGTTTTTGCAAATGTTTCGATTGAGCAAGAGTCGCCACCGACTTTTTATTTTATCCTAAGGAAAGGTTAAAAAGCACAGCAAAAACCTTTGAGATGTTTTCTTGGGTTCGGGGAGTAGATTATAGAAAGGGAAGGTATTAGCATCCTTTCTATCCATGGTTATCCATGGGCTCTTAGTTACTTGCTTAGATCAACTTGCCTTGATTTTGAATTGTTTGAAATGGTGTTTTCAATTGTTTGAAATGGTGCTTTGTATGTGTGGTTTTGAAAATGTTTTGAAAAAGAGGCCAATGTGGTGGCAACCTTTGTAATGATCCATGTTGGGATGTATACAAAGATGTATGTCTTTTTTTAAAAGTTTTCAATGTTTTTGAAAATTGTTTTGAAAGTGTGTTGTGAAGTGTGGTTTTTGAAAAGTAGGCAAGTGTTTTTGTTTTGCAAGTTGGCAAGTAACCAAGAGCTATCTACCCTAAATTTCTCAAAGATCTTTGCTATGTTTTAACCCTTTTAACAATTTTATTCCACCATTGTATTTGGTGGACAATCTTGTGTTAGAATGTGAACGGGATGGGCGCGGGTCATCGTTTAGACCATGATTGCAATGGTGCCAAGTGTCTTTGGCAACTTTTTCCTTTAAGGGACTTGATCATTTTTAGGCAACTTTTTAAAGCGTCATCGAGGGACTATGATCATTTGAATTGTTTTGTTTTGCCAAAGACACCTAACATGCAATATGGCCCCTTTATTGAAGGCAACAAGTGGAGTACCCTAGGGGTGCAAGTATGATTAGTGTTGTCCATTTTCATGCTTGTTTATCTTAAATTTAGGTCAAATTATTTGTTGTTTTTTGATTTGCATACCAAACCCTAATTCTATCATGGCATATTTAGAAAGCTTTTAAAGTGCGGAATTTAAAGGTCCTAAATTATTACACAATAATCATGGGAATGGGGGTACAAATGTTCAAATGGGGATGAGAATTCATATCAGAGTAGTGTCCAATATTTACAACCAAATCGAATTGCGCAAATGTAAATATAAAGATGTATATAAATAAAGCAATATGTATGTGAAAGTATTTTTGTGTAAGTGTATGTTTTATTCACAAGTAAAATACAAATAAAATAAATAAAAAGAGTTAATTTGGATATTTTCATGTTTAGGGCAAAAAACCCTAATTTTGCTAAGTAAAGGGTATTTATTATTTAATATATATTATATACAATATTTATTAATTATATACAAAAAATAAATAAAAGAGAAGTATATTTGTCAAAAAGGTATTTTTGATGTTAAATATTAATAAAAATAAAAATTTATATTTTTTGTATTTTTATCCTAAATATCCTAATAAATATGTAAATATTTGTATTATATGTTAAATATATTAAATATGTACAAAACTAAAATATTTAATATTTACAAAAAAAGTATATATTTTTATAAAATGTTTTCAAAGGATAAAATAAAATAAGAAATCAGAAAATAAAATGTATTGGTATTATTTTAGTATTTTAAATAAAAGTATATTATATATTTATTTACATATATAACTAAATGAATCAAATAAATATCAAATAAAATGCAAAAAAATGTGAGAAAAATATTTTTAATGTTTTTTCATGTTTAGATAAAAATATAAAATCAAAATCAAAAGGAAAAAATCAAAAATGACAAATATATCTCAAAATGGGTCAGGGGGTGCATGTGTAAAACAGTGGTGCAAAAAGGAAGAACAACACAGGCCCAGCCCAAAGAGGTTGTCTTCAACCTCCAGACTATTCAAACAACAAAAACACGCGTTTTGCTTTGTCCCTGCTATCTCCTGATTCCTTGATTTTCAGCACAAACTCATAACATAAGAAATGTCAAGCATCAAACCACGAATCCATACATATAAAAAACTTGATCTAACTCTCAGAAATGAGAGAGAATTTCTTCTCCCCCAATTTCTGACCTAAGTTTTTGTCAATGTTCAGGTCTTAAATTCTCTCAGCATATGCAATATAAATGGAAAGTGAGGATATGAGTGGCTTCAGGGACATGAGTATGACAACTTTCATTCATAAATCTAAACCTAACTCTTCCTAGATTGAGAGATAGAAGTCCATGAACTTACCTGTTCAGCTTGGATCGTGTATGACAATGGAGGAACTTTCAAGGCAATGTGAGGACTGGTACAACTTGCTTGAAGTTCAGGGATGCTTCTCCAACCTTTAGCTTGCTTTGAAACTAAATCAATCGAGCTATAGAAGTCAACCTGCAAAACAGAAAAAGTGAAAATGGTGAAGTTGGTTAGAGGTGTTACAGGTCGTGTCCAATGCTTGGGATAGTTTGTATAGGTGGTATGGAGTGTGTATGAACTGGTTTTGGCCAGGGCGCACGAATGGATTGAGTTATGGATCTCAAACTGCAGGGATGCCCTGTTTTTGTGCAGTACAATGGTGTTTTGAGGTTTAGGGAGGCATGGAAGGTAGTTGGCTCGTGCCTTAGCTCAGGTTTGATGTTTGGAATATGTTCAACAACTTTGTCTATGTTTGTGGTTGCAGCAATGTGAGATGTTGTACAATATGCCAAGTTTTCTTTTTTAAGCCAAGTTTGTCAACTTGGTTTCTAGACTTATGCAGGCCCCCTAAACATGCTGCCTCAATCCCTCTTGATCAGTGTGTTATGTCCATGAATCTTGTGTCCAAAGATATGCATTGTACCTCTTGATTTGCAAACTTGACATAAAGTGTAACTTTTCAAAAATGGATAATTTGCTTTTTCTAATTAAGGCTTAATTCTTCATACAATGATCAAATGCACAAAATAATGCCTTGGCACAATGGATTGGCATTTAATTATCGAGTAAGAAAAGGATTAGAGGCCTGTAATTAGCTTGCTCATGCTGATTTGAAAAATTGCACAAGTTATGAACATGCCTTTGGCCATGAATCAAAGTGACTTTTGCTCATATTTCCAAATTCGATTCTCCTTAACCACAAGGTTGTTTGATGAGTTCTTGGACATTTTGGAAAGCTTGGAATGTGTACTATAATCCATCTTTGTAATGCAATTTGAAATTCTAAGTGGAAGCATATGAAAAGTGGCCATGAAGTTGGGCAAAAATCCTGCCTAGAATAGGTCAAAAATTTTCTAAGTTAAGAATGTTTTGCACCCCTATTCCAAAAATCATAACTTGAGCTACAAGCTTCTGTTGAGGAAACTTTGTGAATCAAAGTTGTAGATTTTGCAATGGACTATAACTTTCATGTTTTGATTTTTGTTTGAATCCAAATATATCTTGATGAAAAAATGGGACAAAGTTAGGAAAAAATTAGGGATTTTTATAACTTAGAAAATTTCTAAGTTATGAAAATTCTTCATTTTAAACCCTAATTTGCAATTCTTGATTTCTTGATGAACAAGTTTCATATTTTAACATGTCTTGATGAAAAATGAATCTTGACACTTGATTTTGACCAAAAAATCAAATTTTGACTTTTCAGTATACAGTCAAATTTGGCTCAGTTGACTGGAAAATTCATCTATCAATCTTGTGCATTTGGGATCTTTTGAACTTGTTGAACATGTAAAGACAATTCCATTGAGTCCTAGAGTCAATATATGAGTTTGGTTTGCCATTGGTTAGGACAAACAGTCAAAAATTTCCTTTGTGCAGTCAAAACCCTAAAAATGACCATTTTGCCCTTTTGGTGATCTGATCAAATTTCTTGTGGAATTGTGATCCAAACTTGACCAAATGGTTCATATGAGTTCATAATGTTCATGTGGGTCAAAAATCATGAGGTTTGACTGTCAATTGACCACAGTTGACTTTTTCCCCAATACAGTTGATTTCTAGGTCAACTGTCCAATTGATTGGGCAAAGATTGGAATCAAGGCTTGAAACTTGGTATGGATAAACTTGTGAGTCCAACATGAAGCATGAAAGTCACTTTGGGCCTTTTAGGTCAAAACATCTTTGTGCAAACACAAACCCTAATTTGGGTCAACAGTGCAAGGAGGAGTCTTGAGCAGAGCAAACCCTAACTTGTTCTTGAACTCCAAGGGTCTACTGGTGAGAAAATGTTGAGGAAATGGGAGGGAAAATTTTGGGGTACAACAGTTGCCCCTATTCAATCTTCTTGAACCTGAAGAGTTAGATTGGCAAGTTTGCCTTTCGCGACTCGAGGGTGAAAGGAGATTGGACACTAGAATGCACGGAAATTTGCACTCGCATGGTAGAGTATCAGCAATGTGATGGCGGGAATGGGCTTATAGATGCCATCTGGAGACGTGACAGAACCTTGTCGGGAATGGGCTTATAGATGCCATTTGGAAGTGTTGATCGCGTAAGAGGTTCCTTAGCGAGAATTTGCGTACTTGGAGAAAGGAAGATGTTTCCTGGCCTGTTACAGGTGTTGATCTTCAGTCTCTTCATGCAGATATGCCCTGGCTGGATACAGGTATCGAATCTACAATTGGTTGCTCACAGATGTGCCCTGGCTAGATACAGGAATCGAATCTGGAACTGTTGTCTACAGATGTGCCCTGGCTGGATACAGGTATCGAATCTGGAATTTGTTGCTCACAGATGTGCCCTTGCTAGATACAGGTATCGAATCTGGAAATTTGCAAAAGTTTGGTAGAGATAGATTTCCTGGCTGGATACAGGTGTAAACCTCTAACTTGAGAATGAAAGATAATTTCCTATCCTGTTACAGGGGTTGATCTTCAAACTCTTCATGCAGATATGCCCTGGCTAGATATAGGAATCGAATCTGGAATTTGTCATCTACAGATATGCCCTGGCTGGATACAAGTATCGAATCTGGAAATAGTTGTCTACAGATATGCCCTGGATGGATACAGGTATCGAATCTGGAATTGCGATAGTTGATAGTAATCATCTTTTGGATTGATCTTTTCCTGAAAAGGCAAAACATCAGTTGTATGCAATGTCATGATGTATGCGATGCGTGATGTCATGATGCTCAAAAATGAGATAGTGTTGTATGCACTTTATCATGTATGTAAGCAAGATGTATGAAATGTGAAATGTCTATGAATGTATTTTCGTCTAGAAAATAAATCCTTGACGAGTGCAGGGAACTTGTGGAATCCTGGGCTGATGTTGAAGAGTAGAGTTCTTTGTTTCCGCCGGGGATGACGGTTGTAAGAATAAACCGGTAGGAGAAGATGACTCGCTGGGGAATAAACTTGTTGGAGAGATTACTCTGCGGGGAATTACTCAGTGGGAAGAGATACTTCGCTGAGGTTTTGATGAGAGCTCCACTGGGGATTCCACTGATAAGTTATGTTAGGGAACTTGATGAACTCCGTTGGGGAATAGGAAGAACTTCGTCGAGGACGATCTTTCCGCGGAAATTAGCTGAGGATAACCTAGTTATACCCTGGTGGGGAAATAACCTTTAAATAAAGTCGGGGAGAGACGTGTGTACTCTGCAGGTGGTAAGCTTCCAGAATCTACTTGGGATAAGCTTCAGAATCTAACGACGACTTCACTGGGGATGTGGATACCACTCTCCTGGGGACACTTTTCGGACTGTACTGGGAAATGGTTCCACTGGATGTCTGTATTCCGCCGGGGAACAATCTTATATTAAGACTGCCGGGGATGCTTGCTGAGGAATATCTCTACTCTGCTGGGGGAACGTTGAGATCTTCTGGGGATGCCCAACTTCCTTTAGGCTGATAGACTAACTCTGCTTGAGGAGAGTACCGTTGACTTGCTAGGGGAATAATGTGCCTTTTTAGGGCTGATGGGAAAACAAAATTCTGCTTGAGGAGAGTATTGCTGAAATCTGGTCTTACTCAGTGGGGAGTTGAGGTAACTTGGTTACGTTCTTTAGCTGAACTTACCTTGGTACCTTGGCGGACAAAGCAACTAGATCGCTTAGACAATTCTAAACTGCCCCTGTTCCTGATGTCATCTGTAATTAGTCTTTTGTTTCGTATGCGAATATTCATGATTAGCAATTAATGTCAAATGCATATATCAAAAATGAAAATTGGACGTTCTTTTGCAAAATAAGACAGAAAAAAGGAAAAACAATGGGTAATTTGTCTGAAAAATTGAACTTGTATTGATTTTGAAATTTGCCTGTAAATAGGCGTTTTAGGTACAAGAGGCTGACGTCCTAGTAAGAGAACGCCGCCGAGCAAAATAGAGTTTGTACAATTTGAAAAGGAAACAAAACAACTATGTGAAAAATAATCCTACTGGGTTCCAACTTTGCTATCGCCTTTATGTCTTCAAACATCTCATCACGTTGCTGCTTAGTTGAAGATGTAGCTGATTGATTGTAGCCGAATTCTGGATGCAAGGTGATCCAATGAGACATAATATTACGCTTATCCCTAACTTTTGCCTGGACCGCCCTTTCGGGTTTTCAGTCCACCGGGATACCCATTTTTGCCCAAGCCGCCTTTTCAGGTTTTCGACTTGCCGGGTGTACAGATTTTTTTCATTTTCATCCCTTATTTCTGCCTAGGTGTGTCAACCTAGCGGGTCTTTTATTCATGCGTAGTATCTTTTTACTATGTCTGCATTGGCAGGGTGAGGAAGGTCGTCACCATCCATGGTGGTTAGAATCATGGCTCCTCCTGAGAAGATATGTTTAACCACAAATGGCCCTTCGTACGTAGGGGTCCATTTGCCCCTGGGATCACTTTGAGGAAGAATGATGCGCTTGATTACCAGGTCTCCGACTTGATACTCTTGTCGTCTGACTTTCTTGTTAAATGCTCTAATCATCCGTTTTTGGTACGTCTGACCATGACAAATAGCGATGTGTCTCTTTTTGTCGATTAGGTTTAACTGATCAAGCCGAGTCTGGATCCAGTCATCTTCGCTCAAGTCTGCATCCTTCATTATCCGGAGAGAGGGTATCTGGACTTCAATAGGCAAGACTGCCTCCATGCCATAGACCAAGGAAAAGGGAGTTGCCCCTGTCGACGTCCGTGCTGAGGTACGGTACCCATGAAGAGCAAACGATAACATTTCGTGCCAATCTTTGTAGGTCACTGTCATCTTCTGCACAATCTTCTTGATGTTCTTATTCGCCGCTTCTACAATCCCATTCATCTTCGGCCGGTAGGGAGAAGAATTGTGGTGCTGTATCTTGAATTGCTCGCAGAGCTCAGTGATCATCTTGTTGTTAAGATTGGTACCATTTTCTGTAATGATCCTTTCCGAGACGCCGTATCGACAGATCAGGTGGTGCCGAATGAACCGTGCCACGACGTTCTTGGTTACGGTAGCATAGGAAGCTGCTTCAACCCATTTCGTGAAGTAATCAATCGCTACCAAGATGAAGCGGTGCCCGTTAGATGCCGTAGGTCGGATCTCGCCGATCATATCAATGCCCCACATTGCAAAAGGCCAAGGTGTCGTCAAGACGTTCAGAGGAACCGGAGGAATGTGCACCTTATCAACATAGATCTGGCATTTGTGACAAGTTCGAGAATGCTGATAACAGTCGGCTTCCATTGTGGACCAGAAATATCCTGCCCGGAGGATCTTCTTTGCCATGGTATGTCCACTGGAATGTGTTCCGAATGTACCTTCATGTAGTTCTGCCATGATCTTTTCTGCTTCAGTCTTATCCACACAACGCAGTAAAGTTGAATCATGGTTTCGCTTGTAGAGAATGCCATTGCTGAGGAAGAACTTTGCCGCAAACCTTCTCAGGAATTTCTTGTCATTAACGGATGCACCCTCGGGGTATTCTTGAGCTTCCAAGTACCTCTTCACTTCATGATACCAGGGTTTTTCTGTTACCTGCTCAGTCTCGAGATCGCAGCAATGTGCAGGTTCATCCAACTTCTAAATGATGATCCGGGGAGCCTCGTTATCCCATTTGACTTTGAACATAGAATACATTGTAGCCAACGCATCCACCAACTGATTCTCCTCTCTTGGGAAGTGTTCAAAAGTTATCTCTTCGAAGTGGGGAAGCAATGTCAGCACATACTCCTTGTAAGGAATAAGATTTGGGTGTTTCGTATCCCACTCGCCTTTGACCTGATTGATCACGAGAGCGGAATCTCCGAAGACACTCAGAAACTTGATCCTTAAGTCAATTGCAGCTTGAAGACCCATGATACATGCCTCATACTCTGCCATGTTGTTGGTGCAGTTGAAACATAGTCGGGCAGTGAGTGGAGTATGGGTGCCTTTAGGGGATATGATCACATCGTCGATTCCATTACCCAAAGCGTTTGAGGCTCCGTCAAAGTGCATAGACCATTGGGATCCTTCCTCAGGTCCTTCATCCGGTCCAGGTACTTCACAATCAGTCACTACCATGATATCCTCGTCTGGAAATTCAAAGTTCATCGACTGGTAGTCGTCCACTGCCTGATGTGCCAGATGGTCTGCCAGTACACTTCCCTTGATTGCTTTTTGAGTCGTGTACTGGATGTCATATTCCATCAAGATCATTTGCCATCTTGCTATTCTTCCTGACAGAGCAGGATTTTCGAAAATGTACTTGATTGGATCCATTTTTGAAATCAACAGAGTAGTGTGAGTCAACATATACTGTCTCAGCCGGCGAGCAGCCCATACTAGAGCGCAGCAAGTTTTCTCGAGCAGTGAGTACCGGGTCTCACAGTCGGTAAACTTTTTGCTCAGATAATAAATAGCGTGCTCTTTTCGGCCAGACTCGTCATGCTGCCCCAGCACACATCCCATTGAGTTGTCAAGTACTGTCAAGTATAGTATTAGAGGTCTCCCTTCAACCGGTGGCATAAGAATGGGTGGTTCTTGGAGATACTCTTTGATCTTTTCGAAAGCGGCCTGACATTCATCATTCCAATGTACTACTTGATCTTTCTTCAGAAGCTTGAAGATTGGTTCACAGGTAGCAGTTAGATGTGAGATGAATCGGGAAATGTAGTTCAACCATCCTAGAAAGCCTCTGACTTCTTTCTCTATCTTGGGAGTTGGAATATCTTGTATGGATTTCACCTTGGCAGGGTCCACTTGAATACCTTTGTCGCTTACGATGAAACCTAGCAATTTTCCAGATCTCACCCCAAAGGTGCATTTGTTTGGGTTCAACCTCAGCTTGTACAACTTCAGGCGGTCAAACAGCTTCCGTAGATGGTCAAGGTGTTCCTCCTCAGTTTGGGACCTTGCAATCATATCATCGACATACACTTCTATCTCGTGGTGGATCATATCATGAAATAAAGCAACCATGGCACGTTGGTAAGTTGCCCCAGCATTTTTCAACCCAAAAGGCATGACCTTGTAGCAAAAAGTGCCCCACTGAGTAACAAAAGTGGTCTTCTCCATGTCTTCAGGAGCCATCTTTATCTGATTATAATCGGAGAAACTGTCCATGAAGGAGAATACTTTATGCTGAGCAGTGTTGTCAACCAGAACGTCAATATGAGGCAGAGGGAAGTCATCTTTGGGGATGGCCCTATTAAAATCCCTGTAATCAACACACATTCGGACCTTACCATCTTTCTTCGGCACTGGAACCACGTTGGCAATCCACTGAGGGTAAGAAGTCACTGCTAGAAATCCGACATCAAATTGTTTCATAACCTCAGCTTTGATTTTCTCGGACATCTCTGGACGCATACGGCGGACCTTCTGTTTTACCGGAGGGCAGTCTTCCTTGGTAGGCAGGTGATGAACCACAATGTCGGTATCCAACCCAGGCATGTCTTCGTAAGACCAGGCGAAGATTTCCACATAGTCATGCAGCATCTGAATCAACCGTTGTTTCACACTGAGCTCTAGATTAGCACCAATCTTGACTTCCTTTCTGTCTGTCTCAGTACCCAGATTTACCGTTTCCACTGGCTCTTCATGTGGCTGAATGGCCCTCTCTTCCTGGAGTAACAGTCTTGCAAGTTCACCAGGCACTTCGCAATCATCTTCACCTTCGTCTTCGGCTAAGTTGATCGGATTCTCGAAGTCATAACTGGCAGTAGTAGAGTCGTTATCAGTGAGATCCAGAGTGGATTGGAACCTGTATAAGTGAGTGTGTGTAAATATAGTTGTTTTGCGATATATAATAAAGAAAGAAAAGGAGCGCAAGATTTTGAAATGCAACAAACGTCCAATGTTTTGATTAATGATATATGAAAATGTCATACAAAAGCCCTCACAAATGGAGCCACGGTGCCCCGGGTAGGACACCGAGCCATAAAAGTTTCAACATATTGTTTGTTACAAATTGAAAACAAAAGAGTTCTTTACTGAGTGACAAAAGTAATAGGTGTGAAGTCTTTGGCAGTCCAGTTGCTTGGTCCACTGTCGGTTGTTGGGTAGATCCAACTGTCGAATTCAGATTCCTCCGTGTCATCTTCAATAGCATTCACTCCCGGGTTGGTGACGAACACGGGAGGTCCTCCAATTCTTGCCTTACGAACAACCCTCTGAGCCTCTGCAGTGAAGCCCAAACCAAACTTGTCGGTCTTCGGAGTGAAGTCAGGAAGTCGGCCCCAGTTTGCACACTCACCCTTCTCAATCACAGCCCGGGCATCCTTTAAGGAAGCCATCTTCAAAGGAGGGTCTTCAATCACAGTTTCAGCTGACGCCAGTGTCTGAGGCACTTCTTCAAAGTGTTGAAAGGGGGTTTCAATGAACTCCCCATCCATTTCTATGTACCGGAACGAGTTAAGTTGGCTGACCATATACTCTTCTTCCCCTTGAACTGTAACAATCTTTCCTCTGACTGGGTATTTAAGCTTTTGATGTAGTGTGGAGGTCACCGCTCCAGCCTTATGGATCCATGGACGACCCAACAAACAGGAATAGGATGGTCGGATATCCATCACATAGAAAGTAGAATCAAACACTTGAGAACCAACCCTGATTGGAATGTCAACTTCCCCGTGTACCATCCTTTTCGAACCGTCAAAGGCTCGGACAATAATGTTACTAGGCTTGAGCTCCAGACCCTCACAATCCAGCCTGTCTAGGGCTTTCTTGGGCAATACGTTCAATGAAGAACCAATGTCTACCAACACATGGGCAAGAGTAGTGCCCCTGCATTCAATGGAGACATGCAGGGCGTCATTATGGTTTTTTCCTTTGGCAGTCAAATCGGTGTCAGAGAAGCCCAAACCATTATCAGCAGTCAAGTTGGCCACACAATCAGTAAATTGATCAGCAGACGTTTCTTGTGGCACATGAGCCGTCTTCAGGAAGGAGATCAGGGCCTTGGCATGGGACTCTGAACATAACAACAGTGATAGCATAGAAATTTTTGATGGGGTGTGCCCCAACTGCTCGACTACATTGAAATCACTTTTCTTGATAATCTTGAGAATTTCCTCCATCTCTTGCTGGGAGGCTTCAACAGTGGTTGTCTTCGGCGCCTACGTCAGGGCAGGCAAATCAGTAGCAATCCCTTTGCCCCGAGCGTCAGATGACTCGGCAGCAGGGGTAGAAACAGGAACTTGATTAGGAAGTGGAACATGCACACTTGCAGGTGTGATGATAAGGGGTTTCTGAATAGCTGGTGGTGCGATATCTGGCGAAAACAACCTACCACTGTGTGTAATTTTGGCAGGCCCGATGATGTTACTGACACCGGTACTTGTATCAAACTCTTGCTTCACTCCAAGCACATAAACATATGCCCCATAGTGCCACGGGACAACTTTGTCGGACGTATAGGGGAGGGCCCCCGGAACAGTGATGATGACAGGAGCAATCTTTTGAGTGGACATGATTTTGACAGGCTTCTTTGAAGGAGCCTTAGGAGGGTTGTTGAAAATAGTAACAATAGACACTTCCTCAGCAGGGATAGTAGGAACAACAATCTTCTCGAACAAGATTTCTTTGCTATCCATCAGGCTTTGGATACCTGATTTCAGCAAAGGACAACCAAAAGGCGAAACAACACATAGAAGGCAATCTTCACCACATCCCGGAAATAAACCGGCTAGCAATAGATTCCTTTTAACAGTCAACAACGGAGTAACAATCTCTTCCACGGAGGCTACATACCGGTCTTCTTCCACAACATTCACTCCATGCTGGGGCATGGGAGCAGTTACAACATTGGGTCTTTCGGGCGCCTCAAACTGTATTTCTTTAGCATCAATAAGGTCTTGAACCTTATTCCTCAGAGACCAACAATCGTCCGTAGTATGCCCGGGGCTATCAGAGTGATAAGCGCAACGGGCGTTGGGGTTGTACTTCGGAGAAGCTGTGTTCACTACCTTCGGAGCTTCTTTGACAGTTACCAGATTGGTTGACAGTAGTTGCGGCAAAATCTGAGACAGGGTCATGCTGAGCCGAGTGTACTGCCTTTTGGGTCTCTCACCCCTTGGCTGGTTGAATTGCTAAGGAGCAGCAGCAGGCTTTGAAATTACCAATGCATTGACAGCTTGGTGGCGTTCCGGTGTAACTTGTCTTCTAGGACCATAAACAGCACTAGCTTCCTTCTTGAAAGGCTTCTTCTCAGTACTCGCGGAGGCACCCTTCTGTATCTTCCCCGACTTGATACCAGCTTCTATCCTCTCACCCGTTAAGATCAAATCTGTAAACCCAGCAGAAGAATTACCACTCAGATGATTGAAGAATGGGCCAGACAGGGTCCCTAGGAACATATCAACAAGTTCACGGTCAGTCAAAGGAGGCTGCACCCTGCCATCCAGGTCTCTCCACTTTTGTGCATACTCCTTAAATCCTTCGCCCGTCCCCAATGACATACCCTGGAGTTGGGTACGCGTGGGAGCGAGGTCAGAATTGTACTTATACTGTTTATAAAATGCGGTAGCCAAATCTTCCCAGTTTCGAATACTGGCTCCATCTAGCTGATAGAACCATTCGAGTTGAGACCCCGAAAGGCTATCCTAAAAGAAATGGATCCATAGGTTCTTGTCTGCAGTGTAAGGTTGGATCTTCCTTACATATGATCTGAGATGCAGCTTAGGACAGGAAGCCCCGTCGTACTTCGCAAAGGCAGGCGCCTTGAACTTGTGTGGGATCACCACCCCAGAAGATAAACCTAGATCTCCGAAATCCAACCCCGGCACATTTTGAATCTCCATGGCACTTAGACGGTCCTCTAGTTGCTTGTATCTGTCTGCAGCAGGAGGGTACTGTTCATCATTGTAATCCGTCTCGTTGTCGGAGACCACAGGACTAGGAGCCCTTCCCTCTTGGGGACTGTCTTTCTCTGTAGAGGAGGTAGCCTGATCAGCCTCATTATGTAGTGTATTCCCAAACCTCCGTCTAGTGTTAAACAGTGCAGTCCTCTTCTTCTTCTTCTTCTTCTTCTTCAAGAGCAGAGTCTTCAACTCTTGTTGACCTTGGGCTAAGCTCATGACCAGTTCTTGAAACTGGGCGTTCTGGGCCTGAAGGGCCTTGATAGCTTGCTCATTGGATGATTCAGGATTCATGATGACTGTTCAAATAAACAGCGAAGAAGATTAAGCAACTTGTGGAAAAGGGTACCTGTTATGCATATGATGCAATGAGATGCGTATGTTTTATGTTTTCAAAGACAATCGGGATTCAACTTTGTAGACAAAAAGAAACACACTTCATTAGATTCAAACTTTAAATTGTTTAACAACTTGCCTTTAGGCATTACAAGAATGAAAATACTGAAAAGGAAATAAAAGCTGTAAAAAGACACATCCAAAGCCCATCAGTGCTCCCATGGCCTCCTCTTCTCAGTACGGATATAGTCATTCAGGATCCGCTCTTCCTCCAATTGCTTAGTCAGCTTCTGGATCTTTTGTTCTTGTTCGTTGAATTTTTCCCGATAATAATCCCGTTCTTCCTGTAGCTGCGCCCAAGATCTCTTTAGGGTATCAACATCAGTGGGTATCTGAGGAGGGAGGACAGTTGGAGGAACCCCGTCTTCATCAGGAGATTCAAGAATGATAGGCCTGACAGCTTCGTATGGCATACCTAACTTCTGAGCACGGATGCGAACCCATCTACAATAGGGTTCCATTGGTAGAGAAGTCCTCGGTCCCAACTCATGTGGGTCAGCCTTGTGAATTCTGTCCCAAGCCTTAATGAATCCATGGCGCAGTTTGTCACTGCCTGCCTGAAATTCAAAACTGAAGTGAGGAACCAACATCTCATGAGGCCCTACTCTTCTGGATCTTCCAAACTGGAGGAGAGCTAAACATGGATTATAAGAGATTCCTCCCTGGGTACCGATCAATGGAACATTAGGGTATTCTCCGCAACGATCAATAACAACTACCTCATCCAAACCTCTGAGAGTCCAAGTGATGTCATTATCAGTGAGAGACATTAACCTATGAGCCCAACCCTTTCCTTCTTCATTCTTCAGCACAAACTTAGGAAGGTGCGAAATAAACCACCTCACTAGCAAAGGAGCACAACACCATGGAGTTCCCCGTCTTCGGGCAGTACGAGCATAGAGTTGTTGCAGGATATCACCCAAAAGAGTGGGTACAGGGTTCCGAGACATGAAGATCCTTATGGCATAGATATTGATAAAGCTATCAGGATTTGGAAACAATACCAGACCATAGATTAAAAGAGCCAGAATGTCTTCGTACGCCTTGAAGTCTAAGTCATCCCAGAAACTATTAGCTTTGCCAACCAGAAATTTAACTAAGAAGCCCTTAACTCCACTTCTAGTTTCCCAGTTAGCCATTACCTCCTCTTTGGTCAAAGGAAGGACTGCAGCAATCTCTTCAGGCCTAAGAGTCTTCTCCCAGCCAGTGAATGGAGTCTGCTCCAAAATAGGGATACCAAGCAAATCAGAGAATTCTTCCAGGGTAGGGACCAGCTGGAAGTCTTGAAAGGTGAAGCAATGATACAAGGGATCATAGAACTGGGTCAGGACACTCATCAGTTGTTGGTCCCATTTTGAAGTGATCAAACCAAGGAGAGAACCATGCCTCTTGATGAAGGAAGTAGTGTTTGGAACCCTATCAACCAATTCCTTGAGCAAAGTAGGTGGTTGAACAAAATTGAGCCGGATAGTATTCCTACGCACGGGCATCATGACGTCCTACAAAACAGAGAAAAGATGAAACCCTCTTGTCTTTGAAATGGGTCAGTCCTTATGCAGGATGCATGCAATGGTATGATGCTATGATGCTATGATGAAGCACACCACAAGTATTCACAAAGGCAAGCATGATAAGGCACACAAGTCACACAAGACAACCCTTAGGGTTTAGGCCAGCATGAAGTTTAGGTATTACCCTCTTTTAGTTTCGTTGGTTAAAACCTGTCCTATCAAACGTAACCGGGTTCTAGAGGATCTCAATATCATTGACTACCCTCAATCGGTCATAACTTCAGCCTCGCAATCTTTTCTTGCGGCCAGAACCATCGCGAGAGTTTAGCCTCAATGAGTGTAGCACACTGCTACTGTTCTATGACCAAGTTGGGTCAATTTAGGGTTCTAAGGTCGGTTGGTGCTTAATGACTCCTTAGGAGACCCATATTCTCCTCGTTGCAACACAAGGGATATCGGTACAGACCAAGGTGTCACACCAACGTAGCCACTGCTTCACCATGTCGGTCTACGCCGGACAGGTCCCTCACAGATTATGCTACCTAAAAGGGTATTCCCCAGATCCGGGTTAGGATCTATGAAACTCCGATGCAAAGCCCACAAATATAAAAGCAAACAAAGCAAACAATTTGAAAACAAGAGTGATCTAAGCCCTAAGGTTACTCCACTTTTAAGAACTCCCCAGCAGAGTCGCCAGTTCTGTGGTACGGTGGGAGAACTGACTTGAGGTTTTGCGTTTGTTTTTGCAAATGTTTCGGTTGAGCAAGAGTCGCCACCGACTTTTTATTTTATCCTAAGGAAAGGTTAAAAATCACAGCAAAAACCTTTGAGATGTTTTCTTGGGTTCGGGGAGTAGATTATAGAAAGGGAAGGTATTAGCACCCTTTCTATCCATGGTTATCCATGGGCTCTTAGTTACTTGCTTAGATCAACTTGCCTTGATTTTCAATTGTTTGAAATGGTGCTTTCAATTGTTTGAAATGGTGCTTTCAATTGTTTGAAATGGTGCTTTGTATGTGTGGTTTTGAAAATGTTTTGAAAAAGAGGCCAATGTGGTGGCAACCTTTGTAATGATCCATGTTGGGATGTATACAAAGATGTATGTCTTTTTTTTAAAGTTTTCAATGTTTTTGAAAATTGTTTTGAAAGTGTGTTGTGAAGTGTGGTTTTTGAAAAGTAGGCAAGTGTTTTTCTTTTGCAAGTTGGCAAGTAACCAAGAGCTATCTACCCTAAATTTCTCAAAGATCTTTTCTATGTTTTAACCCTTTTAACAATTTTGTTCCACCATTGTATTTGGTGGACAATCTTGTATTAGGATGTGAACGGGACGGGCGCGGGTCATCGTTTAGACCATGATTGTAATGGTGCCAAGTGTCTTTGGCAACTTTTTCCTTTAAGGGACTTGATCATTTTTAGGCAACTTTTGAAAGCGTCATCGAGGGACTATGATCATTTGAATTGTTTTGTTTTGCCAAAGACACCTAACATGCAATATGGCCCATTTATTGAAGGAAACAAGTGGAGTACCCTAGGGGTGCAAGTGTGATTAGTGTTGTCCATTTTCATGCTTGTTTATCTTGAATTTAGGTCAAACTATTTGTTGTTTTTTGATTTGCATACCAAACCCTAATTCTATCATGGCATATTTAGAAAGCTTTTAAAGTGCGGAATTTAAAGGTCCTAAATTATTATACAATAATCATGGGAATGGGGGTACAAATGTTCAAATGGGGATGAGACTTCATAGGAGAGTAGTGTCCAATATTTACAACCAAATCGAATTGCGCAAATGTAAATATAAAGATGTATAAGAATAAAGCAATATGTATGTGAAAGTATTTTTGTGTAAGTGTATGTTTTATTCACAAGTAAAATACAAATAAAATAAATAAAAAGAGTTAATTTGGATATTTTCATGTTTAGGGCAAAAAACCCTAATTTTGCTAAGTAAAGGGTATTTATTATTTAATATATATTATATACAAATTTTATTAATTATATACAAAAAATAAATAAAAGAGAAGTATATTTGTCAAAAAGGTATTTTTGATGTTAAATATTAATAAAAATAAAAATGTATATTTTTTGTATTTTTATCCTAAATATCCTAATAAATATGTAAATATTTGTATTATATGTTAAATATATTAAATATGTACAAAAATAAAATATTTAATATTTACAAAAAAAGTATATTTTTTTATAAAATGTTTTCAAAGGATAAAATAAAATAAGAAATCAGAAAATAAAATGTATTGGTATTATTTTATTATTTTAAATAAAAGTATATTATATATTTATTTACATATATAACTAAATGAATCAAATAAATATCAAATAAAATGCAAAAAAATGTGAGAAAAATATTTTTAATGTTTTTTGATGTTTAGATAAAAATATAAAATCAAAATCAAAAGGAAAAAATCAAAAATGACAAATATATCTCAAAATGGGCCAGGGGGTGCATGTGTAAAACAGTGGTGCAAAAAGGAAGAACAACACAGGCCCAACCCAAAGAGGTTGTCTTCAACCTCCAGACTATTCAAACAACAAAAACGCGCGTTTTGCTTTGTCCCTGCTATCTCCTGATTCCTTGATTTTCAGCACAAACTCATAACATAAAAAATGTCAAGCATCAAACCACGAATCCATACATATAAAAAACTTGATCTAACTCTCAGAAATGAGAGAGAATTTCTTCTCCCCCAATTTCTGACCTAAGTTTTTGTCAATGTTCAGGTCTTAAATTCTCTCAGCATATGCAATATAAATGGAAAGTGAGGATATGAGTGGCTTCAGGGACATGAGTATGACAACTTTCATTCATAAATCTAAACCTAACTCTTCCTAGATTGAGAGATAGAAGTCCATGAACTTACCTGTTCAGATTGGATCGTGTATGACAATGTAGGCACTTTCAAGGCAATGTGAGGACTGGTACAACTTGCTTGAAGTTCAGGGATGCTTCTCCAACCTTTAGCTTGCTTTGAAACTAAATCAATCGAGCTATAGAAGTCAACCTGCAAAACAGAAAAAGTGAAAATGGTGAAGTTAGTTAGAGGTGTTACAGGTCGTGTCCAATGCTTGGGATAGTTTGTGTAGGTGGTATGGAGTGTGTATGAACTGGTTTTGGCCAGGGCGCACGAATGGATTGAGTTATGGATCTCAAACTGCAGGGATGCCCTGTTTTTGTGCAGTACAATGGTGTTTTGAGGTTTAGGGAGGCATGGAAGGTAGTTGGCTCGTGCCTTAGCTCAGGTTTGATGTTTGGAATATGTTGAACAACTTTGTCTAGGCTTGTGGTTGCAGCAATGTGAGATGTTGTACAATATGCCAAGTTTTCTTCTTTTTTAAGCCAAGTTTGTCAACTTGGTTTCTAGACTTATGCAGGCCCCCTAAACATGCTGCCTCAATCCCTCTTGATCAGTGTGTTATGTCCATGAATCTTGTGTCCAAAGATATGCATTGTACCTCTTGATTTGCAAACTTGACATAAAGTGTAACTTTTCAAAAATGGATAATTTGCTTTTTCTAATTAAGGCTTAATTCTTCATACAATGACCAAATGCACAAAATAATGCCTTGGAAAAATGGATTGGCATTTAATTATTGAGTAAGAAAAGGATTAGAGGCCTGTAATTAGCTTGCTCATGCTGATTTGAAAAATTGCACAAGTTATGGACATGCCTTTGGCCATGAATCAAAGTGACTTTTGCTCATATTGCCAAATTCGATTCTCCTTAACCACAAGGTTGTTTGATGATTTCTTGGACATTTTGGAAAGCTTGGAATGTGTACTACAATCCATCTTTGTAATGAAATTTGAAATTCCAAGTGGAAGCATGTGAAAAGTGGCCATGAAGTTGGGCAAAAATCCTGCCTAGAATAGGTCAAAAATTTTCTAAGTTAAGAATGTTTTGCACCCCTATTCCAAAAATCATAACTTGAGCTACAAGCTTCTTTTGAGGAAACTTTGTGAATAAAAGTTGTAGATTTTGCAATGGACTATAACTTTCATGTTTTGATTTTTGTTTGAATCCAAATATATCTTGATGAAACAATGGGACAAAGTTAGGAAAAAATTAGGGATTTTTATAACTTAGAAAATTTCTAAGTTATGAAAATTCTTCATTTTAAACCCTAATTTGCAATTCTTGATTTCTTGATGAACAAGTTTCATATTTTGACAAGTCTTGATGAAAAATGAATCTTGACACTTGATTTTGACCAAAAAATCAAAGTTTGACTTTTCAGTATACAATCAAATTTGGCTCAGTTGACTGGAAAATTCATCTGTCAATCTTGTGCATTTGGGATCTTTTGAACTTGTTGAACATGTCAAGACAATGCCATTGAGTCCTTGAGTCCATATATGAGTTTAGTTTGCCATTGGTTAGGTCAAACAGTCAAAAATTGCCTTTGTGCAGTCAAAACCCTAAAAATGACCATTTTGCCCTTTTGGTGATCTGATCAAATTTCTTGTGGAATTGTGATCCCAACTTGACCAAATGGTTCATATGAGTTCATAATGTTGATGTGGGTCAAAAATCATGAGGTTTTACCGTCAATTGACCACAGTTGACTTTTTCCCCAATACAACTGATTTCTAGGTCAACTGTCCAATTGACTGGGCAAAGATTGGAATCAAGGCTTGAAACTTGGTATGGATAAACTTGTGAGTCCAACATGAAGCATGAAAGTCACTTTGGGCCTTTTAGGTCAAAACATCTTTGTGCAAACACAAACCCTAATTTGGGTCAACAGTGCAAGGAGGAGTCTTGAGCAGAGCAAACCCTAACTTGTTCTTGAACTCCAAGGGTCTAGTGGTGAGAAAATGTTGAGGAAATGGGAGGGCAAATTTTGGGGTACAAAAACATAAATGCTAAATTTTCCTAGTTTTGACATCATGCAAAACATCTAATGGTGAAGTTGCATTCACATACTTCCCCTTTTTTATGATAGCAAAACTTGTGACGATGCATTTCATGTTTTCATTGAAGGCTCCCCCTCAACGCGTGCATTCCAACTTCATCTCGCATATGCTTTTCCCCCTTTGAAAACATCAAAAAGAGACAAAACAAATCGTGAGAAGTATCATAATTTAACGCAAATGCCAATATATCACACTGAGACATTTTTGCAAAAAAGAGCATACAATCACATATTCCCATATATATGTAATGATGCAAAACTAATAAATAACAAGCATTACCAAACATGTAATGCAATTGCATAAATAATAACGAATGTGATGCAAGAGCAAACTAGTTAAGTTGCTTCTATAGTGTCACGAATACGTAACACAACACAATAAAACTCCTGATACCGCACATGCATTTTGTCATACCACAAATTTGACCCACCATTCATATATTTTCTAATGCATTTTAAATTTGAATAAATAGAGTAACACAATTGGCAGAGCATGTGTGAGAATCTTTTAAAATATAAGGCCATGAGTTCAAATCCAATTTTTTACATTTTTCCCTTTTGTTTGCTATTAACATTTTTATTTATTTTTATTCAAAAATCACAAAATTATATTTTATTTATTCATTTAAATTTAATTTTGGTTTTTCTATTTTAAATATTTTTAAAAAATATTTTTTTTTCATTTAAATCATAATTTTATACATTTTATAACTCAAAAAGTCAAAAAAAAAAGAAAATTTTAATTTAACTTTATTATTTGTAACATTTTGTAATCTTAGTAAATAAGCGATAATATTTAGAATTTTTTTTATTAATAACCAAGTATTAAAATAATATTTCGCAAATAACTGGGTTTCGGAAAAAAATAACGCAAATAACCATGTTTCAGATGACTCCCCAAAGGAGGAGCCATCTCACTTGGCGCCTCCACCTATATTTTTAAGGGAGGCTCCATCTCACTTGGTGCCTATGTGCTTAGGGCATGCCCTAAGGCAAGTGAGATGGCGCCTAGGTGTATTTTTAGGGCAAAAAAATTTTTTGTTTCCTTTCCGGTGCATTGCGTGTTGGACAGAGATCAACAAAATGGACTTTTTATTAAAAAAAAAATAATTACATCCAACTGTATTACATTAAAATAACAGTAAAAAAAACAGATTAAAAAAAATGGATACAAAAATACTGGAAAAAAAAGATACATCAGTGATCCCCCGGAACCCGGTAATGACCCCCGGTTCCGCATCCCCGTCCTCGCCTTTCTCATGCTGGGTTCCGTCGCGTTTCCTGCTGCGGCAAGGTCAATGGCCCAGCGAAGTCAATGCGGTCCGAATCCATAAAATCAGTCAGATCTCCATATCTAGAAGATCCGCTCTGGTACAGTCGGTTACCCATACCCTCAAAGTTTGGTCGTGTTGGCGGTGGGTGGGGTTCCATGGTTGGTCTGTAGCATTGGTCGTCTGAGTACGGGGGGTAGAAAGGAAATGGATCTTGGGGTGTTTGGTATTGAGGATGTTGGGTGGTTTGGTGATATTGTGGGTGATGGTAGGTTGGGTCGGCTTGGTTGTAATCTTCCGACATTCCCATATCAGGGCTAAGGCTGGATGTTGAGGGCGCCATATTGGGATATGTGGAAGACTGAAATTGTGTGTGGGGTATGTGGGTGTGCTGGTATTGGGGTTGGTATTATGGTTGGGTTTGAGGCATATCGGGGTATTGGTAGTTTGGTGGTGATTGTGGTTGGTTGTGCGGCATTTAATTGTAGTTGTGTTGTGGTGGGGAATGTGGTTGGGTGTTTGTGGGTTTGTTTCTTCTTGGGGGTTGGTGGGAGGTTGATGGGTTTTGGGTTTGTTGATGGGGAATCGAGGGTTGTGCCCATTGTGTGCGTGGGTCAACCAAGTACCTTGGATGAGACACGTGCATTTCTGGGTTACTAACCGACCTGTACCACGACAAATATTGATCCGTGTGTCGCATATTACCTTGAGTAAGGAAAACCGGGAATTGCAAGACGTAGCGGTGACGCCTCTGCCACATCTTACACCATTCCGGAGCGAAGTCTTTCCAGTTGGTAAGACCCCACTGGGCGTCGACCCTTTTAAGATGCCATGGGGACAAATCTGTTGGATCACTTGGTATCTCTTGATGCATTCCGAACTGCATCTTCACACGGTCGCTGTGGTGCATCTCCACAATGTTGAACCGAATGATTGCAGTCTTCGCAGTCCAAGTTGCTGCATCCTTCGGGTTTGGATCATGGCCCAAACCCAAATATGGTCTCCAGATGAACTGCGATAAAATTTAAATCAGGTTAGCGCAAAAGTAATGTATAAATAATTTAAATGAACAAAAGTTAAAAGCTACGACATACATCATCTGGGCCTAAGTGATCCAACAGATTGCGGTAGAGTGCGACATTGAATCTTGGATTCTTGCCGTAATCCATACCCCTCACGCAGTACCTAAAGGAAATGAGAAACATGTTATTCTTAGCATATATTTTGGGAAGAGCAGAATAGTTATAAATGTTATAACTTGATGACTTACTTTGTTGCGTATGGGAAACCGAAAGTGTTGTTGTTGACGGGGTTTAAGGATTCCATCCTCCACCAACCCCAGGCTTGTAGTAAAAAAGCGCACCCATAAAATATACATTTTTCCTTGACTGCGTTTTTGCACAAGAAACTGTATAGGTGGGCTAATACTGCAGAACCCCAACTATATTTTCTTGTTTTTTCAAAATTTGTTAGTAAATGTAAGTACATAAAATTTACACTATTTCCCGTACTTTCGGGAAATAAAAATGTACCAAAAAGTATCATAAGATACGTTCTGGCTTTTACTACTCTATCATTCTCTGAGGAATTTTCATTTAATTCCAAACTTGCATAATGACGTTTCAGCTCAGTGAGTAGTATTCCCTGCCCTCTTGCTCCACCACCTTCTACCATATCCCTACCCAACAGTTCTTCACACTGAGAGTTGGGTTGTTGAACCGACCCGTTCACGGCCTTACCGTCGACAGGGAGACCCAGTAGCATGTACACATCCTCTAGCGTGATGGTACATTCACCTATTGGTAGGTGAAATGTATGGGTCTCCGGTCTCCACCTTTCCAACATTGCAAGAATGAACTTTGAGTCAATGGTGCAGTTGGAGATCTTTATCACATGTCCAAAACCTGCGTATTCCAGATAAGGGACGATAAATGGGTCGGGAGCCAGGTAGTTGTGCGAACGGGTTCTGAATCTTTTTGTGTCCTGAGTTCATAATTTAACATGTGTAAGATTAATTAAGATGAACAACGCGTTATTTGAAGTATGAAAAATGTATAACCAAAGAAGAAACTTACAAATGCAGCAATGTTTTCCCTTGTGCCTCTGTGAGTTTCGCCCATTGTTAGAAGAGCCATTATTTAAAATTCTTGAGAGTATGAAAGACTTAGGAAGAGATAGAGAGTATGATAGACTTATGAAATATTTCGTAGAAGAGAGTGAGACTTGTGTGGGTGTGAGAGATGTATGATATGGTATGTATTTATAGGTAAATAAGTTTGATGTAGTGGTTGCTTGTGCTTGCATGCCTGCGAAGTGTCACATTTGCATGCTTAGGGGGTTACACATATGCATGCATGCATGTACAAAAAATGAAAGGTGTCACTCTTGCAGGCTAGGTGGCAGCCCATGCATGTATCATGATTGGACAGTAAGGGAGGCGCCAACTTGGCGAAAGAGTACAAAAATGAATGGTGTCGTCACCCCAATTGGCGAATAAGAGGTGTCCTTTGTTACAGCATAGGCTCAGGCTACGTGACAGCCTTTGGGATTCCTTTCATTATTGCATGTAAGCCCATTGGAGTTGATGGGAGGAGTCTTACAAAATAAATGTATATGTGCAGAATAGGGCCAGGCTAGGTGGCAGCCTATGGGGTTTCATAAGCCCATGCATGTATCACGATTGGACAGTAAGGGAGGCGCCATTGGACTTGGCGAAAGAGTACAAAAATGAATGGTGTCGCCATCCCAATTGGCGAATAAGAGGTGTCCTTTGTTACAGTATAGGCTCAGGCTACGTGACAGCCTTGGGGGATTCCTTTCATTATTGCATGTAAGCCCATTGGAGTTGATGGGTGGAGTCTTACAAAAAACATGTATATGTGCTGAATACAACGACGATATAGTTTGGCACAATGGCATGGAAAGCTTGAGAGGTTCAAACCTCACCATTTGAGTGGTTTTGGAAAAAATGGCATGGAAAGGTTTGTTTGGTTCATCGCATCTCAAGGTTATTAGATTTGACTCAAAAGTACAAGGGGTTTGATTGGAGAAGCTGTTATGTTTGGACAAGGCCTTGTTCATATTGGCCACAAGGGCATAGTTCTCTCAAATTTCAAGATATGGAAGTGGTTTTGGTGGCTATAAGTCCTCATTATCATCCTCAACAACTTATATTCACAAAGCAAGAGTATTGGTACAAGAAGTTTGTTCAAACTTGTTAAAGTTCCTCAATGCATTTTCTTGATCTAGAAGTTAGGGTTTTGAACTTCAAAGGAGTATATCTTTCTCATCTTTTGGTATTTTTGAATGATTCTAAAGACATTATTCTCTTAAAAGGGTTATAAATAAATCACTTCAAAAGTTCCAAGGATTTTTCATGTGGAAGAAACTTGATGAAGAAGAAAGATTACAAGTCCTTCAGATGAATCCCCAATTTTCCATATGTGACTTCAAATGATCATAACTTGGTCAATTTTTATCACCTTGAGCCCATTATTTTTCCATAATGATCTTGAGTATGTGAACTTTATGCCTTCTTTTATGTGAAAAGTGAGAAAATGTATGGAGGTTGCCTTAAATATGCAAAAGATTATAGGTCATTTCATGATTTTTGGCCAACTTCAACAAGTCATAACTTGCTCAATTTTTGGATATTTTGAGTGGTTCAAATTTCAAAATGTCATTCAAGAGATCTACTTTATTCCATCTTTTTTGGTTAAGAGCAAATTTCAAGTGGAAGGCTGTTGTACCCCAAATTTTGACCTAAGATACCGTCTTCCATCTGCATCATTCGCATTGCAAGAGTTTTGACATATTTTATCAAATTTTCAAAACAGTTTAAAAATTCATAACTTTTTCGAGTCGGAAGCTGTTTATTTGTTGAACGCTAAATTTATTAACTGATCAAGACTTAAACAATGTTCATTAATTATTTATTATCTTAAATTCAAATAATTGGAATTTATTTTCGATTATTACGTAATTTAAAGACTTATAAATAATAAAAAGAATATTTGAGAAAAGGTTTATTAATGGGTCAAATAATGTTTATTAATTATTCATTATCCTAAATTTAAATAATGGGAACCTGTTTTCCGTTATTATATAATTTGAAGGTTTATGAATAACGAAATAAACATTTAAAAAGGAGTCTATTAATTGATCAAGCAATGTTTATTTAATTATTTATTGTTCTAAATTTAAATAGCTGAAATTCTATTTTTTAAGTTATTATAATTTAGAAGAATTAAAAATAATAATAAAATAAATAATTGAAGTTATTAATTGATCAATGATGTTTATTTATTTGTTTATCATTTTAAATTTAAATGACTGAATTTGATTTTTAATCATTATATAATTTAAAGAATTATAAACAATAAATAAATAATTGGAAAGAAAAAGAATTAATTAAAATAATAGAATTTTTATTCACTTTATTCTATTTATTACAATTGTCATTTAAATGTTGTGTTATTACAAAATATTTATAAAGACAATTACATAAATGCTTAAAGTAAATAAAAAACTATTTTTCTAAATTCTAATTCTAAATCTTCAATCCAATGCTCTTGTCCGCTCATTTAATTTTACCTGCGAAAACGATCAAAAGAAAGAAATTAGAATTCGAATAAATAATTAAAATGCAGAAAATAAATTCAATGTTCATCATTAAAAGCAATGGCCGGAATCAGTTACTCTTTTTTGCAAATCACGGGATTTCTCCCGGTTCACAAAAAAGAGAGGTATTTTTAAATGAATGCACAATTAAAAAATAGCACATTTCAAAATCAATTGCATTTTTATCAAAAAAAACCACTGCATATTTCAAATATGCATAAATTTCAAAACTGCATAAACCATACAAACAACATGTTTAGTTCACAAATAACAAGCCAACGTTAACCTGCAAAAAACAATATGAAATTTCCAGCATGTGCAGTTTTAAAACTATGAAAGCAAGCAATGTATATTTCCTCTTTCATCATATTCCAGCCCATTACAATTTCAGAAAAATGTACAGTATATCATTTATATATATCAATTTCTGTACTTGGGAGAGAGAGAGAAGAGGTTCAATTTTGCAGGTTTTGGCCTAAGCATGAATTGGGAATAAAGTCAACCTTGTAGCAGCATATGTAAAAAAGCATCAGAAAATATATTAATATACTAAAAACCTGAGCCAGCAGGAAGCAACGGCTATTTGCAATCCCTTCAAAAAGGGAATGGTAACCAGCATATCAGATAACCATTCTGCATACTGCTGAACCATTTTTCCTGCATATTCTAAAGCCTTAGCATATTTCAAACATCCTGCATATTCTAAAACCTTAGCATATTTCAAACATCCTGCATATTCTAAAAACCTGCATATTTCAAACATCCGGCATATTCAATAAACCATAACCTGCTACCATCAAAACCATAGCATGTTTTCCACATAACAATCACTACAAAACTATCAAAATACATAGCCCACAAGCCTACCATTCAAAAACCATTCTGCATTCAAAACCATCCTGCATATTGCTAGATACTGCATATTTCATAACAAGCATTTGCAAAAAACCTGCTACTGCTATCAAAAACCATATTCCATTCCCAAACAGAATCACTACAAAACTACCAAAAAAATAGTCCATTATTTCAACATAACCTGCATATTGTAAAACCATTTCTAGGCATATTGCTAAACCGCCAGCATACTGACCAAAACCGAATAAACCACCAAAAAACCATTTATTCATATTTCCAATCAGTTTTTTAGACGGAGAGGAAGAGAGGAATTAGTGGCAGAAAGCAAGGAGCGAGGAGTTTTCGGAGCTTACCTGACTTCGCCGGAATCGTACTGTCGGACTAGCTCCGACCATGTGAGTTTTTCTTCAGTTTTTTTCGCATAAAGCTTTATACCGCTGCGTTGCCTTTGTCTTACTTAATAATGCTCTCTTTAATTTCTTGAAATCATGTTAAACGGCTATTTACAATCATTGTTGGTCTTAACGTCTTTGCCTTCGTCAATCTTACCCCTGCCCTGTTACAACAACACATTAATCCCTATTTAACACCGACAATAATTTGATTGATAAAATTCAAGATTCATAATATTGCAAAACCGGCACAATCACATAAGCACTGTTAATTTAAAGCCGACTCGAAATAATAAACAAGTTCACAAATCTGCTTCTTCTCTTTAATCAATTTCTCGTTAATTCAATAAAAATGGCAAAACCCACAAACAAGCATGACTGACTTACCTTTGTTTTCATCGATCTAACAAAGATATTTTCCTTCCGAATTTTCGTCTTCACTTCAATCATCTTCATTGTGTCGTTTCTCTACTTCAATCAACATACGCGCAATATTAGAAACAATTTAGACACAGAACTTTTCATAAAAAGAGATTAAGAAGGCATACCTTTAACCTCTGTTTCCACAACCCCCGTTGTTTTCCATTTCTGTGTGCGTGGTGGTGAAGTTTGAAATTCGTTCGATCGCACGCTACACAGAGATACATCAAGAGTCTTGACTCAGGATGACGCAGGGAAAGCAGGAAATCGAAGCGCAGAAGCGTAACGCAGAGAAGAATCAGAAATCAAAAGGCTCTCAGATTGAAGCCAGAGCCGAAGGTCTCAAAATCACATGCCCAATCTGCAAGGTCCAACTTGCAAATCCAAACCAACTTGCTGATCATTACGCCTCAAAACATCCAAAGGAGAAGCCTCCAGGAGAATCAAGCTAGTACAAAAGTTCCAAAAACAAATTTGCTCTTAGGTGTCTCAATGTTTCTGCTTTCAAGCCAGATTGCAACATGTTTAGTATTTTTTTTTTAATGTGCATTACTGTAAGATACTTCTGTCGTTATGAGAATTTTACCTGGAAGTATCAGTGCGTTCCAACTTACAAGAGTCTGCAACCATAATCTTCATCATCCCTCGCTTAATCGCCATTTTCATCAACCTGTTTCAACATTCACACGATGTTTCAAAAAATCTGGAAATCGCATAATTCATAAAAAAAATTCATAAGAGGTCAACGAAATCACCTATCATCCTTCCGTCCTTCATCTCCATCGCTCAAATTCCAAAACCCATTTCGCCCTCCTCCATCTGCAAAGCCTTGTGAAGCATAGAAATAAGCCGGAGAGAAGAATTTGGCTTCGGATTCCGTTGCGTGCGTAGAAGGAACGCGTGGATTAATTAGCGTTTTGGACAGCGACGCCGGCGGCTGGCATTAGCGTTCCTAGGTTTTTTCGATTACAGCATTTGTTGTTCTTCGACCCGCTCCATCTTCCATGACCCGCTCCACATTTGCCTCAACTAAGCCCATTTTCCTTTTTACACTTAAGCCCTTTCTAATTGCAATTCACACCCCTTTTTCTTCATAGACTTTTAGTTTAATTCTATTCTTTTTCTTAACCTATTTTAATTTTAATTAATTATTTTCTTAGGAATAGCATATAATTTTAATAGATAATTTTAATATTATTTACCCAAATCTCATTTAGTTTAAATTTATGTTTATTTAATAATTTTAGTTTTACTTATTTCTAATTCAATTTAAATCTATGGTTTGTAAGTTTAATTTAAAAAAGATATTTAATATCTTTAAAAAACATGTGAAAGTAAAAACATGAAGACTAAAAGACATTTTATTTTATTCCCCTCATTTTGATTAAGTACCAATATAATAAAAACATAAAAAATAGAAACATATAAAATCTAAAAAACATTTCCATTAATTCTCATTACCTTTTATCATTAAAAATGCGTAAAAAATGAAAACCAATTAAACTTTTTCTTTTCGCCTATTAAACAAAATCATATAAAAATGCATGTTCACATTTAATTGTTGTGTATCATTTTCTGTCAATTATTTCATTGTACTTGATTATTCTGTTTGCGTCAATCCAAAGGGAATTGTCTAATTTTTGTTGACTTCATGTCCTCAAAAACGATCGAGCGAATACTCTCATCCATTAAAAACTTAGGTTAATTTTCCTCAAATATTCACCTTTCTTCAAAATTTCAACCTTTTCAAGACTTATCCCTTTTAAGCCAAAACTTCGACATTAGGTCGTCGCATCTTCAAAAAACCGTCCGTATCCCTTTTTCGGCCAAAACGATTTATTTTCAATCAAGCGATCAATTTTAAATAAAACAGATATTTCAAAAGGTTCCTATAGAGTACTATAGATGCATTGGGTGCTAATACCTTCCCATTGTATAACCAACCCCCGAACCATAAGATCTCTTTTTCAAAAACGCTTTGTATTTGTATTTTTATTTACATTGCATATTTAGGGTTTTATTTCGCTCTTTTCCCTTTTCCTTTGGAAACAATAAAGCGCGGTGGCGACTCTTGCTTTTGTGAGACGAATTAATCAATAATTCGATCTCCGATTTACCCCGCTACATTTTTTATCGCTACAGAATTGGCGACTCTGCTGGGGAAAGATTGACCTCTTGCTGGTCCATCCCTAAGTGGGTTAAGCCTAATTTGTTTTATCTGTTTTACTATTATTTGATTTGCTTGATTATATGTTTAAATTGGGGTGTTTTGGTTTTTTGCAAAGGACGAATCCTATACCCGGATTAAGTAACACTTAAGGAATAGGACGGGCGGTATAGTCATGTTAACTTTGAGGGAGTAATCCCGAAGAAGGAGGCATGAGATCCCCCACTCAATGGAAGGCCCTCTTGGACTTAATATTTGTTTACCGAGTAATCAGGAAGACATTATTATTTTCGACCTAGGAGCCCGAGAAGTTGAGGACCGTAGAACCCCGACTCATCTTGGCCTTTTTAGGTGTAGCGCGGAGACTATAACGGAGTAATTCGGAAGTAGTTGTCACGCGATGCTACGCTCGGACGAGTTTCTCTGGAGAATATTGCTAATTATCGAGTAATCCAGACGTTGGCAATATCCGAAGGAGGAATGTAGACTCTGGGAACCCTTAGAACCTTGTTCTACAGGTGTGATTAAACCCTTAGTACATACCTTGGGGATGTCTTTACCCTCGACTCCATGCGGGACGTTGAACCTTTCAAAAATTATTTGTGACCTTGCTTGTGGTTGTTGCATCGCCATGCATTCATGCATCCATAAAACTCTTTTCACTTGACTTTGAAGGAGGTTGGAGGTCTTTCTTTGTAAACATCACTAGTTTCGTCAAACTCAATGGATCTTGGGTGTCGATAGGGCGAAAACCCTAATCCACCAAAATGGATGATTGATCTTGACGATAACTTGATCAATGTTTGGAGCCAATTTAAAATTTGGTTATCTTCATACTTGGATGTTTATAACTTGATATCTTGAGTTCCTTGAAAGTCAAATAGAACTCTCCTTTGCATATCATACATCATTCTACATTTTTCTTTGTCTCACTTTCAAAGGTCTTTTTCCGAGTCTTATTTTTTTTCCCTTGGTCTCACTAGTACAACACTCGCGCTAAGAGGACAATGGAGAATATCAAGCAAGAGGTTTCTGAACTCCGCAGAGAGGTGACTATTTTGAAAGCTGGTTTGGTTCACTTAACTGGTTTGGTTGAAATTCTGACCTCCGCCCAAGTCAATCCGTCTAGGAGGGAGGAAGCAAGGATAAAGGTCTTCACGGAGACTCTAAAATCTTTTTCTCGTGAAAAGGTGACGGTTAATGCACCTGACGACTTTCCTGACAAGGTGAATGTGGGAGTGCGTCTAGAAGAAGATGTCGGAAAAGGATGTTTGTATGAAGACGGTAGCGCAGCTAATGGTGTGAAGAGGTTTGATAATGACTTTTCCAAGAAGAGAACCAGAGGAAGAAATGTTCATCATCAGAATCATCATGTTCATCATCAGAATCAACGAGTTCCTAATCAGAGGAAAACCCAGTTTGATTCAATTCCAATCACCTACACAGAGTTGTTCCCTATCCTGATGCAGAGGAACTTGGTTCAGACCCGACCTCCACCGAAGGTCCCTAAGAAGATACATTGGAACTACAAAGCTGATTTGGCTTGTACTTTTCATCAAGGTGCTCCTGGGCATGACTTGGAGAGTTGCTTCACTTTGAAGATTGAGGTTCAGAAGTTGGTCCGAAGTGGTATCTTGTCATTCAAGGACGTTGGTTTTGAAGTTCAAATCAAACAGGCGCCGAAGAGTAAACACGATTGAGGGTGACCTTGAGTTTTTGAAGATGTTTTCGGTAGTTCAAGTGGAAAGCCTTCCCAGATTATTAACTTGTTTCTGTTTTTGTAGCTTTTCTTATTTATCGAAACATTGTTTGCATGTAAGAACTTGTTGGCATCTGAATGATTATTTTAATACAATGAGTATGTTTGTCTTGAAGAAATTCATTCGTTTCACTCATATTTGCGTTCAAATTTTAAATTTCTTTTTGCATTATGATACCAACATGTTGCCCATTCTCTTGCCTAGGCAGAGATTGAAAAGGGGGATGATGATCTAAAGAACACAAAATCTTTGGTTGCATGCTTTTGAATAAAATCTTGTTGATGATGTACAGGCATTGTTTCAAATCCCTAAACACCGGAGATATAAGGAAGATAATCCTTCGCTAACCCCTTTTGAGCCTTTGAAGCAGAAGTTTCTTTTCTATACGAAAAAACCTTGAATTTTAACCTGGGGCAGGGTAGCTTTCTGGTAATTTGATTGAGTGTTCAAAATTCGTAAGAAAGATGTTACCGTCGCAAAGTCCTCTTTATAGATGAACACTCAGTTTGAATTAACCAAGCATAGGGTTGGAGAACATCATGAAGAATGGGTGGGCACCAAATATTTTGAGCCTTAAAACCTTTTTTCTAAAAAAAACCATAAACCGGACCACATTACAACCTTCAAAAGTCCTAATTGAAGCAAGGTCATTCTGAAAACATACTTCAATGAGATAGTGTTCCTGACTCCCATGAGTTTCAAATAGTTATGTTGGTATCATATGTTTTTCCTATACGAAAATAAATGATGCTCTAACTCGCACAACTTGTGCGATATCTTTTCAAAATCTTCAAGACTTACATAACTGTTGCATTAGAATTTTCATTCTCATTGTAAACTCTTTCTAACTGCAAAACATGCGTTTGATGTCAAGGAAGCTCACATAAACACCAGTGATGAGTTTACTCTTTTGAGGCTTGAAACTTTGTTGAGTAATTGGCGGATCACGTCGAGAGAATCATATCCAGGGGCATGTTAGTTGAAGACCTTAAGCATGGACAGGTTGCTTCTCCTAGTTATTGCTTTTCCCTATTTGTTTGCTCGTCTGGGGCAAAAATTCGAAGACTTTGTTGTGCCGACTACAGTCAATCCGGGGCAATCACGTCAAGGTTGGGCGATTTCCTCTAAGAGCTTGAAGACGCCAGAGCATGGTGAATGCCAGGTCTTCTGTAAACCCTCGTTAGACGATTTTTCTCGCCATCAACCTTTTAGCTTGGGGCATTTTAGAAGTGAAGTTATTCGCAAGAATCGCCGTGCATCATGCAGCTCGTCAGCAGTGATTTGGGGCACCCAATTTGGTCCCCGGGGCAATCTAGACTTGTCAGAATGTGTGCTAGGCATTGCACACTTTATCAGAGGGTGGTGTTCCCAGTCTCCAGCTAAGCACGACTCCTTCCAGCAGAAGATTTGTTCGTGTTGTCAACGATAGAAGATGGGACTTTGGGTTGAATATTTTCCTCTCCAAAGAGATTTAAGCCTTGTGGAAGGATTTTACAGCGTTGTTGGCTTTTGTCTTCTATCTCCAGTGATGTTCCCCTCTTTTTTGAGATTAGCCGAGCGCCGGGTTGTACTGTGATGTCTTATCATCTTCTGTCCATTTCCCCTGTCGGTTTTGTCAGCATATACATGGCATTCATTTATTCATTTACACTTGCATCATGCACGCACAGTTGTATTTGTTGATGTCATTGAATTCGTACACCTTAGTTGTGTCTTTTTCAAATAACGTATTTGATCCTTCCAAATAGGGTGTCAACTTAAGCATAAAATGTGCCTCCTTTCAAATTCCCCAACTGAGCTAATCCTCGTGGATGATTTTTGATTTAGCTTACCTTGTCCATTTCTGGATAGGATAAATTCCCCAATCGAGTTACTTTCTCATTGGGAGGAGTCTTGTTTGACTGTTTTCTCTCTAGTTATTCCTGGATGAAGTTGTTGCCTCTTGCATAGGCTATCTCAGTGATTTTCCCCAGTGAATTTGCGACCTAGACGGTTGGTGCATTTATTTTGCACGTTTAAGTATTTGATCTCCTCGGGAAAGGATTGATTCAGGGTTCTCTTTGATGAAGATTTTATTTCTCCGCCAATATCATCGCAGTTTCCTTCTGAATTATGTTGAAATACGACAAGCGTTAGCTCTTCACGAGCAACTTGTACGTTACTTTTTCGAAAGCGCCGAGCAGCAGTTCTTCATGAGCTACTAGTGCGTCATTTTATCTTTTCGAAAGTGCCGAGCAGCAGTTCTTCATGAGCTACTAGTGCGTTATTTATTTTCTGAAACGCCAGCAGTTCTTCATGAGCTACTAGTGCGTCAGTTATGACTTTGTGAAAGCGCCGAGCAGCAGTTCTTCATGAGCTACTAGTGCGTCAGTTATGACTTTGTGAAAACGCCAGCAGTTCTTCATGAGCTACTAGTGCGTCTCTTATCCTTTTTGGAAAACGCCGAGCAGCAGTTCTTCATGAGCTACTAGTGCGTCATTTTGTCTTTTTCGAAAGCGCCGAGCAGCAGTTCTTTACGAGCTACTAGTGCGTCATTTATTTTTCTGACAGCGACAAGCAGCAAACTCTTCATGAGTTACCAGTACGTTATTACTTTTTTGGAAAACAGCAAGCGACAGCTTCTTTATTTGAGCAGCTTGTATGTTATTGGTATTTTCTTCGGAAAACAACAAGTGGCAGCTTCTTTATTTGAGCAGCTTGTATGTTATCGGTATTTTCTTTGGAAAACAACAAGTGGCAGCTTCTTTATTTGAGCAGCTTGTATGTTATCGGTATTTTCTTTGGAAAACAGCAAGTGGTAGCTTCTTTATTTGAGCAACTTGTATGTTATCGGTATTTTCTGTGGACGACAACAACTGACAATTTTCTTTATTTGAACAACCTTCGTATCTACAGTCTCATTACCTCAGCATTAATGAGTATACCTCCGAAACCTCGCAGAGAAGTCTGGTACGAATCTGTACCTCCAGAAGTCGGTAATCAGTTATCCGCAATTTGGTATTCTCTGTCTACCGTCGACCTTGAGTTGCGAACTCACTGTTTTGGATCAAATCTGTTATGGCCTATGCAAGATACTCTCTTCGTTAGGGATAGAGGTCGTATTCCCTCAGTTTTATCCGCTGTCAGGAGTCTGTCGTTTGAAGTCGATAGCTCGTTTTCCCCAGTAGTGTATAATTCATGTCTCTGTGTTTTGTTGGTGTTCGATTCCTCCAACATTGTCTTGTTTCATACAATACCTTTCTCGGTGAATTCATGCACTACACTCAACACTGCATGATGACGGCATCATAGGACAAAATTTGCGTAGTTATGTATTTAAGTACCTTCAATCTCGTCGAAACGAAGATTTCAAATCTTCATATCTCCGGATAGAAGGAACTTAAATAGGGGCAGCTGTTGTACCCCAAATTTTGACCTAAGATACCGTCTTCCATCTGCATCATTCGCATTGCAAGAGTTTTGACATATTTTATCAAATTTTCAAAACAGTTTAAAAATTCATAACTTTTTCGAGTCGGAAGCTGTTTATTTGTTGAACGCTAAATTTATTAACTGATCAAGACTTAAACAATGTTCATTAATTATTTATTATCTTAAATTCAAATAATTGGAATTTATTTTCGATTATTACGTAATTTAAAGACTTATAAATAATAAAAAGAATATTTGAGAAAAGGTTTATTAATGGGTCAAATAATGTTTATTAATTATTCATTATCCTAAATTTAAATAATGGGAACCTGTTTTCCGTTATTATATAATTTGAAGGTTTATGAATAACGAAATAAACATTTAAAAAGGAGTCTATTAATTGATCAAGCAATGTTTATTTAATTATTTATTGTTCTAAATTTAAATAGCTGAAATTCTATTTTTTAAGTTATTATAATTTAGAAGAATTAAAAATAATAATAAAATAAATAATTGAAGTTATTAATTGATCAATGATGTTTATTTATTTGTTTATCATTTTAAATTTAAATGACTGAATTTGATTTTTAATCATTATATAATTTAAAGAATTATAAACAATAAATAAATAATTGGAAAGAAAAAGAATTAATTAAAATAATAGAATTTTTATTCACTTTATTCTATTTATTACAATTGTCATTTAAATGTTGTGTTATTACAAAATATTTATAAAGACAATTACATAAATGCTTAAAGTAAATAAAAAACTATTTTTCTAAATTCTAATTCTAAATCTTCAATCCAATGCTCTTGTCCGCTCATTTAATTTTACCTGCGAAAACGATCAAAAGAAAGAAATTAGAATTCGAATAAATAATTAAAATGCAGAAAATAAATTCAATGTTCATCATTAAAAGCAATGGCCGGAATCAGTTACTCTTTTTTGCAAATCACGGGATTTCTCCCGGTTCACAAAAAAGAGAGGTATTTTTAAATGAATGCACAATTAAAAAATAGCACATTTCAAAATCAATTGCATTTTTATCAAAAAAAACCACTGCATATTTCAAATATGCATAAATTTCAAAACTGCATAAACCATACAAACAGCATGTTTAGTTCACAAATAACAAGCCAACGTTAACCTGCAAAAAACAATATGAAATTTCCAGCATGTGCAGTTTTAAAACTATGAAAGCAAGCAATGTATATTTCCTCTTTCATCATATTCCAGCCCATTACAATTTCAGAAAAATGTACAGTATATCATTTATATATATCAATTTCTGTACTTGGGAGAGAGAGAGAAGAGGTTCAATTTTGCAGGTTTTGGCCTAAGCATGAATTGGGAATAAAGTCAACCTTGTAGCAGCATATGTAAAAAAGCATCAGAAAATATATTAATATACTAAAAACCTGAGCCAGCAGGAAGCAACGGCTATTTGCAATCCCTTCAAAAAGGGAATGGTAACCAGCATATCAGATAACCATTCTGCATACTGCTGAACCATTTTTCCTGCATATTCTAAAGCCTTAGCATATTTCAAACATCCTGCATATTCTAAAACCTTAGCATATTTCAAACATCCTGCATATTCTAAAAACCTGCATATTTCAAACATCCGGCATATTCAATAAACCATAACCTGCTACCATCAAAACCATAGCATGTTTTCCACATAACAATCACTACAAAACTATCAAAATACATAGCCCACAAGCCTACCATTCAAAAACCATTCTGCATTCAAAACCATCCTGCATATTGCTAGATACTGCATATTTCATAACAAGCATTTGCAAAAAACCTGCTACTGCTATCAAAAACCATATTCCATTCCCAAACAGAATCACTACAAAACTACCAAAAAAATAGTCCATTATTTCAACATAACCTGCATATTGTAAAACCATTTCTAGGCATATTGCTAAACCGCCAGCATACTGACCAAAACCGAATAAACCACCAAAAAACCATTTATTCATATTTCCAATCAGTTTTTTAGACGGAGAGGAAGAGAGGAATTAGTGGCAGAAAGCAAGGAGCGAGGAGTTTTCGGAGCTTACCTGACTTCGCCGGAATCGTACTGTCGGACTAGCTCCGACCATGTGAGTTTTTCTTCAGTTTTTTTCGCATAAAGCTTTATACCGCTGCGTTGCCTTTGTCTTACTTAATAATGCTCTCTTTAATTTCTTGAAATCATGTTAAACGGCTATTTACAATCATTGTTGGTCTTAACGTCTTTGCCTTCGTCAATCTTACCCCTGCCCTGTTACAACAACACATTAATCCCTATTTAACACCGACAATAATTTGATTGATAAAATTCAAGATTCATAATATTGCAAAACCGGCACAATCACATAAGCACTGTTAATTTAAAGCCGACTCGAAATAATAAACAAGTTCACAAATCTGCTTCTTCTCTTTAATCAATTTCTCGTTAATTCAATAAAAATGGCAAAACCCACAAACAAGCATGACTGACTTACCTTTGTTTTCATCGATCTAACAAAGATATCTTCCTTCCGAATTTTCGTCTTCACTTCAATCATCTTCATTGTGTCGTTTCTCTACTTCAATCAACATACGCGCAATATTAGAAACAATTTAGACACAGAACTTTTCATAAAAAGAGATTAAGAAGGCATACCTTTAACCTCTGTTTCCACAACCCCCGTTGTTTTCCATTTCTGTGTGCGTGGTGGTGAAGTTTGAAATTCGTTCGATCGCACGCTACACAGAGATACATCAAGAGTCTTGACTCAGGATGACGCAGGGAAAGCAGGAAATCGAAGCGCAGAAGCGTAACGCAGAGAAGAATCAGAAATCAAAAGGCTCTCAGATTGAAGCCAGAGCCGAAGGTCTCAAAATCACATGCCCAATCTGCAAGGTCCAACTTGCAAATCCAAACCAACTTGCTGATCATTACGCCTCAAAACATCCAAAGGAGAAGCCTCCAGGAGAATCAAGCTAGTACAAAAGTTCCAAAAACAAATTTGCTCTTAGGTGTCTCAATGTTTCTGCTTTCAAGCCAGATTGCAACATGTTTAGTATTTTTTTTTTAATGTGCATTACTGTAAGATACTTCTGTCGTTATGAGAATTTTACCTGGAAGTATCAGTGCGTTCCAACTTACAAGAGTCTGCAACCATAATCTTCATCATCCCTCGCTTAATCGCCATTTTCATCAACCTGTTTCAACATTCACACGATGTTTCAAAAAATCTGGAAATCGCATAATTCATAAAAAAAATTCATAAGAGGTCAACGAAATCACCTATCATCCTTCCGTCCTTCATCTCCATCGCTCAAATTCCAAAACCCATTTCGCCCTCCTCCATCTGCAAAGCCTTGTGAAGCATAGAAATAAGCCGGAGAGAAGAATTTGGCTTCGGATTCCGTTGCGTGCGTAGAAGGAACGCGTGGATTAATTAGCGTTTTGGACAGCGACGCCGGCGGCTGGCATTAGCGTTCCTAGGTTTTTTCGATTACAGCATTTGTTGTTCTTCGACCCGCTCCATCTTCCATGACCCGCTCCACATTTGCCTCAACTAAGCCCATTTTCCTTTTTACACTTAAGCCCTTTCTAATTGCAATTCACACCCCTTTTTCTTCATAGACTTTTAGTTTAATTCTATTCTTTTTCTTAACCTATTTTAATTTTAATTAATTATTTTCTTAGGAATAGCATATAATTTTAATAGATAATTTTAATATTATTTACCCAAATCTCATTTAGTTTAAATTTATGTTTATTTAATAATTTTAGTTTTACTTATTTCTAATTCAATTTAAATCTATGGTTTGTAAGTTTAATTTAAAAAAGATATTTAATATCTTTAAAAAACATGTGAAAGTAAAAACATGAAGACTAAAAGACATTTTATTTTATTCCCCTCATTTTGATTAAGTACCAATATAATAAAAACATAAAAAATAGAAACATATAAAATCTAAAAAACATTTCCATTAATTCTCATTACCTTTTATCATTAAAAATGCGTAAAAAATGAAAACCAATTAAACTTTTTCTTTTCGCCTATTAAACAAAATCATATAAAAATGCATGTTCACATTTAATTGTTGTGTATCATTTTCTGTCAATTATTTCATTGTACTTGATTATTCTGTTTGCGTCAATCCAAAGGGAATTGTCTAATTTTTGTTGACTTCATGTCCTCAAAAACGATCGAGCGAATACTCTCATCCATTAAAAACTTAGGTTAATTTTCCTCAAATATTCACCTTTCTTCAAAATTTCAACCTTTTCAAGACTTATCCCTTTTAAGCCAAAACTTCGACATTAGGTCGTCGCATCTTCAAAAAACCGTCTGTATCCCTTTTTCGGCCAAAACGATTTATTTTCAATCAAGCGATCAATTTTAAATAAAACAGATATTTCAAAAGGTTCCTATAGAGTACTATAGATGCATTGGGTGCTAATACCTTCCCATTGTATAACCAACCCCCGAACCATAAGATCTCTTTTTCAAAAACGCTTTGTATTTGTATTTTTATTTACATTGCATATTTAGGGTTTTATTTCGCTCTTTTCCCTTTTCCTTTGGAAACAATAAAGCGCGGTGGCGACTCTTGCTTTTGTGAGACGAATTAATCAATAATTCGATCTCCGATTTACCCCGCTACATTTTTTATCGCTACAAAGGCCATGTTTGGATGCAAAAGATTGTAGGTCATTTTTAAAGAAGAATTTGAAATATTTCTAAGTATGGAAAGTCAACCCTTTTTCTTAAACTTTGACTCAATGCAACTTTCAGCTCAAGCATCCATTTGATTCCATTCTTTTTCCACATGGACAATGACGATGATGTTTTATCTTATAAAATTAACCAACACATTGTGTTTCAAAATTTTTAAAGAGGAACTACGTGTACCCTGATCCCCTATTGCATGAAAGGTGGTACGTAGGCACTAAAGGTTCGCAACCGCAACGGGTGCAAAAATCATAAAATATATATTTCTTTCCTCACCTCCACCATGTTTTTTATATAAACAGTTTTATAGCCAAAATATACATATTTTTACAAAGAGGCTCCTGCGGAATACCGTAGATGTTTAAGGTGCTAATACCTTCTCTTTGCATAACCAACCCCCTTACCTTGAATATTTCCCCCTCTTTTTAGGTTATTCTCTCTTTTCCCATTCCTTTGGAAACAATAAAGCACGGTGGCGATTTTTATTTTGATTTGTATAAAGTCTAGTCAATCCAATGGCTTAGTCTTGAACATTTCTACCGCTACAATATACACCAGGAAGTCATTGTTCACTTTAGATATCCTCAACCTTCCACTCTGTAGCATTAACTCGCATACCAACTCAAGTCTCCGAACTGTTCAATAAGTCCCAACTCTGTCATAGTAACCTCTCGATAAAAAGTCAATCACTTTACACAATATCAAACTAGTAAGATAAGTCTATCCCATCCAATATGGCCCTGTCTACTATCAACAAGAGATTAAGGGTGATCACTTCCTCAATTTGTCAATAGGTAAATGACAACCGTGACGGTGGCATAAACCATAATTACCCAACTATAATAGCATATTTACCTTGTGCTCAAAGTTACCTGAGCATAATGTCCAACAATCTCTCTAGGCTTACAAATGTATTCCTCAATTTCCTTCTCTTTCAATCTCGTCAATGAGACATGACGCCCAAAAAACCCATTTTATAGTCTCCTTAACACGCACGCAGCATAACACAATTGTTAAATATTTTTCTAATACCAGAATTGCCACTACACCAAGTACAATCCAAATTGATTCGCTCCAAATGAAGTATCTATCCAAGTAGAGAACTTTAACAACACTAATAAATCCCTCGTCTTTCCTTTTATCTCATAACCTCAATGATCCATATAGTTTCACATTTAGATTTCATTCCAATCACAATCTCAATAATACAATCTCATCATCCGGTTGGTAATAGAAACTTCTAAAAATTTCCTGGCACATGTCAATACCATGTTATCAATGACACACAATCCACGCCACCATTTAAATTCCCTTTTTCCTCGATGATTTCTCTACTCTAACCATTCTTAATTGGCATATGCCGCACCTCCACATACTTCTGCAATACCATCACCTCCTTCCTATTACCAAGTATTTCATACTTGACTTCATCTCAAATAACTGTGATATTAATCAGTTAAGCTCAACAAGCTTCTAACCTCTGTAACGGAATTTAGAGCATATCAACTTAGAACTACACCCACCTTTGATGATCTACATATACCTTCACTTTAAATAGAATACTCAAGAAAACTCACCTCCCCAAACAAAAATTTACACCTTGAAAACTTAACATAAAGTTTCCTCCTTTCGACACTGCAATATAAATCGCAACATTCAATGCATCCATCTTCTGACTTGGATTGAATCATAATGGCCTCAATAAATACTGTAATAAATTAATCCAAATATTCTGTAATACCTCTACCAAGTTCTAAAAGATTTCCTCGAACTATCCTCATCCTTCACCCGAATTTGAAGGTAACTCATCCTCAATTCGATTATACTGAAGGCATACTAGCCTACCTGTCGATCCATCGAATCATCAATCATTTGAAGTGGATGTTTAATTTCAAGCATTACCTTAATAAATTGTCTATAGTCAACACATGACCTCATACTACCATCCTTCTTCTTTACTAACATCACCGAAGCTCCCAAGTGATAAGCCCATTCTTACAAGTCTATTGTCCACACATATTCTAATAGCTTCTTCAATTCTCCCAACTTTGAAGATGACATCCTAGATGGTGCCATAGGAATAGGTCTGGTACTAAGAACGAGATCAATAACAAACTCCACCTCTCATCTAACTTTACCACGTGACAAATAAATTAATTTCAGGTTCTGTAACCATTTATAAAACAAATTTCACTATGTTAGCTTTCTAACGCTTCGAACGAAACTCGAATCGGACGTCCGCAACTCAAGTTATGAATCTTCGAAGTTTTCAGAAAATTCAGTTCATCACAGTGGTAACCAGTTCCCTCCAGGATGGTAACTTGTTACATCTGTGTAACCCAAAAATACTACGCTATTGTCCAGTTGGGTAACCAATACCTCCCAATCGGTAGCCGATTACACCTTCATGTTTTTTCCCTTTTCGCCCAAAATTGCACAGGGTAATCGATTACTCCCAGGACAGTAACCAATCACACGTAGTGCATAAGCACTATACTGCTGCTTCTCGACATAAATATCACTTTTCTTATCAACCCAAAACATCATTCCTCTTATAACTCAAAATAAATATTACTCTGCCAAAACCTCAATTTTCAAAACATCAAAATCCCAATTATTTTCACAAGACTACTAATATCTTTGAGTTCTGACTCTGAATCGCAATTCACAAAGACCCAACAACATCAACGACATTCAGAAACCACCTACATGTTTCCAACAAAAAAATCACAATAATTGATCACTCCAGCATTACTCCGAACAACGACATCACACATAATGGTAACTCAACACTAACAACTTCACGATCAATCGAAAGTGTTAAACATTGCAACCACCAAGCTTCATCTTCTAAAAGTTATCTTACTTGCTTAAAAATATATTTTGGCATAAGAATATGCATTGAATCATCAAAACAATTCATAATCACTGGGTTTAACTCCAAACAGTTCACTACAAGGATAATATTAAGTTAATCCAACATCTCTCTCTAACGACAAGTTGCAATTGTCCCCGGGAAACGTCAGGATTCTCCCACAACTGGCATATCATTAGCCATAACATCCCCCTCTACTTCTAGAGACACGAACAACACAAGTACCTGATCATTCCCTCTCAATGACACTTCGACTGACTGCTAGGCATAAATCTCAAACCCATACTTCCTTCAAAATCGAAAAACAATGCAGCCTCACTAACATTTACGCCCATGCAATTCACGACATATTGAACCATCTTAGAGGAGCACAAGCTTCTTCTCCACTTGTTTCAATCCCACTCATGCAAACAAATGATTAGAAAAGAAAGAAAGCACCGACAATGTTTCACACACATGTCTCATACTAAGGAACAACACCTCGATAGTATTCAACTGTCATACTACACTGACTCGACAACTTGGCTGGACGAATCGACCTACTCTGATACCACTAATGTAACACCCTATTACCCCGTCGGTAATTTTACCAAATATCAGAGTAATTAAATTTTTAAATCAAAACATGAATAATAGGATGGCACATCTTCATACATCATACATGCTCATATAAAGAGATATGCAACACATAGTCATTTATTCATCATGTCTGAACTTTGTTGCATTTATTCACAGTGGAAAAAATCATTAGAAATCATTCTCAACATAATTAATAGTTGTCACAATTCAAAACTTAAATTAAAACATCAATTAAAATTAAAAAAATGGAGTTCTACAATAGTTTACTCACATCATAATAAACCAAACGCGAAACCCCCAAGTGTTACGTATTAGAGATGACACAAACTCAATCTACACAAAATGAAGCACTTCTCAGCTAACCTCGACCTCAAGCTACTTCGGATCATCTGCATGTTACCCACGTAGAGGTAACATTCAAACAGAAGGGGTGAGATATCACAACAATATAATAAGTTATATAATCATTTGTGTTGTACCCCAAAATTTTCCCTCTCATTTTATCAAGATTTTCCTCACAAGGCTCTTTGGACTCCAGACAGGATTAGGGTTTGCTCAGCTCAAGATATCTCCTTGCACTGTTGACCTGAAATTAGGGTTTGAGCTTGCACAAGGATTTTTGGACTTCCAATGCCCAATGTGATTTTCATACTTCATGTTGGACTTCTAATATTGCTCATACCAAGTTTCAAGCCTTGAATCAAATTTTTGCCCAGTTGACCTAAAAATCAGCTGTATTGGGGAAAAAGTCAACTGTAGCTAATTTACAGTAAAACCTCATGATTTTTGATCCACATCAACATTATAGACTCATATGAACCATTTGATCAAGTTTGGACCATAACTCCTCAAGAAATTTGATCAGATCATCAAAAGGGCAAAATGGTCATTTTTAGGGTTTTGACTGTAGAAGGGCAATTTCTGATTTTTCACCTAGCCAATGGAAAATTGGGTTCAAGCATGGATTCAAGGACTCAATGACATCATCTTTACCTAATCACAAGGTTCAAAAGATCTCAAATGCATTGGATTGATAGATGAATTTTCCAGTCAACTGATCAAAAATCAACTGTACACTGAAAAGTCAAACTTTGACTTTTTGGTCAAAATCAAGTGCCAAGGGTCATTTTTCATCAAGATGTGTCAAAACATGAAACTTGTTCACCAAGAAACTTAATTTTCAAAATTAGGGTTTAAAATGGAAAATTTTCATAACTTAGAAATTTTCTAAGTTATGAAAATTTCTTATTTTTTCCCAACTTTGCCCAACTTTTTCACCATGATCCAATTGGATTCAAATAAAACTTCCAACATGATTTTGCCCTAGTTTAGGCAAGATTTTGACCTATCTTCATGGCAACTTTTCACCTAGTTCCAAGTGGAATATCAAAATGCATTTCAAATATGGATTGAGAGCATGTTACAAGCTTTCCAAAATATACAAGAACTCTCCAAAATCATTTGTGGTTAGGGAGAATCGAAAGTTTGAAAATGGAAAATCATCACTTTTGTCCAAGGCATTTTGCACATTGCTACAAGTTGCAAATCTGTCCAAACCTTGCTTGTACTTGGTTTACAGGTCTTAATATCTTCTACACTCAAAAATTAAATTCAAACACATTGGATTAAGGCTTTGTTCTGAGCTTTAGAGCATTGTACAAAGAACTATTCCAAAAATGGCATAAAGGTAGCATTGCCACTTTGATAAAGCTTGCTTTATGTCAAATTGATTATCTTAAGCCATGGACCTGATTTATTTATGCTAACAAAGTTCACTAATATCAGGAAAGGTGTACCAACTATCAGTAAGCCTCAAGCTAGCAAGTACAACATTTGGCATTGTCAACTCACCTTTTGCTTCAAAAACAAGAAAGCTTGCAAAAGTGAGATAACTTTGTAATATGATAAAACCAAACTTTGTGCATATTTCAAACAAGTTCAACACATTGTCTAAGGCCAGAAACACGAGCTAACAAGTTCTCAAACCCTCCAAAACACCAAAACACCAACTTCTGCCCAAAACAGGGCAAGCCCTGCAGAATCACTTCCAAATCAAAATCCACTCGTGCGTTTTGTCCCAAACCACTTCAGACACATTGCATACAATACACCTAAGTTGTCCAGACCATTCTCAAGTCACTAACTCCATTTTCACACTTCACCATTTTTACTTTGAAGCTTTGCAGGTTGAGTTCTACAAGCATATCCAAGCCATTTCAAAGCAAGCCAAGCATTGGGAAAGGTTGAGTGAACTTCAGGCAAGCTAACACGACCTTCAGGCCTCATCAAAACCCCCTACATTGCCACATCCAAACTTGACTGAAACATGTATTTTCTAAGTTTCTATCTCTCTATTTAGGAATCATTAGGCTTAGGTTTATGAAGCAAAAATGTAGTCCTCATTGTCCTTGAGCTGTACATATGCATAGAATCCATTTATGTTAACTGAGCTAGGAGAATTTGGATGTTGAAGTTTCTGAAAAAACTAGGTTAGAATTTAGGGCCAAGGAAATTCTCTCTGGTCTTTGAGAGTTAGATCAAGTTTTTTATATCATTGAAATCGTGATTGAAAATGCTATAACTTTTATGTTGTGAGTTTTTGATTTCATGCAAGAACAAGAGAGAACAAATTTGAAGTTGCAGGCGCGCGTATTTTTGTTCAGAGATTAGAGATGAAGTGAACGTGGGTTGGGCCTGGCTGGCCTTGCTATTGACACCCCCATCCTGCTTTTTGCACCCCCTTGGCCCATTTCTTTATTTTTGTATATTTTTTTATTTCTTTTACATTTTCTGACTTTTATTATTTTTTTCTAAATATTAAAAATCACCAAAAATATTTTCTTAAATTTTCACATTTTTATTTTATTATTTTTATTATTTTTTATGACAAAAAATAGTTTATTAGGTTAAATACTTTTATTTTCTTAAATAAATTTGTAAATAAAATTAAATTACTTACATATTTTTATTTTATTATATTATACACTTAAAATATTATTTTCTCACAAATATTATTTTTTAACATTTTTATATATATTTTTATTTATTTTCTTGTACATAAATGAATAAATAAACAATATAGAATTTATTTTCTTAAAACAAAAATTAGGGTTTCCACCCTTTCCAAAAAATAATCATTTTTATTTTCCCTTATTTTTAGGACATTAAATAATTTATTTTACATACATAAAATAAAATACAAAAAACATTTTGCATATTTATATTTAATTGTCCATTTAAATATTTGTTTATTCATTTAGTTGTACAAATAAATTCAATATGGTTGTAATAGTTTTAGGGTTTATTTTTGTGCAATATCCCCTATTAAAAACTTGTATCCCCCTCCCCATATCAATGTTGTAATAGTATTAGATTTACTTTTACACACTTTATTGCTTTCAAATATGCATGACAGTAAGATTAGGGTTTGTATGCAAAAGACCAAAATCAAACAAATAGCATGACTAAACACAAGACAAAAATGCATGAAAAATGACAACACAATGCACACAAGCACCCCTAGGGTTTCACCCACTTGTTGCCTTAAAAAAAACATGGCCATGGTATGCATGCTAGATATCTTGGCAAAACAAATCAAACAAAAAGATCATAGTCCCTCGATGACGCTATCTTGGTTGCCTATACAAAAATGATCTAGTCCCTAAAAAAAAACTTGCTAAGATACTTAGCACCATTGCTATTATGGCCATACGATGACCCACGCCCGTCCCGTTTAACATCCAAATACAAGGTTGTTTACCAAATATAATGGTAAAACAACAATGTAAAAGGGTTAAAAATGTGTAGGAAATATCTTTGAGTAGGGTAGACAACTCCTAGTTACTTGATCAACTTGCAAACCGTCCTTGCTATTTTCAAAACACACCACAATTTTAAAACATTTCCCAAAAACAAACTTTCAAACATTGAAACATTTTTCAAAAGACAAACACCTTTGTATACATTCAAACAAGAATCATTACAAAGGTTGCCTAAACAAATGCCTCTTTTCAAAATACTTTCAAAAAACCACACAAAGCATCATTTCAAACAATTGGAAAAGCAAAGCAAGTGATCTAAACAAGTAACTAAGAGCCCATGGATAACCATTGATGAAAAGGGTGCTAGCACCTTCCCTTTTCATAATCTACCCCCAAACCCAAGAAAACATCTCAAAGGTCTTTCCTGTGCTTTTTGACCTTTCCTTTGGATAAAATAAAAAGTTGGTGGCGACTCTTGCTAAACCAAAACATTTGCGAACACAAACGCAAAACCTCAAGTCAGTTCTCCCACCATATCACTGAACTGGCGACTCTGCTGGGGACATAATCTAAAAGTGGGGTTACCTTAGGGTTTAGATCACCTTTACATGCTTACCTTGTTTTCTTTGATTGCTTTACATTTGGTTCTATTGTTTGGGTTTGAAATCCTCTACCCGGTTTTGGGAAACATTCATAGGTAAATAGCAATACGTTATGGAAACTGTGCGGGGTATACCGACATGGTTGAAGCAATAGCTATATTAGTGCGACATATTTGTGGGTACCGGTAGCCTTTGAGTTAATCAAAGAGAATACCGGGACGCTGAGTGATGTCATGAAGCACTAATGGACTTTTAGAACCTTTACTTGACCATCATGGCCTTTTAGGATGTAGTGAGATGACCGGCTTTGGTGCAGTCTGAAGTTGGTAGATACTCGATACTACACTCATTGAAGATTGTTTTCTTGGAATATTTCGGTCGCCAATAAAGTGGCTAAACTGAAACAATGAACACAAAATAATCCAGTGATATTGAGCTCCTTAGAACCCGGTTACTATTTATAAGACAGGTTGAGCCAACTAAACTTCAAGAGGGTACTTACCTATGAAACCCCATGCAAGCCTGAAACTAGGAACTTGTGTGATTTGCTTGTACATATACTTGTGTGTTGTACCCCAAAATTTGCCCTCTCCTTCTTCAGGAAATCATCTTGGATTCACAGAGTCCCTCTGAAACAAATCCAAGTCCTGAATTGTCCACTTTTGCCCAAGCAAACCATTGACAGGAGCAAAATGATCACACAAGCTCTAAAGGCAACGTTTTATCTTGAGAAAAATTAAATTCTAAGCATTTGGAATTTTTCTCTAAAAAATGAGTGTTTAAGATGGAATCAGCGCTTCAGAACTTCTGGACCAAACTCCAGATAGAAACGGTCAGAAGTTGCAAGCTTGGCTCAACGCAGTCAGAAGTTGGCTCTTCAGCAGCTACATCAGCTCAGTCAGAAGTTGCAAACGTGGTTCAACACGTAAGCCTCAGACAAAACATGACTCTTTCAGCAGTTACGCAAGTTCAGCCAAGAGTTTGCTAAAGGAATGCAAAGGAAACAAGGAAATCTGAAAGCTCCTACAGAACATGCTGAAATCAGAAGATGAAAAGATCAAAAGAGTGGGTGTTACACTGATACAGAATCTCTAAGCCCAGGATTTCCAGAACAAAATCCAAGGAACGTGTCAGAAAAATCAGGAGAATCCCCAGAATTTGCTAAGACAATAGGAGGCCAAGACCAGAGCATGGTTTATGTTGTTCTGGGTAAAACATAACTGCTGGTTCAAAGTTTTGTTTCTACTACCAGAATATTGGTGTTGATGAGTCTCATCACCATTTAATGCCCATTAATGCTCCCAACCACTTCTGAACATTCATCCAAGTAGTCCCTTCACGTGTGGCTTGGTAAACGCCTTTATACAGGTTCTGGCCTGGGTCTACGCGCCACCGTCCACCTAAGAGGTCACTTTACCCCAATCCACGCCTGCTGCTCCAGCCTAGGCTGAAAGGCTATCTGTTATCACAACTTCCCAGGAATTTCTTTCAAAGAACAACTCAACCTCTGTTGGCGCCTTCAATGTTCAAGAAATCCACAAGAGCTTGACCTATAAATAGAGAACCATTGTCCACTGAAAAGGGGCGTCCAAAGAAACAAAAATTGATAGAAGAGAAACAGAAATCTTTAGCAAGAAAGTGTTGTGAAACTCTGCCAAAATCTCCAGTGTTTTATAACTTTGAATTTCTTACCTTCAAACCTCATCAAAATACCCAGTTTTCTTTGTGACTAAAGAACACCCTTTTCAACTTCTGATCACATATACGCATATACCTTCATCTAACCTTTTCAAAAAAAGAACCTGTCCAGAATACCATCAGAGCCAAAGGCTAGCTCTCATCCACAAACTTTTCCAACAGCCAGATGTTCTGATTAGCACAGGGAGAAGCCAAGTGCTGACTTTGACGTTTGCACATCTGAAGCCTGTTTTGCTGTAAATAATATCAGAACTTCTGAGAGTTATTGTATTTCCAGCAGGATCAGAACTTCTGATTTCCCCACTAACAAACTTCTGTCTTGCAGCGCAGGGAGGTCAGAACTTCTGATCTTCCCACTAACAGGTTTCTGTTTTGCAGGTGCTAGAGTCAGAAGTTCTGACTCATACAGTTTAACCAAAAGGTTGATCATCTAGCAGCGGGTCTGAGTCAGAACTTCTGATGACCTCTCATCAGCGCACTGGCTCCCTCTCTCTTTCTCTCTATCTTGTTTTTTGCTATTTTATTTTTTGTCTATTTTTCTCGTTGAACCCCCCATGTACAAATGTGTATCCCCACTCCCTAATTGTTGTAATAGCGTAGGATTTTATATTTCCTCTTTTTATTACTAGTAATTAGAATGTGTATGGCAAGATAAAATCAATGAAATAAAAAGTCCTAATTCAAAGATAAACTCTTGTATGCAATAAAACACACTTGCACACTAACACCCCTAGGGTTACATCCACTTGTTGCCTTCAAAAATGAGCCATGTTACGCATGCAAAGTATCTTGGTAAAACAAACAAAATCAAAAGATCATAGTCCCTCGATGACGCTTTCGAAAGTTGCCTTACAAAAAAAATGATCTTAGTCCCTCAAAAGAAAGACTAAGATACTTTGCAACATTGCTATCATGGTCTATACGATGACCCGCGCCCGTCCCGTTTACATCCTAACACAAGGTTGTTCACCAAATGCAATGGTGAAACGACACTGTTAAAAGGGTTAAAAAAACACAAGAAAAATCTTTGAGTAAAATAGGGTAGACAACTCTTAGTTACTTGATCAAAAAGCTTGCAAAATATCCTTGCTATTTTTCAAAATATACTCCACAACACAATTTCAAAACAACTTTCAAAATATTGAAAACCTTTCAAAAAGACAAACACCTTTGTATACATTCAAACAAGAATTATTACAAAGGTTGCCACAACGATGGCCTCTTTTTCAAAACACCTTTCAAAACCACACACGAAGCACCATTTCAAACAATTGAAAAATGCAAAGCAAGTGATCTAAGCAAGTAACTAAGAGCCCATGGATAACCATGGATAGAAAGGGTGCTAATAACTTCCCTTTATATAATCTACTCCCCGAACCCAAGAAAACATCTCAAAGGTTTTTCCTGTGCTTTTGAAACCTTTCCTTAGGATAAAATAAAAAGTCGGTGGCGAGCTCTTTCTCAACCGAAACATTTGCGAAAACAAACGCAAAACCTCAAGTCAGTTCTCCCACCGTATCACAGAACTGGCGACTCTGCTGGGGATAATTTTAAAGTGGAGTAACCTTAGGGCTTAGATCACCCTCTTGCATGACTAATTGTTTGCTTTGGTTGCTTTATATCTTGGCTCTCTTGTTTGGGTTTACAATCCTACACCCGGATTTGGGGAAACATTCATAGATAGCAATACGTTGTGGAAACTGTGCGGGGTATACCGACACGGTTGGAGCAATAGCTATATTAGTGCGACATATTTGTGAGTACCGGTAACCCTTGAGTTCAATCAAGGAGAGTACGGGGCCGTTGAGTGATGTCACTAAGCACTAATGACCTAGAACCTTACTTGACCATCTTGGCCTTTCATTAGGGGTAGTGAGATGACCGGCTTTGGTGCAGTCCGAAGTTGGTAGATACTCGATACTACACTCATTGAGGGTTGTTTTCTTGGAATATTTTGGTCGCTAGTTAAGTGGCTAAACCAAAACAATGAACAATGAAAACAATCCAATTATATTGAGCTCCTTAGAACCAGATTACTACTTATAGGACAGGTTTTTAAGCCAACTACACTCAAGAGGCTACTTACCTATGAAACCCCATGCAAGCCTGAAACTAGGGTTTGGTGTGATTTGCTTGTACATATGTTTTGGTGCATACATCATAAACATCATAAAGCATCATATGCATTCACTAACCATTTCAAGGGTTTAGATCTTCATCTTTGTTCTTGTTTTGTAGGTCATGGAAATTCTTCGCAGGAAAACTATCCAAGTCAACCTTGTGAGAATCCCTCCTCAACTCAAGGAGCTCACATCCAGAATTCCGGAAAGCTCTCCCTTTAGTGAAAGACATGGAAGACTGCTCAACCTAGTCAGCACCAACATTGAAGAGGACATGGTAAATGTGTTGTTCCAGTTCTTTGACCCCCTCCACCACTGTTTCACTTTCCCCGACTACCAGTTGGTGCCCACTTTGGAGGAATTTTCTCAACTCCTGAGAATTCCTATCCTTAATCAACTACCCTACAACAGTACGGAAAAGGAACCAAAGCCTGAAGATGTTGCTCAAGCACTACACTTGCAACCATCTGACATCAAGGGGCATTGGGAAACTAGAAGCGGTGTCAGAGGCTTCTTAGCAAAATTCTTGTTTGAGAAGGCACAAGAGTGTTGGAATTCATTGGATCTACAAGCCTTTGAAGAAATTGTGGCACTCCTCATTTATGGGTTGGTCTTGTTCCCAAATCCTGACCAGCTTGTAGATGTCAACGCCGTCAAAATCTTCTTATCCAAAAATCCAGTACCAACATTGCTTAGAGACATTCTTCACTCATTTTACACACGAACAATGAGAAAGAGGGGTGTTCTCATGTGCTGTACTCCTCTCCTTGCAAGGTGGTTTATTTCGCACCTTCCACAATCTGTCTTGAAGAATGACCAAGGCCTAAGGTGGTCACAACGGTTGATGACCCTTACTCACTCTGATGTACATTGGTGTTCTCGGTCCAGAGAAAATGTCATCATCGTCGATCGTTGTGGAGAGTTCCCTAATATTCCATTGCTTGGCATTAGAGGAGGCATTACCTACAACCCTTGTCTAGCTTTGAGACAATTTGGATATGCACGGAGGGATGGCCCTCATGACATGTTGATTCCTGACCTAGTTTTTGACTTTGACAACGATGCGCAAGGACTTCGCCAAAGATTCATCAGAGCTTGGAGGATGCCTAACAAGGTAGACAGCAAGACACTGGGGCACAAGAACTCCATCCCTCTTGAGCCTTATCTCAAGTGGGTACGAACCCGAGCCCAGAGTCTAATGATGCCTTACCCTCATGTTCTCCCTGTGATTAAAGAGCCCGTTAAGGAAGGAGAGGTTCCCTACACCATCCTATATCCTGACATGCCTACATCGTGGGAGGAGATGCAGAAGAGTTGGATCCAACTCAAGGAGGAACGAAACACTTTTGAAGCCAGCTTCTATGCCAGTGAGAAGAAGGTTTTGGAGCTTACCCGCCGACTCCATGAGGAGAAGACCCTCAACACCTACATCGCACCAAAGAGGATGCGCAACGTCTTTTTACCTTGAGAAGTTTTTGTAATATTTGGCCCATGGGGAATTTATGTACTGACAAATTTCTTCTTATTAATATGACGTGCGTTCTTTTTGTTTGCAACAATTTTGAACTTTCTAAATCCTTGAATGCATTGCATACATAAGCATACCATTCATCATGTGGATAAGCAGGTCTCCACACCAGGTTTCCTTATCTTTCTGCTGTTTATGCCAGTAAGATGGATCTCGAATAGACGGTCAAGGACTTGCAGTCTTAGAACGCACAGTTTCAACAACTCCTGATGACCTTGGCAAAGGGTCAGGAGGATCTGAAAGCCCTGTTGGGGAACAAAGACCAAGTGAAAAAGAAGAAGAAGAGAGTCGGGGTGGCTACCTTGGGGAGAAGGTTTGAGGGTGAAGCCAGAAGAGGGCTTGAATTTCCCCCTACATCTGAAGAAGGAACAAGTAAAGGGAATGCGGCTGCGATACCTTCCGAATCTGAGGTTGAAGAAGAAGAGGCTGAAGAAGACAAAGACTACTCAGAGCAACAATACCCGCCCGCCGATGATAAGTACAAAAACTTGGAAGACAGGTTGGCAGCTATGGAGCTGCAGAGAGTTCCCGATTTGGATTTCGAAGATTTGGGATTAATTGCTGGAATTGTGATCCCCCCGAAGTTCAAAGTGCCAATTTTTGCAAGATATGACGGGCTGTCCTGCCCAAAAATGCACCTAAGGTCATATGTCCGAAGAATCCAACCTCACACGTCTGACAGAAACCTTTGGGTACATTTCTTTCAAGATAGCCTGTCTGGCACTCAGCTAGACTGGTTTTATAAGCTGGAAAGGTCGGAGATACGTGGTTGGGAGGATCTGGCAGCTGCTTTTTATCGCCAATATCAGTATAACTCTGACCTGGCACCAACCCGTACTCAGCTACAGAGTATGGGAATGGCCTCAAGTGAGGGATTTAAGGAATACGCCCAGAAGTGGCGCGATCTGGCTGGGAGAGTGCAACCACCTCTTTCCGATAGAGAACTTGTTGATATGTTCCTAGGGACCCTGTCTGGTCCATTCTTTAATCATCTGATCGGTAGCTCTTCCTCAGGGTTTACTGAATTAATTCTGACTTACGAGCGGGTAGAAGCCGGTATCAAGAATGGGAAGATTCAGAAGGATGCCTCTGCATCTACAACTGCTAAGAAATCATTTCCGGTAAAGAAAGAAACAGCTGTTGTGTATTCTCAAAGAGGAGCAGGAAGAAGTGAGCGCAGGCCGACTGTGGGGGCCGTAATGATACAAAATCCACCAAATGACCAGCCTCGCAATAACCAGTCCAGACCTAAACAGCAATGGGGAGAACGGCCACCACGGCAGTTCACCCGCATTAATATGACGCCCGCGCAAGTTCTTCCACACTTGTTAAAGGTGAATCTCACAAATATCAAAGAAGCGCCGAAAAATGTGAATACGACCTCACCAGCTTACAATGCCAATGCCAAATGCGCCTACCGTTCCGATAGCGTCGGACATGACACAAATAATTGTTGGGCGCTGAAAAATAAAATTCAAGACTTGATAGATGCAAAAGAGGTGGAGTTCGATGCTCCAGAGAAACCAAACGTGATATCTGCTCCGATGCCGAAGCACGGTCGAAATGTCCGTGCTATTGAGGATGATTTGTATGTTTCTGATGTCAATGACCTGATAACTCCGCTGTTAACCATCAAGTTAAATCTGTTAAGGGCCGGGATTTTCCCGGGATGCAAAGAAGATTGTTACTGTTGTTACTCTCTGCCAATTGACCGCCCGTTACTGAAGAAAGGCATCCAAGGCCTGATGGACAGTCAACAAATTCTGTTTGAAAAAGTTCCTGCTATTCCAACCCCTACTGAAGATGTTTCATTTATCACCATTCACGCCAATCTTTCCAAGGCCGTCAAAAAGCCTGTTAAGATTACATCAACTACAAAGTCTGTTCCTCTAAAGATAACTATGCCAGGGCCTGTCCCCTACAGTTTTGAAAAATCAATACCATGGAATTACGATGGAGAAATCTACTACCATGGTATTAAACAAGTTGAAGTAACCGAAGGAAGCTCTGATGAAGAAGATGCCAGCATTGGAAACATTGCCGGCACAAGCAAGATCACCCAAAGTGGGAGAATATTTTCTCCAGAGATTGCCCCCCCAAAGGCAATCTTTGGACCCTCATCTGCTGCCAAAGTTATTCCTGCGCCAATAAAACTTTCCGCTAGAGCCCCGTTGATTGAAAATGCTGTTGTTCCTGTTGTTGTCCCTCCTATTTCTGCTGATAAGGGTAAAGGGATCCAAGATGAGCTCGTCAGGACGAGGGCTCAACCTTTGGTCATCCCGGAAACCTCTAAGAAAGAGATGGAGGAGATCTTGAAGATGATTAAAAAGAGTGATTATGACGTGGTAGAGCAACTGGGGAAAACCCCCTCGAAAATCTCCATGTTAGCATTACTACTTTGTTCAGAAGCGCACGCCAAAGCATTGATAAAATTCCTGAAGACCGCCCATGTACCCCAGGAAACCTCTGCCGACCAATTCCAAAACTGTGTAGCCAGTCTTACAGCAGACAACGGTTTAGGTTTCTCTGATGCTGACCTAACCTCAAAAGGAAGAAAACACAACGACGCATTACATGTGTCAGTAGAATGCCAGGGAACTACTCTGGCCCATGTTCTGGTCGACACTGGTTCTTCTCTGAACGTGCTGCCTAAGAAGGCCCTCGACCGTTTAGACTTTGAAGGCTTGGAGTTAAGGCCAAGTAATATCATTGTAAGGGCATTTGACGGGTCAAAGAGAATGGTACATGGGGAGGTAGACATTCCCATTAAGGTTGGTACAGAGGTGTTCCCCTCAACTTTCTATGTGATGGACATCCGTCCGTCATACTCTTGCTTATTGGGGAGACCATGGATACACAATGCTGGGGCAGTCACCTCCTCCCTACATCAAATGCTGAAGTACCCTGTCAAAGGAAAGATCATAACCGTCCACGGTGAAGAGGAATATATGATCATCCACCTGAACTCTTTCCGATATGTAGAGGTAGAAGGTGAATTCATTGAGACACCATTCCAGCACTTCGAGGAAGTCTCTCCTGAGGTGGAAGTAGCAAAAGTGATAGCGGAGGTACCGAAGCAGATGGCCAGGATGGCATCACTAAAATACGCGAAGGCCGCAATGAAGTAAGGGAAGAGCTCAACATGGGGGCAGTTGCCGGACATTCCTCACAAAACAGACAAGTTTGGTTTAGGATTCACGGCTGCGGGGCAGAAAGCTATGCGCCGCTCAAAGTTTGAAAGAGCACCCATCAAGATCTCTCCTTTTGGGATCAATGCTTTGGAAGGTGAAGACGAGGAGGTCAACATTGAAGATTGGATCTACCCAACCATCGAAGGGGGACTATGCAACTGGGAGGAAAAGGACTTTGTCCCCATTACTTTTATTAATCAGTAATTATCTGTCAAACATTTCCTATGGTCTGTAATAATTACTTTTGAACAATCCGTGCACTACTTTTTCACCTCATGCCTTGCCCGGGGCATGTAGGTCCATTTGTAAGGGTTTTGATTATATTCATATCCATATGCCATGTTTAATGATTCATTGGACGTTTTTCATCGATAAACTGCTGTGTTCATTTTCTTTCCTTTTTGCATTTTTTGTTTAAAGATGGCTATCCATTACACACACCCACGCTCACAAATGCAGGTACCCATCCACTCTGGATTCTACGGGTGACTATTCTGCTATGTCCTTCAATAACTCTGAAGATCTGGTCAATCAGGATGAGTATGAAGATGACGAAGGTTGTGAAGTACCAGGGGAAGTAGCCAGACTTCTACAGCAAGAGGAAAGGGCCATATTGCCTCATGAAGAGTCGTTGGAAACTGTCAATTTAGGAACAGAGGAAGACCGAAAGGAAGTGCAAGTGGGTGCCAATCTGGAACCAAGTGTCAAGGAGCGCCTGATACAGCTGTTAAATGAGTACGTTGAAATCTTCGCCTGGTCTTACGAAGACATGCCGGGTTTAGACACAGACATCGTGGTTCACCGTCTCCCTACAAGAGAGGATTGTCCACCGATCAAGCAAAAAGTCCGCCGAATGAGGCCCGACATGTCTGAGAAGATTAAAGCAGAAGTGATGAAACAATTCAACGCTGGCTTTCTGGCTGTTACATCCTATCCACAATGGGTTGCTAACATCGTGCCAGTTCCTAAAAAAGATGGCAAAGTCAGGATGTGTGTAGACTACCGGGATTTGAATAGGGACAGCCCCAAAGATGATTTTCCGCTACCGCACATTGACATTCTGATTGACAACACAGCTCAGCACAAAGTGTTTTCCTTCATGGATGGATTCTCGGGCTACAATCAAATTAAAATGGCCCCCGAGGACATGGAGAAAACAACCTTTGTTACACAATGGGGTACTTTCTGTTACAAGGTGATACCGTTTGGACTGAAGAACGCAGGGGCAACCTATCAACGCGCCATGGTAGCTTTATTTCATGATATGATACATCATGAGATCTAAGTTTACGTAGACGATATGATAGCTCGGTCACAAACGGAGGAGGAACACCTTGAACACCTGGAAAAGCTGTTTGCCAGGTTAAAAGAGTACAAACTCTGGCTGAATCCAAGTAAGTGTACTTTTGGAGTTAGGTCTGGTAAACTTATAGGGTTTATTGTCAGCAACAAAGGCATTGAGGTCGATCCAGCAAAAGTGAAAGCAATACAAGAGATGCCTGCTCTCCGTACTGAAAAGGAGGTTAGAGGGTTCTTGGCATGAGATGTTACCGTTTGCTCTGCATGGATATCGTACGACGGCACGTACTTCAACCGGGGCAACCCCATTTTCTTTGGTATATGGCATGGAAGCTGTCTTGCCCATGGAAGTTCAGATTCCCTCTTTAAGGATTATGAAGGACTCTGGTTTGAGTGAAGATGATTGGATTCAAACTCGACTTGATCAACTCAATTTGATCGACGAGAAGCGACTCGCTGCTGTCTGCCATGGTCAAACGTATCAAAAACGAATGATCAAGGCCTTCAACAAGAAAGTCAGACGTCAAGTATATCAAGTCGGAGATCTCGTAATCAAGCAGATTATCCTGCCGCAAAGCGATCCCAGGGGCAAATGGACTCCTACATACGAAGGACCATTTGTGATCAAGAGCATATTTTCTGGTGGTGCAATGATTCTGACCACCATGGACGGCGACGATTTGCCGCACCCTGCAAACGCAGACATAGTCAAAAGATACTACGCATAAAATAACCCAACAAGTCGAAAACCCGAAAGGGCGGCTTGGGCAAAAATGGGCATCCCGGTGGATCGAAAACCCGAAAGGGAGGTTCAGGCAAAAATTAGGGATAAAACAAAAAAAATCTGTACACCCGGCAAGTCGAAAACCCGAAAGGGCGGCTTGGGAAAAAAAAGGGTTTCCCGGTGGATTGAAAACCCGAAAGGGCGGTTCAGGTAAAAGTTAGGGAATTAAAACGTATGACTATGTCTCGTCAGATTACTCTAAGGACAATCTCTTTATCAACCAGCTCCAAGCTTCCGATCAATCCAGTCATCGACGGACGAAGCATTGAATGTCCAGATATTCGGATTTGTGAAGGCTATAGCGGAATGGGGATCCCATGGAATTGTTTCACATGGCCATCTTTCTTTTGTATAAATTTTTTTCAATTTTTACGACGACATCCTCTTACTAGGATGGCTGTCTCCTTTGTACAAATATACTCATAGAAAGTTAATACAAATACTTTTCCAGACACAGAAATTGACTTCATCTTCTTTTGCTTTTCTACATTTATGTTTTATTTTGAGAAACGTCCAATGTTTTGTTAAATAGGCATATGCATTTGAACATAATCATTTTCCTTACAAATCAAGAAAGATGATTACTGATAGGTTGAAGGTACAAATAGATATCTTGATGCCCTTTCAGAAGGAATCCTCGGCAGAGTTAAACTCCAAATTCCCCAGCCAGAGGGCCTTCCAGAACTCAATTCCCCTCAGAATTTCAGTATCCCCATTGGAACCTCAAAAATCTGAAAATCCAATCCCCAGTGGAACTAAACATTCCAACTGTAAATCCCCAGCGGGACCAAACTAGCGAACCTTCTCGCCACAGATACGTCCCGCCCGACTGAAGATTCTCAGTCTTATTTCTCCAGCATAAGTCTACCAGGGTCTGAATTCCCTAGTAGAGATCATCATAAATTCTCATTCCCCGTAGTAGTCCCAAGATCCCTCAACAATAGAAGATCTTGCGTTCCCCAAGCAGAGTGAGGACTCTCATTCTCAGTTCCTCACAGGATAATCAGATGTTCCCTAGTGAAGATCTCCTCAGGATAGGAATCCCCAATAGATTGGCCTACAACCCAAGCTCTTGATTCTCCAGCAGTAGGCAACAAGGACGTCTCATCCTCAGCGATCAAAATTCTTGCGATCCCCTGCAGCAGTCAAGGATTCACTTTCCCTGACAGCAGTCAAGATTCTTTTATCTCCAGCCACCCAGGATTCATCTATCCTCAGCAAGACAGCTCTTCAGCTTACATGTGCATTCATTTACATTCATATCATAAACATTGATATAACATATATATTGCATCGCACATATCATGCAACATAACTTTATGTCATAGATAATATTTCATCCTCTTCAGGATAAGATTAAAAGGCTATCATTAACAATTATTCAGATACAGTATGGATACACCCCAGACACGGCGGTCGTTCTATTACTCATTCAGAATTTCAAGTCAGATACAGTACAGATACACCCTAGACACGACAGTCATTCTACTACTCATTCAGACTACATCAATCGGATACAGACTAGATACGCTCCAGACACGGCAGCCATTCTATCTCTCATTCAGATTCGCTTATCCACCTCAAGGTTCGATGCATTCCAAACACGGATACCATTCTGACCCTTACCACAGCAGCTTGACTCTCCCCAGTGCGTTCGCCACGGAAGTCATTCTGTCATTCATTCAGATCCAAGTTACAGTTTCAGATACACTCCAGACACGGAAGTCATTCTGCTAACTCATACAAAATCTCAACTGCAGATACAGTCCAGATACGCTCCAGACACGGTTGCCATTTTGTCGCTCATTCAGAATTCGTCCCCAGCACACAGTTGCTCCATATAGATATTCCTCTGTTACCCAGATACAATACAGATACACTCCAGACACGGCAGTCATTCTGATATTCATTCTACCTTCAAGCACAGTTACAGCTCAGATACGCCTCAGACACGAAGGCCATTCTTTTGCTCATACAAACTCAGTCTCCAGATACAGTTCAAATGAATTCCAGACGCGGATACCATTTTGATCCTCCCTCTTTTGACCAGTCACATTGCAGTTCAACGAACATTCCAGATGGCATCTTTAAGCCCATCTCCAGATGGCATCTTTAAGCCCATCTCCAAATGGCATCTCTAAGCCCATTCCCACATCCATTGTTTTTGACGAGTGCAAATTTAAGGGCACTCTGGTGTCCAATCTCCTTTTACCTTTGAGACGCGAAAGGCAAGCCTGCCAATCTAACTCTTCAGGTGCAAGAAGATTGAACAGGGGCAACTGTTGTACCCCAAAATTTTCCCTCTCCTTCTTCAGGAAATCATCTTGGATTCACAGAGTCCCTCTGAAACAAATCCAAGTCCTGAATTGTCCACTTTTGCCCAAGCAAACCATTGACAGGAGCAAAATGATCACACAAGCTCTAAAGGCAACGTTTTATCTTGAGAAAAATTAAATTCTAAGCATATGGAATTTTTCTCTAAAAAATGAGTGTTTAAGAAGAAATCAGCGCTTCAGAACTTCTGGACCAAACTCAATATAGAAACAGTCAAAAGTTGCAAGCTTGGCTCAACGCAGTCAGAAGTTGGCTCTTCAGCAGCTACATCAGCTCAGTCAGAAGTTGCAAACGTGGTTCAACATGTAAGCCTCAGACAGAACATGACTCTTTCAGCAGTTACGCAAGTTCAACCAAGAGTTTGCTAAAGGAATGCAAAGGAAATAAGGAAATCTGAAAGCTCCTACAGAACATGCTGAAATCAGAAGATGAAAAGGTCAGAAGAGTGGGTGTTACACTGATACAGAATATCTAAGCCCAGGATTTCCAGAAGAAAATCCAAGGAACGTGTCAGAAAAATCAGGAGAATCCCCAGAATTTGCTAAGACAACAGGAGGCCAAGACCAGAGCATGGTTTACGTTGTTCTGGGTAAAACAGAACTGCTGGTTCAAAGTTTTGTTTCTACTACCAGAATATTGGTGTTGATGACTCTCATCACCATTTAATGCTCATTAATTCTCCCAACCACTTCTGAACATTCATCCAAGTAGTCCCTTCACGTGTGGCTTGGTAAACGCCTTTATACAGGTTCTGGCCTAGGTCTACGCGCCACCGTCCACCTAAGAGGTCACTTCACCCCAATCCACGCCTGCTTCTCCAGCCTAGGCTGAAAGGCTATCTGTTATCACAACTTCCCAGGAATTTCTTTCAAAGAACAACTCAACCTCTGTTGGCACCTTCAATGTTCAAGAAATCCACAAGAGCTTGGCCTATAAATAGAGAACCATTGTCCACTGAAAAGGGGCGTCCAAAGAAACAAAAATTGCTAGAAGAGAAACAGAAATCTTTAGCAAGAAAGTGTTGTGAAACTCTGCCAAAATCTCCAGTGTTTTATAACTTTGAATTTCTTACCTTCAAACCTCATCAAAATACCCAGTTTTCTTTGTGACTAAAGAACACCCTTTTCAACTTCTGATCACATATACGCATATACCTTCATCTAACCTTTTCAAAAAAAGAACCTGTCCAGAATACCATCAGAGCCAAAGGCTAGCTCTCATCCACAAACTTTTCCAACAGCCAGATGTTCTAATTAGCACAGGGAGAAGCCAAGTGCTGACTTTGACGTTAGCACATCTGAAGCCTGTTTTGCTGTCAATAATATCAGAACTTCTGAGAATTATTGTATTTCAAGAAGGATCAGAACTTCTGATTTCCCCACTAACAAACTTCTGTCTTGCAGCGCAGGGAGGTCAGAACTTCTGATCTTCCCACTAACAGGTTTCTGTTTTGCAGGTACCAGAGTCAGAAGTTCTGACTCATACAGTTTAACCAAAAGGTTGATCATCTGGCAGCGGGTCTGAGTCAGAACTTCTGATGACCTCTCATCAGCGTGCTGGCTCCCTCTCTCTTTCTCTCTATCTTGTTTTTTGCTATTTTCTTTTTTGTCTATTTTTCTCGTTGAACCCCCCATGTACAAATGTGTATCCCCACTCCCTAATTGTTGTAATATCGTAGGATTTTATATTTCCGCTTTTTATTACTAGTAATTAGGATGTGTATGGCAAGATAAAATCAACGAAATAGAAAATCCTAATTTAAAGATAAACTCTTGTATGCAATAAAACACACTTGCACACTAACACCCCTAGGGTTACATCCACTTGTTGCCTTCAAAAATGGGCCATGTTAAGCATGCAAAGTATCTTGGTAAAACAAACAAAATCAAAAGATCATAGTCCCTCGATGACGCTTTCGAAAGTTGCCTTACAAAAAAAATGATCTTAGTCCCTCAAAAGAAAGACTAAGATACTTTGCAACATTGCTATCATGGTCTATACGATGACCCGAGCCCGTCCCGTTTACATCCTAACACAAGGTTGTTCACCAAATGCAATGGTGAAATGACACTGTTAAAAGGGTTAAAAAAAACACAAGAAAAATATTTGAGTAAAATAGGGTAGACAACTCTTAGTTACTTGATCAAAAAGCTTGCAAAACATCCTTGCTATTTTTCAAAATACACTCCACAACACAATTTCAAAACAACTTTCAAAATATTGAAAACCTTTCAAAAAGACAAACACCTTTGTATACATTCAAACAAGAATCATTACAAAGGTTGCCACAACGATGGCCTCTTTTTCAAAACACCTTTCAAAACCACACACGAAGCACCATTTCAAACAATTGAAAAATGCAAAGCAAGTGATCTAAGAAAGTAACTAAGAGCCCATGGATAACCATGGATAGAAAGGGTGCTAATACCTTCCCTTTCTATAATCTACTCCCCGAACCCAAGAAAACATCTCAAAGGTTTTTCCTGTGCTTTTTAAACCTTTCCTTAGGATAAAATAAAAAGTCGGTGGCGACTCTTGCTCAACCGAAACATTTGCGAAAACAAACGCAAAACCTCAAGTCAGTTCTCCCACCGTATCACATTGTGCATAACATAATGAACATTATGAAGCATCATTTGCATCCACTAACCATTTCAAGGTTTTTGGGTCTTCATCTTTGTTCCTGTTTTGTAGGTTATGGATTCACTTCGCATGAAAACTATCCAGGTCAATCTTGTGAGAATCCCTCCTCAACTCAAGGAGCTTACTTCCAAGATTCCAGAGTATTCTCCATTCACTGAAAGACATGGTCGACTTCTTAACTTGGTCAACTCCAACATAGAGGAAGACATGGTGAAAGTTCTCTTCTAGTTCTTTGACCCCCTACACCACTGCTTCACATTTCCTGATTACCAACTAGTGCCTACTTTGGAGGAATTTTCTCAACTCCTGAGGATTCCTATTCTCCATCAACTACCCTACAACAGTACGAAAAGAGATCCAAAGCCTGAAGATGTTGCTCAAGCCCTACACTTGCAACCATCTGATGTCATAGGTCATTGGGAAACCAGAAGTGGTGTCAAGGGTTTCTTGGCAAAGTTCCTGTTTGAGAAAGCTCAAGAATGCTGGAATTCTCTAGACCTACAAGATTTTGAGGAGATTGTAGCACTTCTCATCTATGGGTTGGTCTTGTTCCCAAACCCTGATCAACTTATAGATGAGAATGCTGTCAAGATTTTCATATCTCGGAATCCGGTACCTACTTTGCTTGGGGATATCCTCCACTCATTTCACACTCGAACAATGAGGAAAAGAGGTGTTCTCATGTGCTGTACTCCTTTACAGCCAAGATGGTTTATTTCTCATCTTCCCCAATCAATGTTGAAGAATGATCAAGGTTTGAGGTGGTCACAATGATTGATGACTCTTTCACATTCAGATGTTCATTGGTGTTCTCGATCCAGAGAAAATGTTATCATCATTGATCGGTGTGGGGAATTCCCTAATGTCCCTCTACTTGGCATTAGGGGAGGCATTACCTACAACCCTTGCTTGGCTCTGAGACAGTTTGGGTATGCCCGAAGGGATGGCCTACATGACATGCTGATTCCAGACTTTGTTTTTGACTTCGACAACGACGCTCAAGGACTTAGACAAAGGTTTATCCGAGCTTGGAGGATGCCCAACAAGGTGGACAGTAAGACCTTGGGACACAAGAATTCCATCCCCCTTGAGCCTTACCTCAAGTGGGTACGAACACGCGCCCAGAGTCTTATGATGCCTTACCCTTACATTCTCCCTGTGATCAAAGAGCCTGTTAAGGAAGGAGAGGTTCCATACACCCTCCTACATCCTGACATGCCAACATCATTGGAAGATTTACAAAGGAGTTGGATACAGCTCAAGGAAGAACGCGATACGTTTGAAGCCCAATTCTACGCTAGTGAGAAGAAGGTTTTAGAACTTACTCATCAACTTCACAAAGAGAAGACTCTCAACACCTACATTGCACCAAAGAGGATGCGCAACATCTTTTTACATCATAATTTTGTATTATTTTGCCCATGGGGCATTTATGTACTAACAAATTCTATCTTATTAATATGACGTGTGTTCCTTTTTTTTTACAACAAATTTGAATTTCTGAATCCTTGAATGCATTACATGAATACATATCATTTATCATATGCATAAACAGGTCTTCACACCAGGTTTCCTTATCTCTTTGATGTTTATTTCAGCAAGATGGATATTGAGCAGACGGTCAAAGATTTGCAAGCGCAGAATTCACAGTTCCAACAGCTACTCATGACCTTGGCAAAGGGTCAGGAGGATCTTAAAGCTCTGTTAGAGAATGAAAAGGAAAAAGAGAAAAAGAAAAAGAAGAGAGTTGGTGTGGCTAATTTGGGTAGAAGATTTGAAGGTCAAGCTAGAAGGGTCCTGGATTTCCCCTCAACATCTGATAAAGGAGTAGGAAAAGGAAAGGGAGCTGCAGTACCATCTGAGTCTGAGGAAGAAGAAGAAGAGGATGATGAAGACTACTCAGAACAACAGTTTCCTCATGCAGATGAGAAATACAAGAATCTTGAAGAACGTCTGGCAGCCATGGAGATTCAGAGAGTGCTTGGGCTGGACTTTGAAGAGTTGGGCTTGGTTTCTGGAATTGTCATTCCCCCCAAATTTAAAGTGCCTCTTTTTGCTAAATATGATGGGGTGTCTTGCCCAAAGATGCACTTACGGTCCTACGTCAGGAAAATTCAACCACATTCTTCTGACAAAGTCCTGTGGGTACATTTCTTCCAGGACAGTTTGTCGGGGACGCAATTGGATTAGTTCTACCAGCTAAAGAGGTCTGATGTGCACAATTGGGAGGATTTGGCTGCTTCCTTCTACAAGCAGTATCAGTACAATGCAAATTTAGCACCAACCCGTACTCAATTACAGAGTATGGGCATGGTCTCTAATGAAGGCTTTAAGGAGTATGCCCAGAAATGGAGATACTTGGCGGAACGAGTACAACCACCTCTATCTGAGAGGGAGCTTGTAGATATGTTCCTGGGTACACTGTCAGGCCCTTTCTTCAATCACCTGATAGGAAGTTCGTCTGCATGGTTCATCGAGTAAATTCTAACTGGTGAGAGAGTTAAAACTGGAATCAAGAGCGGTAAAATTCAAAAAGATGCATCTGCTTCCGCCGCTGTCAAAAAGCATTTTCCAGCAGAGAAGGAAGTCTCAGTTGTCTACTCCCAAAGAGGCCAAGGAAGAGTTGAGCGCCGGCCAGCGGTGGGGGCCGTAATGATTCATAAGTCTGCAGCTGATCAGCCCAGAAACAATTAACCCAGAACCAACCAAGCAAGGGTGGAAAGACCTGTAAGGCAATTCACCCAGATAAACATGACTCCTGCTCAGGTTCTTCCCCATCTCTTGAAGTTAAACCTTACAACCTTGAAAGAGGCCCCGAAGAATCCGAATACAACTTCTCCGTACTACCATTCAAATGCCAAGTGTGCTTATCATTCAGGGAGTATAGGGCACGACACCAACAATTGTTGGGCTCTCAAGAATAAGATTCAGGATTTGATAGATGCTAAAGAAGTGGAATTCGACGCCCCTGAAAAGCCGAATGTGATCTCTGCTCCAATGCCAAGGCATGGCGACAATGCCCATGATGTTGAAGAGGATCTATTTGTTGCTACTGTTGATGATCTGATAACTCCGCTACCGATAATCAAGCTGAATTTGTTGAAGGCTAGGATTTTCCCAGGTTGTGAAAAAGATTGCTACCTTTTTCATCCTTACCATCCGACTGTCCATTGTTGAAGTTAGGCATCCAGCGCCTAATGGATAATCAAGAAATCCTTTTTGAAAAGACTCCTGTTACACAGATTCCTGTCAATGATGTTTTGATAATTACCATATCCGCCAATCTTTCCAAGGTCTCCAAAAGACCTGTTAAGATTACATCCGATCCAAAGATTGTACCTCTGAAGATAACCATGCCGGGGCCCATCCCGTACAAGTCCAACAAATCAATACCGTGGAATTATGGGGGAGAGATCTTCTACCAAGGTATTAAAAAAATTGAATCAACTGAAGAAAGTTCTGATGAAGAGACTTTCGACATTGGAAACATTGCTGGAACGAGTAAAATCACCCGCAGCGGAAGAATTTTCTCTCCGGAGATTGCTCCTCCAAGGGCAATCTTCGAACCCTAAAATGCTCCTAAGGTTACTCTTGTACCGGTCAACACATCTGCGAGAACTCCAGTTATTGAAGCGCCCATCAGGACGAGGGCTCAGCCATTGGTCATCCCTGAGACCTCTAAAAAAGAAATGGAAGAGATTTTGAAAATAATCAAGAAAAGAGATTATGATGTTGTGGAACAACTGGGGAAAACCCCCTCAAAGATCTTAATGTTGGCCCTGCTGCTTTGTTCAGAAGCTCATGCTAAAGCACTGATCAGATTTTTGAAGATGGCCCATGTGCCACAGGAAACCTCCGCGGATCAGTTCCAGGAATGTGTAGCTAGCCTAACAGCTGACAATGGTCTACGATTCTCCGATGCCGATTTAACATCTAAGGGGATAAAGCATAATGACGCTTTGTATGTTTCAGTGGAATGCAGAGGGACTACTCTAGCACACGTACTGGTAGACACTGGTTCTTCACTGAATGTCTTCCCGAAGAAGGCCTTGGATAGGTTGGATTGTGAAGGCCTAACCCTAAAGCCCAACAATATCATTGTCAGAGCCTTTGATGGTTCTAAAAGGATGGTCCACGGGGAGGTGGACATCCCAATTAAAGTGGGAATTGAAACCTTCAACTCCACATTCTATGTGATGGACATACGTCCTTCCTATTATTGCTTGTTGGGAAGACCCTAGATTCATCATGCTGGAGCTGTCACTTCTAATCTGCATCAAAAGCTCAAGCACCCTGTCCATGGGAAAAATGTAACAGTTCATGGCGAAGAGGAATACATGATAAGCCATCTAAATTCTTTCCGCTATGTAGAATTGGATGGTGAATTCATCGAAACCCCCTTTCATCATTTTGAGGAGGTAACTCAGGAGATTGCAGCAACTAAGACAATGTCTTTTGTACCCCTGATTACTAAACATGTGCCTCGGATGTCATCCCTCAAAGATGCAAAGGCTGTGATTGAAGGAGGAGGAAGCACAATCTGGGGTCAGCTACCAGACTTTCCTCACAAATTAGATAAATTCAGCTTGGGTTTCACTGCTTCTGCTCAAAAGGTTATGCGCCGCTCTCGGGCTGGGGGGCCACCAGTGAAGATCACCCATCATGGAGTCAATGCTTTGGAGGATAGTGAAGAGGAGAGCAACCTGGAAGACTGGATTTTCCCTACTGTGGACGGAGGACTGTGCAATTGGGAGGAAAAAGACTTTGTTCCCATTACTTTCATAAATCATTAATTTATCTTTCAAACATTTCTATTGGTTTGTAATAATTCTTAAACAACTCGTACAGTTTTAGCCTTGTGCCTTACCCGAGGCACATAGGTCCATTTTTAAGGGTTTGATTTTTCATCTTCATATGCCATTTTAATGAATCATGGACGTTTTCACATATAAACTTTAGTGTTCATTGTTTTTCTTTTTACATTTTATTTGTTTATAGGTGGCTATCCCTTACACACACCCACACTCACAAATGCAGGTACCCGTCCATTCTGGATTCCATGGGTAACAATTTTACTATGGCCTTCAGTGACTCTGAAGATCTGGTCTACCATGCCGAATACGAAGGTGATGAAGACTGTGAAGTGCCAGGAGAATTTTCTAGACTGCTACAACAGGAAGAAAGGGCTATTCTACCACATGAGGAGCTGTTAGAGACAATCAACTTGGGTACTACTGAAGACAGAAAATAAGTTAGAGTGGGTGCCAACCTAGAGCCAAGTGTCAAAGAGCGCTTAGTTCAGCTGTTGAATGAATATGTTGAGATCTTCGCTTGGTCTTACGAAGACATGCCGGGACTCGATACAGATATTGTGGTTCACCCTCTCCCTACCAGAGAAGACTGTCCACCAATTAAACAGAAAGTCCGCCGTATAAGGCCTGACATGTCCGAAAAGATCAAAGCTGAAGTGATGAAGCAGTTCAATGATGGGTTTCTTGCTGTTACTTCCTATCCACAATGGGTTGCTAACATTGTGCCCGTGCCTAAGAAGGACGACAAAGTGAGAATGTGCATGGATTACAGAGACTTAAACAGGGCTAGCCCTAAAGATGATTTTCCACTACCGCACATTGACATCTTGGTTGACAATACAGCTCAACACAAGGTATTTTCTTTCATGGATGGATTTTCAGGTTACAACCAGATTAAAATGGCACCTGAAAACATGGAGAAAACTACTTTTGTTACACAGTGGGGTACATTCTGCTATAAAGTAATGCCATTTGGACTGAAGAATGTCGGGGTAACCTATCAGCACGCCATGGTAGCTTTGTTTCATGACATGATACATCATGAGATTGAAGTCTACATAGTTGAAATGATAGCCCGCTCACAGACAAAAGAAGAACACCTCGACCATTTGCAAAAGCTGTTTATCAGGTTGAAGGAGTACAAGCTCAGACTGAACCCTAACAAGTGCACTTTCAGAGTCAGGTTCGGTAAACTCTTGGGTTTCATTGTCAGCAACAAAGGCATCGAGGTTGATCCTGCCAAAGTCAAAGCTATACAAGAAATGCCTGCCCCTCGCACTGAGAAGGAGGTCAGAGGTTTCTTGGGATGCCTAAACTACATTGCAAGGTTCATTTCTTAGCTAACATCTACCTGTGAACCAATCTTCAAGCTGCTGAAGAAAGATCAGGTGGTTAAATGGAATGATGACTGTCAAGTTTCTTTCGATAAAATCAAGGAGTATTTGCTAGAACCTCCTATCTTGATGCCTCCCGTCGAAGGAAGACCGCTAATCATGTAGCTGACCGTCTTAGAGACATCAATGGGGTGCGTACTTGGCCAACATGACGAGTCTGGCCGAAAAGAGCATGCCATTTATTACCTTAGCAAAAAGTTTACCGACTGTGAGACCCGATACTCACTGCTCGAGAAAACTTGCTGCACTTTGGTATGGGCTGCTCGCTGGCTAAGGCAGTATATGTTGACTCATACCACTCTGCTGATATCTAAGATGGATCCGATCAAGTACATCTTCGAGAAGCCTGCTTTATCTGGAAGAATAGCTAGATGGCAGATGATCCTGACTGAGTACGATATCCAGTACACGACCCAAAAAGCTATAAAGGGGAGTGTATTAGCTGACCATCTAGCTCATCAAGCTGTCGAAGATTACCAATCCATGAAGTTTGACTTCCCCGACGAAGGCATTATGACATTGGACAACATTGAAGATAACAGACCGTAAGACGGACCTGAACAAGGATCCCGATGGACCTTGTACTTTGATGGTGCCTCTAATGCACTTGGCAATGGTATCAGCGCGATACTCACTCTCCACAAGGTTGCCATACACCTTTCACCGCCAGAATTTGCTTTAACTGCACCAACAACATGGCCAAGTATGAAGCTTGTATCTTTGGTCTCAAGGCTGCAATAGACCTGGGAATCAAATCTTTGGTTGTGTTTGGAGACTCAGCTTTGGTCATCAGTCAGATAAAAGGAGAGTGGGACACTAAACATCCCAACCTCCTCCCTTACAAAGAACATGTCTTGACATTGCTACCTCATTTCGAGCAGATCACCTACGAACACTTCCCGCGAGAAGAAAATAAGCTAGCAGATGCTCTAGCTACAATGCCATCCATGTTTAAACTTAACTGGGATAATGAGGCTCCCCAAATCACCATCGATCGGATGGACGAACCCGCACATTGTCACGAGATTAATACCGAAGAAGTAGTGGACCGACCTTGGTTTCACGAAGTCAAAAGGTATCTCGAAGCGCAAGAATACCCTGAAGGAGCTTCAGTCAACGACAAAAAGTTCTTGAGGAGGTTCTCTGCTAAGTTCTTCCTGAGCAATGGTATCCTATACAAGCACAATCATGATTGGATTCTGCTCCGTTGTGTGGACAAAGTTGAAGCTGAGCAGATCATGGCTGAACTGCATAATGGTACCTTCGGCACCCACTCAAGCGGACATACGATGGCTAAGAAGATTCTAAGGGAAGGCTATTACTGGTCTATCATGGAAGCTAATTTCCATCAACATTCCAGAACTTGTCACAAATGTCAAATCTATGCGGACAAGGTACATATACCTCCAGTTCCTCTCAATGTCTTAACGGCTCCTTGGCAATTCGCGATGTGGGGAATCGACATGATTGGAGAGATCAAGCCTACAACATCCAATGGACATCGTTTCATCCTGGTGGCCATTGATTACTTCACCAAGTGGGTCAAAGCAACTTCCTTCGCCTCTGTTACAAAGAATGTTATTGCCCGCTTCATCAAGCAGAACCTCATTTGTCGGTATGGTATCCTTGACAGGATCATCACTGACAACGGTACAAACCTTAACAACACTATGATCACCGCTTTGTGTGAGCAGTTCTAGATTCAACATCACAATTCATCTCCCTACCGGCCAAAGATGAACGGTGTTGTCAAAGCTGCAAACAAAATATCAAGAAGATCATTCAAAAGATGACAGTCACCTACAAGGACTGACATGGGATGTTACCGTTTTCTCTGCACGGGTACTATACCACAGCGCGTACATCAACTAGGGAAACTCCCTATTCTTTGGTATACGACATGGAAGCTGTTTTACCTATTGAGGTTCTGATTCCCTCCTTGAGAATCATGAAGGATGCTGGTTTGAGTGAAGACGATTGGATTCAGACCCGACTTGATCAACTTAACTTGATTGACGAGAAGCGACTTACTGCTGTTTGCCATGGTCAGACGTATCCAAAACGGATGATCAAGGCTTTCAACAAGAAAGTCAGGTGCCAGGTATATCAAGTCGGAGATCTTGTAATCAAGCGGATCATCTTGCCGCAAAGTGATCCCAGGGGAAAGTGGACTCCTACCTACGAAGGACCATTTGTGATCAAAAACATCTTTTCTGGTGGGGCAATGATCTTAACCACCATGGACGGTGATGACCTGCCGCACCCTGCGAAAGCAGACATAGTCAAAAGATACTGCGCATAAATGACCCGGCAAGTTGAAAACCCGAAAGGGCGACTTGGGCAAAAATTGGCATCCCGGTGAATCGAAAACCCGAAAGGGCGGTTCAGGAAAAATTAGGGATAAAACAAAAAAAAATCTGTACACCAGGAAAGTTGAAAACCCGAAAGGTCGACTTGGGCAAAAAAGGGTTTCCCGGTGGATCGAAAACCCGAAAGGGCGGTCCAGGAAAAAATTAGGGAATTAAAGCGTACGACTATGTCTCGCCGGATCACTTTAAGGACAATATCTTCACAGACAAACTCCAGGCTTCTGATAAACTCAATCATCTTCGGACGAAGCAACGAATGGACAAGTTATTCAGAGTTACGAAGGCTATAGCAGAATGGGAACCCCATGGAATTTTTACAAATAATCATCCTTTCTTTGTATTTTTTTTTAATTTTTATGACAACGTTCTCTTACTAGGATGTCTATCTCCTTTGTACAAAATACTTACACAAAGTTAATACAAAGATAATTCAAAGTGCAGAAAACTATTTGCCTTTTCTTATTTTTTACACTTGTGTTTTATTTGAAAACGTCCAATGATTTGTTAATGAGCATATGCATTTGAATATAATCACTGTTTACGAATAAACGAAATATGGAAGAATAATTACTGACAGGTTGAAAGTATAGGAAGACGTCTTTAGGCTATTCCGAGAGAAATCCCCTGCAGTATATCATCTAGATCCCCAATGGAGCTAAAACCTTGAAATACATATCCCCAGCGGAGTTAAATTTCAAAATCCCCATCAGAGTTAAAACTTCAAACTCCCAATCCCCAGTGGAGCCAAAAACTTTGAACTACGGACCCTCAGCAAAGATGAAACCTTCTTCCCCAACTGAGTCAAGTTTCCATACACAATCAAACCAGCATATCATTAAGATCCCCAGCGGAGCTGAAACTTTCAACCAACAGCGGAAACCATTATGTTTTCCCCAGATTCCCCACCAAGTTGTCTTAAAATCTGAGAATCAACCAGATAACAGTTAACTTTTGCTTTATCCCCAACAGAATGAAGATTCTCATTCTTGAATCCCCAGTAGATTGGCATACAACCCAAGCTCCTGAAAGCCCCAACAGAATGAAGATTCTCATTCTTGAATGCCCAATAGATTAGCATACAACCCAAGTGATGTGCGATTGACCTAACGTGTCTAACGGTATCTTAACTGCAAGTGCACAGTCTATCGCGGTAGTAATAAAAAGATGTCGAACCCACAGGGACTTCGTAATCACTCTAGTGTTATAAAACAGGTTAGTTTAGCTAAGGCGGAAATTGTCACGTTTGGTTTTTAGAAGTTTAAAACTAAAGGAGAAACTAAATTCAATTAAAAGAATTATAATATTAAGTGGTCGAAGCGTAATATTTTGAACCTATGCGAATTAAATTGTACCTAAGCATATAAAAATATTTAACTTAAATTTTTCTGTAGTACTTATCAGTTTAAAAACCCTCGATTCACACTCTCGTGGTCTTACCTCGGATCATACTCCTAAAGCCAAATGTCTGCTCTCGCTAGCCCATAAGTGTTTAGAAAGCATCTTTTTGAAAACTAAATAAATCTAATTCGTTTTAAAGCGCTCTCGCTGTATTTAAATCGAATGCCTAACTTTAGCTATCCGGTTAAAACCTCACACTCTCGTGGTCTTGATTTCTCCCTATTTTACTTTCCTTACTCTCGTAACAAAAAGCTTAATTTTTAATTATAAAAAAAAAGTAACGGCCAGAAATTAAGTTAATTAAGGTTTTAGCTTAGAAATACATTAATTCATTCGGTTATTTCATCACGCCCCGACTACGGGTATTTAGCTACTCATAATGCTCGGAATTAAAATGCAGGAAATAAAATCAGAAAACAATAACACATGCATTATAAATAAAGAATAGAAATTTAACATAAATAAATTGCAATTATATTGAATACAATAAAAACCTGAAAAGCAGTAATATACTAGATCCTTCTTCCACAAGCCGGCAAGATTGGAACGTCGGAATGAAAATTAAATAAACAAAATGCGAAAATAGAATCGGGTTTTAAATCGGCAGAGCTTCCGCAAGAATTTTCTGAACCGAACTCTCTCCTTTCTTCTTTAAAGTCCAAGCTATTTATAGAGAATGAATACAGTTGGAATTATATTTCACGTTGCTAGATTCTTGGTTTGCTGAGAAAAATAAGGAGAAGGTGGTCTTGGAAGTTGGAGAAAAATAAGGCACACATGCATGCTTCGTTATTGACCACGTCCTGCACGTTCAAAACAACTAATAATATGCTTGTTACGGTCTTGGCAAGGGCGTGACGTGCAGATTCCATGAAATAGTGCGTTACGGTCGTGGCCAATGCATGACGGTCGTAACATGCTTCTGAAGTGTCTTACGGTCGTGGCAAGGGTGTGACGACCGTAATAGCAGCAAATCTTGGATTTTTGACAGATTTATCTCTTCTCTTCTGGTCTTGGCCGCGATCTTGTACATTTCATGTTTCTTTCTAGTTTGAGCTAAGATATGTTGTACCTGCATAAAATCATACAAAACTCGGAGTATTCGGGAGTTAATCGGGTCAGTATGATATAAAGCGGTTTAATTTCATGGTAAATATATGATACGATTTCTCGTTATCAAATCCTCCCATACTTAAACCTTTGCTTGTCCTCAAGCAAATAGTCGTAAAAATCAGACAAGTGTTCGTCAGGCGCACATGCACGACATACCTTTTATTTTCTAGATAAAACACATGAAACCAATCGTCAGTCGGCCGGTACTTGAGTAAAACGTCAGTGATACGCCAATGACACAATTGAGTCGCGTATTTACACTTTAACGAACCGTTTAATTGTTTCGTCACATTTCAACCTCGATCCTCTCGTGCTTTTTCGCCCGGTTTCGTTCTGGCGCAACCACATTAAGCCCTTTGTCTTTGCACGCACGTAGTGGAGTAGCCGGTTAGTGACTTTGATCCTATTTTTGTCACGGGGTCTGGTACACGGATGTGGTTACCCTATATTTTTCCAAATCGGAGGTTGCGGGGGATCGAGCCGTAGCATGCCCTACCAAGTTCAGAACCAGATACCTCTGAACCAACCAACAATGGACTTCTTCTCTTATACTTATGTCTCGTATGCGATCTTTGTCTTTTGGCATAAGATTTTCTTTGCTTAGCATCGAGATGAGAAGGGTGTTTTATTGATTAGGCATCAAACACTTATATTCATCGGCTCCCCACGTGGTTTGTGTCCAGACGGTGCTGACTGCTAGTATAAACTACTAGGGGTTACTTCAAAACTTAAAAATCGAGGTGTACGTATAACGTTTCGTTTAGACGGGTTGCATAAGCAGGATGTTTGGGGTGTCATAATCGTATTGATTTTGTTTACTCGTTCTCGTCTCCCTAACTAGGTTTCCGTTTAAGGTAGGTATGTCGAGCTATGCGAACAAAGAATTTTTTGGTATGGCTTATAATACGGGGAAAACTTGAAAAACTTGAAAATATCATAGAATTACCATAAAATTACTAGAATTTGCAACATGAAGAAAATGCGGAATGAAAAACATAGTGCCTCTCCCACACTATATCAGACACTGTCTCAATGTCATGATATATGGTAGGAAGGATTACAAATAGAAAAACTGTACGGAAAGGGAAATGAATGTAATACAGAAACAAAAACAAAAGAAAACTACTGGTGGCCTCTGCCTCTGCTTCGGATGCGGGAGCGTCGGGTAGGTGTGGCCTCAAGGTCGGTATCATGCGAGCCAAGAGCGGTTACGTCCATCCGTAAGGCGTTAAGCTCAGAGAAAACCTCGTCCAGCTTCTCGTTGACGTTGCGCTGGCCGCTCATAATTTGGACGTTCTGTGCATGTAGATTGTCATACTGCTCCTGATGCTTCCTTTCAAGAGCTACAGCCATCTGATTTTGCTGATGGAGGGCTCTGAGGATGTCCTCCATAGTGAAAAGAGGTGGTGCAGAAGAGGACTCAGGAATGTCGGGAGCAGGAGCTTCGCGGTCCAATTCCTCCTGGATCTCGTCAGTTGGAGCATCTGGCTGGGCATTGTGCACGGGAGCATGGCCGTCAGGGGCATCAAATAGACAATTGGCTCGATTATGCGGATCGATACGGTCCCTGCAAGGCAGAACAATGTTAGAATAAACAACGTTACCGATCACTGGATTGAACTTGCCGTCGTCCCGCTCGTGAATGAGATGAGCAGATTTGCAATGGTCTAAGGTGAGCAAAACCGGTGCTCTGGAGGGCAGATGGGCAAGGGTGTCACCATGATTCAAATCCAAGGCAATAGAAGTGACAAGCCCTCAGAAGTAGAAAGGTTTGCCGCCTAGAGTGCAAATGGAATGAATATGGGCCAAGAGGAAGGGTGCGGCGTTGATTTTATGATCGGTGAACGCGCAGTGCATGAAGAATAGCTCTTTGGAGTTGAGCTTATGGTTACTATCCCTTGCGAAAATGGTGTTGCACAGGATGCAATGGAAATAGCGAATGGCGGGGTTATGGATTTGTGTGGCATTGAGGTGATCGCAGGAGTTAGCACGGTTGTTGGTCAGGCTATGCCATAGATTAAAGGATTCCTCATGGAAGGTGTCAGGTACACGGAGGTGAGCGCCTTCATCAGTACAGAAGTCAAGTAATTGACCGAATGCATTCTGAGAGAAGTCGTATTCGGTTCCGAAAATGCGAAACCTTACCGCACCAGTAAGTTGATTTGTTGGACCATTAGGAGTGATGTAGCAGATGGAACTGAGGAACTCGAGGGTGAGATTCTCGTACGTGGGTTGGGGCTGGATACAGAGGGTCCAAAGGTTGACATTTTAAAGGAGATGTTGGACACTTTGAAGCAATCCAAGGTCTCTGAGGCAGTCAACGTCGATGTACCTAGTGGGATGGAGGCCTCGGCGTTGGACCTTCAAGAACTTCGTGCGCTGGGTTTCACCTTGTTCACCATCGCGTAAGTAGATGCCTGGGATTTGCTGGTTTACGTTTGCCATTTTTGAATGCAGTAGTGTTAGAGATAGTGGGTTGTGGGTTGTGATTGGTGAGGGATACAGTTTATGAGATGTAGATATAATTAGGGAAAGTAATGGGAAGTTTGAAAATTAGTGGAGAATAATGGTGAGTTAAGTGGTGTGAATGGGGATTGATGGAGGTAGTGGAACGGTTTTGAAGTAGTGGAAGAAGAGGGAAAGGTTGAAGAAGAAGAGCTTCTGTCTGCTATAGGGGTTACTGATATAACCCGTGTTACGGTCGTAACACAAGCATGACGGTCGTAACACGCTAAAAGGTGTGTGGCGATCGTAAGGGGGTTGTGACGGTCGTAACAGCAGCAAAATATGCAATTTTTAGTAGACAGTTCTGTACCAATTCTGCAACATCCTATCTTTACACAGAGGCATTTCAATAGCAGTATACATTCAGTGTTATACCAAGCAAATGAAAACATATATATTCCAAAACATCACAACATCAATCGATCAGAGCAAAGCTTGTAATTTATGTATAGCATTATAATTGGCATAGATGAAACTAGCAATTGAATACTAAATAAATGAGACTTTGATTCCATAAATTTGCTTGTTCAACACCAGAAATTCAAAAACTACATAAAAGTAAATTTGTTCCAAATTAAAACAAAACTGAAAATATGCGAAAATGGGAAACTTCCTAGAAACAAAACAAAAGGAAATATAAAACTAGAGCTGCTTTTTGTGAGTTCATCCAAGCTTTTCTTTTATGTCTTCGAGTGAATTATGAATGTGATAAAATTGCTCCACGGTTATGTCAGTTAATCCGATTATCTCCAGACGCATGCTTTTTATTTCATCTTTTATTCCATTAATGTTAGTCTGGTAGGTATCAAGTGTGGTAACAATTTTATTAAGATAATCAGTGTAATCCTTCTTGGTTGTTTCAGAGGCTTCATGGGCCTCTTCCATGTTGAAGTTCTCGTAGTAACCAGGAGGAGTCTCAGGGTCACCAATGTCAGACATAACATCATCATAAATTTGATAATCTTGTGGTGTCTCAGGTGTAGGAGGGTGGTCGGGTGGGTTTAGCTCATAAAGCCAGTTATAACGGTTATGGACACTTACTTTGTTATGGTTTGGAAGGGTGAATAGGTTTACAACTTCATCTCTTATCAAATACTCATAAGGTGGGTAATCATGGTTTGCTATTATACAGCGGTCAAAGCAAAAAGCAATATTCATGGGACGAATCGTACCAAAATGTGGGCACCTATTCAGCTGGTGTCTGAGGCTGAGGGCATGTGCAATCATTGTGACCAGGCCACCTATGATGATTGGTTCATCAGGGTTATCGATAATGCGGTAAAAGGTTTACATTAGGAATGGCACGGCATTAACGGGGTGGCCTTGGTGCATACAATATAGTAAAAATATCTCGTCCTTAGACACTGCAGTACGGTTCTCCTCTTTCCCGAATACAGTATGGGCTAGAATCTTATGAAAATAGCGGATAGCAGGGTTATGTATCTCATCATTATCCATGTTATCCGGATCAGGGTGATAATTACCAGTTAAAGTTACCCAAAAGTAGTCTAGCTCAATATCCATCAGTTCAACCTGGGTAGTAGAGTAAGCAAAAGGGCCGCTAGGGAATCCTAACAGGTCAGCTAGTTCCTTATGAGTGTAAACAAAATCAATGCCAAAGAGACGGAAACTTATAAATCCTTTTCGGGTTCCTTTTCCATGTTCTGGTATATGGACTAGTGAGCTTAGAAATTCAAAGGTGAGCTTGCGGTAGGTGGTAAACCTATTCTTAATGTGGGATTTTTCCCACCCCAACTGGTTAAACAAGTACAGAACACTATCCAATATACCTAAAGCATTCTGTTGTACCCCAAAATTTGCCCTCCCATATTTCTCAAAATATTTCAAGAAAAATTCACAAGTCCAACCCGGCGCGTCATATTCAGGTATTCTTTCGCCAAGATATCTCTGATAACATATTCTCAAATTCAGGTTCGACTCAAGAGTCAATTCTTTAAAGAAGGTATCCGAATGTGTGAGTTTTCTCGAAGAAATATGGTGAAAAAGTGTGCTGAAAGTGCAGTTTTTATGCGCTAAAAAATTCATAACTTGAAGATCGTGGCTCTTTTTGAACCTGTTCCGGTGGCCAAAATTCCGTCTTGACGTTATCTACGTTTTCATCTCTCACGGCTGGAAGCCAATTTCGATCAGAAGGTCTTCAAAAATGTGGATTTATCAAGTATTTTCATACAGAAAATTTGTGACAGAAGTTTATTTGCGTCATGTTCAGAAAATCATAACTTGGTCGATTTTCATCGTATCGAGCTGGTTCTGGCGCCAAAATTTCACAAATTGAGTTGACTACATTTTCACAGAAGGTATTGAGTTCAAACAGTATTCAAAAGGCCTTTGTTTTTTGCTCAGAGTGCGTGACACGCTGAAAATCCTGAATGCTGAATATTATTTCATCTGGGCCGAAACTTCGAAAATTCATAACTCGGTCAATTTTTATCGGATTGGGCTCATATTTTTACACAAGGTCACTGACTCATAGATCTAAAAATTTTCTTCAAAAGTCGATACCAAATTATGCACCGATCAATACCAGTTTTTTATTGAAGAACGTGTCAGAGTCGACACTGGAGCCCAAAATTAGTTTGTCTGAGCTGAAACTTCAAAAATTCATAACTAATTCACCGTTTATCCGATTGAGCCGATATTCGGACAGGAGTTAGTTCTCGATGCCGGCTACATTTCGCTTTCACATTTCAACTTCAAAAATTGCACTTAAGTCCCTGCGATTTAGCCTGGAAAGTGACGAACTCAAGTGATTATTGGAGGCCCAATTGCACATTCAAAGCCCATTTTCTTTACCCTAATTTCCATTATATAATCACATTCTTTTCACACAAACCAAGAGGAAAAAAAGGAGAGAAAAAACCTTGCCACAACACTGTTAGAATATCAAATTCTTTCAAGAACCCTAAAACCTTGAAATCCTTATTACAAATCCCTCTCTCACTACAAACAAGCCATCACAGTTACAAACCAACACCTCACTACTTCTTCAGTAAGGATAAGGCTGACTTGATCTCCATGATCCAAAGGACATAAAAGCATTCAGGTCACTAATTTTCCAGTAATGGTAAGATTGATTTGATCTCAATGATCAAAAGGGTATAATCATTCATACATGTCATATTGTGCCTAAACATTAAATTTATTCATATATTGCCTTTATTTGCATTTTATGATTTTATTTAATGTGTTCATGAGATTCAACACTGCAGATTTAGACAGGATCCCATGCAGGTTCATTAAGGAACGTTGAGGCCAGAACACAAATGGCCAAAAGCCAAATGGCCAAAAAAGAACAACTTATGCATGACACCAATACATGGCGAGACAGACATCCTGAGAAGATTAAGGAACATTGAGGCCAGAACACAAATGGCCAAAAGCCAAAAGCCAAAAGCCAAAAGCCAAATGGCCAAAAAAGAACAACTTATGCATGAAACCCAATCCAATGGCCAAAGATTGCAGACCACGGTACTCAGGAGTCAATGAACACGCACGTGATGCCAGAAAGTCAAACAAGGCTTTTTGTCTAATGGGCCAGAATACTTCAAAAAAACCTCCCCTTGGGCCTGAAACCCCCCTTGGTTTGCATCCTTTTTAATTTTATTTTATTTTCTTTTCTTTTCTAATTCTTTTTTTAATTATTTTAATTGTTTTTTCACCATAAAATAATTTTCTATAATAAAAACAGAAAAATCAAAAATACAAATATATTTAATTATTATTAATTTCATCACTAACCTATTCTTTAATAATTAATTTAGTTAAATTAGGTTAAAACTTTAATCTTTTTTTTTCTCAATAAATTAAAATATGTAGAAATTAGAGTTTTTAACATTCTCACCTTTTTCTTAAATAAATAATTTTCTCTCATTATTATTATTAATTATTAAATATTTTGTAAATAAACATGTACATTAATAATTTAGTAAATTAGGTTTTTAAACTTTAACCTTTTTTTTAATAATTAAAAATATTTAGAACTAGGGTTTCCTTTTAATTCTTTTCTTTATTTTCATTAAATACCAAAAACCTAAAAAACATTTCTTTTCTTAATTAAATAATAATTAGTTTTTAATTTTAATTTCAAAAGGGTCCAACGCCCTCGAACGTTCTATTTTTATTCTTTTCGCACGTTATTTTATTTTCCTTTGTGAATATTATGTAACTGCTCAAGCCATGTAATAGTAATTAGGAATTTATTTATTTTCCGCATTTTTTACCAAACGGGTCTTTGTTAATTTGGCGATGTATAGACCCGCGCCTTGTAATAGCGTAGGATTTTACTTTCCGCATTTAAATTTACGCACTTTTAAATTATAATTGCATGAAAGAATGTATGGCCTAAACTAAAAACAAGCGTAGATCACCATGATACATGTACAAGATAACTGCTAAACATGAAAACAACACACCAATTCACACACCACTCTTAGGGTACGCCTCATTGTTGCCTTGCCTACGAAACGTGGTCGTCGAGTATAGGACGTTTTAGTAAGTCCTTATGTCCATGACATGATCCAGTTGCCTCGAAACGGTTGCCTCAGAATAAAAAAAGGATCAATGGCATAAGGGTAGCTTCTAAGGTGTTCTACTGTTGCTCTGGTGACCACACTGTCCCTACAAATGAATTGACCCGAACACCTCCAACGGTGGTGCTACCTACTTCTCAATGATGGGATGGCACTACCTTAAGGACATTTACACAGCCTAATTCCTTAGGGTAGGTAGATGACTCATAGATACTTGCTCTATTCAAAAACAATCAAAAACAATCAAAAACTCTTTTCACACCGACACTTTTCAAAAAGCTTTCAAAAAACAATTTTTCAAACACTCTTGAGGACTGATACAAGAGTCGATCTGAAATCTTTAAACGAAACTTTTTCAAACCCACTCACAATTGAAAAGCAAACACTTTTGAAAACACAATGAGCAAGTACCTAAGAGCCCATGGATAACCATGGATAGAAAGGGTGCTAACACCTTCCCTTTCTATAAATCTACCTCCCGAACCGAGAAACTATCTCATAAGGAATTTTGCTGTGCTTTTGTCCTGTCCATGTTGGAGAAAATAAAAGACGGTGGCGACTCTTGCTTCCGCGACATTTCGCGAACCAGCTTTAAACAGTCAGTTCCAGATCCACCGATCACAGAACTGGCGACTCTACTGGGGACTCTTTTAAAGTGAGGTGTACCTTAGGACTAAGATCACTTGTGTTTTCAATTGTCTGAATTGTTTGCTTTAAATTGTGGGCCTGTCTTGGGAGTTCTATAGATCATAACCCGGATCTGGGGGATACCTTCTTAGAAAGTAGCAACAAGGCTGTGAGGGAACTGTGCGGGGTATAACGACATGGTTGAAGCAGTCTGCTACGTTGATGTGGCACTTTGGTGAGTACTGGTAACCCTTGAGTCCAGTCAAGGAGAGTACGGGGCCGCCGCGTGGTGTCGTGAAGCATCAACTGACCTTAGGAACCTTAATTGAACCATCTTGGCCTCTTTAGGGTAGTGAGATAACTGACTTTGGTGCAGTCCGAGGTTGGTTGATACTCGATACTACACTCAATTGAGGGTTGTTTTCTTGGAATATTTCGGTCGCCAGTTCAATGGCTAAATCGAAACGATGAACAATGAAAACAATCCAATGACATTGGGACCCTTAGAACCCGGTTACTTCTGATAGGACAGGTTTGAGCCCACCAACTTCAAGAGGGTAGTATCCCTAACTTCATGCTGGCCTAAACTCTAAGGGCTCTCTTGTGTGACTTGTGTGCCTTCCAAATTGACTATTTGCATGCTTGTTATCTAACACATGAGTTTCTTGCAGGTTTTGTTTATAGTCCTTAATTGGGACTCATAACAGGGTTTACCTACATTACCCCATGCATAGCATAAACATCATACCATTGCATGCATCCCGCATAAGGACTAACCCATTTCAAGGATCTCAAGGGCTTGTGATGCAGGTCATGATGAACGAACATGTCTGGCAAGGGGCAAAGGGGATTTATTTTCCTCTAGCCAAGGTTGTCAGGGGCTATGACCCACTGGATATGGTGAGCCTTTGACTCTTGAAGAAGGACTCTCAACAACATGAAGTTCCTTCAATCAAGCTACAAAATTCTAACCAATTTCTCTGTTTACCCCGCGAGATCCTTGAAAACATCGCATGCATATCATACATATCATTGCATAACAGGTACCCTTTCTATACAGGTTGCTTACCTTCTTTGCTGTTTATTTCAGCAGTCTCATCATGAATCCTGAAACATCTACTGAGCAATCCATCCAGGCCCTCCAGGCCCAGAATGCCCAGTTCCAGGAGTTGATTAAGAGTCTAGCCCAGGGCCAACAGGATTTGAAGACTCTGCTCTCGAAGAGGAAGAAGAAGAGGACAGTGCTGTTCAACCCGAGACGCAAATCTGGGAATGGATCACTAAATGAAGTTGAGCAGACTACCCCATCTATTGGAAAGGACAGCCCCCATGAGAGAGAGGTTCCTAGTCCTGTGGTCTCCGACAATGAGACCGATTACAATGATGAGCAGTACCCTCCAGCTGAGGACAGGTACAAACAGCTAGAAGACAGGCTAAGTGCTATGGAAATACAAAAAGTGCCCGGCCTGGACTTCGAAGATCTAAGTCTGTCTTCTGGGGTAGTGATCCCGCACAAATTCAAGGCACCTGCCTTTGCAAAGTACGACGGGGCATCCTGTCCTAAGCTGCATCTCAGGTCGTACATGAGGAGGATCTAGCCCTACACGGCTGACAAGAACTTATGGATCCATTTCTTCCAGGAGAGTCTTTCAGGGACTCAACTCGACTGGTTCTATCAACTGAATGGAGCCAACATCCGCAGCTGGGAAGACTTGGCCACTGCATTCTACAAGCAATACCAGTATAATGCCGACCTTTCTCCCACGCGTACTCAGCTTCAGGGGATGTCTATGGGTACAGGCGAAGGCTTCAAAGAATATGCTCAAAAATGGAAGGACCTTGCTGGAAGGGTACAACCACCTCTGACTGACCGCGAACTCGTCGACATGTTCTTGGGGACCCTGTCTGGTCCATTATTCAACCACCTGATTGGGAATTCTGCTGCTGGGTTTACAGATTTGATCTTGACCGGGGAAAGAATAGAGGCTGGCATCAAGTCAGGGAAAATACAGAATGGTGACTCCTCGAACACTAAGAAGAAACCATCCAAGAGAGAATCTAGTGCTGTCTATGGCTCAAGAGGGCAGAATAGGTCCGAACACCTCCAAGATGTCAACGCGGTGCTTATTGTAAAACCGGCCGGCGCCCCTCAGCGTCACAATCAGCAAAGGGAAGAGAGACCCAAAAGGCAATTCACTCCCCTCGACATGACCTTGTCACAGATATTGCCACAGTTGCTGGAAACCAAGTTGGTAACTCTCATGGACCCTCCAAAGAATCCCAACAGGACGCCGTCAAGGTATAACCCCAACGTTCGCTGCGCTTACCATTCTGACAGCCCGGGGCATGCTACAGATGACTGTTGGACTTTGAGAAATAAGGTCCAGGATCTGATTGACGCAAAGGAAGTCCAGCTCGACTCTCCAGAGACTCCTAATGTGATCACTGCTCCCTTGCCAAAATATGGCTAGGACTGGATTTTTTGTTCATTCGAATGTTCAATTTGTAATTTTCTTTTGATTGTTCAAACATTTATTCATGTTAAACATTGTTATTTCATTAATGCACTACACATGTCTGTTTTGAAGTAATTATTTCGTATTCACTATATGTAAACTGTTTTCATTTTTTTGTGATGATCAATTCTCGGTTAATAATTCTAAGCCTCTTGAGGGAGGATGACGAAAACGATATCGCGATCATTACAGTATGCTTTTGAACAGACCCCGCTGATGAGGTACATGCATTGTTTCAATCCCTAAACACTGGAGTTATAAGGAAGATAATCCCTCGTCAACCCCTCTGAGCCAAAGAAGTAGGAGTTTTTCTTTTCGAAAATTAAAACCCTTAATCATAACCTGGGGCAGGGTAGTTCTCTCAGTCGATCCAAGTGCATAACAAACGGCACCAAAGAGGTCCTTACAAAACAAAAAAAACAGTGATGGTTCCCTATAATCGTCAAGACAGGCAGTCATTATCTTTCAAAAAAAAAAAAACAAAAGCCCAATAAGTCAAAACCTATGAAGGATACTTACAAAATTGGGGCATCCCGCTTACTGTAATCACAAAAGAAACAATTCAGGCAAAAAACAGGGATAACGAAATCAAAAAAAAGGGAAGGAGGTCACACAAACCCTCAATAACAAAAAGGAATGACTGCCTATTCAAAATAAACTATCAACATCCGAACCATCACGGGAATATCAGGATAAAAACTCAAATAAGGTCTAACGCACGATCAGCTGAGTTTAGGATTGAAGAACATCACGAAGAGCGGGTGGGTACAAATAAAATTTGAGCCTTTATCCTTTGTTTCTTAAACCGTGAACCAGGCCACGTTACAACTCTAAAAAGTCCTAGCTGAAGCATGGGTTAGTTCGAAAGCATACTGTTACAAAGGTATCCTGACTCCTTAAGGCTCGCAGTAAAATAACGAGTTTGACATCACAGTTTACAAAAGAACTCATTTGTTTTATTAAAAAACTGCATTTCCAAAAACTTCGAAACAGACATAAGCTTTGCATTTTTAACATAACTTTGTTTGCATACGACTATTTGTTTGAACAACATAGAAGCTCGCACGACGAATATCGGATGAACAAAAGCACTCCCAAACAAGGGGCATGACATGATCATTGTCCGTCATCTGGGGCAGTTAAGTCAAGATTCAGAGAATCTCTCAAATGCCAAATAGCCTGGGGCAAATCTCCGTGTAAGTCACTTGGGGCATTGGACGATCAAACGAAGATCTTCTGGTGGCATGGCAACAAAACACTTCTAACAGGGGCAACTCCCTACATTCTGAGAGCGTGGACATAGTCGAAAAAATACTACGCACAATCAAAGACCCGCTAGGTTGACACACCTAGGCAAAAATAAGGGCTTCCCGGCGAACCAAAAGGGTTCGGGAAAAAATAAGGGAAAAAATAAAAAATATGTACACCCGGCAAGTCGAAAACCTGAAAAGGCGGTTTGGGCAAAAATGGGTATCCCGGTGGACTGAAAACCCGAAAGGGCGGTCCAGGCAAAATTAGGGATCAAAGCATACGACTATGTCCCGGTATCTCGTCACTTGCCTACCAGAAGAAGATTTGTCAAACGGCAATCATCAAACACCTTCACAGGTACCTTCTTCTCCAACAGAAATTGGGGAAATAATGAGTTGTCTAAATGATCCGGTTGCCCTGTCCACCGAAGTGCCAAGGTAAGTTCAGCTGAAGAATGCGACCAAGATACCTTCACTCCCTGCAGAGCGAACACGTCTCCCCGGTTTTATTCAAAGGTTATTTCTCCACCAGAGCTTATAACTGGGTTATCCTCAGCCAATAACCATGGAAAGATCGTCCCCGACAGAGTCTTCCTATCCCCCAGTGGAGTTCATCCAATCTTCTAACAGAGCATAACAATGGTATCCCCAGCGGAGTTATCATCAACCTCAGCAAAGTGTCGCTCTCTCCCCACAGAGCATCTCCCCGCAGAGTAATCTATTCGCCAAGTTTATTCCTCAACATTGTCATCTTCTCCTACCGGTATTCTTGCAATCATCATCCCCAACGGAAACGAAGAATCTCACTCTTCAACATCAGCCCAGGACTTGACTTCCCGGCATCCGTCAATGATCTATTTTCCCAGACGAAGATACATTCATAAACATCACATTGTTATACATCATGATACATGCATATACGCATCATATCATACAATCTCATCTGTTGAGAACATCATTTCTTGATTCATATCATGCATTGCATATGACTGACCTTTACCTTTCAGGAAGGATACAGTTAAATGATCAGCTATGTAGACGAATACAGTCAAAAGAGACCAACCCAGTCAAAGAATACAAATCCAGTTAAATCAATGCCTAAAGATTTTTCTGATACAACTCGTCGTTATAGACACTCGTCGTTATAGACACTCGTCGTTATAGACACTCATCGTTATAGACACTCGTCGTTATAGGCACTCGTCGTTATAGACACTCGTCGTTATAGACACTCGTCGTTATAGACACTCGTCGTTATAGACACTCGTCGTTATAGACACTCTTCGTTATAGACACCCGTCGTTATAGACACCCGTTGTCATAGACACCCGTCGTCATAGACACCCGTCGTCATAGACACTTGTCGTTATAGACACCCGTTGTTATAGACACCCGTCGTCATAGACACCCGTCGTCATAGACACCCGTCATTATAGACACCCGTCGTTATAGACACTCGTCGTTATAGACACTCGTCGTTATAGACACTCGTCGTTATAAACACTCGTCGTTATAGATACTCGTCGTTATAGACACTCGTCGTTATAGACACTCGTCGTTATAGACACTCGTCGTTATAGACACTCGTCATTATAAACACTCGTCGTTATAAACACTCGTCGTTATAGACACTCGTTGTTATAGACACTCGTCGTCATAGACACTCGTCGTCATAGACACTCGTTGTCATAGACACTCGTGTTATAGACACTCGTCGTCATAGACACTCGTCGTCATAGACACTAGTCGTCATAGACACTCGTCGTTATAGACACTCGTCGTTATAAGACACTCGTCGTTATAGACACTCGTCGTTATAAACGCTCGTCGTTATAGACACTTGTCGTTAAGGACCACCCGTCCATGGAAGTAACCTGTCAGTAGAGACAACTCACCAACCTTTCTGAATTCCAGACTCGACTCCTGTATCCTGGCAGGGCACGTCTGAAGAGTTCGAAGATCTGATTCCTGTATCTCGCCAGGGTGTATCTGTTGACGACTAACATTACCAGACCCGATTCCTGTATCTCGCCAGGGTGTATCTGCTGACGACTATATTCTCCGGACTCGATTCCTGTATCCAGCCAGGGCACATCTACACAAAGGGTTCGAAGATCAACTCCTGTAACAGGCCAGGTAATTATTTGCTTTCTCAGGTACGCAAGTTCTCGCTAAGGAATCTCTTACGCTATCGACAGTCTCTAGATGGCATCTACAAGCCCATCCTCCTATCCATCATCTCTCAACATGGCATTTGTAAGCCCATTCCCTACATCATACTGCTAACACACTCTATGTGAGCGCAAATTTCTGGGCACTTTAGTGTTCAATCATCTTCCACCTTCGAATCACGAAAGGCACGCAAGTCAATCTACATCCTCGGGTTTAAGAAGATTGAACAGGGGCAACTGTTGTACCCCATAATTTGCCCTCCCATATTTCTCAAAATATTTCAAGAAAAATTCACAAGTCCAACCCGGCGCGTCATATTCAGGTATTATTTCGCCAAGATATCTCTGATAACATATTCTCAAATTTAGGTTCGGCTCAAGAGTCAATTCTTTAGAGAAGGTATCCGAATGTGTGAGTTTTCTCGAAGAAATATGGTGAAAAAGTGTGCTGAAAGTGCAATTTTTATGCGCTAAAAAATTCATAACTTGAAGATCGTGGCTCGTTTTGAACCCGTTCCAGTGGCCAAAATTCCGTCTTAACATTATCTACGTTTTCATCTCTCACGGATGGAAGCCAATTTCGATCAGAAGGTCTTCAAAAATGTGGATTTATCAAGTATTTTCATACAGAAAATTTGTGACAGAAGTTTATTTGCGTCATGTTCAGAAAATCATAACTTGGTCAATTTTCATCGTATCGAGCTGGTTCTGGCGCCAAAATTTCACAAATTGAGTTGGCTACATTTTCACAGAAGATATTGAGTTCATACGGTATTCAAAAGGCCTTCGTTTTTTGCTCAGAGTGCGTGACACGCTGAAAATCCTGAATGCTGAATATTATTTCATCTGGGCCGAAACTTCGAAAATTCATAACTCGGTCAATTTTTATCGGATTGGGCTCATATTTTTACACAAGGTCACTGACTCATAGATCTAAAACTTTTCTCCAAAAGTCGAGACCAAATTATGCACCGATCAATACCAGTTTTTTATTGAAGAACGTGTCATAGTCGACACTGGAGCCCAAAATAAGTTTATTTGAGCTGAAACTTCAAAAATTCATAACTAATTCACCGTTTATCCGATTGAGCCGATTTTCGGACAGGAATTAGTTCTCGATGCCGGCTACATTTAGTTTTCACATTTCAACTTCAAAAATTGCATTTAAGTCCCTGCGGTTTAGCCTGGAAAGTGACGAACTCAAGTGAACATTGGAGGCCCAATTGCACATTCAAAGCCCATTTTCTTTACCCTAATTTTCATTATATAATCACATTCTTTTCACACAAACCAAGAGGAAAAAAAGGAGAGAAAAAACCTTGCCACAATATTGTTAGAATATCAAATTCTTTCAAGAACCCTAAAACCTTGAAATCCTTATTACAAATCCCTCTCTCACTACAAACAAACCATCACAGTTACAAACCAACACCTCACTACTTCTTCAGTAAGGATAAGGCTGGCTTGATCTCCATGATCCAAAGGGCATAAAAGCATTCAGGTCACTAATTTTCCAGTAAGGGTAAGATTGATTTGATCTCCATGATCAAAAGGGTATAATCATTCATACATGCCATATTGTGCCTAAACATTAAATTTCTTCATATATTGCCTTTATTTGCATTTTATGATTTTATTTAATGTATTCATGAGATTCAACACTGCAGATTTAGACAGGATCCCATACAGGTTCATTAAGGAACGTTGAGACCAGAACACAAATGGCCAAAAAAGAACAACTTATGCATGACACCAATACATGGCGAGACAGACATCCTGAGAAGATTAAGGAACGTTGAGGCCAGAACACAAATGGCCAAAAGCCAAATGGCCAAAAAAGAACAACTTATGCATGAAACCCAATCCAATGACCAAAGAATGCAGACCACGGTACTCAGGAGTCAATGAACACGCACGTGATGCCAGAAAGTCAAACAAGGTTTTTTGTCTAATGGGCCAGAATACTTCAAAAAAACCTCCCCTTGGGCCTGAAACCCCCCTTGGTTTGCATCCTTTTTAATTTTATTTTATTTTCTTTTCTTTTCTAATTCCTTTTTAATTATTTTAATTGTTTTTTTCACCATAAAATAATTTTCTATAATAAAAACAGAAAAATCAAAAATACAAATATATTTAATTATTATTAATTTCATCACTAACCTATTCTTGTAAATAAACTTTAATAATTAATTTAGTTAAATTAGGTTAAAACTTTAATTTTTTTTTCTCAATAAATTAAAATATGTAGAAATTAGGGTTTTTAACATTCTCACCTTTTTCTTAAATAAATAATTTTCTCTCATTATTATTATTAATTATTAAATATTTTGTAAATAAACATGTACATTAATAATTTAGTAAATTAGGTTTTTAAACTTTAACCTTTTTTTTAATAATTAAAAATATTTAGAACTAGGGTTTCCTTTTAATTCTTTTCTTTATTTTCATTAAATACCAAAAACCTAAAAAACATTTCTTTTCTTAATTAAATAATAATTAGTTTTTAATTTTAATTTGAAAAGGGTCCAACGCCCTCGAACGTTCTATTTTTATTCTTTTCGCACGTTATTTTATTTTCCTTTGTGAATATTATGTAACTGCTCAAGCCATGTAATAGTAATTAGGAATTTATTTATTTTCCGCATTTTTACCAAACGGGTCTTTGTTAATTTGGCGATGTATAGACCCGCGCCTTGTAATAGCGTAGGATTTTACTTTCCGCATTTAAATTTCCGCACTTTTAAATTATAATTGCATGAAAGAATGTATGGCCTAAACTAAAAACAAGCGTAGATCACCATGATACATGTACAAGATAATTGCTAAACATGAAAACAACACACCAATTCACACACCACTCTTAGGGTACGCCTCACTGTTGCCTTGCCTACGAAACGTGGTCGTTGAGTATAGGACGTTTTAGTAAGTCCTTATGTCCATGACATGATCCAGTTGCCTCGAAACGGTTGCCTCGGAATAAAAAAAGGATCAATGGCATAAGGGTAGCTTCTAAGGTGTTCCACTGTTGCTCTGGTGACCACACTGTCCCTACAAACGAATTGACCCGAACACCTCCAACGGTGGTGCTACCTACCTCTCAATGGTGGGATGACACTACTTTAAGGACATTTACACAGCCTAATTCCTTAGGGTAGGTAGATGACTCATAGATACTTTCTCTATTCAAAAACAATCAAAAACTCTTTTCACACCGACACTTTTCAAAAAGCTTTCAAAAAACAATTTTTCAAACACTCTTGAGGACTGATACAAGAGTCGATCTGAAATCTTTAAACGAAACTTTTTCAAACCCACTCACAATTGAAAAGAAAACACTTTTGAAAACACAATGAGCAAGTACCTAAGAGCCCATGGATAACCATGGATAGAAAGGGTGCTAACACCTTCCCTTTCTATAAATCTACCTCCCGAACCGGGAAACTATCTCATAAGGAATTTTGCTGTGCTTTTGTCCTGTCCATGTTGGAGAAAATAAAAGACGGTGGCGACTCTTGCTTCCGCGACATTTCGCGAACGAGCTTTAAACAGTCAGTTCCAGATCCACCGATCACACATTCATAGTGGGTTCATCATAATAAAGTGTCATACCAATGTTTCTTTTTAATAATTCCTCAAATTTTCTCTTTTGGTTTCTACCCCTAAAGGTGGTTTCCAAGAAATTATGTGGTTTTGGTTCCATGGTTATTGTTAGTCAGGGAAACAAGTCAGGAGAGAAGGTAGAAGAGAAATAAAAACTTTTTAGAAATCCTGTGGCAATTAAAATTATTTTTGAAATCAGCAGCAGTTTTATGAAAATTATAACAAAAGAAAGAAAATGAAAAATAAAACTTAAATAGGAATAAATGCAAAAACGAAAAGTATAATCAATAAATAAATAGAAACAAATAACAATTAACAAATAGGTGGGTTGCCTCCCACTTAGCGCTGTTTTTAACGTCAAAAGCCTGACATAGTGCCTAGCAGCAGATTATTCGGGTGAAATATTGGGCAATTTTAAAAGTCTTAGACTATTCGTATAGTCTCTATTTTCAATGTTATTGTATATTTTTAACCGCTGCCCGTTTACTGTAAACGGGTCAGTATTTCTACCCTTAATTTCTATTGCTCCGCTAGGAAACACTTTTGTAATTTCATACGGACCTGACCATCTAGATTTTAATTTACCAGGGAAAAGCCTAAGTCTTGAGTTAAATAATAGTACGACATCTCCCACACTAAATTCTTTCCTAGATAAACGCTTATCATGCCATTTTTTAGTTCTCTCTTTGTATATTTTAGCATTCTCATAAGCATCTAATCTTAATTCTTCTAATTCATTTAAATCCAGGACTCGTTTTTCTCCCGCAGCAGTGTAGTTCATGTTGAGCGTTTTAATTGCCCAATACGCTTTGTGTTCTAATTCTACTGGGAGGTGATAGGATTTTCCGTATACGAGCTTGAAGGGTGTAGTTCCTATAGGGGTCTTGTAGGCCGTCCTATAGGCCCATAAAGCTTCGTTGAGCTTTGATGACCAATCTTTCCTGGTTGTGGCTACAGTTTTTTCTAAGATCTGCTTAATTTCTCTGTTTGAGACTTCGACTTGTCCACTGGTTTGTGGGTGGTATGGTGTCTCTATACGATGTTTCACTCCATACTTAAATAGTAATTTATCGAATATCTTTGAGATGAAATGGGAGCCACCGTCACTAATGACGAGTCTCGGTACACCGAATCTTGGAAAGATTATGTTTCTAAAGAGTTTGATTACCACTCGTGTGTCGTTTGTAGGAGAGGCTATGGCCTCAATCCATTTTGAAACATAATCGACCGCGACGAGTATATATTTGTTTCCAAAAGAAGATGGGAAGGGTCCCATGAAATCGATTCCCCATACGTCGAAGATTTCTACCTCTAGGATTCCTCTTTGAGGCATTTCATCGCGTCATGAAATATTACCGGTGCGTTGACACCGATCGCAATTTCTAACAGCGATGTGGACATCTTTCCATATATTAGGCCAGAATAGGCCGGCTTGTAAGATCTTTGCACAAGTTTTGGAAGTGCTTGTGTGTCCCCCGTAAGGAGATGAATGACAGTGGGAAATGACATCTTCTATCTCTTCTTCGGGTATGCATCAACGGAAGATTCTGTCTGGTCCTCTTTTAAACAGTAAGGGTTCGTCCCAATAGTAGTGTTTGAGATCGTGGAAGAATTTCTTTTTCTGTTGGTAGGTAAGGTCTGGTGGGAGCGCGTTTGCAGCTAGATAGTTAACTATGTCGGCATACCATGGCAATCCCATGGTTGCATGGATTGCTTTTACGGCTTCCTTGGGTTTTGGTTCGTTTAGGTTTAACTGAGCCAGGTCGCTCCTTATTTAGGTTATCAGTTGTTCATATGGAAAATCGTCATTAATCGGCACTTGTTCGAGTTTTATATCTCCCAATCTCGACAAGTGATCCGCTACGACGTTTTCGGTCCCTTTTTTATCCTTAATCTCTAAGTCAAATTCTTGCAAAAGTAGGATCCATCTGAGGAGCCTTGGTTTTGCATCTTTCTTATTTAATAGATATCTTATAGCAGCGTGGTCCGTGTAGATGATGATTTTCGCTCCTACTAGATAAGAATGGAATTTGTCAAGCGCGAAGACGACTGCTAACAGATCTTTCTCAGTCGTGGCGTAGTTCATTTGGGCTGGGTCTAGCGTTCTACTAGCGTAGTAAATGGCGTGTAGTTTCTTGTCCTTCCTTTGTCCAAGAATTGCGCCTACGGCGTAATCACTCGTGTCGCACATGATTTCGAAGGGTAAATTCCAATCGGGCGGTTGCATGATTGGTGCGGTGATAAGGGCTAATTTTAGAGTTTCAAACGCTTTATGACAATCATCGTCGAATACGAACTCAGCGTCTTTCATTAACAGACCGGTAAGTGGTTTAGTAATTTTTGAGAAATCTTTAATGAATCGCCGGTAAAAACCGGCGTGTCCTAAAAAGCTTCGTATTTCTCTAACGGTCTTAGGTGGTCGAAGTTCTTTTATGACTTCTATTTTGGCTTTGTCAACTTTAATCCCTTTATTGGATATGACATGTCCTAGTACGATTCCTTCTCTGACCATGAAATGGCATTTTTCCCAATTGAGCACGAGGTTTACTTTTACACATCTTTCTAAGACTTTATCTAGGTTTGATAGACATCCTTCGAAACTTCCCCCACACACTGAGAAGTCATCCATGAACACTTCTATGATGTTGTCTATAAAATCTACAAAGATTGACATCATACATCGTTGGAAGGTAGCTGGGGCATTACACAATCCGAAAGGCATTCGTCTATATGCGAATGTCCCATACGGACACGTGAAAGTAGTCTTTTCTTGATCGTCAGGGTGAATGGGAATTTGAAAGAATCCGGAGTAACCGTCTAGATAGCAGAAATAGGAATGTTTGGCTAATCGTTCTAGCATTTGGTCTATGAAGGGTAGAGGGAAATGGTCTTTACGAGTGGCTTTGTTTAGTTTTCTATAATCTATACACACTCTATGTCCATTGACTTCTCTTTGCGTTATTGGTTCACCTTTTGCGTTCTTAACAACGGTGATACCTCCTTTCTTGGGCACCACGTGTACTGGGCTTACCCACTTACTATCAGAGATCGGGTATATGATTCCAGCTTCCATAAGCTTTGTAATTTCATCTCTGACTACAGTGCTAAGAATCGAGTTAATCCTTCTTTGAGGTTCTCTAGAGGTTTTACAATTCTCTTCTAGAAAAATACGGTGCATACAAATTGAAGGGCATTTTTGTGGGGAGAGTTGATTTGAGTTGATTTGAGTCACAGATGTTGGAACGGTGACAACCTCGGAAACCACAGTAGTTGAAGTCTGAATCTCAGCAGCTGTAGTCGATGGCTGATTCTGAACAACCACCAAACTTTCCACTAGCGCAGTTAACTTTTCCATACCGACACGAAGGGTAGCGACCTCCTCACGAAGCTCGTGGTTTTCCTGTTCCAGATCTTCCATCTTTCTCTGACGATTAGCTCGAGTATCGTATCGATGAGACAGCTTGACAACCTTTGGAGTGGAAAAAGAAACAAGGATAAGACTCTAGAAAACATGTGAAGTGGAATGTTGAATGATGCGTGATGTGTGATGCAAATGATGATTCATTTTAATAGTTTTTCAAGGACCTTCAATAATTTTGCACACATCAATGGTAAAGGAATTTGGAACAACAAAAACTCAGTCCATTAATCAAAAGCGGTAAATTACAACTTACAACTTTGGAACAACAAAACAATAAATTACAATTTTGGAATAACAACCCAATAATAAAAGCAGTAAACTACAACTTTGGAACATGAAGCCCATAATAAAAGCAGTAAATTACAACTTTGGAACATGAAGCCCATAATAAAACAGTAAATTACAACTTTGGAACATGAAGCCCATAATAAAACAGTAAATTACAACTTCGGAACATGAAGCCCTTTTACAAAGTTTCACAAAATGACATCAATAAAATAAAACTAAAAACTAAAGATCACTCAGAATCATCAGATGAAGGACCAAATGCCAACTGTAACCGGAGCTTCTTGATCTTCTCTTCATAAAAGTCTTCCATCTCTTTCTTCTCAGCTACCAGTCGATCAACGATTTCCTTTTGTGGATTAGGAACAAGGGCAACGCTTACCGAACCTTCCTTCTTTCTCTTCCTTTCACTAGCATACTTCTTCAATAAAGCATCCTTTTGACAAAGTTTCTCATCATGATCAACGAACCAGCCGTCTTGAATAAAGAGTAAATCCTCCTTTTCCTTTATCTGTCGAGTCAGGACCCGATTCTCATATTCTAACATATTGTACTTTTCTTTCCAAGCATCTCTCTCGGACTTTATCCTAGCCAGATTTCCTTGGTATTCTCCTATACTCTCGATAGGGATATCAACAGATGATGATGCAACGGTAGGGAATAAAGGTTTCTCAGGTTTATAGGGCATCTTGAGAGCACAAGCCCTAGCACGGACCCATTGTAGGTAAGGCTCCAACGAAACGGCACCTCTATGTCCTAGCATATCTCTCCCTTTCCTATGGATGTGGCGCCAAGCTCCTTCGATCTCCCTCTTAGCTGCCTGGTGATCTTGTCCTTCTTGAAGAAAGAAACCACTCACATGGATGTTATTTGGCTTGTCCCTCATCGGGTACCCAAACTGACGGCGTGCGAGAACAGGGTTATAGTTAGTTCCACCTTTCGTACCAAGAAGAGGAACGTTAGGAAAAGCACCACAACTATCGATGATCTTCACGTCATAGTAAGCTCGATTATACCAATCAATGTCGAAATGAGTGAGAGCCATAATTTTTGGCGCCCATCGCGGCTCCTTCTCGAGATCCCAGAAAACATCAGACCCAGGTAGATGAGAAACATGCCACTGATACAGCAACGGTGCACAACAAATAATCATCCCTCCTTGATAAGAGTTTCGAAGATGGATGGAGTAGTAGGTATCTCCTAGCAGCGTAGGGACCGGATTTCCAATCAAGAAAATTCTGATGGCGTTGATATCCACAAACTTATCAACGTTAGGGAACAAGAATAGACCATAAGCGAGTAAAGCAAAGACGTCTTCAAAGGCAATAGTATCTTTTATCTCAGCGAAATGACGAGCTTTCCTCAACAGAAACTGCGCAGACAAACCTCAGATTCCCCCTTTTGTAGTCATGTTCTCCTCTATCTCTGACTTCTTCAAGTGGGTGATGGTCTCTATCTCGTGAGATTTGGGCTCCTCTTCTAATCCAGAAAAAGGAACAATGTCGGTGATCGGCAGACCAAGTATGTAGGAGTACTCCTCTAAGGTGGGCATCAACTGGTAATCCGGAAAGGTGAAGCATCGGTACAAAGGATCGTAGAATTGGACCAACGTATTAAGGATGCCTTCCTTCATCTTGCACTTCATGAGAGGTATAATGGACCCATACTTTTTCTGAAAATCCGTCGGGTTCTCGATCTTAGGAATCAAACTCTTCAGTTCTTCAATCTCGGGCTCCTTAAAACTAAAACTTCGAGTGTTTCTCCTTCCAAATTCCATACTAATAGTACCTGAGATGTCTGCAAAAATCATTCCCAAGTTCCTTGAAAAACAAGTTTTTTACAAAAAATGTTGATGAATGCATGAATGAATGATAATGCAACAGTTACACACAAGTTCACAAACATGAGGTTCAAAGGTTCAACGTTTCAGCATGGAGTCAAGGGTAAAGCCCACCCAAAGGTATGTACTAATGGTTCAATCACACCTGTAAGACAAGGTTCTAAGAGTTCCCAGAGTCTACATTCCTCCTTCGGATATTGCCAACGTCTTGATTACTCAATAATTAGCAATATTCTCAAGAGAAACTCATCCGAGCTTAACATCGCGTAACAACTACTTCCGAATTACTCCGTTATAGTCTCCGCGCTACACCTAAAAAGGCCAAGATGGGTTAGGGTTCTACGGTCCTCAATTTCTCTGGCTCCTAGGTCGAAAATAATAATGTCTTCCCGATTACTCGGTAAACAAATATTAAGTTCAAGAGGGCCTTCCATTGAGTGGGGGATCTCATGCCTCCTTCTTCGGGATTACTCCCTCAAAGTTAACATGACTGTACCGCCCGTCCTATTCTTAAGTGTAACTTAATCCGGGTATAGGATTCGTCCTTTGCAAAAACCCAAACACCCCAATTTAAACACATAATCAAACAAATCAAATAATAATAAAACAGATAAACAAATTAGGCTTAACCCACTTAGGGATGGACCAGCAAGAGGTTAATCTGTCCCCAGCAGAGTCGCCAATTCTGTAGCGATAAAAAATGTAGCGGGGTAAATTGGAGATCGAATTATTGATTAATTCGTCTCACAAAAGCAAGAGTCTCCACCGCGCTTTATTATTTCCAAGGGAAAAGGGAAAAGAGCGAAATAAAACCCTAAATATGCAATGTAAAATAATACTTTTTAAAAGTAATAAAAGTACAAGGCATTTTTTGAAAAGAGATCTATGGTTCGGGGGTTTGTTATACAGTGGGAAGGTATTAGCACCCAATGTATCTATAGTACTCTATAGGAACCTTTTGAAATATCTGTTTATTAAAATGTTTGTTTGATTAAAATAAATTGTTTTGGCCGAAATGGGGTACGGACGGGTTTTTGAAGATACGACGACCTAATGTCGAAGTTTTGGCTTAAAAGGTATAAGTTTTGAAAAGATTGAATGTTGAGGAAAAATTGTCTTAAGTTTTGATGAAATGAAGATATTCGCATGATTGGACTTGAGGACATGAAGTCAACAAATTTAATCGTTTTTCCCTTGGATTTAGACGTAAACGGAATAAACAAGTAACGACAAAATAATTAAACAGAAAATTAGATAGATAAATGATATACAACAATTAAATAAAAGACTAAATGATGAACATGCATTTTTTATATTTTTGTTTAATATTAATAACGCAAGAGAATTAATCAAGAGAAATAAAATGTTTTTTAAGTTTTTATTTTATATGTTTTTATTTATATTAATATATGGTATTATTTTAAGATTTATTAAAATAACTCTAAACTAAAGTAAAACTTAAAAGTTATTGATTAAACCTAATGAAAATAATATTAAAATTTCTAAATTAATTCTAAAGTGAAATCAATAAAGATTGGTCTAATATTAGAATTGTTTTAATTAAATTACATCTCTTTTGGATTAAGTTATTAATTAACTAAATTAACAATAATTCTAAAAAAACTAAAAGATAAAAATAGGCAAAGGTGTATCAAAAACAAAGGGGGTGGATAAGCAAATAGCATGGGCCAAGGGTTTTTAAAGGGGGCCAATTAGAAACAAGCAGAAAGGGGGGTTTTATGGAATTTGTGGGGGTTAGGCGTAAAAAGGGAAACAGGTCCGGCCCATTCACACCTCACAATTGTTTTAGGGTTAACATAATTTGGTTTTAGTTTGTGTTAGGGTTAGCAAAAGGTTTACAGCGCCGTTCTCTCTTTGTCTTCGTCTTCTTCACGTGATTCACATGCCCTCGCCTGAGTTCTTCCTTGTCCCAACGGCCACCAGCATTCTTCAATCTTCTTCTTCCCTCCAACGAAAGCTATGGCGATCGACGGATTCACGGTACAATTTTTATCTATTTAATTAGGGTTTTGTTACGATTTTTGCATGTTGTGATTCTCTAGTTCATTGATTCTAACTCCAAGTTATTTGTTGTTACATGAGGTGTACAAAAGAAAGAGAGGAAAAAAGAAGCGTTACCTGGAGACGGAGGAGGGAGGTTGGGGGAAACGCGTAGGAGGCCGGGGCGTGGAAGGCAATGACGCTGTGATAATTTGCTTTGGCCCTGGTTTGTCTTTTTCCTCTTCTTGCTAGCTTGCTGTATGCTTTGGTATTTACCTATGATGATGTAATCTGAGGCCTTTGCGTTTCCTTGAACGTTTGTCGTTGGAACATTGTTTTGATTTGGCTTGACAGTGTTGATGCTTTTTTCTCTTCTTCTCAGCTATGCTTCTGTATGCTTTTTTTGTTGGCCAATGATGATAACTTCTGAGGCCTGATGCTTGACCTTGCCTTCGTTTGGATGCTTGAATTTGGTTGCCTTGCTTGAGTTTAGGCCTTGAGGTTTATGTTGGTTTCGCTTCAGGTTTTTGGTACACTGGTTTTTTGGCTTTAGAACTGGTGGTGTATGGTTATAGGCCAAGGTTTACTGGTTTTGCAGTTTTGGCATTTGAACTGTTTTTTGTGGTTTTAGGCCAAGGTCGTTGGTTTAACTAGTGTATGCGGGTTTGGAATGGTTTTAGGCCATGTTTTACTGGTTTTACAGGTTTGGCATTTGGACTGGTTTTTATGGTTTTAGGCCAAGGTTTTACTGGTTTTACAGGTTTGGTGATGATTATGCAGGTTAATGGTTTAGGCCATATTTTGAAATGGTTATTCTGGCTCTTTTGGTATTACAGGTTCTTTGAAACAAGGCTTTGGCTTTGAGACTTGGTTCTGTATTTTTGTATTTGTTTTGACAGCTTTGGAGTGTTTTCAACTTGAAGACATGTTTTGATATATATCTCTTTTTTGAAGGGATTGTTTGTTGTTATAACGGTTTGCTTGGCCTTGAGGTCTTGGACAATTCAGGTTTTGAGTATATTTAACTATATTTCTCTGATATCCCTGTGTACATTATTGCTTCATACAGTTTGTCTCTATTCCTATTTCATGCTTCCTCTTCTCTTACTGTGTTACTGCTGTAGTTTGTTTTGTATCCACTTCTGCCTAAGCCAAAAACCTGTAAAAACACTCTTCCTCTCTTCTCTCTCTCTAGTACCATTTGATACATTAAAATGATGTGTACTTTATTTGTTCTGAAAAAGCACAATGCTGGAAAATGATGAGAAAAGAAAATATTATGCTTGCATATTTGGTTTTAACTGCACACTTCTTGTCTTTGCATGGGAGCCTATTGTATTTTGACTTCTTCCATACTTTTGGCATGTTTACGTTGGCTTTTGGTTTGAACATTGCATATGCTGTTTTGCTTTATTTTGAAATATGCAGTGGACTTTGAAAATGTGTAATTGATTTTTTTAATTATGCAGTTTATTTTAAAAAATGCAGTTTTGACAAAAGAATGAATTTGTGCATGTTTTTAAATTGTGCATTCATTTTTATCAATAAAAATTCATCCCTTTTTGTGAACCGGGAGAAATCCCGTGATTTGCAAAAAGGGTAAAAACTGATTCCAGCCGTTTGCTTTTAATGATGAACGCTTAAAATTAATTTTTTGCTTTTAATTATTTATTTATTTCTGACTTTTTTCTTTTAATTTTTGCAGGTAAAATCAAATGATCAATCAAAGAAGTATTGGATGAAAAATGAAGATTTTAGAACTTAGGAAAAAATAGGATAGTTTTTATTTCATTTTAAACTTTTTATGTAATTGTCATTATAAATACTTTGTACAATAGTATTTAAACAACAATTGTAATAATTAGAATAAAGATGAATAAAAAATTCTATTATTTACCAATTAATTCTTTTCCTTTCCAATTGTTTATTTTACCGTTTATAATTCTTTAAATTATATAATAACTGAAAATAAATTTCAATTACTTAAATTCAGAATAATAAACAATTAAATAAACATCAATGACCAATTAACTTCTCTTCAATTAATTATTTCATTATTTATAATTCTTCTAAATTATAATAACTAAAAATAAAATTTCAATTATTTAAACCTAGAACAATAAATAATTAAATAACATCGTTTGATCAATTAATATACCTCTTTTCAAATATTTACTTTATTATTTATAAATCTTTTAATTATATAATAACTGAAAATAAATTCCAATTATTTAAATTTAAGATAATAAATAATTAATAAACATTGTCTGATCAGTTAATAAACTTAGCGTTCAAAAAATAAACAGCTATCGACTTGAAAAAGTTATGAATTTTAAAATCAATAGATCAAAACGCTTGCAATGTAATGATGCAGATGGGAGATGGTATCTTAGGTCAAAATTTGGGGTACAACAGCTGCCCCTATTTAAGTTTCTTCTATCCGGAGATATGAAGATTAAAATCTTCGTTTCGACGAGATTGAAGGTACTTAAATACATAATACGCAAATTTTTACCCTAAGATACCGCCATTATGTTTGATATGAATGTAGTGATTGAATTCACAGAGAAAGATTTGTATGAGACAAGACAATGCTGGAGGAATCAAACACCAACAAAACACAGAGACATGGATTATACACTACTGGGGAAACGAGCCATCGACTTCAAATGACAGACTCTTGACAGCGAATAAAATTGAAGGAATACGACCTCTGAACCTAACAAAGAAGGCATTTTGCATAGGCCATAAAATAGATTATTGACCAAAAATAACAGTGAGTTCGCAACTCAAGGTCAAAGATAGGCAAAAGATGTATCAATTTTGCTGATAATGGATTACCGACTTCGGAAGGTAATGATTCATGACAAGCTTCTCTGCGAGATTTCCAGAGATATATCGATTAATGCTGAGATATAATAAGATTGTAGATACACAAGTTGCCTCAAATAAAGAAGCTGCCACTTGATGTCTTCCAAAAAAATATTATGACATACAAGTTGCTCAAATAAAGAGGCTGCCACTTGCTGTCGTCCAAAAATATTATGACATACAAGCTGCTCAAATAAAGAGGCTGCCACTTGCTGTCATCCAAAGAAAATACCAATAACATACAAGCTACTCAAATAAAGAGGCTGCCACTTGCTGTCGTCCAAAGAAAATACCAATAACATACAAGCTGCTCAAATAAAGAAGCTGCCGCTTGCTGTATTCCAGAAAAATAATAACGTACAAGTTGCTCGTGAAGAGCTGCCGTTGTCGTTTTCCGAAAATAATAATAACGAATAAGTTGCTCGTGAAGAGCTGCCGCTTGTCGTTTTCTAACGATGTCTATAACGTACAAGTTGCTCATGAAGAGACCGCCGCTTATCGTTTTCCAAAAATAATAATAACGCACAAGTTGCTCGTGAAGAGCTGCCGCTTGTCGTTTTCAAAAAAAATAATAACGCACAAGTTGCTCGTGAAGAGCTGCCGCTTGTCGTTTTCCGAAAATAATAATAACGCACAAGTTTCTCGTGAAGAGCTGCCGCTTGTCGTTTTCCGAAAATAATAATAACGCACAAGTTGCTCGTGAAGAGCTGCTGCCTGTCGTTTTCCAAAAATAACTCAGAAGGAAATTGCGATGACACTGGCAGAGAATAAAATCTTCGTCAAAGAGAATCATGAATCAATCCATCCCGAGGAGATCACAAACTTAAATGTGAAAAATAAATGCACCATTCGTCTAGGTTGCGACTTCACTGGGAAAATCATGAGATAGCCTACGCAAGAGACAAAAACTTCATCCAGGAATAACTAGAGAGAAAACAGTCAAACAAGACTCCACCCAATGAGAAAGTAACTTGATTGGGGATTCATCCTATCCAGAAATGGACCGGGTAAGCTAAATCAAAAATCGTCCACGAGGATTAGCTCAGTTGGGGAATTTAGGAAGGAAGCACATTTTCTGCTTAAGCTAGCTTTCTACTTGGAAAGAAACTGTACCTTGTATTAAAACAAAGTATACAACCCAGAATCAACGGCAAATGTGAATATGCATGTGTGATATGAGTGTAAATGAATAAATGAATGTTATGCTGATGAAACGAACAAACGGAATATCTTGAAGACAATAAGATGTCACGACATAATAGATACTCGACCAATCTTAAAAAAGACGGAAAATAACTGGAATTGGAATCCCAAAGCAACGTCAGAGCGTAACACGCCACAAGGTTCAAGTCTTCTGAGTAGAAAAGCAATCAAATCCAATCTTCTAATACCAATAGGCTACTGGCATGAGACAAAGCGTACCACACTTCAGAAATCTGCCCAAATAAAGGTAGCCAAAACAACGCTTAACTGGAACAACTAGGGAGTCAACAAACTTAGCACCACGAGAAACGCAAGTTTACACCATCAACACCTCATGACGATTTTGAAATAAAACATGTTCATCATGCAAGGATAAATACTGTATTGTTTTGCATTTCAGGGCTTGACCATCCTCGGAACAATTAGAAATGTGCATCACAACAGGAACATCAACAGCAATCCAGTTTTGACAAACCACTCCATGCGTCACAAAATCGGGTAAATCCTCTTCAGAATCGTCCCCTATGATAGCATCAACTTCAGGAGGAGTCGGATGGATAAAACCTGCACTTCGGAAAACCTCTTGAATCGGACGAGTAACCACTTCCTGCTTGACTCTTGCAGACACGGGACGAAAACCAAGACCTTCTCCAGACTTGTTTTCGGGCAAAGTCAACACCTGGCCCCAACCTTCTGCCAAACCACTTTCAACCACTCGTCGCGCATCCTCAAAAGAAGAAATAGACGTCCCTGGTTTCTTCACTTCATTCTTAGCAACAGATAGAACTTGGAATTGGGTTCCAACATCCTCATCAGCATCAATAAAAGAGAAAGATGACAAATGGCTTACCACCATAGCCTGCTCCCCACCAATCATTACTAGCTTTCCATGCCTTACAAACTTCAATCTTTGATGGAGCGTGGAAGTGACTGCCCCTGCATCATGGATCCATGGACGACCCAATAGGCAACTGTAGGCAGCACGAATATCCATTACTTGAAAAGTGATCTGAAAAGTATGAGGACCAATTACTATAGGAAGATCCACTTCACCAATGACTGTCTTCCTTGAACCATCAAACGCTTTAACAATTACCCCACTAGATCTTATGGGAGCACCTTGATATGAGAGTCGAGATAATGTAGTCTTGGGCATTACATTTAACGACGAACCTGTATCTACCAACACACTTGATAAAGTATCATTTCCACAACTTATTGAGATATGCAAAGCCATATTATGGTTCCTTCCCTCCTCCGGAAGCTCTTCATCACTAAAACCAAGATTGTTGCACGAAGTAATATTTCCTACAATTCCATCAAATTGGTCAACCGTCACATCATGATCCACGAATGCCTGGTCCAAGACCTTCATCAAAGCTTCTCTATGGGCACCAGAATCTCTCAGTAAAGCAAGCAAAGAAATCTTGGAAGGAGTTTGCAAAAGTTGGTCCACAATCTTATATTCACTTCTCTTGATAAGCTTCAGAATCTCATCATCCTCAGGACGAGGGATAGGTTCACTGGATCGGCCTATCTCAACCCTTGGTTCAACATTTCTCCCTGGAATTTCTGCCGGTACGGGCCTCCTGACTTGAACTTCTGGTCTCTTCAAAGGTACTGCTGCAAAGACATGTCCACTTCTCGTAACTCTACTCACATCAGCAATGTTAACAAAAGACGGCCTTGTCGGTATAGGGACCTATACCCCATTCTCAATCATTGTGGCATTATAATTATACGGTATAGCTTGGTCTGAGTTGTAAGGCACAAGACTAGGTGGATAAATGGTCAAAGGAGCAATAGGTGCAGTCTGACTGTCGTGCACGATCTCTACTGATTCAGGCAAATTGAATTATGGTATTATAACATTCACTTCATCCTCCGGATTTCTTTCATATGTAATAGTGATAACTCTTTGGTCTAACAACTTTTGAATATCCTCCTTCACAATAGGGCAATCAACCTCTCTTGAACAAAATTCACAAACATCATAATCATGCTGATGCCTAACAAAGGCAAGTCTTCTTAAACTCTGATGTAACCTGATCAACGACTCTCTTATGTGTTCAACTTGAAAAACCTGAAACTTTCCCGGACAACCTTCCACCATATTCACTGATGCTGCCCCATGCCGAGGCAAAGGATTATCTCTAACATTTGGGTTAACATCCTTGAAAGACAAAATACCATTCTTAATCAACCTCTGCACGTCCGCCTTTAGAGCAAAACAACTTTCAAGGTTGTGCCCCGGCGACCCTTGATGATATTCACAAAACTGATCCGCCTTGTACCACGGAGAAGTACTATTCGGTGCGACAGGAGGAGGCTTCGTCGTTATGAGATTCTTTCTGATAAAAGAAGGGAACAATTCAGTATAAGTCATAGGAATGGCATCGAATTGCGGTTTTCCAGGTGAATGATTCTGGTTGTTGAATGGATAAGCCTGTTGTCGAGGCTGCTGCTGAAATGGCCGTTGTTGAGTTGGTGGGGTTTGATCAGCTGGGGTCATCAAAGCAGGGCGGACAGCCGGAGTGACTGCCGCAACATACGAGTAACCTCTCCTCGGTCTCCCTGGGAACAAAGCGCTGACATCCTGCTCTTTTCTTTTCGGGAAAACACTTCCAAACTTCTTAGTACTGCTAGACGGACTTCCTTCTTTAACCAAACGCCCTTCACGAATCCCTTCCTCTAACCGCATGCCCATGCTTACCATTTCGGTGAAGTCACTGGGTGCGCTGGCGATCATTCTTTCATAGTAAAAGTAACCTAAAGTCTTCAAGAATATCTTCGTCATCTCTTTCTCCTCAAGAGGTGGATAGATTTGAGCAGCAATTTCACGCCACCTCTGGGCGTATTCCTTAAAAGATTCCCTGTCTCTCTGGGACATCGCCCGGAGTTGATCCCTGTCCGGCGCCATGTCAACGTTGTACTTATACTGGTGAACAAAGGCTTCGCTAAGATCGTTGAAGTTGCGGATCCGAATACTGTCTAAACCCATATACCACTTTAGAGCAACACCCGTCAAACTGTCTTGAAAATAATGAATCAACAAGTCATGATCATCAGAATACATAGACATCTTTCTCACGTACATAGTCAAATGACTTCTAGGACACGAATCACCCTTATATCTTTCAAAGTCTGGCACTTTGAATTTTGCTGGAATCTTGACATTCGGAACTAAACAAAGGTCATGCGTGTTCTTTCCAAACAAATCCTTCCCCTTTAACGCTCTGAGCTCCTTCTGCATTTCTTGGAACTGATCTTGAAATTCTTCCATTCTATCAAAAATACCCAAACTTTCAACAGGCTCTGCAGGATAAGTAGGTTAATTCAAGTATGGCACGGAGTGAACCACAGGAGCGACATTTGTCATCACCGGTTGCGGGAAAGGTGTCACAGACAGGATTACCGGCGGCATGGCAGTCGTCTCTGGTTGAGGAAGAGACAAAGCAGGTTAAAACAAAGGTTGTACGACATGCTGATACCCCTCGGGCACAAAGTTGTAAGGCATTCCCCACGGAAAACCTTTCGGCATCTGATGTTGAAGCGGAGAGTTGATTTGAGTCACAGATGTTAGAACGGTGACAACCTTGGAAACCACAGTAGTTGAAGTCTGAATCTCAGCAGCTGTAGTCGATGGCTGATTCTGAACAACCACCAAACTTTTCACTAGCGCAGTTAACTTTTCCATACCGACACGAAGGGTAGCGACCTCCTCACGAAGCTCGTGGTTTTCCTGTTCCAGATCTTCCATCTTTCTCTGAAGATTGGCTCGAGTATCGTATCGATGAGACAACTTGACAACCTTTGGAGTGGAAAAAGAAACAAGGATAAGACTCTAGAAAACATGTGAAGTGGAATGTTGAATGATGCGTGATGTGTGATGCAAATGATGATTCATTTTAATAGTTTTTCAAGGACCTTCAATAATTTTGCACACATCAATGGTAAAGGAATTTGGAACAACAAAAACTCAGTCCATTAATCAAAAGCGGTAAATTACAACTTACAACTTTGGAACAACAAAACAATAAATTACAATTTTGGAATAACAACCCAATAATAAAAGCAGTAAACTACAACTTTGGAACATGAAGCCCATAATAAAAGCAGTAAATTACAACTTTGGAACATGAAGCCCATAATAAAACAGTAAATTACAACTTTGGAACATGAAGCCCATAATAAAACAGTAAATTACAACTTCGGAACATGAAGCCCTTTTACAAAGTTTCACAAAATGACATCAATAAAATAAAACTAAAAACTAAAGATCACTCAGAATCATCAGATGAAGGACCAAATGCCAACTGTAACCGGAGCTTCTTGATCTTCTCTTCATAAAAGTCTTCCATCTCTTTCTTCTCAGCTACCAGTCGATCAACGATTTCCTTTTGTGGATTAGGAACAAGGGCAACGCTTACCGAACCTTCCTTATTTCTCTTCCTTTCACTAGCATACTTCTTCAATAAAGCATCCTTTTGACGAAGTTTCTCATCATGATCAACAAACCAGCTGTCTTGAATAAAGAGTAAATCCTCCTTTTCCTTTAGCTGTCGAGTCAGGATCCGATTCTCATATTCCAACATATTGTACTTTTCTTTCCAAGCATCTCTCTCGGACTTCATCCTAGCCAGATTTCCTTGGTATTCTCCTATACTCTCGATGGGGATATCAATAGATGATGATGCAACGGTAGGGAATAAATGTTTCTCAGGTTTATAGGGCATCTTGAGAGCACAAGCCCTAGCACGGACCCATTGTAGGTAAGGCTCCAACGAAACGGCACCTCTATGTCCTAGCATATCTCTCCCTTTCCTATGGATGTGGCGCCAAGCTCCTTCGATCTCCCTCTTAGCTGCCTGGTGATCTTGTCCTTCTTGAAGAAAGAAACCACTCACATGGATGTTGTTTGGCTTGTCCCTCATCGGGTACCCAAACTGACGGCGCGCGAGAACAGGGTTATAGTTAGTTCCACCTTTCGTACCAAGAAGAGGCACGTTAGGAAAAGCACCACAGCTATCGATGATCTTCACGTCATAGTAAGATCGATTATACCAATCAATGTCGAAATGAGTGAGAGCCATAATTTTTGTCGCCCATCGCGGCTCCTTCTCGAGATCCCAGAAAACATCAGACCCAAGTAGATGAGAAACATACCACTGATACAACAACGGTGCACAACAAATAATCATCCCTCCTTGATAAGAGTTTCGAAGATGGATGGAGTAGTAGGTATCTCCTAGTAGTGTAGGGACCGGATTTCCAATCAAGAAAATTCTGATGGCGTTGATATCCACAAACTTATCAACGTTAGGGAACAAGAATAGACCATAAGCGAGTAAAGCAAAGACGTCTTCAAAGGCAATAGTATCTTTTATCTCAGCGAAATGACGAGCTTTCCTCAACAGAAACTGCGCAGACAAACCTCAGATTCCCCCTTTTGTAGTCATGTTCTCCTGTATCTCTGACTTCTTCAAGTGGGTGATGGTCGCTATCTCGTGAGATTTGGGCTCCTCTTCTAATCCAGAAAAAGGAACACTGTCGGTGATCGGCAGACCAAGTATGTAGGAGTACTCCTCTAAGGTGGGCATCAACTGGTAATCCGGAAAGGTGAAGCATCGGTACAAAGGATCGTAGAATTGGACCAACGTATTAAGGATGCCTTCCTTCATCTTGCACTTCATGAGAGGTATAATGGACCCATACTTTTTCTGAAAATCCGTCGGGTTCTCGATCTTAGTAATCAAACTCTTCAGTTCTTCAATCTCGGGCTCCTTAAAACTAAAACTTCGAGTGTTTCTCCTTCCAAATTCCATACTAATAGTACCTGAGATGTCTGCAAAAATCATTCCCAAGTTCCTTGAAAAACAAGTTTTTTACAAAAAATGTTGATGAATGCATGAATGAATGATAATGCAACAGTTACACACAAGTTCACAAACATGAGGTTCAAAGGTTCAACGTTTCAGCATGGATTCAAGGGTAAAGCCCACCCAAAGGTATGTACTAATGGTTCAATCACACCTGTAAGACAAGGTTCTAAGAGTTCCCAGAGTCTACATTCCTCCTTCGGATATTGCCAACGTCTTGATTACTCAATAATTAGCAATATTCTCAAGAGAAACTCATCCGAGCGTAGCATCGCGTAACAACTACTTCCGAATTACTCCGTTATAGTCTCCGCGCTACACCTAAAAAGGCCAAGATGGGTTAGGGTTCTACGGTCCTCAATTTCTCTGGCTCCTAGGTCGAAAATAATAATGTCTTCCCGATTACTCGCTAAACAAATATTAAGTTCAAGAGGGCCTTTCATTGAGTGGGGGATCTCATGCCTCCTTCTTCGGGATTACTCCCTCAAAGTTAACATGACTGTACCGCCCGTCCTATTCTTAAGTGTAACTTAATCCGGGTATAGGATTCGTCCTTTGCAAAAACCCAAACACCCCAATTTAAACACATAATCAAACAAATCAAATAATAATAAAACAGATAAATAAATTAGGCTTAACCCACTTAGGGATGGACCAGCAAGAGGTCAATCTGTCCCCAGCAGAGTCGCCAATTCTGTAGCGATAAAAAATGTAGCGGGGTAAATTGGAGATCGAATTATTGATTAATTCGTCTCACAAAAGCAAGAGTCACCACCGCGCTTTATTATTTCCAAGGGAAAAGGGAAAAGAGCGAAATAAAACCCTAAATATGCAATATAAAATAATACTTTTTAAAAGTAATAAAAGTACAAGGCGTTTTTTGAAAAGAGATCTATGGTTCGGGGGTTGGTTATACAGTGGGAAGGTATTAGCACCCAATGTATCTATAGTACTCTATATGAACCTTTTGAAATATCTGTTTATTAAAATGTTTGTTTGATTAAAATAAATTGTTTTGGCCGAAACGGGGTACGGACGGGTTTTTGAAGATACGACGACCTAATGTCGAAGTTTTGGCTTAAAAGGTATAAGTTTTGAAATGATTGAATGTTGAGGAAAAATTGTCTTAAGTTTTGATGAAATGAAGATATTCGCATGATTGGACTTGAGGACATGAAGTCAACAAATTTAATCGTTTTTCCCTTGGATTTAGACGTAAACGGAATAAACAAGTAACGACAAAATAATTAAACAGAAAATTAGATAGATAAATGATATACAACAATTAAATAAAAGACTAAATGATGAACATGCATTTTTTATATTTTTGTTTAATATTAATAACGCAAGAGAATTAATCAAGAGAAATAAAATGTTTTTTAAGTTTTTATTTTATATGTTTTTATTTATATTAATATATGGTATTATTTTAAGATTTATTAAAATAACTCTAAACTAAAGTAAAACTTAAAAGTTATTGATTAAACCTAATGAAAATAATATTAAAATTTCTAAATTAATTCTAAAGTGAAATCAATAAAGATTGGTCTAATATTAGAATTGTTTTAATTAAATTACATCTCTTTTGGATTAAGTTATTAATTAACTAAATTAACAATAATTCTAAAAAAACTAAAAGAGAAAAATAGGCAAAGGTGTATCAAAAACAAAGGGTGTGGATAAGCAAATAGCATGGGCCAAGGGTTTTTAAAGGGGGCCAATTAGAAACAAGCAGAAAGGGAGGTTTTATGGAATTTGTGGGGGTTAGGCGTAAAAAGGGAAACAGGTTCGGCCCATTCACACCTCACAATTGTTTTAGGGTTAACATAATTTGGTTTTAGTTTGTGTTAGGGTTAGCAAAAGGTTTACAGTGCCGTTCTCTCTTTGTCTTCGTCTTCTTCGCGTGATTCACATGCCCTCGCCTGAGTTCTCCCTTGTCCCAACGGCCACTAGCATTCTTCAATATTCTTCTTCCCTCCAACGAAAGCTATGGCGATCGACGGATTCACGGTACAATTTTTATCTATTTCATTAGGGTTTTGTTACGATTTTTGCATGTTGTGATTGTCTAGTCCATTGATTCTAACTTCAAGTTATTTGTTGTTACATGAGGTGTACAAAAGAAAGAGAGGAAAAAAGAAGCGTTACCTGGAGACGGAGGAGGGAGGTTGGGGGAAACGCGTAGGAGGCCGGAGCGTGGAAGGCAATGACGCTGTGATATTTGCTTTGGCCCTGGTTTGTCTTTTTCCTCTTCTTGCTAGCTTGCTGTATGCTTTGGTATTTACCTATGATGATGTAATCTGAGGCCTTTGCGTTGCCTTGAACGTTTGTCGTTGGAACATTGTTTTGATTTGGCTTGACAGTGTTGATGCTTTTTTCTCTTCTTCTCAGCTATGCTTCTGTATGCTTTTTTTGTTGGCCAATGATGATAACTTCTGAGGCCTGATGCTTGACCTTGCCTTTGTTTGGATGCTTGAATTTGGTTGCCTTGCTTGAGTTTAGGCCTTGAGGTTTATGTTGGTTTCGCTTCAGGTTTTGGGTACACTGGTTTTTTGGCTTTAGAACTGGTGGTGTATGGTTTTAGGCCAAGGTTTACTGGTTTTGCAGTTTTGGCATTTGAACTGTTTTTTGTGGTTTTAGGCCAAGGTCGTTGGTTTAACTAGTGTATGCGGGTTTGGAATGGTTTTAGGCCATGTTTTACTGGTTTTACAGGTTTGGCATTTGGACTGGTTTTTATGGTTTTAGGCCAAGGTTTTACTGGTTTTACAGGTTTGGTGATGATTATGCAGGTTAATGGTTTAGGCCATATTTTGAAATGGTTATTCTGGCTCTTTTGGTATTACAGGTTCTTTGAAACAAGGCTTTGGCTTTGAGACTTGGTTCTGTATTTTTGTATTTGTTTTGACAGCTTTGGAGTGTTTTCAACTTGAAGACAGGTTTTGATATATATCTCTTTTTTCAAGGGATTGTTTGTTGTTATAACGGTTTGCTTGGCCTTGAGGTCTTGGACAATTCAGGTTTTGAGTATATTTAACTATATTTCTCTGATATCCCTGTGTACATTATTGCTTCATACGGTTTGTCTCTATTCCTATTTCATGCTTCCTCTTCTCTTACTGTGTTACTGCTGTAGTTTGTTTTGTATCCACTTCTGCCTAAGCCAAAAACCTGTAAAAACACTCTTCCTCTCTTCTCTCTCTCTCTAGTACCATTTGATACATTAAAATGATGTGTACTTTATTTGTTCTGAAAAAGCACAATGCTCGAAAATGATGAGAAAAGAAAATATTATGCTTGCATATTTGGTTTTAACTGCACACTTCTTGTCTTTGCATGGGAGCCTATTGTATTTTGACTTCTTCCATACTTTTGGCATGTTTACGTTGGCTTTTGGTTTGAACATTGCATATGCTGTTTTGTTTTCTTTTGAAATATGCAGTGGACTTTGAAAATGTGTAATTGATTTTTTTAATTATGCAGTTTATTTTAAAAAATGCAGTTTTGACAAAAGAATGAATTTGTGCATGTTTTTAAATTGTGCATTCATTTTTATCAATAAAAATTCATCCCTTTTTATGAACCGGGAGAAATCCCGTGATTTGCAAAAAGGGTAAAAACTGATTCCAGCCGTTTGCTTTTAATGATGAACGCTTAAAATTAATTTTTTGCTTTTAATTATTTATTTATTTCTGACTTTTTTCTTTTAATTTTTGCAGGTAAAATCAAATGATCAATCAAAGAAGTATTGGATGAAAAATGAAGATTTTAGAACTTAGGAAAAAATAGGATAGTTTTTATTTCATTTTAAACTTTTTATGTAATTGTCATTATAAATACTTTGTACAATCGTATTTAAACAACAATTGTAATAATTAGAATAAAGATGAATAAAAAATTCTATTATTTACCAATTAATTCTTTTCCTTTCCAATTGTTTATTTTACCGTTTATAATTCTTTAAATTATATAATAACTGAAAATAAATTTCAATTACTTAAATTCAGAATAATAAACAATTAAATAAACATCAATGACCAATTAACTTCTCTTTAATTAATTATTTCATTATTTATAATTCTTCTAAATTATAATAACTGAAAATAAAATTTCAATTATTTAAACCTAGAACAATAAATAATTAAATAACATCGTTTGATCAATTAATATACCTCTTTTCAAATATTTACTTTATTATTTATAAATCTTTAAATTATATAATAACTGAAAATAAATTCCAATTATTTAAATTTAAGATAATAAATAATTAATAAACATTGTCTGATCAGTTAATAAACTTAGCGTTCAAAAAATAAACAGCTCTCGACTTGAAAAAGTTATGAATTTTAAAATCAATAGATCAAAACGCTTGCAATGTAATGATGCAGATGGGAGATGGTATCTTAGGTCAAAATTTGGGGTACAACAGGTATCTTAACTGCAAGTGCACAGTCTATCGCGGTAGTAATAAAAAGATGTCGAACCCACAGGGACTTCGTAATCACTCTAGTGTTATAAAACAGGTTAGTTTAGCTAAGGCGGAAATTGTCACGTTTGGATTTTAGAAGTTTAAAACTAAAGGAGAAACTAAATTCAATTAAAAGAATTATAATATTAAGTGGTCGGAGCGTAATGTTTTGAACCTATGCGAATTAAATTGTACCTAAGCATATAAAAATATTTAACTTAAATTGTTCTGTAGTACTTATCAGTTTAAAAACCCTCGATTCACACTCTCGTGGTCTTACCTCGGATCATACTCCTAAAGCCAAATGTCTGCTATCGCTAGCCCATAAGTGTTTAGAAAGCTTTTTTTTGAAAACTAAATAAATCTAATTCGTTTTAAAGCGCTCTCGCTGTATTTAAATCGAATGCCTAACTTTAGCTATCCGGTTAAAACCTCACACTCTCGTGGTCTTGATTTCTCCCTATTTTACTTTCCTTACTCTCGTAACAAAAAGCTTAATTTTTAATTATAAAAAAAAAGTCACGGCCAGAAATTAAGTTAATTAAGGTTTTAGCTTAGAAATACATTAATTCATTCGATTATTTCATCACGCCCCGACTACGGGTATTTAGCTACTCATAATGCTCGGAATTAAAATGCAGGAAATAAAATCAGAAAACAATAACACATGCATTATAAATAAAGAACAGAAATTTAACATAAATAAATTGCAATTATATTGAATACAATAAAAACCTGAAAAGCAGTAATATCCTAGATCCTTCTTCCATAAGCCGGCAAGATTGGAACGTCGGAATGAAAATTAAATAAACAAAATGCAAAAATAGAATCGGGTTTTAAATCGGCAGAGCTTCCGCAAGAATTTTCTGAACTGAACTCTCTCCTTTCTTCTTTGAAGTCCAAGCTATTTATAGAGAATGAATACAGTTGGAATTATATTTCACGTTGCTAGATTCTTGGTTTGCTGAGAAAAATAAGGAGAAGGTGGTCTTGGAAGTTGGAGAAAAATAAGGCACACATGCATGCTTCGTTATTGACCACGTCCTGCACGTTCAAAACAACTAATAATATGCTTGTTACGGTCGTGGCAAGGGCGTGACTTGCAGATTCCATGAAATAGCGCGTTACGGTCGTGGCCAATGCATGACGGTCGTAACACGCTTCTGAAGTGTCTTACGGTCGTGGCAAGGGTGTGACGACCGTAATAGCAGCAAATCTTGGATTTTTGACAGATTTATCTCTTCTCTTCTGGTCTTGGCCGCGATCTTGTACATTTCATGTTTCTTTCTAGTTTGAGCTAAGATATGTTGTACCTGCATAAAATCATACAAAACTCGGAGTATTCGGGAGTTAATCGGGTCAGTATGATATAAAGCGGTTTAATTTCATGGTAAATATATGATACAATTTCTCGTTATCACCAAGCTCCTGATGTCTCCAACAGAATGAAGATTCTCATTCTTAAAGTGACGTACAACCCAAACTCTTGAACTTTTTCCAAACAGGAATAAGCTTTTCCCCCAGGGTCTTGAATTTAATTTCTAGCAGGATAGCTACTCTCCAGCAGTATAGCTACTCCGCACAGAGTTTTTCATCCCCTAACAGAATGAAGATTCTCATTCTCGATTCCCCAGTGAAGTTGCCAGCCTTCTTTACTCCCCAACATGAATTTGTCAGAATTTTCAGTCCCACGCAGATCGAAGATTCTCATTCTTGACTCCTCAACATGAAGTCCCCAATGATTCAAGTTCCCCTAGCAGAACAAAGATTCTCATTCTCAGTTTCCCGCAGAAGCCATCATAGCCTTCCTTATTCTCCAGTAGATCAAGGTTTTCCTTTGTTTGATCCCGGGTAGAGGTCTCCAAAATTTTCCTTATTCCCCAGCCGAGTAAGGATTCTCATTGTGTAATCCCCAAGAAAGTCGTGAAAAATTCCCACATCCCCATAGAAGTTGTCAAAGTTTTGGATAATCCCCGCGAGTTTCCAAGGATTCTCTATCCCCAAGCAGTCAGCAAGGATTTCTTATCTTCAACAATAAAAGATTTTGAATCTCCTGCAGCAGTCAAGGATTTTATTATCTCCAACAGTCAAGGATTTTATTATCTCCAGCAGTCAAGGATTTTATTATCTCCAGCCATCAAGGATTTATTTTCCTCAGCAATACAACCAATCGGCTTACATGCGCATACATTATATTCATATATCATAAACATTGATAAAACACATTTTATTGCATCATACATGTCATGCAACATAAAATTTTGTGTTTCAGCTAACATTTTACCCTTTTCAGGATAAGATTAAAAGCTATCTTTAACAAATATTCAAAGATTTCAGATACAGTACGGATACACTCCAGACACGGAAGTCATTCTGCTACTCATTCAAATCTCTTATTCAGATACAGTACAGATACACTCCAGAAGCGGAAGTCATTCTGCTACTCATTCAGATTCTATTTCAGATACGCTTCAAACACGGATGCCATTCTAGCCCTTACACCAGAAGTTTGATTCTCCCCAGTGCAGTCGCCACAGAAGTCATTATGTCACTTATTAAGATCCCAGTTACAATTTCAGATACACTCCAGACACGGAAGTCATTCTTCTACTCATACAGATCTCAACTTCAGATACAGTCCAGATACGCTCCAGACATGGTAGCCATTCTGTCACTCATTCAAAATTTTCCCCAGCTCAAAGATGCTCCTAACACGGAAGCCCTTCTGTCGCTTATTCAGATTTCAGATTCAGATACAATACAAATACACTCCAGACGCGGAAGTTATTCTGTTATTCATTCAGATTCAGATACAGTTACAGCTCGGATATGCTCCAGACGCGGACGCCATTCCATTGCTCATACAAATCCAATCTCCAGATACAACTCAGATACATTCCAGATACGGATACCATTCTGATGTTCATTCTCCTGATTTTCAACAAACATTCTTGGATGGCATCTTTAAGCCCATCTCCGACAAGATTCTGTCACCTCTTCAAATGGCATCTTTAAGCCCATTCCCTCAACTACTTTGACGACTGCAAATTTACGGGCACTCTAGTGTCCAATCATCTTTTACCTTCGAGTCACGAACGACAAACTCGCCAATCTAACTCTTCAGGTTCAAGAAGATTGAACAGGGGCAACTGTTGTACCCCAAAATTTTCCCTCTCATTTTATCAAGATTTTCATCACAAGGCTCTTTGGACTCCAAATAGGATTAGGGTTTGCTCAGCTCAAGACATCTCCTTGCACTGTTGACCTGAAATTAGGGTTTGAGCTTGCACAAGGATTTTTGGACTTCCAATGCTCAATGTGATTTTCATACTTCATGTTGGACTTCTAAGATTTCTCATACCAAGTTTCAAGCCTCGAATCAAATTTTTGCCCAGTCAATTGGACAGTTGACCTAAAAATCAGCTGTATTGAGGAAAAAGTCAACTGTAGCCAATTTACAGTCAAACCTCATGATTTTTGATCCACATAAACATTATAGGCTCATGTGAACCATTTGATCAAGTTTGGACCATAACTCCTCAAGAAATTTGATCAGATCATTAAAAGGGCAAAATGGTCATTTTTAGGGTTTTGACTGTAGAGGGCAATTTCTGATTTTTCACCTAGCCAATGGCAAATTGGGTTCAAGCATGGATTCAAGGACTCAATGGCATCATCTTGACCTAATCCCAAGGTTCAAAAGATCTCAAATGCATTGGATTGACAAATGAATTTTCCAGTCAACTGATCAAAAATCAACTGTACACTGAAAAGTCAAACTTTGACTTTTTGGTCAAAATCAAGTGCCAAGGGTCATTTTTCATCAAAACATGAAACTTGTTCACCAAAAAACTTAATTTTCAAAATTAGGGTTTAAAATGGAAAATTTTCATAACTTAGAAATTTTCTAAGTTCTGAAAATTTCTTATTTTTTCCCAACTTTGCCCAACTTTTTCACCATGATGCAATTGGATTCAAAGAAAATATCCAACATGAAAGTTGTAGTCCTCCACAAAATCTACAACTTTTATTGACAAAGTTTTCCCAAAAGATGCTTGGATCTAAAGTTATGATTTTGTGAATAAGGGTCCATGGAACTTTTAACTTAGTGAAATTTTGCCCTAGTTTAGGCAGGATTTTGACCTATCTTCATGGCAACTTTTCACCTAGTTCCAAGTGGAATCTAAAAATTAATTTCAAATATGGATTGTATAGCATGTTACAAGCTTTCCAAAATGTCCAAGAGCTCTCCAAAATCATTTGTGGTGTGGGAGAATCGAGAGTTTGAAAATGGAAAATCATCACTTTTGTCCAAGGCATTTTGCACATTGCTACAAGTTGCAAATCTGTCCAAACCTTGCTTGTACTTGGTTTACAGGTCTTAATCTCTTCTACACTCAAAAATTAAATGCAAACACATTGGATTAAGGCTTTGTTCCGAGCTTTAGAGCATTGTACAAAGAACTATTCCAAAAATGGCATAAAGGTAGCATTGCCACTTTGATAAAGCTTGCTTTATGTCAAATTGATTATCTTAAGCCATGGACCTGATTTCTTTATGCAAACAAAGTTCACTAATATCAGGAAAGGTGTACCAACTATCAGCAAGCCTCAAGCTAGCAATTACAACATTTGGCATTGTCAACTCACCTTTTGCTTCAAAAACAAGAAAGCTTGCAAGAGTGAGATAGCTTTGTAATCTGATAAAACCAAACTTTGTGCACATTTCAAACAAGTTAAACACATTGTCTAAGGCCAAAAACATGAGCTAACAAGTTCTCAAACCCTCCAAAACACCAAAACACCAACTTTTGCCCAAAAGAGGGCAAGCCCTACAGAATCACTTCCAAATCAAAATCCACTCATGCGTTTTGTCCCAAACCACTTCAGACACATTGCATACGATACACCTAAGTTGTCCAGACCATTCTAAAGTCACTGTAACTACATTTTCACACTTCACCATTTTTACTTTGAAGCTTTGTAGGTTGAGTTCTACAAGCATATCCAGGCCATTTCAAAGCAAGCCAAGCATTGGGAAAGGTTGAGTGAACTTCAGGCAAGCTAACACGACCTTCAGGCCTCATCAAAAACCCCTACATTGCCACATCCAAACTTGACTGAAACAGGTATTTTCTAAGTTTCTATCTCTCTATTTAGGAATCATTAGGCTTAGGTTTGTGAAGCAAAAATGTAGTCCTCATTGTCCTTGAGCTGTACATATGCATAGAATCCATTTATGTTAACTGAGCTAGGAGAATTTGGATGTTGAAGTTTCTGAAAAAACTAGGTTAGAATTTAGGGCCAAGGAAATTCTCTCTGGTCTTTGAGAGTTAGATCAAGTTTTTTATATCACTGAAATCGTGATTGAAAATGCTATAACTTTTATGTTGTGAGGTTTTGATTTCATGCAAGAACAAGAGAGAACAAATTTGAAGTTGCAGGCGTACGTATTTTTGTTCAGAGGTTAGAGATGAAGTGAACGTGGGTTGGGCCTGGCTGGCCTTGCTGTTGACACCCCACATCCTGCTTTTTGCACCCCATTGGCCCATTTCTTTATTTTTGTACATTTTTTTATTTCTTTTACATTTTCTGACTTTTATTATTTTTTTCTAAATATTAAAAATCACCAAAAATATTTTCTTAAATTTTCACATTTTTATTTTATTATTTTTATTATTTTTTATGACAAAAAATAGTTTATTAGGTTAAATACTTTTATTTTCTTAAATAAATTTGTAAATAAAATTAAAATACTTACATATTTTTATTTTATTATATTATACACTTAAAATATTATTTTCTCACAAATATTATTTTTTAACATTTTTATATATATTTTTATTTATTTTCTTGTGCATAAATGAATAAATAAACAATATAGAATTTATTTTCTTAAAACAAAAATTAGGGTTTCCACCCTTTCCAAAAAATAATCATTTTTATTTTCCCTTATTTTTTGGACATTAAATAATTTATTTTACATACATAAAATAAAATACAAAAAACATTTTGCATATTTATATTTAATTGTCCATTTAAATATTTGTTTTTTCATTTAGTTGTACAAATAAATTCAATATGGTTGTAATAGTTTTAGGGTTTATTTTTGTGCAATATCCCCTATTCAAAACTTGTATCCCCCTCCCCATATCAATGTTGTAATAGTATTAGATTTACTTTTACGCACTTTATTGCTTTCAAATATGCATGATAGTAAGATTAGGGTTTGTATGCAAAAGACCAAAATCAAACAAATAGCATGATTAAACACAAGACAAAAATGCATGAAAAATGACAACACAATGCACACAAGCACCCCTAGGGTTTCATCCACTTGTTTCCTTAAAAAAAAACATGGCCATGGTATGCATGCTAGGTATCTTGGCAAAACAAATCAAACAAAAAGATCATAGTCCCTAGATGACGCTATCTTGGTTGCCTATACAAAAATGATCTAGTCCCTCAAAAAAAACTTGCTAAGATACTTAGCACCATTGCTATCATAGCCATACGATGAGCCACGCCCGTCCCGTTTAACATCCAAATACAAGGTTGTTTATACAATGGTAAAACAACAATGTAAAAGGGTTAAAAATGTGTAGGAAAGATCTTTGAGTAGGGTAGACAACTCCTAGTTACTTGATCAACTTGTAAACCATCCTTGCTATTTTTAAAACACACCATAATTTCAAAATATTTCCCAAAACAAACTTTCAAACATTTTTCAAAAGACAAACACCTTTGTATACATTCAAACAAGAATCATTACAAAGGTTGCCTAAACAAAGGCCTCTTTTCAAAATACTTTCAAAAAACCACACAAAGCACCATTTCAAACAATTGGAAAAGCAAAGCAAGTGATCTAAACAAGTAACTAAGAGCCCATGGATAACCATGGATGAAAAGGGTGCTAGCACCTTCCCTTTTCATAATATACCTCCCGAACCCAAGAAAACATCTCAAAGGTCTTTCCTGTGCTTTTTGACCTTTCCTTTGGATAAAATAAAAAGTCGGTGGCGACTCTTGCTAAACCGAAACATTTGCGAATACAAACGCAAAACCTCAAGTCAGTTCTCCCACCGTATCACAATTTGTATACGAAAAATATATCATGCAAGATTCCAAGCTCAACAATCATTAATAATAATACATAATGATCATACAAGTACGTACCTATTTATAATCACCCATCTTACAACACATACCAACTATGCAACTCAACTTCATTATTATATCAACAATTCAATCAAATGCAATGCAAGTGACACTGATGCAAGATGCATATGGTACCAATAGGAAAGAACCCTCATAGTGATAATGGAAACTTAAGGAAACAATATCATAACACCAATATAGCCCATTATTCACCAATACAAGCCATCGTTTGCCAATACAGGCTATGGTTCACCAATACAGACCATCATTCGCCAATACAAGCCATCGTCCGCCAATACAGGCCATCATTCATGAACGCATGCGACACTAACTCGAAACAACACAATTAACATTGATTATTCTTACTCATCAATTCCATGCTAACACAGACCATCACATTATCATTATCATGCAATTCATCGTGCAAAACAATCGAATTATTCATACAATATCATCTTACTCAATCGCATCAATATGCATCACACTTCATACAACATTAACACACAAGGCATGCACCTTCACCAAAATAATAATCATAAGATAAAAAATATCACATCACATCAACACAAAAATCCTCATGATTAATTCCACAACAACCATAATTCATCATTAAAATAGGACATTCTCAATTAATCTACTATACAAAGCATTTGCATACATTTCAGAAAACAACATAACTCGACAGTATGAAACACCCATCCACACATCAAATAGTTAGAATTCTGATACTGAAAATATTTTTAATATAAAGTAAGTTAAACCAGTGTTCCAATGATTCGAACTACGCGTCAATCGGATACCCGAAACTCAAGTTATGAATCTTTGAAGTTTTACAAGATTTACCAACACCGACAACCTACAACAACAAACACTGACACCACAAAACATCTTTACACATAAATTAAATTTAGTTCCAAAACTTGAAACCATTTTTACAAGAAAATACATTGTATTAGCTTTCCAACAGTTCAAACGACATCTAAAACAGACTCATGGTTTGAAAGTTATGAACTTTTGAAATTTTCATTTTTTTTCAATTTACTCTCGGGGTAACCGATTACCCAATATGTGGTACCCGGGTACACCAACTCAAAATGCCTAGAAACACTGTTTTTTCACACGGTAACCGGTTACCCATATACTGTAACCGATTCCCGTTGTACCAGAGTTAAAAATACCATATTTTTATGTTACAAAAATCATCCTTTTCCAACCCAAAACCCAAATTTTTCTATATCAAAATACATAATCTAATTTATCACATTGTCATACTACATCTACTACATTCTAATTCAATTCACATAATCAATTTCATCAGTTTTGCACAATTTCAACAGATTAAATAAAAAACAATCTACACCCAAAACCTAACATTAAATATCATCATCTACCCATAATTATACCACCTATTAGAGAGTCGAAACCACACCCTTACCTTAGGTTGTAGGTTCCTCAAGCTTCAACAATGGTTCTTCCCCTCCTAGCTCTTCCTCTTTATCGCTTATGCTTTTCTCTCGTTTCTATGATCGATAAAAAACAACTATTCTTCTATTCCTCTAATTTTTACTTATCTAGCCTTTGGACCCCTAAATCATAAATCCCAACCTTGCCCTCACTTGTTCAACACAACGTTACCATCTTTCCCTTCTTGTCTTACACAGTTATTCTCCTCATATTATTATAAATAATAATTTTAATTATTATTAAATCCAATTTAACCTCAAATAATTATTTAAGCTCTAAATAATTATAAACTAATTAAATCCTCATATTACTCTCATTCCCACACTACTCATATCATTGCATTCACCAATGCATCATCATGCATCACATAACTCACCATAATTCATATATTCACCAATAACCACCAATATTCAAACTAAATTAATTAAATAATTAATCTAGATTTTTGGGGTGTTACACACAGGATTTTACTTGAGGATGGAGCGAAAAAAATAAGTTATCCCCAAAGGAGGCTTAATCCTTTGATCCTCGATGTGGTGAAGAAAGAGGTAACCAAAATCTTGCAAGAAGGTATCATTTATCCTATCTCTGATAGTAAATGGGTAAGCCCAATGCAGGTTGTACCTAAGAAGTCTGGACTCATAATGGTAAAAAATAAAAAGAATGAACTTGTTCCCACTAGATTTCAAAATAGTTGGAGAGTTTATATTGATTACAGGAGGTTGAAACAGGCTACTAGAAAGGATCAATTTCCTTTACCGCTTATTGACCAAATGTTGGAGTGACTTGCTGGTAAATCACACTATTGTTTTCTTGATGGCTTTTCAGGTTACTTTCAGATTCATATTGCACCAGAAGATCAAGAAAATACCACTTTTATGTGCTCATTCAGTACATTTGCTTACATGAGGATGCCTTTTTGGTCTTTGCAATGCTCATGGCAATTTCCAGTGATGCATGATTAACACTTTTACTGATTTTATTGAAAATTGCATGGAAGTGTTTATGGATGATTTCACTGTCTATGGTTCTTAATTTGGTGCATGTTTGAGTAGTTTAAATTTGGTTTTAGAAAGATGCATCGAAACTGACCTTGTGTTAAATTATGAAATATGCCACTTTATGGTTGGACAGGGAATTGTTTTAGGTTACATAATTTCAGAAAAAGGAATTTCAATTGACCCTGCTAAGGTTGACGTGATTTCTAAACTCCCTTACCCACATTGCATTTGCGAGATTCGTTCTTTTCTTGGTCATGTAGGTTTTTGCAGGCATTTCATTAAGGATTTCAACAAGATAACCCTTCCATTGTCAAACTTGTTGAAGAATGACGTAACTTTCAACTTCGATGACAATTTCAAAAAGGATTTTAAATTCTTGAAAGAATTTACCTCCACTCCCATCATCTAACCCCCAGACTGAAACCTTCCTTTTGAGATTATGTGTGATGCTTCAAACTATGCTTTTGAAGCGGTCCTTGAACAAAGAGTTGACAAGGCTTCCCATGTTATTTATTATGATTTTAGGACTTTAGATTCCTCACGGTCTAATTACACCACCATTAAAAAGGAACTTCTAGCTATTGTTTTTGCTCTTGATAAATTCAGATAATATTTGTTAGATTCCAAGGTTGTTGTTTTTATTGACCATGCAACTTTAAAGTACTTGTTGAAGAAGCCAGAAGAAAAAACGATATTGATTTGGTGGATATTGTTGCTCCAAAAGTTTAATGTGGAGATTAAAGAAAAAAATGGAGCTGAGAACTTGGTGGCTGATCACTTGAGCAGGATAGAGAGAGATGAAGAACTTTTTCTTATTCAGGATGACTTTTCTGATGAGCAGCTTTTACTTTTTCATGGGGTTACTCCTTGGTTTACTGATATTGTTAATTATCTTGTGGCTAATGTTTTTCCTGTAGGTGCATCTAAATCACAAATTCATAAACTCAAGAGTGATGCAAAATAATATGTGTGGGATGATCCATATTTATGGAAATTCCACTAAAGGAAATTGCACTCACATTAGAGCCTTTTGTATTCACAACTGTTTGGGCAGGAAGTTGGTTAGTTCCTTGGGCTTGCTGCATGGCATTCATTGAAGTGGAAAGCTTTCTAATTTGTGTCTGCAATGTCTGGATTCTAGAATCAGTTCTTTATTAGAACTGGAGATTGTTGACCGCCATTTTCTTAACAAGGTCCTCTAGGGAAGGTCCAGAAGGTGCATATGTGGTAATCGGTGGAGTGTTCTACAGTTGTGGCAGGGGTAACAATAATTGTTGTTGTTGGGTAGGCTGCTGATTTCCATATCGAAGGTTTGGATGGTTCCTCCAATTGGGGTGGTATTTGTTAGTAGACAAGTCAAGATTGTTGTACATGTTCTGATTATTGCCTTGATTGTAAAGATTTGCTGCATAGGCTTGAGGCAACTCAATGGTTGACTCATCTTGCAAAATAGGACATGTATCGATTGGGTGTTCAGAAGAAGTACAAATACCATACAAGTTTGATGCTCGAGTCTTACCTATTACCAATTGTTTCACTAAAGAAGTAAGCTCGTCTATTCTGGTTTCTAAAGCTTTGTTGGAAGAAACCTGAATCTCATTCACACCCTTGGTTTGGACATAATTGTTTCGAGTGGTGAACTGTTGGTAGTTGAGAGACATATTTTCAATCAGGGCTTTCGCAGTAGCTTGAGTTTTATCAACAAGTTCTCCGCCACTAGCAGCATCAAGAATGTTTCTATCCATCGGTAATAATCCCTCATAAAAGTACTGGATGAGTAATTTCTCGGTGGTCTGGTGCTAAGGGCAGATGGACACTAACTTCTTGAATCTTTCCTAATACTCAGCTAATGACTCATTATCCTGTCTAATGCCACATATCGCTTTTCTGATTGATGCAACTCTAGAGGTAAGAAAGTTCTCTCTAAGAACACTCATTTTATGACATTCCAATTTGTGATGGAATTTGGTTCAAGGTAATATATCCAATCTTTTGCTGCACCTTGCAATGAGAATGGAAAAGCTTTGAGTTTGATGTGATCTTTAATGATTCCTTTAGGCCTCAAAGGTGTAGAACACACAACTTGGAATTCCCTCAAATTCTTATACAGATCCTCACCTAGAAGACCATTAAACTTTAGCAACAAATGTATTAAACCAGATTTCAATTCAAAAGGTGCATCAACTGCAAGATACTCAATATATAAACTATTATACTTCACATCAGGGGAAGCAAACTGTCTCAAAGTTTGTTCAACCATGTTATCAAAAATAATTTCAGAATTTGAATCAAATAAGTTATGCAAATAGTCAAAGTCAGAATCAAAATCGATAATGGGTGGTGAACTAGTGCTAGCCTGATTTGCTCTATGACATGTGTGCAAAGTTCTTTAAAGTTCAGGATCAAAGTCACACAATTTAGGGCAAGTAGACCTAGTAGCCAGGACTAATGAAACAATGTAGCAACAAATGCGAAAATGTCAATAATGTCCCTATTAGGCAGGAACAAATAAAATGAAGGAAATTTGTTAAAATAAATTCAGAAAAATACAAAAAACAAAATTTGATCTAATTAGATGAAATAAGATTTTTGAGAATTTTTTTGGACTGTTTCGAAACTATGAAAATAGTAAAAAATTCATTAAAATAGAAAAAGAGGAATTTGGAGATTTTGGAGATTTTTCTGCTAAGAATGCTCGGAACAGATTTCAATTTGGACGCAATTTTCCCTAAAACCGATTTTTTTACTCTAGATTGTGAATTGTCTAAAACCGCAAGGAAACTAGGGCCTAAACGCAAGAACACTAAACCTATGACTCTAAAATAAGTTAATAACGAAAAGATTCCATGGCAATGACGCCTATTTGATCCGTACTCGCACACGAATGAAAATGAGTGATTTTAAAAATGGTAGTTAGAGACAATGACTCGAGTATCGTATCACGAGGATTCTTGTATTGTTATTAACAAACATAAATGATTGTGGGGGGAGTTTATGGTTTTAGGATCGATTTCAAAGAACAGAGCAAATAAGTGATTATAAAATAAGTGATTATAACAGGTTAATCTGCGGTTCGATTTCCAACTTATCATCAATCAATTTAATTCTAATTCCCTTAAAGATTTAAATTCCTATTTGATTGCAATATTGAATTAACAAGCACAATTCACAGTACACGATGTAAATTCCTAATTTCCAAATTAAGAAAACGAATTAAAGTATTGTGAATTAAGCAAACACGATTATGCGGAATAATAAAATACGATTAAATTATAGGAACACCCAATCATCAAATAAAATCAATGTTTATACTATAGAACTTGAACTAAGCAAACAAGACATAGAGCATTATAATGAAAGGAATACAAAATTTAATTGAAATTGATAAAAGCCTCAAAGTTTGTGGAATTCGACTCAGCAGATTGCCCCTTAGGATTAGTTCCTCGTGAAAGATTCGTACAAGCAAATATTATTTTCTTGTGAAAATTGTCCAATGAACAGTACTGCAACCATAAGTGTTTTAACAAAATAAGGGTTTCACTTATAATCCAAACTGGGTTGAAAACATAATCCAGACCCATAAAAAATGACCCAAAACAACTTAATTTCTAAAGTCATAAACTTCAATGAATTACTAGGATTTATTCACTCCGAATCAGCTTATGACTCCAACATGAAAGTTGTAGCTCTTTCTATTATCTTTCCAATGGATATCAGAACATATCGATCCGATTCTCGTAGCTCCAATTATGATCCAAACAGTGGACATGTATCAAGTAACCGTTATATCTGAAAATAAAAAACGGAAATAAATTAAAGGAAATTAAAGATTTAATTCTAAAAACACAATAAAACAATAAAATAAACAAAACAAACAAGGGAAATGCCTTAGTACAAACATGACAGAATATTCATTAAAATGCACTGATCAATTTTCTTATTTCATCGATATGCCTGAACCCGTATAGGGTGCCCTTAGGTCTATCTTTATCTTTATCCTACATTGCATGACATCTCCATGAAATTTTTTAGCATACCCTAAAAAAAATCTTTTTTCATACCTATGTATTGTCATGCATTTTCCTACATACACATGCATTTACATATCCTTTCCACTTCCACCCTATTCAACCTTTCAAACAGCTTGTGTAGATGGTCAAGATGTTCTTCCTCAGTTTGTGATCTGGCTATCATGTCATTAACATAGACTTCTATCTCATGATGAATCATGTCATGAAATAAAGCCACCATAGCTTGTTGATAAGTTATGCATGCGTTCTTCAGCCTTAAAGGCATGACCTTATAACAGAAAGTGCCCCACTGTGTGACAAAGGTAGTTTTCTCCATGTCTTCAAGCACCATTTTGATTTGGTTATACCCAAAGAAGCCATCCATGAAGGAGAATACCCTGTGTTGAGCAGTGTTGTCAACCAAGACATTAATATATGGTAGTGGGAAGTCATCTTTGGAGCTTGCCCTATTTAAATCCATGTAGTCTACATACATACAAACCTTCCCGTCTTTCTTCGGCACTGGAACGACATTTTCAACCCATTGGGGATACGACATCACTGCCAAGAAACCTGCATTGAAATGTTTCATTACCTAAACCCTGATTTTCTTTGACATATCAGGGCGCATGCATCAAACCTTTTGTTTAATTGGAGAATAACCCTCTTTCATTGGTAGACAATAAACCACGATATCAGTATCGAGCCCTAGAATGTATTTGTATGACCAAGTGAATACCTCAACATAGTCGTGAAACATCTGAACCAATATGCTCTTGACACTGCCTCCCAGGTTGGCGCCAAATCTTGACTTCTTTCTTATCTGCCTCGGTACCCAAGTTTATCACCTCGACCGACTCTTCATGCAGTTGGATAGCCTTTTCCTCTTGTATCAGGAGTCTGGAGATTTCTCCAGGTATCTCATAATCTTCTTCACCTTCGTCTTCAGCTTGATAGATTGTATTTTCAAAGTCATAAACGAAAATAGAAGAATTATTGTCAATAAGATATGGAGTGGATGTGGATCTGCAAATGTGAGTGTGTGTGTATGTAAGGACACATGACTATTTGAAAATGCAGTAAAGTAAAAGAAAGACAAGGAGCACAAAACATGAATGCAAAATCATCCAATGTTTTCATTAAATGAGCATATGATATATCAAATGACAACCGTTAACAAATGGACCATTGTGCCTCGGGCAAGGCATAAGGTTTAAAGTAAATGTTTTTAAAAGAAATTATATAGACAGACTTCTTAAAGCAATAAAAATAGGAAATAGCAATTACTCCTGGATGAAGGAGATTGATACAAAGTCTTTGTCCTTCTAGTTGTTGAGTTCATCGTCAATAATAAGGAATATCCAGTCGCCCAAGTCACCATCACTATTAGTGTCTTATAGAGCATTGACTTCATTGTTGCTAATACAGAAAGGTGGTCCTCCAGCATGAACACATCGAACCTCTTTCTGAGCCTTTGAAGTGAAACCCAAACCCAATTTGTTGGACTTGTAGGGGATATCGGAAAGCTGTCCCCAGATAGTGCAACCGCCTTCTTCTACTACAACTCTAGCATCCTTTAGAGAGGCCATTCTTGGTGTGTCCTTAGCAATCTTAGGAGTAGCATGAATAACTTTAGCAACAATAATCGTTGGAGGGATTACTTCAAACGCTTGGCAGAGAGTTTTAATGAATTCACCATCCATTTCAACATATTTGAAAGAACTCAAATGGCTTACCATATATTCTTATTCTCCACGGACTTTGATGATCTTCCCCTTCACTGAACATTTCACCTTTTGATGCAGAGTAGAGGTAACTGCTCATGCCCCATGAATCCAAGGGCGTCCGAGCAAATAAGAATAGGTCGGGAGGATATCCGTAACATAAAAAGTGAATTTGAAAACTTGAAATCCCACCTTGATTGGAAGACCAACCTCTCCATGTACCATCCTTTTTTATCCATCAAAGGCTCTTACCATAATATCGATGGGTTTCAACACCAACCCTTCACAGTCCAATCTATCCATAACACCTTTTGGTAATACATTCAGGGAAGAACCTGTATCAACTAACACATGCACCAAAGTAGTTCCCTTACACTCAATAGAGATGTGTAGAGCCTTATTATGATTATTCCCCGCTGGAGTTAAGTCGGCATCAGAAAAACCAAACCATTGTAAGCTATTAGGCTTGCAACATAATTCTAAAACTGATCAACAGAGGTATCTTGTGGTACATGGGTATTATTCAGAAATTTCAACAAAACCTTGGCATGTGCTTCAGAACATATTAATAAGGACATCATGGATATTTTTGAGGGTGTCTGCCCCAGTTGTTCAACTACTTTTTAGTCACTTTTATGAATGATCTTTATAATTTATTCCATCTCTTGTTTAGAAGGGTATTCAATTGTAACATCTTTTGAGGGTGCCTCCGTCTGGGAAGGCTCAACCACTTTCTCTTTTCCCCGTGCGTCAGCAGTTCACCCAGTAGCAGGAATATGAACATGTGTAATTATATTTTTTGGAGGAGAGATCTCTGGGGAGAAGATCCTTCTTGTTTGGGTAACTTTTCTAGTTCCAATAATATTTTCAACATTGAGATAAGTCACTTCAGAATCTTTATCTTTGGTAATCCATGGCTCTTGCTTAACACCATGATAATAAACTTCTGCCCCATAGTTCCAGGAAACAACTTTGTCAGAGGAATAAGGGACTGACCCTGGTGCGGTGATGATCTGGGGAGCCACTCTTGGCTCAGCGAGAGTTCTTATAGGGCCTCTAGAGGTGATCCTTAGGAGTGCTGGAAATTGTGATTATAGAAACATCTTCAAGTCTCAGCTCTTGAGATATACTTTCATGCAAACTGTTCATGGACGGAGTTTTCTCGAACAAAATTTTATGGCTATCAATCAAGCGTTGAATACCCTTCTTCAGCCACATACAACCATTAGTTTTGTAAGAACAATGGTAACAATTTTCAGGACAACCTAGAAATAAACTGGCTCTTAATAGATTCTTCTTAACGGTCATCAAGAGATTGGTCAAGTCACTTATGGTGGAGACATAAAAGACATTGTCAATAGAATTAATACCTTTACCATGACTGGGCATGGGCACAATAATTACATTAGGGATTTCCGGAGGGTAAAACTCAATCACTTTGTTGTCAATCAAATCTTGGATCTTGTTCTTCAATGCCCAACAGTTGTTGGTGTCATGCCCATGACTATTTGAATGATATGCACATTTCACGTTTGGATTATATTTGGGTGAGGAAGTATTGGGATTATGATGAGGGTCTTGCAGCGTTACCAAATCTGCCTTCAACAAATGTTGTAAAGCTTGAGACAATGGCATGCTGATCCTAGTTAACTGCCTCCTCAGGGTATCTGGCCTATGCTGATTATTTTGTTGTTGTGGTCGTTGAACTGGGGTCGGGTTAAAAAGCAATACTGCTCCTACCGACTGATGATGATCATTCTTGACACGACACCTCTTGCCATAAACAACACTAGTTTCCTTCTTCCCAATAAATGGTTTATTCATAGTACCAGTGGATGCAGCCATATGAATCTTTCCGCTTTTGATACCACTTTCGACTCAGTCGCTAGTCAAAATCAGCTCAGTAAACCCTGATGAAGAACTCCCAATCAACAAATTAATGAATGGACCCGTCAGAGTTCCCTTGAACATGTCCACCAATTCTCGGTAAACCAAAGGTGGTTGCACCCTTCCAGCTATGTCCCTCCATTTTTGGGCATACTCCTTAAAGCCTTCATTCGAGCCCATAGTCATACCCTGTAATTGCACGCGAGTTAGTGCAAGGTTGTAATTGTATTGGTATTATTTATAGAAAGAATCAGCCAAGTACTCCCATGTATGGATATTAGTCCCTTCTGGTTGATAGAACCATTCCAACTGTGTTCCAAATAAGCTTTCTTGGAAGAAATGAACCCATAATTTCCTATCGACTGTGTGTGGTTGAACCTTTCGGGCGTATGACCTTAAATGGAGTTTCAGACAAGAGATCCCATCATATTTGGCGAAGACAACGACCTTGAATTTGTGAGGGATGACCACCCCAGGGATCAAACCTAAATCTCCAAAGTCCAGACCAGGTGCTTTTTGGATCTCTACTTCCTTGAGTCGGACTTCTAGCTATTTGTATTTGTCATCCGCCGGTGGGTATTTCTCATTGGAATAGTCTTCATGTTCAGAAATCTGGTTATTTACACCCCATCCCTGGTGCTTCTAACATCCTCTTCTTAATTGTCTTCTTCCTTAGAGGAAACCTCTTCTACTTGAGCCAGTCGGGCAGGACCTTTGAACCTTCTTCCCATGTTAAGAATAACAACCCACTTCTTAGTCTTCTTTTTTGTGACGAGGAGCGCCATCATCTCTTGTTTCCCTTTGGCTAAGTTGAGGAGAGTCTCTTGAAACTGTGCGTGTTGAGTTTGCAAATCTTTGACGGTTTTCTCGAAAGCCATCTTATACTGAAATAAACAGTAAATAGATGAGTAAACCTATATCAGAAAACCTGCTTATGACATGATACATGATATATGGATGCAATGTTTTCAAGGACCTTTGGAGATTTAAATTTGCTAGCCAAAAAGGAAACATAAGCAATAATTGCATTAATAAGTTAAGAAATTATAATTGCTCCTTGGGCTTACAATGAAAAAGCAAAAAGGTCTCAAAGAGACAACAAAATGAACTCCTAAAATCTAAGACTCAAGTCTCCCATAGAAGCTTCCTCTTCGTGTCGATGTATGCATTCAAGCTTTGCTCCTCGTGAAGTTGCTTTGTGAGCTCCAACACTTTCTTCTTGCTTGCATAAAATTGAGCTTTAAAGGTGTCTCATTATCCCTTGAGTTGAATCCAGGACTCCTGCAATTCTTTGAGGTCAGTAAGCATGTCAGGATGGAGAATGGTGTAAGGAATATCCCCTTCGGCAATGGGCTCCATAATCACTGGTAGGATGGCTAGATACGGCATCATGAGGTTTTGAGCGTGAGCTCGCACCCATTTGAGATAAGGATCCAAAGGGATAGAATTATTATGTTCCAAAGTCTTTCTATCAATCTTTTTTACCATGCCCCAAGCTTATACAAACCTTTAACGATAACCTTGAACATCGCTCTTGTAGTCGAACATAAAACCCTGGATAAACATGTCATGAGGACCATCTCTTCGAGCATAACCAAAATGTTGTAGATCCAGAGAAGGGTTGTAAGTAATACCCCCCCTAATACCAAGGAGTGTAACATTAGGGAATTTCCCATAGCGGTTAATGATAGTAACATCTTCTAGAGATCGGGAACACCATTGAATATCCGAATGAGAGAGCGACATCATCCTTTGCAACCACCTCAAACCTTGTTCATTCCTCAATACTGATTGGGGAAGGTGCTAAATAAACCACCTAGATAGCAACAATATGCAACACATAAGAGCCACTCTCTTCCTTATATTACGAGTGTGAAGAGAAAGCAGAATGTCTCTGAGCAAAGTAGGCACAGGGTTACGAGATAGGAAAATGTTAACAGCATTCACATCTATGAGTTGGTCTGGATTAGGGAACATTACTAACCCATAGATTATAAGATCCAATAATTCTTCAAAAGCTTGAAAATCCATATTATCCAGAAATAGACGAGCCTTCTCTACCAAAAATTTAGCTAGAAAACCCTTGACTCTACTCCTTGTTTCCTAATTAGATACAATGTCGGACCGCTTCAAATGTAAGACTGATGCAATTTCTTCAGGTTGTGGATATTTTTCTAAACCAGTGAAGGGTATTTGATCAAGAACAAGTACTTCCAATAGTTTAGAGAATTCTTCCATTATGGGCACCAATTGATAATCGATAAAGGTGAAACAATGATGTACAGGGTCAAAGAATAGAAAGAGCACACACATCATGTCTTCTTCAAAACCCAAAGTAACCAAACTAGGTAGTCGACCATATCTTTTGGTGAATGGAGAATTTTCAGGAACCCTTGATGCTGAATCTTTGAGTTGAGGAGGCACCCTTACAAAAATGATTCGAATAGTGTTTCTGTGCGCGGAAGCCATAACCTACAATACAGAACAAAGATAAATCCCTAGGTCCTTGAAATGGTTAGTGAAAATGATATGGCATGATGCCATGATGTTTATGATGTTTATGATGTCATGTTCAAATAATCACAAACAAATCACACAAGATCCTAGGTTTAGGCTTGCATGGGGCTTATAGGTAAGTACCCTCTTAAAGTTTTAGTTGGCCCAACCTGTCCTAAAAGAAGTAATCGGGTTCTAGGAATCTCAATATCATTAATCTTTCTTCATCGAACATTGTTTCAGCATAAGCATCAAACTGCGACCAAAATATCCTGAAAGTCTGATCTCAATGAGTGTAGTATTTAGTATTAACCAACTTCAGTCTGCACCAAAGCCAACTATCTCACTACTTTCTAATGGCCAAGTTATTCAACTAAGATTCTATGGTCAGTTAGTGCTTTATGACACCACACAGCAGCCCTGTATTCTCCTTGGTTTAACTCAAGGGACACCGGTACCAACAAATGTGTCACACTAACGTAGCCATCGCTTCAACCATATCGGTCTATGCCATACAATTTCGACGATCTATTGCTACTTACCGAAAATATCACAGATCCGGGTGTAGGATCTATACAAGAAATAAAACCCAAGCATAACCCAAAATGTAAAGCAAACAAGGCAAACAAGTAAAGCAATAAAGGTGATCTAGCTCTTAAGGTAACCCCACTTTTAGTTTAGTCCCCAGCAGAGTCGCCAATTTTGTAATACGGTGGGAGCACTGACTTGGTGTTTTGTGTTTTATCGCAAATGTTGCGGGTAACAAGAGTCGCCACTGAATTTTCTTTTATCTAGTAAAGGAAAGGGTGAAAAGAACAAGAAAGAAATTTTGAGAATTTTTACTTGAGTTCGGGGGGTAGGTTATGAAAAGGGAATGTGTTAGCACCATTTTCGTCCGTAGTTATCTACGGGCTCTTAATTGCTAGCTCACTTTGAAATGCTTTGTGTTTGTGTATGTTTTAAAACATTTTGAAAATGCCTAAGTGCAAAAGTTTTGTAATGATTCTCGTATCGTTGAGAATGTATACAAAATGTTTGTTTTGAAAATATTTAGTGAAAGGAAGTGCTGTTTTGTGAAAGATGTTTTGAAAATGCCAATGTAAGGCAATTTTGTAATGATTCTTGTATCGTTGAGAATGCATACAAAATGTTTGTTTCGAAGAGTGTTTTGAAGATAGTTATCTTAAAAGTGTGAAATATGGAAATTGTTTTAATTTGTGAGCAAGAAATTACGAGCGATATACCTACTCAAAAAGTATTTGTTCTTTCACTCCTCCTCTAGATCGTGCTATCCTACCATTAGTTAGTAGGAAACCATATCATTAGATGTGAGGGACAAGCGTGGGTCATCGTACAATCATAAAAGGCAACTTGTAAGACGCTTCAACAATTGTCGTAAGGGACTAAGATCGTTTATCGAAGGCAACATAGAAGGGTCATCGAGGGACTACAATCTTTTAATCGAGGGTCTTTTGCTAAAGCGTCCCATGTTCGAGGGACATGACTGTTTTAATTCGAGGTAACAAGTGTGGGTTACCCTAGAAGTGCATATGTGCAAGGAGAGTTGATTCCATTTAATTTGTCTTGGATTAGAGTTTTTGCTATGATTAATTTTAATCTTGCCATACATACTCTAATTACTAACAATAATAAGGAAATCGATAAATTGCGGAATTTAAATGTCTTACGCTATTACAACGCTTTAGGAATGGGATGTACAAATTTATGAAATGGGGAGGAAAACAATAAAACCCAAATTATCTATACAAGCCATGTACATAAATGATAATGTGAAATAAAATGCGCAAGAATGTAAAGTAGAGTAAAAAGAAGAAAAGAATTTGTTTTTGGTGATTTTGGATGGAAAAAGGTTTGATAATTAAACTAATTAAACTAATTAATTTGGAAAGAAAAATTAACTAATTGTTTTAAACCAAAACCTAAAAATCTAAGTTAATTGAAATTAAGGAGAAAATAGTTAAATAATTTGTTTATAAAATAATTTAAATATTAATGTCAATTTGGAAAAAGTATTTTATAGTGTGAAAAATAATATAACCTAGTTCTAAATATTTTAATTAACAAAAATATAATAAAGTGTTTAAATTAACAAAACCTAAAACTATTTTTTATGATTTTATTTGTTTTGAAAAATGAAGTAAAAATAAAATAAAATAAAAAATGATTGAATTGAAGTCTTTTTCATCTAATTATTAATTTTTTTTTGTATTTTTGGTTAAATAAAAATAAAAAATAAATAAATTATAAAGAATATGAAAAATATTGGGCCTGGGTGCTGAAAAGTGATCAGGGTGTGAGAAAATAGAAAAAATGTTAGGCCCAAATAAAAGCTTTTTGTTTGAATCAGAAATAAAATAAATAGGGAAATGGGCATGCGTTTGTAAAAAGTAAATGAGGGGTGAAAAAGAAGCAAAACTGAAATAAATCAAAAAAATGCAAAAGGGGGTTCACTATGGTTCATAACCTCGCCCTCATGGTCAAAAGATAATTGAAAACGTGTGCGCTTGCCACTGGGGTGACTGTTTCATTCGGTCATTATAAAACTTGAACTAAATTTATTATAAACTTATTCTTGATTGTACTTCTTCTTCTTCCTCGCGCCAGAAGCTTCAACAACATTTTTGAAATTCGGAACTTGCTTATTTCTCAACCAAATTGAAAAGTGTAAACATGAAACTTGCTTGAAATTTTATCACGAATCCAACCATATAAATTTCAAAAGCTATAAATCAAAGATGAGTGATAATTTCTGTTGGTACCAAACTGAACCCTAATTTTTCAGAAACTTCAACTTCAAAATTCTCATCACTAAGGCAAGATAAATGAAATGTAAGCACATGGTTAGCGTCAGGGAAATGATGTCTACATTTTTTATTCAGAAAGTGAGCATTAATGATGCTTGTACAGAAAGTTCAAAGTTGAGAAAACTTACCTCAAAAGTGAGAATCATGTTTGAAGTTGGAGCACTCCTGGAGATGTTGTGATGATATGGATAACTTCACTGAACTCCCAAGAAGCTATTGCAATGCTTACTTTGGATTGAGAGTGGTTGCATTCTTCTGGAGAAGTTAAGTTGCAAAGCTAAGTTTTTGAAAATGGAGGATGATGAAGATGATTTTACAATGGTGTAGCAAGTGTTTGGATAGCCTCTATGTGATTTATAGAAGCTTTGTGAATGATTTAGAGTGAGAATGCACGAGTGGATTAAGTGTTTTATGTCTAAGGTCAGAAATTTCAAAACAATGGAGTTTCAAGGAAATTATGACTTTGGGAGTGATTGTGGGTGTTTTAGGAATATTTAACTCGTGTCTTGGCTACTAAATAACCTCTCTATTTAAAGAGAAAAGGTTTGGAAGACTCAAGTAACCAGAATTGAGAGATCACATGTTATGGTTATGAGACTTGGTTTTGAAGAAACTTGAAATAAATGGTTTCAATGTGATGGTACAAAGGCTCATAGGGTGGTTGATAGGTTGTAGATGGTTGCTTCTTGGTGCTGAGATGTTTTGAAATCAGAAGCAACAATGTATGGGCTCAAGGAGTGTTGACATTGTGTATAAATCAACTTTTCTAAAATGGAAGCCTTGGCTTTTTCCCCTTAATGGAAAAATGGTTTGGACAATGGCTCAAACAATTGGATCATAGCTCAACCAATTTTAAAAATTAAATTATGGAGTGATTTGTAAGTTAGAAGGCCTGCAAAGCAAGATTATGCAACATAGATTTGAGATTTGATTATGTGTTCATCAAGGAAATGACTTGTACTTCAAGAATGGATACCCAACTTCATCTCTTCGAATCTCCTAGCTCAAAAATGATTTCTTCAAGTTATTAGGAATTTTGGAAAGCTTGAAACATTGTATACAACTTTAATGTTGACCATTTTTGATAAATCAAATTGGAACTTGATGAAAAATTGCCAAGAAGTTGGGACAAAAATCTGACCAAACTTGTTGAAAATTTCACTAAGTGTTTTGATTAAAAATGTCATGACTTCATGGGCCTATATCTCCTAATCCAATATTTTTTGGATATAAACCCTCAAGGAAAAAGTTGTATAATTCATCATGCTCTACAAATTTTATGTTGAATATTTTCCTTGAATCATCTTGCTTCTTAGTGAAAAATGATCATGAAGTAGTGAATTTATCAAGGTCAAAACACTTAGAATTTTTCGAAGTATTGGAAATCTTGACTTTTTGTTGACTTTTCTTGACTTTGTTGATTCTTGTTGATCAAGTTTGATATTTTTGAATGTATTGATGATTCTTGATCTTTGAAATTCAATGTTTGACCAAAAAGTCAAAGTTTGACTTTTTGTGTGACTGTTGACTTTTTATCAGTTGATCCAAATTTCAACTATCAATACCTTGATCTTTAGAAATTATTTGAGCCATGAAATTAGGTTAAGATATTGTGTTTGAGTCCTTGAGGTCATGCTTCAAGCCATTAGGTCATGTACTAGGTCAAAAGTCAATGATAAGTCATTCTCAGTCAAAACCCTAATTTTGATAATTTTGCCCCTTTGATGATTTGATTGCTTTCCTTGATGAATTATGATCAACCCTTGATCAAATGATGAATATGACATAAAAATGTTGATATTGTCAAAAAATATTGAAGTTTGACTATATATTGACCACAATTGACTTTTTACCAAATATAGTTGATTTTCAGTCATAATAGCAATTGACTGAGCAAATTTGTGATGCAAGACTTGAAACTTGATATGAGCAGTCTGGAGACTTATGATGAATCATGGAAGTTACTTGGGGAATTAGAAGTCCAATTTTCCTTGTGAAAACCAAAACCCTAATTGTGGACCCAATGCTTAGGAGGTGAGCTTGTCTGATCATCTCTTGAGTATCCTTGAGCATTTGAGAACTTTGTTGAGAAATATCTTGAAGAAAAGGAAGGGAAAATTTTGGGGTACAAAAGTTGTCATAACACATGCTCAACTACAACAAGAACCGTACATGAAATTAACATGCTTACATTCAACTCATGCACAAATGCTAGAAATAATAATATAAACACATGCTTGTACATACAAGAACAAACTTATACAAATGTGAAAGAATTAATACATTAACTAATTATAAACATATACATTGAGAATACACAATGGTTATCAATCAAAATTTTAGAAATGAACATTCATGATGTTCATTATTTGAGAACATAGCAAGCATTTTTAACCAACTAAAACATGTACTAAGAAAAGTCTTACTTTCAAGGAGAAATTTGGAACAACATTACCTCACATTTGATCGAATGGAAGTTGCACCATGATGTAAAATACTCAAACAAAATATTAGAGCAGAAGTATAAACGTGCAAGAAATATAATAAATAAAGCAACATTGGAGTCATAAATAATCCCCAATTTCTCACGTATGTTGAATTTATTGCCATAGGAGTGTCAATTTGCTTTGTATTACCCATGCTGAATTGTTTTAGTAATTCAAGACAATACTTTGCTTGACATACAAATTGTTCATTCTTTCAATTTATTAATTTGGAATTCAATAAAGTAATTCAACTCTCCTATGATACTCATTTCTAACTCTCACTGCATAAGCTTAGAGAACTCATCGACAAGTTGCATGTTAGTAGAACCAAATATGATACAACATCAAATGTGTTATGCTTGATGTTTGACGAAGCTATACAAGATAATGTACACATAAGTGTTCATAAAGAATAAATAAAAAGAGTACATAAGAATATAGTATGACGAGATCATTATAAGTATATAAATTGATAAGACACCATGATTAAAAATTAAGAATTATTTTGCAAATGAGTACTCATAACACACACGTATATATATATATATATATATATATATATATATATATATATATATATATATATATATATATATATATATATATATATATATATATATATATATATATATATATATATATATATATATATATATATATATATATATATATATATATATATATATATATATATATATATATATATATATATATATATATATATATATATATATATATATATATATATATATATATATATATATATATATATATATATATATATATATATATATATATATATATATATATATATATATATATATATATATATATATATATATATATATATATATATATACATATATCATACACCAAGTATGTCATGCACTTATAAAAATAAACAAGTAAAAGAGAGAACTTAGTAACAAAGCAAAAATTGAATCGATACTATCTCACCATATAATATGACAGAGGATGCACTTGTATTTCACAAGGAACTCGAAAGAAAATTCAACCAAATGTAAAGTATGCCACAAAGACTTTAGAAATCCATAATCTTGTTATAGCGGTGAAAATCGGAGATCAAGCTATTAATTAACTTGACTCGCAAATAAGAAAGAGTCGCCACCGTGCTTTATTATTTCTAAGGGAAAAGGGAAAAGTGCAAAATAAAACCGATATATATGCAAAGTAAGTGCAATACTAAAAGTAAAGAAAAATACAATGCATTTGAAATAGATCGAAGGTTCAGAGGTTGGTTATACAAAGGGAATGTACTAGCACCCTATGTATCTATAGTGTCCTAGAGGAACCTTTTGAAATATCTATTTTTTGGTTAAAATTTGTTTTCTTTCTAAATGAATATGGAGATGACATTTTAAAAAGGCAACGACCTAATGTAGAGGTTTTGGCTTAAAAGGTGTAAGTTTGAAAATTTGAATATTTTTAGGAAATTTAACTTAAGAATAACAAAACTAGAAAATGTATGAAGGGGTTTTGCATAATCATTTTAGATACTTGATGACATGAAGTCAACTAATTTTCCCTTGGAATTAGACGCAAACAAAACAAAGATATAAAGACTAAATAATAGAAAAGAGAAATTAAATAAATAGCAATTAAATAGCTAAATAATTAATAACCAAAAACTTATATAAGAAAAGACAAAATTATACTAATATATTTTTTGGTACTTTTTTATGAGAATAAGAAAGAAATAATTACAAACCTAATCTAATATATTTTTTGTATTTTTTCTAATAAATGATAACACGAAAAGATATATCATTTTCTGCCCGAATTACATAGATTAAATTTCCGATTCTTCGATTATCATGCCACATTTGATCCCTTTTTGTAGTTTTTGAAACATATTTCAGGTACTTAGCATTTGCAAGGCATAAATAAGAAAATTAAGAAAAAGAATGGAAAAATGAAGAAGAAATGGCTATAAAATAGAAAAATGCAGCATTTCTGTAAACAGAAGCGTGCCGCCTTCCACAAGATGTTATGACCGGGACAAGTTTGATTTTTGTGCCCCTCGGCACGTCTCACGTTACAACCGGGACAGATGTTCATTATATGCCCCACGTCACGATACACACCATGCTCGCTACAATGGAAGCAGTTACGAACCTTTTGCCACTGAAGCGTACAAAACGCATGTTCACCTGGATTTTCTCCACGCTTCAGGAATGAGAGTCATGGGAAGTTACCTATTTTTCCTCAACCAAATGGACTCTATATATAGAAGCAGTTGCCAAAAATAAAAGTATTCTCTCTCCCTCACACTCGATCACTCTCTGGCACTTTGAACAATTACGTAGTATTGTTATTTTCAATTTTACTTTCCCCGTTCAACATTATTTTATTGTATTCCGTTTGATATTTTCCAGTTAGATTTCCAACATTACTTTTACACTTTTCCTAGTATTCCATAAGCAATAAAAATCCTACCATCAAAGCATTATTTTTCCATATCGCAGAAATACTGCAACACTAGTTTGTTTCTAGACTTCCAGAATTTGCTTAGGATTACTTAAATTTAATTCAAGTTATTTATACTACAAGTAAATCCTGCCAGCTTGTGGAGGACACGCATTTTTTGGAACTAATCACTTTGTTATTCACTTTCAGGTTCTTATTTTAATAAGCATAATTTATTTATTTCCTACTATGCATGCGTTGTTGAATTTACCTTTCAATTTTATGATATTCTGTAATTATATTATGTCTGGATAGATTCTATGATACCGGTATGTAAAACTTAACTGAAAGGATTCGTAATTAATTGGCGTTATTATTTTTACAAAAAAAAAATACTTTTCTGGTTTTAATTTCCAATTGAATATTTAATTGTTTTTATACGGAAGTAAGAGACAGTCTAATGTTAAAATCAATAGAGCGGAAGTTTGAGGTTTTAACCAAATAGTGGTTATTAAAATATTGATTTTAAAAACAGCAGAAGCGCTTTAAAGTTAATTGGACCTTATTTTATTTCAAAAAAAAATACTTTTGAGTTTTAAATGAAACAACGGAAGCGCTCATTTCGAGCTTAACTGATATGATTTGATTCAATAGAATGGAAGTTTGAGACGAGGGTTTTTAAATGAATAGTTTCATCGAAACCGTGTTTTAATACTAAAAACAAATGCCAATGATTTGCTGAATCCCTTAAGCTAACTAAATACATACCGGTGTCCCGTTATTAATTGTTAGACTTTAGTTAATTCCTGATTTAACCCAAACCCCCCGATTTTATAATTAGGCATAGCTTTACATAGTAACCCTTAGATAACAGTAGTTTTGACCATCAGTCCTTCTGGGTTCGATATCTTTTAAAACTACACGGTAGACTATGCACTTGCAGTCACTACACCCGATAGACTCATAAAGTTCGCGATCAAATTTTTGGCGCCATTGCCTATAACGCCCCGATAAATTAATTAATTTTTTAATTAAAATTATTAGTTGAAGATGAGCAATGTTGTGAATTATTGTTAAGTTGCTCTGTAACATTATTTGATTAAATGATGGTTTAATAATATTAAATATATTGGAGCATTATAAGATTAATTGTTGGGCTTATTTAAGTGATGTCATGTAGTAAATATGGGAGTGTGGATATTGTCCCAATAAGAATTACTAGAATTATAAGGTTAAGTGGATATAAAAGGAATTAGGTTAATTGAGAAAAAGTGAGAGAATAGATGGGAGAAACTCATTCCCGTTTTTATTGCAGCAGTCTCACTAAATCGACAATCCCCGATTCGTTAACTGTTGGATCAGGCTCAAATTTTAAGGGTAGGTTTGCAACACCTACATCTAACTTTTGACAGTTGGGATCTTTAAAATAAAGTCTGAGTTGGGAGATATCATCATTGCACTGTAGTTGCATATTTGGGAAAATTTTCAGCTTTGATTCTGATCTAGAGAGAAAAAAATCTTAGAAGGTTTTGGTACAAGAGAAGTTGCAGAGAAGAGAAAAATAAGGGTTTTGAGGAGAAGAAGAGGAATACGTGAAAGTTACACGAAGCGGGCAAAAGGAGATTCAATCGGAGACCCTTAGAGTTACCTTCAATCCAAACCAGGTAAGGGTGAAGTTCAATCTCTATAACCAGGTATATGATAAACCGTATATGGGGTTGTGTTGTATAAATTTGTGCCATGAATTATTGTCAATTCCGTAATATTGTGATTCTATAAAGATTATCAGTCCTGACATTTTTACTTGTCACTGAATGTTCATAATGTGTTGATGAAGTTGTTCTGCAATTTATTTAAATCGTATTTCTGTTAGGATGTTGTTATGGCTATTATTGAGTTATTGTCCTGGGATGAGACTCGAAAGAACATATAGGCGTGGTGGAAAGACTATGTCATATCTTATATTATTAATAAGTTAATATAATTAGTAAAATAATTTAGTATCAGATTGGATTAAAGAAGTTGCAGGAATAAGTTGTAATGCTTTAGTCAAATGAATAGCAGGATGTATATGTAAGAGTAGCATAAATAGTAGTGTATGGACTAATTTAGCCGAGCATTGTTAGGAAGTATCATTTGATGTAGAAATTGCAAATTATCATACAAAAAGTATAACGGAGAATTTCAGTAACAGGAGGAATAAGTTGAAATTGGTTTTGGTTTATAACTAATATTTGTTACTGGCAGGAAATTGTAGTAATAGAAGTTGTAGATAGCAAACAAGTAGTTTTGCGGAGACTAATAATAGCAGTAAGCTCAATAATAGAGGTAGCGTAATTTAGTAGAATAAATTGATTAGTAGCAGTATAAATAAATAGTAGTAAGAAAAGTATATAAAATAATACTGATTAGCCGAATTTGTAGATTTAGGCGGTAAAAGTAGTTAACTGGAATTAGTTGAAATTGTCGGAGTGAGTCATATATACATATGGGTATTTTTAGTTGGTTTGTTTTGTTAGAATTATATAGAATAAAGTGGATTTGCAGGTGAAGTCGAATTAAGTTGAATGGGTCCGATTTATGGAATTGTGTTGTATACCTTGCTAAAAAATATGAAATTGCAGGTGATGATGAATTTGGTTGAATTGCCTCTATTTATGGGCAATATTATGTTGTAGGCCTATGGCCAATATTGAGATGTTGTGTTGTTGTGATTGTCTCTGTGAATTCTTATTGATAATGTGAAGTTATAGAGATTTTAGATGATGGTGAATTACCTCTATTTACTAGTAATAATGGTGATGTGGGCTTATGCCTTGCGATGAACGATGATTGTAGTTAGTTTGTGATGGTGCATTCATTGAGTCACATACATTTGCATACTCTATGATGGCCTGTATTGGCAGATTTTGTGAAGGCCTATATTGACAAACTACGAAGAAGGCTTATGCCTTGTTGATGCCTCTATTAATTGGTAATTTTTAAGTTAGGAGTTCTGCTCTGATGATACCACATGCATGTGCATTATGATTGAGTCGCATTTGATGTTGCATCTTGAGTTGTGGTGAAGATAGATTCGTTGTTGCTTTATGTTGTTGACTTGGTGTGACAAGTATTGTTTAAAAGCTGTAAATTTAGTAGTTATGTCGTGTTGATGTTTTATTGTGATTAAAGTTATTTATAAGTTGTGAAGTGGTGATTTTATATGATCAGATTTAATATATTATTTATCATATGACTAATTATATAGTTTGATATCTCACCCCTTCTGTTTGAATATTGCCCTCTGTTGGTAACGTATAGGTAATCAAGAAGGATAATTATTACCTCGTTAGTTCAAGTCGGTGTTGTCGCTCTGATACGTAGAACTCGAGGAGATGAACGCTTGATGTTTAGTTGTTGATTATTATTTCAGTTGCTGAATTTTTAAGTTGATTACATGAAATAATTGTTGTCTTGAGGTTGTTTTAGTTTAATAAAAGATGTTAAGTGAATTGAAGTTGAGTATGTATATTCCGTTGTTTATCAATAAAAAGTTGTTTGATTTTGAAGAATAAATTAGATTGTTATCGGTTCATCCGAGTTAAGTGTTATGTATCTATTTGTATGTGATTAAATGAAGATTGATTTTTAATTGAAAATGTAGCATCCTATTTATGTTGAACTATGATTTTCTTATTATCCCCCAGGTAGAAATGGGGTGTCACATTAGTGGTATCAGAGCAGGTCGGTCCGTCCGACCAAGTTGTCTAATGTTGTTTATTTCTTAGTGCGCGACAAGTGTGTGAAACAATGTTGGTACTTGTTTGTCTTAATTGCAGGAAGTTGGTTGAAGATAAGTGGGGGAGAAGCTTTATTTCTTGGATATGTTCAATTGAAAGGTGTTGGTTCGGTGTGCTGCCGATGACGAAAATGCAAGAATTGTTGGAGTCTTGTTATTCCCGAATTTGAAGGTGACTTGGATTCAAAGTCTTGTTGATAGTCGAGTTAGAGCGCCTTGAGAGAAATTGATTAGACATTGTTGATGCTTACTTCTCGAAGAATGAAGAGAGATGTAATATTTGTTGATTTATGAAGCAAGTGTAAGATATCGATGTTTGAAAAATGATGGAGTAATAAAGTTGCTGTAACTTTTGTGTTGGGATCACGTAAGTGATTGTCGGGAGTAGTTGACGTTGATAAGTAGTTGTGAATCGCGAGTCTGAGTCGAAACTTGAAGAAGTGAGTAGCATTGCAAAAAGAATTGTTGCCTTGGTGTTTTGGAACCTGAACTTTGGAGAAGAAATGCATCTCTCTAGTTATAAGAAGTTTGAGAGCATGATATATGTTAAGAGTTGTTTGGAATATGTCTAAGTTGAAGACAAATGAGTTTCAAAGTGGAATTTCCGTAAGCGAATCGCGGGAAACTGCAGAATTGTTGTGGGACTTCGAAAATTCATAACTAGAGTTCGGGGCATCCGATTTGAGTTCTGTTTGAAGCGTTAGAAAGCTAACGAAATGAGCGTCATTTTAAAAATGGTTCCAGTAGCTATAATAGATTAATTTATCACGTGATGATATTGGAAGTAAGTGTAGTTTGTTGTTAAACTTGTCTTTGGGACTAGACTTGTTCTTCAGTGTTGTACGGGACGTCAGCATCGGATTGGGTGAATTAAAGGAGCAATTGGAAGATTTATTTAAAGTAATTTTTGAAATCGAAGGTATCATTTGGAAAGATTTGGTGTTATTAATTAGAACGAAAGACGATAGTGCGAAGTTGTGTGGAATTTATGGTGTCGAAAAGGAGGAAGATTTATACTAAGTTGTCAGGAAGTGTGTTATAGTTTTAGGAGAAGAGTTCTCTTGAGTAATTTTATTTCCAAGTGAAAGTGTATGTAGATCCATTCAAGGTGGATGCAGTTCTAAGTTGGAGAATGACGGAGTCTGTTATAGAGGTTAGTAGTTTGTTGAGCTTAGATGATTACTATCGTAGTTGTTTGAGGTGTAGATATATATGAAATGTTGTTAGATAAGATGATAATGTTGAGAGTGTGAGTGGAATGAGTTTGAGAGGTGGAGATACATGTATTTTTTATGTTGTGAAATTCGGAAGAGGATTAAGAGTTTAAGAATGGTATTAGAATCCTTTATGTAGATAAAGACTCAGACTAGAGTGGAAGGATTTATAATATATTGATATGCCAATAGATCTCGAGTTAGAAAATGATTGATCATCATGGGATGGTGGATGAATGACGATTAGACATGTTGTGTTTTAGAAAACTTGAATACGAGTTTTAAGGAAACGCTATTATATTTTGGTACGATGATTTATACTCCCCTATGGTTGTCGAATACTAATTGACAAATTAAGGAACTGATCACCCTCAATCCATTGTTAATAGTAGACGAGATTATGTTGGATGTTATAGATTTGTCTTGTTATCTTAATGGTGTGAAAAATTATGGATGTTATATCGCGATAATAATCGCTCACCAGTTTGTGTGAAATTAGTAGAGGAGTCGTTGAGTGAGAGTTGAGACGTAATGAACAATTCATAGTAGTGGGTTTGTATGCTAGCTAACGTTACAAAGTGAAAGATTGAGAATATCAAGTGAACAACGATTTTATGACAAATATTAAAGAAATTTTGGGATTAGATTGAAACTTGTAAACCATATAATCGACGGAAAATTTAATGAGGACGATGACTTAAGATGGATGATCAGAGTTGCACAGCTGAAGCGTGATGTGGCACAATTGCTATTCGTGTATGACTCATTAGAAGTGAAGGATTAAAATATCAGAAGCCTATGGGAATGGTGTGTCTTAATTTACATGCTTGATTTGGTGGATGGTTGATATAGAGATGTTGTGCCAGGGCACTATGTTTGCTAGTAAATATTTGCGGATTTTATAAGAAGATTGTTGTAGATTGTTGGTTGATAGTGAGCTATGGGTATGCTTGCTGAGTTATACAGTTAAGTCGATGTTGTAATGATTTTGTTATCATTATTGAGATGTTATTGTTGGTTACCTTAAGTGATGAATAATATCCTATCATATGACGAAGTTAATTTTGTTGACTATGTTGATGTCACTATAATGGTGAATAGAGTTATTGGTATTTTGTTGATAGTTGACATACATATACGTATGAGAATAAAGTTGTATACACGCTTTGGTGTTGGGAAAGTTGTTAAGAGGTGACGTGGTATATCCAAGTATAAGTGAGTTATGGTTGTTATATTTCTACTATGGGAGTTGTTATGTCAGAGTGTTGTTGAAAAGGTTGGTAAGTTATTGACGAGTATGTCGTGAGGGTGTTGAGTGGTTAGCATGCGTGTAGTAGATTTATATCATGATTGAGTTGTTACTATATCAAAAAGTAGTGGCCTAAGTGTTGGTAAACACGGAGTTTGAGGATTAGAGAGTTGGATACGAGGTTCGCGTTAAGGATGGAAGTATCGAGTAGATTTTCGAGGACAAAAATATCCTAAGTGGGGGAGAGTTGTAACGCCCCGATAATTTAATTAATTATTTAATTAAAATTATTAGTTGGAGTTGAGAAATGTTGTGAATTACTGTTAAGTTGCTCTGTGACATTATTTGATTAAATGATGGTTTAATAATATTAAATATATTGGAGCATTATAAGATTAATTGTTGGGCTTATTTAAGTGATGTCATGTAGTAAATATGGGAGTGTGGATATTGGCCCAATAAGAATTACTAGAATTACAAGGTTAAGTGGATATAAAAGGAATTAGGTTAATTGAGAAAAAGTGATAGAATAGATGGGAGAAACTCATTCCCTTTTTTATTGTAGCACTCTCACTAAATCGGCAATCCCCAATTCGTTAACCGTTGGATTATGCTCAAATTTTGAGGGTAGGTTTGCAACACCTACATCTAACTTTTGACAGTTGGGATCTTCAAAATAAAGTCTGAGTTGAGAGATGTTATCATCACACTATAGCTGCATATTTGGGAAAATTTTCAGCTTTGATTTTGATCTAGAGAGAAAAAAATCTTAGAAGGTTTTGGTACAAGAGAAGTTGCAGAGAAGAGAAAAATAAGGGTTTTAAGGAGAAGAAGAGGAATACGCGAAAGTTACACCTAGCGGCCAAGAGGACATTCAATCAGATACCCTTAGAGTTACCTTCAATCCAAACCAGGTAAGGGTGGAGTTCAATCTATATAACCGGGTATATGATAAACCGTATGTGGGGTTGGGTTGTATAAATTTGTGCCATGAATTATTGTCAATTCAGTTATATTGTGATTCTGTGAAGATTATCAGTCCTGACATTTTTAGTTGTCAGTGAATGTTCATAGTGTGTTGATGAAGTTGTTCTGCAATTTATTTAAATTGTATTTCTGTTATGATGTTGTTATGGCTATTATTGAGTTATTGTCCTGGGATGAGACTCGAAAGAACATATAGGTGTGGTGGAAAGAGTATGTCATATCTTATATTATTAATAAGTTAATATAATTAGTAAAATAATTTAGTATCAGATTAGATTAAAGAAGTTGCAGGAATAAATTGTAATGCTTTAGTCAAATGAATAGCAGGATGTATATGTAAGAGTAGCAGAAATAATAGTGTATGTACTAATTTAGCTGAGCATTATTAGGAACTATAAGTAGATGTAGAAATTGAAAATTATCATACATAAATTATAACAGAGAATTTCAGTAACGGGAGGAATAAGTTGAAATTGGTTTTGGTTTATAACTAATATTCGTCACTGGCAGGAAGTTGTAGTAATAGAAGTTGTAGATAGCAAACAAGTAGTTTTGGCAGAGACCAATAATAGCAGTAAGCTCAATAACAGAGGTGGAATAATTTAGTAGAATAAATTGATTAGTAGTAGTATAAATAAATAGTAGTAATAAAAGTATATAAAATAGTACTGATTAGCCGAATTTGTAGATTTAGGCAGTAAAAGTAGTTACCCGAAATTAGTTGAAATTGTCGGAGTGAGTCGTATATACATATGGGTATTTTTAGTTGATTTATTTTGTTAGAATTATGTAGGATAATGTGGATTTACAGGTGAAGTAGAATTAAGTTGAATGGGTCTGGTTTATAGAACTGTGTTGTATACCTTGATGAAAAATATGAAATTGCAGGTGATGATGAATTTGGTTGAATTGCATCTATTTATGGGCAATATTATGTTGTAGGCCTATGGATAATGTTGAGATGTTGTGTTGTTGTGATTGTCTCTGTGAATTCTTGTTGATAATGTGAAGTTGCAGAGATTTTAGATGATGATGAATTACCTCTATTTACTAGTAATAATTGTGATGTGGGCTTATGCCTTGCGATGAATGATGATTGTTGTTAGTATGTGATGGTGCATTCATTGGTTCACATACATTTGCATACTCTATGATGGCCTATATAGGTGGATTTTTTTAAGGCATGTATTAGCAAACTGCGAAGAAGGCTTATGCCTTGTTGATGCCTCTATTTATTTGAAATTTTTAAGTTGGGAGTTCTGCTCCGATGGTACCACATGCATGTGCATTGTGATTGAGTCGCATTTGATGTTGCATCTTGAGTTGTGGTGAAGATAGATTCGTTTTTGCTTTATGTTGTTGACTTGTTGTGACAAGTATTATCTAAAAGCTGTGAATTTAGTAGTTATGAAGTGGTGATTTGATATGATCTTATTTAATATATTATTTATCATATGACTAATTATATAATTTGATATCTCACCCCTTATGTTTGAATGTTTCCCTCTGTTGGTAACGTGCAAGTAATCAAGAAGGATAGTTATTACCTTATTAGTTCAAGTCAATGTTGTCGCTCTGATACGTAGCACTCGGGGGGATGAACGCTTGATGTTTAGTTTGTAATCTCAAGCCTCAACTCAAATTTAGTTTTGATGAAAGACAAACAAGCTAGTTTGATGAAAGACAAACAAGCATTATGGAAAGAAGGAAAAGAAGTGGAAATTAACTTAAAGCATCATTCACTCAAAGCTTCAAGGATCTTGGCAAGCAATCAAGTATATCAATTCTCAATTAAACTACATTGATTAGAAATGCTCAAAATATGATATACACACTTGCCACATCACTTCAATTATATTTCAAAACAATTTTTAAGTTTTTCTCTGCTGTAAATCGATTAACATCTTGTGTAAATCGATTTACACATGCTTTTTCAAAAAACTGTTTGCTCCTGCCAGCAATCGATTTACAGGTTGTGTAAATTGATTGATCACAGAACAAACTGATTTTTTAACTCTTGTAAATCGATTGACACAACATGCTAATAGATTTACACTTCAAATTTTTTGAAATTCTGAACGTTACAAACACGTGCAATCGATTTGCATCTTATGTTAATCGATTTGCACATTGAAAATTTTGAAAAATCTGAACTGGTTTAAAGATATCCTTCACACCTTTTCTCCAATAGTTGCATGATCAAACATTGCATCTTGTCAAGTTTTTCAAACAGAAAAGTGTCCTTTTGGAAAGGTATCTTGATTACTATATATTACAAAATCTTTCAAATCATAAACAACTCTTCTCTTATGCAATAAAATCTGAACTTTGTAAAATATTCAAACTTCATATTTCTTAACTTTTAAGAACAAAGATTTTCTGCACTTTCACACATATAAAGAACAGAAATCTTTGAGCATTATCTAACCATTGTGTTACAGTTTGAATTGCTTACAAGAGAAGAAAGAAGAAACTTCAAAGAAGTCACTCTTTGTGATCAACATCTTTCAAGAAATCATACTTCATAAAAACATACAAAGTGTAACTTATTTCCAGGATTGTTGGAATTAAGTATTAGATTACTTTTGTTCCTTGTTGTCCATTATTGGAAACAAGAGGTATCTTTTGAGAGGATTGTTCTCATTAGACTTATTGGAAATCCAAGAGGGTGTTCTTGGTTATTTGTTAGGTTCTTTAGTGGATAAGACTAGGAAGAGTCTTGTAAAAGTTCTAACAATATAGTAAAATCTCTTGCGTGTTTGCAAGGGGACTGGACGTACTTCCGGGGTGTGGAAGGAACCAGGATAATTCTCTGTGTCTCTTTACTTTCTGAACTTTACAGTTTTCAAAGCACTAAATCAAAACCAGAAAGTATAAAATAAGTCAAAAATCGACCACCACCTAATTCACCCCCCCTCTTAGGCGCAATCTTAATCTTACAATTGGTATCAGAGCAGGTTATAGGTAACCTGCTCCTAGAGATCCAGAATGGCTTCCGCAAATCATCAACCAGTTTTCAGAGATGGTGGTAGTAACAATAAGCCTCCTCTATTCTTTGGTGAATATTTTGACTTTTGGAAAATACGCATGAAGGCGCATTTAGAAGCACAAGGAGAGGAAGTATGGGATGCTGTTGAAAATGGTCCATTTATCCCGATAACGGTAATCAATGGCGTTGGGTCTACAAAGCCCAAAACTGCATGGGACGACGATGATAAAAAGAAAGTTCTCTATGACAAAAAGGCAATAAACCTTCTTCAAGGTGCACTCAGTATGGACGAATTTTTCCGTGTCTCAAACTGCAGAACAGCAAAGGAAATTTGGGATACCTTGGTTCAAACTCATGAAGGAACGACTGAAGTAAAAAGATCAAGGCTAAATACCTTGAGTCAAGAATATGAACTATTTCGAATGCAGCCCGGAGAATCCATTCTTGACTTACAAAAGAGATTTGTGCATTTGAAAAATCACTTAAATGCTCTTGGTAAAACCCTGTCAAATGATGAACTCAACTTGAAAATCCTTAGATCATTGACTAGGGAATGGCAACCAAAGGTAACGACAATCTCGGAAAAGAAGAGTCTCTCCGCAATGACTTCCGCTACATTATTTGGCAAACTTCAAGAATACGAAACGGAACTCGGTAGACTTGAAAAACATGAGAATCTAGAAAAGAAGTCCAAAAACATTGCTTTAAAAATTGATTCAAAGGAAGTAGTAAAAGAAGACAATCCGGAAGAAGATGAAAATTTCATGCTTCTTGTGAAAAGACTTGGGAAGTTTTTTGGCAGAAATGACAAAGGCGGATCTCATGCACATAAGAGAAAGTACTTCAAGAAAAGAGAAGCCTCCACATCAACACAAGATGTCTCATGTTATGAATGTGGAAAGCAAGGACACATCAAGCCAAACTGTCCAAATCTCCCAAATAAAAACGGATTCAAAGGAAAGGAATCAAAACAAAAGAAAGCCTACATAGCATGGGAAGATAATGATATGAGCAGTTCATCGGAATCGGAAAGCGACGAATGTGCAAACTTAGCCTTAATGGCATCGCATCACTCTGACAATGAAGAAGAGGTTAGTAATGAATTTAATCTTTTTGATGATGATGTTCAAGGTGCAATTGATGAACTCTTAAAAGAATGAAAAAGTTTATACAAAAAGGTGTCAAAACAAGAAAAAGAACTTCTAATTTGTCTAGAAAAAATTGACACCATGACTAAAGATTTTGATCTTCAAAAACAGAATTTTATTAAAGAAAAGGAAAACTTTGCATGCTCCAAGTGTGAATCAAATGTCTTTCAAATTGTTCAATTGAAAAGAGTCATTGAACGATATGAAAAAGGACAAATAGGATTGGAAGGATTACTAAGCCAACAACGTTATCCAAATGATAAAAGAGGTCTTGGTTATGTGAATACTAAGAAACCAAGTAACAATCCCACTGTTTTTGTAAAGGCTAGTAATAGTTCCAATCCCAAGAAAGTAGAAAAGAAGCAAGTTGTTCATAATCATCAAAAGACAAAGGCTAATGTATCTAAAAGAAAACAAATTCCTAGATACAAGAGCAAATTTGTTCCAAACTGTTTTTACTGTGGTATTATTGGACACACACCCAATGCATGCTATATTAGATATTTCAGTATGGCTAGTGGACATTATGCATGGGTGAAAAAGGGAACTAACTATGAAGGACCCAAGGCAACTTGGGTACCTAACAAGAAATAATTTGTTTTTGTAGGTATGCTTGAAATCCACATCAAATGTTTGGTATCTTGACAGTGGATGTTCAAAGCATATGACAGGAGATGTACACCAATTTTCATATCTAGTACATAAAGCCAAAGGGTATGTCACCTATGGAGACAACACCAAAGGAAAGATTCTTGGCGTTGGAATAGTTGGCACACCTCCATCCATTCAAATTGAGGATGTTCTCTATGTTGAAGGATTAAAGCACAACCTTCTTAGCATAAGTCAACTTTGCGATAGAGGGTTCAAGATCAAATTCAACAAAGAAGAATACCTTATTATGGATGAGGCAACCAATGAGGTAAAACTCAAAGGTATAAGATCTAACAATATTTTTACAATTACTCTAGATGATTTGTCTATGAAGGTACAATGTCTTATGGTAAACAACAATGACGCTTGGTTATGGCATAAGAGGATTGCTCACATTCACATGGAGCACTTGAACAAATTGGTTAAGCATGACTTAGTTATTGGTCTACCAAAGATGAAGTTCATCAAAGACAAATTATGTAGTGCATGCCAAAAGGGCAAACATACAAAATCAACTTTCAAACCAAAGAATGTGGTTTCAACAACAAGACCACTTCAATTGTTGCACATGGATCTTTTTGGTCCATCTAGAACAAGAAGCTTCGGAGGAAACATTTATGCATTAGTTATTGTAGATAATTTTTCCCGTTTCACTTGGACTTTGTTTTTAGTGCACAAGAATGAAGCATTCAAGGCATTCAAGAGATATGCAAAACAAGTTCAAAATGAGAAGTCATCAAAGATAACATCAATCCAAAGTGATCACGGTGGAGAGTTCCAAAACAGTCTATTTGAAGAATTTTGTGAAGAAAATGGGATCTTCCACAATTTTTCAGCACCAAGAACTCCACAACAAAATGGAGTAGTTGAAAGGAAAAATAGGTCTTTGGTGGAGCTTGCTAGAACCATGCTAAGTGACTCAAGTTTGCCTAAATATTTTGGGCGGATGCGGTAAGCACGGCATGTTATGTAAGCAATCGCGTGATCATAAGACCTATACTAAAGAAAACTCCATATGAGATTTACAAAGGAAGAAAACCAAATATCTCTCACTTTCATATTTTCGGGTGCAAATGTTTTGTCCTTAACAACGACAAAGACAATCTCGATAAGTTCGATGAAAAATCGGATGAAGGTATTTTTCTTGGTTACTCCCTTTCTAGAAAAGCTTTTAGAATTTACAATAAAAGAACTTTAACTATAGAAGAATCAATGCATGTTTCTTTTGATGAATCTAACACCTCCAAGGAGGAAGTTGTTATTTGTGATGATGATGATTCTATAGATCTATCTCATGAGAATTCCTGCGGAGATGGCAAAATTGTCAATCCGGAACAAACACATGAACTTTCACATCAAAATGAAAATGATGATGATCTTCCTCAAGAATGGAGAACTCATCGTGATCATCCAATTGACAATATAATTGGAGATATTAGCAAAGGAGTATCTACTCGGCTAAATCTTAGGGATGCGTGCTTAAATATGGCGTTTGTATCTCAAGTTGAACCTACTAAAGTGGCTCAAGCACTAGAAGATAATCAATGGATCCTTGCCATGCAAGAGGAGTTAAACCAATTCGAGCGGAACGAAGTTTGGGAACTTGTTCCTAATCCAGGAAATAAACGTATCATTGGAACCAAATGGGTTTTCAAAAACAAGATGGATGAAAATGGAATAATCACTCGAAACAAGGCAAGACTAGTTGCTCAAGGATACAAACAAGAGGAAGGAATTGATTTTGAAGAAACTTTTGCTCCGGTAGCACGTTTGGAAGCAATAAGATTATTACTTGCATATGCATGCTCATTGGACTTTGAACTTTTTCAAATGGATGTAAAAAGCGCATTTCTCAACGGATTCATAAATGAAGAAGTCTATGTAAAGCAATCTCCCGGATTTGAAGACTTCAAACATCCTAATCATGTCTTCAAACTAAAGAAAGCTCTCTATGGGCTGAAGCAAGCACCAAGGGCTTGGTATGATAGACTAAGCACATTCCTATGTGAAAAAGGGTTTGTAAAGGGTAAAGTTGATACCACTCTCTTCATAAAAAATGTTAATCATCATACCTTACTTGTACAAATCTATGTAGATGATATTGTTTTCGGTTCAACTAACCAAAATATGTGCAAGGAATTTTCGTCTATGATGCAAGGAGAGTTTGAGATGTCTATGATGGGAAGATTGAATTTCTTTCTTGGTCTTCAAATTAAGCAACTCAAACATGGTATCTTCGTAAACCAATCAAAATATTGCAAAGACCTTATAAAGAAGTTTGAGATGGAAAGTAGCAAAGAAAGTGAAATTCCTATGGGATCCGGCACCTATCTTGATCCAGATGAATCAGGGAATTCTATTGACATAACTAAGTATCGTGGAATGATTGGCTCACTCCTCTATTTAACAGCAAGTAGACCTGACATTATGTTCAGCGTTTGCCTATGTGCAAGATATCAAGCCAATCCTAAAGAGTCTCACCTTGCAGCAGTCAAGCGCATAATAAAATATCTCAAAGGAACAACCAACGTCGGATTATGGTATCCAAAAGGTAGTTTGTGTAATCTAGTTGGTTATTCTGATGCTGACTATGCAGGTTGCAAAACTGATCGCAAAAGTACAACTGGAACATGTCACATTCTTGGAAATGCCTTGGTTTCATGGTCATGCAAAAAGCAAGCAAGCGTAGCTCTCAGCACTGCTGAAGCAGAATACATTGCGGCTGGAAGTGGATGCGCTCAAATTCTTTGGCTAAAACAACAATTACTTGATTATGGAGTAAACCTTGGATGCATTCCTCTTCGATGTGATAACACAAGCGCGATCAATATTACGAAAAATCCAGTTATGCATTCCCAGACAAAACACATTGACATCAGACATCATTTCATCGGGGACCATGTACTCAAAGGAGATGTCGAGATCACATTCGTGGACACTCAAAATCAACTCGCGGACATCTTCACAAAACCACTTGCAAAGGATGCATTTTTCAAAATTCGTCGTGAACTTGGAATCCTCGATGAACAAGATATATAAGGTGCACTCAATCCTTAACTATACCTTAATGTACATATATATGTGGTTAGAAATTGTTTCAAATTTTAAAAATAATGATTTTTTAAATTTTTTAAAAAGTAAATCGATTTACACCATATGTCAATCGATTTACCACTGAAGCAAATCATTTTTTTAATAAAATCTTTTGTGTAAATCGATTTACACAATATGTAAATCGATTTACCACTGAACGAAAATTATTTTTTTATAAAAATGTTATGTGTAAATCGATTTAACCAAGGGGCAAATCGATTTACCACAGAATCTGAAGCATTTTCTATGTATTTTCTCTATGCAATTTATTTTTTAACATGTGATACTTGTATGAGCTTTTAATATATTGGTCAAACATTCATTGTCTCTCAACCTCCCACCTTACTATTGACCAATCAATGAAACCTTGACCAAATCACCAAATTAAAACCTCATAAAGACCTCACTTACTCTCTATATTATTTAAACTCACCAAAACAATCTCATAACACCAACACACTCTCTCACATAACAACACAAAGAACTCTATATCTCTCTTTTCAAAACCCTAACAAGATCCATGGCTCCCAAGAGAAAAGCCTCTGCCTCAAAGAAAGGAAAGAAGCAAGCTACGTCAACATCTGAAAACTCTGTGCTCGAATACCTCTCGGATCCACAGCGGGACAGATTTATCAAGCTTTTTCAAAAGAAAATCATCTCTGCACCAAAGTTTGGTATGTTATCTACTTTTCCAGATGAATGCTTCTCGTTTCAAAGAGATTTCATTGCTTATGGTTTAGAACCATTAATATCTTCACATGGTTTCTATTACCCGGATCTGGTTAGAATTTTCTACAGCAATATGTGCTATGACAACAACAAATGTTTTACCTATGTCCTTGGAAAAAGAATCCCTCTGTATTCCAAAACTATTGGCAGAATTTTGAACATTCCATATTCTGGAAGTACCCTCTATGATCCAGAAGATGCTGCTTGGGAAAATTATCAGAAGCGAGAATTTTTCTATAGCATTGGAAGGTTATCAGAATTTGAATACCGTGCCAAGCAGATTCGAAGTCTTGGCGGGGTTATTCCAGCTAGGGACACATGGAGTGCTGGAAATTTTCATATTGATGATAGGTTGTTTCACTATTTTCTGGTGTATATTCTGTTTCCTAGATCAGGGAATCATTGTACGGTGACCGACCTAGAACTACAAATCATCTATGCAAGGAAAAATGGAATTCCGGTTAATTGGGCAAAATTGATTGTGGTGCATATGCTAAAAGTTGCCGCAAGGGCCACCTTTCTACCATATGCATATTTCATTACAAGGATTATGGCAGCTTTTGATATAGATTTCATTGGATTTGAGCGGATTGAAATGGATCCAATCACCACTAGGATCTCCATAAAAAATGTTGATTCAAGGATGGGTGTTCATTTCAATGCTGAAGCAAAGACCATCACTTACATTGGAGAGGATGTTGTCGGCGATGAAGGTAATAATGCAGATGAAGAAGACCATGAAGTTCCTCCTCCTGCTGCTTCTTCTGGTCCATCAAATCAAGATGTTATGGATTTCTTGATGCAAAAGTTTGCTTCTCTCAATTCTAACATCAATGCTCGATGGACTGAGATAAATGACTCTACCTCATCTCGAATAAATGCTTTTCAGAATAACGTGAACCAACAATTTTCATATCTTTATTCACATCTTCATATCCCTCCATACGACCCAACCAATCCTGCACCTCCGCCTCCTCAATACACCGAACCACCTCTTCAACAACAATTTCCATATCAAGGACCTTTCTAAAATGTTCCTGATCAATGTTATTAAATTCTTATTATAAGTATCATTATGGTTTTTGTCTTGTTGTATTTCAAGTGTTCATTTTATGTATTGTGTTCTTAAACTTTGTTCGATAATTTTGAAAGTTTTTGTTTTTCATTCATGTTCCTGTACATTTCTTTCTGTTATAATTTCTTGTTGCATCTTTCCCTTCTTTTTGATAATGTCAAAGGGGGAGAAGGATGTAATAGCACTTTATGGTTGTTTGTTTTCATTGTCTTTACAGAGCAAGCTTTCAAACCTTTTTTCTCCATAGTGGGAGAAATCTTCTCAGGGGGAGAAAACACATTCTGCTCAAATTCTGATCAAAGAGGGGGAGAATGTAATCTCAAGCCTCAACTAAAATTTAGTTTTGATGAAAGACAAACAAGCTAGTTTGATGAAAGACAAACAAGCATTATGGAAAGAAGGAAAAGAAGTGGAAATTAACTTAAAGCATCATTCACTCAAAGCTTCAAGGATCTTGGCAAGCAATCAAGTATATCAATTCTCAATTAAACTACATTGATTAGAAATGATCAAAATATGATATACACACTTGCCACATCACTTCAATTATATTTCAAAACAATTTTTAAGTTTTTCTCTGCTGTAAATCGATTAACATCTTGTGTAAATCGATTTACACATGCTTTTTCAAAAAACTGTTTGCTCCTGCCAGCAATCGATTTACAGGTTGTGTAAATCGATTGATCACAGAACAAACTGATTTTTTAACAATTGTAAATCGATTGACACAACATGCTAATCGATTTACACTTCAAATTTTTTGAAATTCTGAATGTTACAAACACGTGCAATCGATTTGCATCTTATGTTAATCGATTTGCACATTGAAAATTTTGAAAAATCTGAACTGGTTTCAAGATATCCTTCACACCTTTTCTCCAATAGTTGCATGATCAAACATTGCATCTTGTCAAGTTTTTCAAACAGAAAAGTGTCCTTTTGGAAAGGTATCTTGATTACTATATATTACAAAATCTTTCAAATCATAAACAACTCTTCTCTTATGCAATAAAATCTGAACTTTGTAAAATATTCAAACTTCATATTTCTTAACTTTTAAGAACAAATATTTTCTGCACTTTCACACATATAAAGAACAGAAATCTTTGAGCATTATCTAACCATTGTGTTACAGTTTGAATTGCTTACAAGAGAATAAAGAAGAAACTTCAAAGAAGTCACTCTATGTGATCAACATCTTTCAAGAAATCATACTTCATAAAAACATACAAAGTGTAACTTATTTCCAGGATTGTTGGAATTAAGTATTAGATTACTTTTGTTCCTTGTTGTCCATTATTGGAAACAAGAGGTATCTTTTGAGACGATTGTTCTCATTAGACTTATTGGAAATCCAAGAGGGTGTTCTTGGTTACTTGTTAGGTTCTTTAGTGGATAAGACTAGGAAGAGTCTTGTAAAAGTTCTAACAATATAGTAAAATCTCTTGCGTGTTTGCAAGGGGACTGGACGTACTTCCGGGGTGTGGAAGGAACTAGGATAATTCTCTGTGTCTCTTTACTTTCTGCACTTTACAGTTTTCAAAGCACTAAATCAAAACCAGAAAGTATAAAATAAGTCAAAAATCGACCACCACCTAATTCACCCCCCCTCTTAGGCGCAATCTTAATCTTACATAGTTGTTGATTATTATTTCAGTTGCTTAATTTTTAAGTTGATTACATGAAATAACTGTTGTCTTGAGGTTATTTTAGTTGAATAAAATATGTTAAGTGGACTGAAGTTGAGTATGTATATTCTGTTGCTTATCAATAAAAAGTTGTTTGATTTTGAAGAATAAATCAGATTGTTATCAGTTCATCCGAGTTAAGTGTTATGTATCTGTTTGTATGCGATTAAATGAAGATTGATTTTTAGTTGAAAATGTAGCATCCTATTTATGTTGAACTCTGATTTTATTATTATCCGAGGAGTAGAAATGGGGTGTTACATTGCTGGGGACTGAATTAGTCAAATACTGTAAATCCCTTGTTCCGCAGTATAGACTAAGGCAACCAATTTTATTTTAATTTTAACCGTCGAATGTATGCCAAGTACTCGCTCTAAAGACGAGGAATTAGAATAACCAATCGAAGAAGTCAAGCGTTTTGTTAGTATAAGACGCCGAATCAGAGAGTACCCAGCCAAGTACAATCTTCCCGAAACCAATCTTCATAACTTTTCTCTTCCTGAACCCAAAATGGCTGAAGGACCCCAAAATTGTCCTCTGAAGGATTATGCTTCCCCATCACAAGAGGAACCCCACAACAGTTTTGCTGCTCCTGCTATCACACATAACGATTTCGAGTTAAAGCCTTCGCTTTTGCAAGCTGTTCAACAAAACCAATTTTCAAGATGTTCTATAGACGATCCAAATCTTCATCTATCCGTGTTTGTGCAGTACGTAGACACAGTGAAAGAAAATGGAGTCAGGCCTGAAGCAATAAGACTGCATATTTTTCCTTTCTCATTAAGAGATAGAGCTAGAGCATGGCTCCAATCTCTACCATCCAACTCCATTACAACATGGAACACATTGAAGAAAGTTTTCCTAGCACGATATTTTCCGCCAAGTAAAACAACTATACTAAGAGCCAATCAATATTAATGGCTTTAAACAAAAGGAAAGCGAATCTCTTTTCGAAACATGGGAAAGATACAAAGACATGTTGCGACTCTGTCCGCATCATGGTCTAGAAGAATGGTTGATCATCCACACTTTTTACAATGGTCTCTTGTACAACACAAGACTAACAATTGATGCAGCTGTTGGCGGTGTACTGATGGATAAACCGTACCATGATGTCTATCAACTTATCAAAAGTATGGCTCAAAATCGTTATTAGTGGGGAAGCGATAGAACCATGATGGAGAAATCTCAAATGAAAGGTTGTATGCATGAAGTTAGTAGCTTAGACCAAGTTAATGCTAAGGTAGAAGCCCTTACCCAAAAGATAGAAAGCTTGACGATAACTCCCGCATCCACCGTGGCTACAGTAACTCCAACCTGTGATCTATGTGGACTTCACGTGCCGCATAACGCACCCGAATGTCCACTTTTAACAGGAGTACCGGTTGATCAAGTAAATTATGCTCAAGGAAACCCCTATGGTAATAACTATAACCCTTCTTGGAAGAACTATCCAAAATTTTCATACAAAAGCAATAACGCTTTGTACTCACTAGGGTAAGCTTCTACTACAAATCCAGGATTTCAGAAATCCACCTAAAATGTCCCAAATATTCCAAATATCCCTAGGAAGTCCAACATCAAAATCATGACAGAAAACTTTGTAGCCAACCAAGCTCAAACTAACAAAGATTTCATGAATCAAAACATTCCCACCAGTGAACAAATTAAGTAATTGACTAATAAGATTTATGCTCTTGCCACACACAACAAAATGTTAGAAACATAAATTTCCCAAGTGGCTCAACAGCAAGCAGTTACAACTGCTCCAGCTGGAACTTTTCCTGGACAACCCCAACCAAATCCTAAGGGACACACTAATACCATAGCACTTCGGAGTGGGACAAAACTAGGCGGACCAACTAAACCTAGAATCAAGAACCCAACCATGTACCAAATACGTGGAAAAGAGATTGAGAAAGAACCTGAACTAAAGGAAGTAGAAAAAGAAGGTGACGAAGATGCCGTAGAAAAAGAAGAACCTTATGTGCCTCCGCCACCCTATAAACCACATATTCCATATCCTCGAAGACTTACTATGTCTAAAAACATAGGGCAATTCAAGAAATTCGTTGAACTTTTGAAACAACTTAACATTACCATAACTTTTACAGAAGCTATCACACAATTACCCTTCTACGCTAAATTTATTAAAGAAATATTATCCAATAAGAAAAATCTTAAGGATAATGAAACTGCATTGCTCACTACTGAGTGCAATGCTATTATACAAAACAACATGCCTCCTAAACTTAAAGACCCAGGTAGTTTTTCCATACCTTGCGTAATCGTAAAATTTGTCATAGACAAAGCACTATGCAATTTAGGAGCCAATATTAGTCTAATGCCATTATCAATTTGCAAGAAACTGAACATGGGAGAAAATGTCCGTACAATTAGCAGATCGATCAGTGAAATTTCCTGTAGGTATGTTAGAAAATTTCGTTGTACGTATAGGACAATTCTATATCCCCACTGATTTTATAATCATGGACATTAAAGAAGACTCCAATATTCCTATCATATTAGGTAGACCATTCCTAGCCATTGTAGGAGGCATAATAGATGTTAAAAAATGGAAAAATGACTTTCGAAGTCGGAGAAGAAAAAGTTGAATTCATCTTGTCTAAATTTCTTATGGCACCAACCATCGACGATTCATGTTATTTCCTGGATGAAATTGATAAATACGTGAAAGAATTGGAGAAACAACAAACCACTTATTCAAAAGTATTAAAGATTCCCATACCCCCGATTCTCGAAGATGATAATTGGTGCCCTGAATATCAAGATGAAAATATGAGTGAATGCCTAGCCCTAACTCCTGACCCTATACCCTGTCAAAAGAAGCCTGTCATGGAACTCAAAGCGCTACCAAAAGACCTAAGATATGAATTCCTAGACACAGAACTAAAACGACCAGTTATAGTCAATACAGACCTAGGACAAATAGAAACTGAAAAATTATTACATGTCCTAAGAAAATACCTAACCGCTTTAGGTTATAACATATCAGATCTAAAAGGAATAAGCCCTTCTATCTGCATGCACCATATTATGCTGGAGGAAGACTGTAAAACCTCTAGGGAACATCAAAGGATAATAAATCCCATTCTGAGCGATGTAGTAAAAAAGGAAGTAGAAAAGCTACTAGAAGCAAGAATCATATGCCCAATATCCGATAGTAAATGGGTTAGTCCAGTACATGTCGTACCTAAGAAAGGTGGTGTGACAGTTGTCAGCAACACTAAAGGAGAATCTGTAGCACAACAAACTCACACCGGGTGGAGAATATGCATCGACTATAGAAAGTTAAACAAAGCCACTCGTAAAGATCACTTTCCCTTGCCTATCATTGATCAAATGCTTGAACGATTAGCTAAACACTCTCACTTCTTCTATTTAGACGATTATTCCAGATTTTTCCAAATTCCTATCTGTTGTACCCCAAAATTTGCCCTCCTCTTTTTCCACAAGAAATCACAGCCTCGGGTTTGCCCTGACTTTTTCAGAATGGCGTAAGAATCAGTCAAACAGACTTTTTCTTATCAGTCTATCCAAATTAGGGTTTCCATTAACTTTTGAAGCGGTTCAAGCAGATTGCTAAGGTTTGGTTGAGTTGGCTCAGGTTTTGATCAGGCGGACGCTTCTTTGACATTTAATCAAGAATCAGGGTTTTTGTGCATGCATTCTCAGAAAGAATTAATTCTACAGTGCTTTTCAATTTACTCTGGGAGATGAGCTGAGGCATTTGATTTGAGTTTGCAGTGTTGGATTTAATCAAGTGAAAAAAGGACATGTGGACGTGTGTTGTTTAGCTGTGCAATGCTTTGATTATTCAGAATTCCGGACGTTTATTGATTATTTATTATTCTGAGTTAAAATGGTTGGGTTTTATTTCCAGTTATTATAATTTAAGAATTATAAATAATCAAATAAATAGTTGAAGAAATAAAAGAGAATTAACTGATCAAAAAAGGATTTTATTCATCTTTAATTGTTTTGTTACAATTTATTATTTGAACAACTGTAAATTTATTTACATCTTTAATTACAATAATAATGTTACAAATAATTGAAATGAAATAAAATTGCATCCTATTTTTCTAAATCTTCATCTTCTACTGCTACTCCTCTTTTGCTCCATTGATTTTTATCTGCAAAACAAAGAAAAAGAAAAAGTCAAAAGCAGATGAAATGAAATTAAAAGCAGACAGAAAAAAATGGACTCATCATTAAAAGTAACTGGCCGGAATCAGTTTGCCCTCTCTGCAAATCACGAGATTACTCTCGGTTCACAAAGAGGAATAGAATATGCTTGCAAAAGTATGAAATGCACAAAGTTACAATTGCACAAATTCAAATATCAAGTAGGCTGCATAAATTGTCAAACTGAAAAGCAAAGTTACAAAGTTCAAACTATGAAGTCCAAACTGAATTGCCTAACCAAATCAAAAAGGCAAACTGAATGTCAAAGCAATTGTCCACAAAGTTGTCCAATAGATATAGAAAGATATCAAGCTATCAAACAAGTACAAAATGCTGTCAACAATGTGCAGAAAAGCAGGAAATATGCAGAGTAAGGAAACTAGTGCAAGCAATGTTCAAATGCATCATTTCCCAAGCCAGTACTTTTTCAGAATAGTACATCTAAGCAATAAAAAATGCTTAAATCTGTCAAGAGAGAGAGAGAGAGAAGAGAGAAAGAAGAAAGGCTTACAGCAGGCTTAGGCTTGAAGAAAAAAGATATAAAACAAACATACCACAACACAGTAAAGGGGGCAGAATAACACAAAGCAAAAAACTCTCCAAACTGTAACATTGAAACATACAGTCCTGCCTCCAACACCAAAAACAAAAGCCATAACCTGCTTCTCACCACAAGCCTAAACCGGCCTCAAACAACACAAACTGTATCAAAATAGGCCAAGCCTCAAAGCTTCAAGCCTACAACCTGCTTCTCACCAAAAGCCATACACCAGAAGCCTGTACAGGAGCCTAACCTGCATAAGCCAACATTCAAAGCAAAACAACCATAAACCTGTCCAAAGCTAAAACCAACATCAAACCAAATCCCTACAAGCCTAAAGCCTGCTGAAGCCAAGCCAGCAAACTGGTAAAGCCTGAAGCCTGCCTACTGATAAGCTTGTTACAAAGAAGCCCATAAAACATTCAAACTAAGACGCCCTGTGTAACCAGAAAAAGCCTCAACCTGCAACTTCCAACTAAAGCCTAAAAGCCAAGCTTTGTCTTAAGCAAGCACTCGAATCCCAAGGCCCTCAGAGATAACCTCATCATAGGGTTAGCAAAAAATCAAAATCGTCCATAACCAACATTTCAACAACAGTACTCAGGGCCAACAAAGCAACAACATATTCAGAATCAACATCATCAGAAGCCAAGAGCATACAGAAGTAGGTATTTCAGAGGCAAACATTCAAGTGGGAAGAAGGGGAAAAGAAGCAAATAGGAAGCAAGCATACATAAGCGAAGCAATCAATCAAAGGCAACAGAAATAGGCAACCAGAAGATGAAAAGAAGATAAAGAAGTGTTTTCAGATAATCATCATAAAACAACCCATAAAAGCAAGATACTAGACAAACCGGAGAAAGCCTTGTCATCGTCGCCCTCGCCCTTGGCCGCCTGAAGCACCTCTGGTCCGCCTCCTCCTCCGTCTTCCAAAGGTCAAAGGTAGTATTCCTCCCCTTTTTCCATTCACGCACCTCAAACGATGATAACACGCAGAATCAGAACAAAGTAAAACATTCAAAATGGAAAACTTGAAAACCCTAAAAAATATACGAGACTACCTTTGCTTGTCACTGCTTGAGTGATCCGTGGAGGGAAAAGGAGCTAACGGCGGCGCCTGGTGGCCAGGGGCGGAGTCCTTGCTCAGAAAAAGTTTGGCATGAGAAGATGAAGGCGAAGGAGAAGGTGAACGGCGCCTCTGTAATCAAACAAACCCTAAATCCCAAATGCACAAAACCAATTCAAACCCTTACAATGTTGTGTCAAATACGTTGGGCTTCAACCCCATACAGAATCAGCCTAAGCCCAACAAATCTGGATGCACCCCCCTCTTTTGTTTCAATCAGCATGTGTCATTTGGGCCATGAATTTCCCTTAGCCCATTTGGTTTTTTTAAAACTAATCCTTTTTTTACATATATCATATCATATCTTTTTTCTTTTTTTGTTGAATAAGTTAAAATACTAATTTTTTACATCAATTTTTATTAACTCTTTTATTTTATTTTTATAACATAATTAAAATTTGTAAAGTAAAATAATCCACTAACTCTTCTTTTTATTATTTTTATCAATTACTCTTTTATTAGTATATTTAAAAATACATATTAATAAATACATAAGAAAATAGATTTTCTTTTATTTCTTTTTGATTAAACATTTGTTTATATGTAAATACATAAAAATACTTTTCTTTAACTTAAGGCATTTTCTTTTCTTTTATTAAAATCTTTTACTTATACATATTTACCAAAATACAAAACAAGATAAGAATACAAAACAAATAAACAATACTTAAGTTTTACATTAAGTTAAACATCTTTATCACTTGTAAATAACTACATGCACTTACACGAATACAATATACATTTACATTGCTTTATTCTTATACATTGTGTGATACGGTGGGAGAACTGACTATGGTTTTGCGTTTGTTTTCGCAAATGTTTCGGTTGAGCAAGAGTCGCCACCGACTTTTTATTTTATTCTAAGGAAAGGTTTAAAAAGCACAGCAAAAACCTTTGAGATTTTTCTTGGGTTCGGGGAGTAGATTATAGAAAGGGAAGGTATTAGCACTCTTTCTATCCATGGTTATCCATGGGCTCTTAGGTACTTGCTTAGATCAACTTGCCTTGGTTTTCAATTGTTTGAAATGGTGCTTTGTGTGTGGTTTTAAAAAGGTTTTGAAAAAGATGCCTTGTCTAGGCTACCCTTGTAACAATTCTTTACTCGAATGTTTTACAAAAGGTGCTTGTCTTTTTGAAAAGATGTTTCAAGGTTTTTTGAAAGTTTGTTTTGAAAGTGTTTGTGATGTGTGGTTTGAAAATAGGCAAGTGTTTTCTTTTGCAAGTTGACAAGTACTTAAAAGCTATCTACCCTAAAGTTCTCAAAGATTTATGCTATGTTTTAACCCTTTTAACAATTTTGTTCCACCATTGCATTTGGTGGACAATCTTGTGTTAGGAGGTGAAAGGGACGGGCGCGGGTCATCGTTTAGACCATAATTGCAATAGCGTTAAGTATCTTTGGGCAATCTTTCTTTGAAAGGGACTTGATCATTTTTTAGGCAACTTTTGAAAGCGTCATCGAGGGACTATGATCAATTGATTTGTATTTGTTTTGCCCAAAGAGACCTAACATATAATATGGCCCATTTATGGAAGGCAACAAGTGGAATACCCTAGGGGTGCAAGTGTGATATGTGTTGTCCATTTTCATGCTTGATTATCTTGAAATTAGGTCAAACTATTTTGTTCTTTTTATTTGCTTACAAACCCTAATTCTAGCATGGTATATTTAGAAAGCGTTAAAGTGCGAAAAGTAAAATTCCTACACTATTACAACACAATATGGGAAGGGGGGTACAAATGTTCAAATGGGGGGATAGTTAGACGAGGAATTTAAACCTAGCTATTACATCAATTTTGGAATATTTACAAGATAATTAATTGCATAAATTAAATGGAAAATAAAATAAAGATGCAAAATGCAAAAAGGGTTTTTTATATGTATGGAAAAAAGATATTTTTTATGTCAAATAAACAAAAAATGAATAAAATAAAAAAGTAACATTTTTGGAGTTTTTGTGTTTTAAGGGTAAAACCCTAATTTTTATTAAGTAAATATATATATTATTTATTTTATACAAGTATTTATTTATTATGTACAAAAAATAAAATGAAGTATATTTATAAAAAGTATTTTTTATGTCAAATATTAATAAAATAAAAAATGTATATATTTTTTGTATTATTTACCTAAATATACTAATATATATAAATATCTTTATTATTTACTAAACAAATATTATATATACAAAAATAATAATATTTAATATTTATAAAAAAAAAGTATATTTTGTATAAAATATTTTAAGAAGATGGAACAAAATAAAAATGAAAATAAAATATGCTTACATTATTTTTTCCTATTTATTCTAAATAATATATTTTTGTACTTATTTACATACAAATAGCAATATAACTAAATAAATGCCTAAAAATATAAAAATGGTGTAAAAAAATGTTTTTTATGTTTTTAATATTATTAGGAAAAATAAATAAGTCAGAACAAAAAAAAGAAAAGTTAAAAAATCATTAAATCAAACAAAATGGGCTCAGGGGGTATGAAATCAAAAATATGGTGTGAAAAGAAATACAAAAGCAGGCCCAGCCCATGTGGCTTCTTCTTCAACCTTCAGACAACTCCTTGTCCAAAAACGCGCGCCTGTACTCAAGTTCAAACATCTAGATTCCTTGATTTTTTGCACAAACTTTCAACATAAGAACTGTTAATCATCAAGCCACGATTCTGAATATGTAAAGAACTCATCCTAACTCTCAGAAATGAGAGAGAATTTTAACATTCCCAAATCTTAACCTAACTTTTCTTCCATATTCAGACCTTAAATTCTCATAGCTCAGGCAAAATAAATGAAAAGTAAAAGCATGTACAGATTCAGGGGCATGAGTAGAACACTTCTTATTCACAAACTTAGAGCTAATGATGCCTACACTAAGAGTTAGAAGTTCAAGAAGATACCTGTTCAGTTGAAGTTCTATCTGGAAATGGGGGAGCTTTCAGGGCAAGATGATGATCTGTACAGCTTTCCTGAAGTGTAGTGATGTTATTCCAATACTTACTTTGCTTTGAAACACCTTGAATCGAGCTATGGACCTTCAACTGCAAAACAAGAAAGTGAAAATGGTGGAACTGCCTAGAGGAGTTACAGGTCGTGTTTTATGTTTGGGTTAGCTTCAAGTGATGCTAGGGAATGTGTTTGATGAGCTTTTAGCAAGGAAGCATGAAAGGAATGAGAGATGGCACTCAAACTGTAGCAAGCCCTGTTTTTGTGCAATTCAATGGTGATTTTGGGTTTGTGGAGGTATTGGAGGTGTTGGAGTCGTGTGCTAGCTCGGTTAGGATGTCTTAAATGTGTACAAAATGTTTGCTTAAGGGTTCTAGTGGTGAGATGAAAGTTGTGTTGTGATATGCTATGTTTCTTAACACTTAAGCAAGCAAAGGCCAAGTTGTGTTCTAGACAGGTAGAGGCCCCCTAAACATGCTACAAAACCTTGTCTTGATCAGAGTGATTAACTCATAAACTTGTGCCAAAGAGATTTCAAATGTACTTCTTGGATTTTCATTTTGACATAAAGCTTAACTTTTCAAAAATGGCTATTTCACTTTTTCCATAAATGGATTAAACTTGCATGTAATGTTTGAACACATAGAACAATGCTTTGGCACAAAGGATTGGCATTAAATTTATGAGTGTTGGATGGTTTAGAGGCCTGTAATCAAGGGAAGCATGCTGATTTGAAAAATTGCACAAGTTATGAACATGTACATGGCCATGAATCAAAGTGACTTTTTGCCATATTGCAAAATTCGATTCTCTTAAGTCATGAGGTTGTTTGATGAGTTCTTGGACATTTTGGAAAGTTTGGAATGTGTACTACAATCCATCTTTGAAATGCAAATTGAAATTCCAAGTGGAAGTATGTGGAAAATGGTCTTGAAGTTAGGTAAAAACCTTGCCTAAAAAGGTCAAAATTTCACTTCGTTAAGAATGGTTTAGTACCCTTATTCCAAAAATTGTAACTTGAGATACAAGCTTCTTTTGGGAAAACTTTGTGAATCAAAGTTGTAGATTATGCAATAGGCTACAACTTTCATGTTTTGACTTTTGCTTGAATCCAAATAATCTTGGTGAGAAAGTGGGGCAAAGTTGGGAAAAAATTAGGGTTTTTTCATAACTTAGAAAAATTCTAAGTTATGAAAAATTCCCATTTCAAACCCTAATTTGAAAATTTTGATTTCTTGGTGAACAAGTTTCATGATTTGGCATGTTTTGATGAAAAATGAATCTTGACTCTTGATTTTGACCAAAAAGTCAAAGTTTGACTTTTCAGTATACAGTCAAAATTGATCAATTGATTGGGAAATTCAACTGTCAATCTTGTGTATTTGGGATCTTTTGAACTTGTTGAGCATGTCAAGACAATTCCATGGGGTCCTTAAGTCCATATGTGAGCTTGGTTTTCCATTGGCTAGGTCAAACAGTCAAAAATTTCCCTTGTGCAGTCAAAACCCTAAAAATGACCATTTTGCCCCTTTGGTGATCTGATCAAATTTCTTGTGGAATTGTGATCCAAACTTGATCAAATGGTCCATGTGAGTTCATAATGTTGATGTGGGTCAATTTTCATGAGGTTTGACTGTCAATTGGCCACAGTTGACTTTTTCCCCAATACATCTGATTTCTAGGTCAACTGTCCAATTGACTGGGCAAAACATGGAATCAAGGCTTGAAACTTGATGTGGATAAACTTGGGAGTCCAATATGAAGCATGGAAGTCATCTTATGCATTTTAGGTCAAAACATCTTTGTGCAAACACAAACCCTAGTTTGGGTCAACAGTGCAAGGAGAAGTCTTGAGCATAGCTAACCCTAACTTGATCTTGATCTCCAAGGGCTTTGTGATGAGAAATCAATGAGAAATGGGAGGGAAAATTTTGGGGCACAACACATTGCTATACATTATATTTTACATTGCGATTGATTCGATTTGGTTGTAAATTATTTGGACACTACTCTCCTAATAAGTCTCATCCCCATTTGTAAATATTTGTACCCCCACTCCCGGATACTTATTTGTAATAGCGTAGACTTTAAATTCCCGCAATTTATCGCTTTCAAATATTCCATGGTTAGACCTAGGGTTTGTATGTAAATAAAATCAAACGCTAGATAACCTAAATACAAGACAAATGCATGAAAATCAATACACAATCACACTTGCACCCCTAGGGTAATCCCACTCGTTGCCTTCCAAAATGGGCCATGCTTGCACGTTGAGTTTCTTTGGCAAAACAATTCAAATGATCATAGTCCCTCGATGACGCTTTCGAAAGTTGCCTAAAAATGATCAAGTCCCTTCAAGCAAATTGCCAAAGATACTTGGCACCATTGCATTCATGGTCCATACGATGACCCGCGCCTGTCCCGTTAACATCCTAACACAAGATTGTCCACCAAATACAATGGTGGAACAAACTGTTAAAAGGGTTAAAACATGAGAAAAACCTTTGAATAAATTTAGGGGTAGACAACTCTTAGTTACTTGATCAAACTTGCAAAACACACTTGCCTACTTTTCAAAACACACTTCACAAACACAATTTCCAAACAACTTTCAAAAACATTTGAAACATCTTTTCAAAAATATACACACCTTTGTAAAACATTCGAGTAAAGAATTTGTACAACAGTTGCCGAGACAAAGGCGTCTTTTTCAAAACATTTTCAAACACACACACACACACCATTTCAAGCAATTGAAAATCAAGGCAAGTGATCTAAACAAGTAACTAAGAGCCCGCTGATAACCATGGATGAAAAGGGTGCTAATACCTTCCCTTTTCATAATCTACCCCCCGAACCCACGAAACATCTCAAAAGGTTTTTCCTGTGCTTTTTAACCTTTCCTTTAGGATAAAATAAAAAGTCGGTGGCGACTCTTGCTAAACCGAACAAGGAGCTTGGGTTGTATACCATCTTCTGGGGAATTCTTGATGACTTCTACTGGGGAGTACCAATATAATAGACTCATGCTGGGGATGTAAGACTGAGAATCTTTAGTTTGGTGGGAAGTATTTCTGGCGACTTCACTGGGGAACCCAAGATTTGCTCTCCCGAAACTCTGTGGGGAGAAGGTTCACTAGTCTGGCTCCACTGGGGATACTGAAACTTAAATTCTGAGGGGAATTGAGTTCTGGAGGATTCTCTGGCTGGGGATAACAAAGATAGGCTCCTCTGGGGATTGTATTGATAAGTTATATTGGGGAACTCTGATGAACTCCGCTGGAGGTAGGAAGAATTTTGGCGAGTGCGATCTTCCGTGGCAATAAGATGAGGATAACCCAGTTATAAGCCCTTGTGAGGAATAACTTTGAATAAAACTCGGGAGAGACGTCCGTACTCTGCAGGGGATAAGCTTCCAAAATCTACTGGGGATCAGCTTCAGGGTTTGCTGGGGAAATGGATTCCAAATCTCCTGGGGGTTTCCTTTGACAGGGTATCAAGATATCCAACTGCACCTTTGACCTATCAGTAATCCTCTTTCTTGATTCGTAAGGAAATGGTTATGTTCAAATGCATATGCCTTTTTAACAAAACATTGGACGTTTCTCAAAATAAAACAAATAGTGCAAGAGAAAAGAAAAGGAAATGACACAAATTTCTGGGAAAAGTATTTGTATTAACTTTCTCTGAGTATATTTGTACAAAGGAGACAATCATCCTAGTAAGAGGATTTTGTCGTAAATATTTGAAAGATTTATACAAAATAAAGATGGCTATATGAAATAATTCCATGGGATTCCATTCCGCTATAGCCTTCACAACTCTGAATATCTGTCCATTCAACGCTTCGTTTGCCGATGACTGGATTGGTCAGAAGCCTGGAACTGGTTGATGAAGAGATTGTCTTTGAAGTGATCCGACGAGACATAGTCATACGCTTTAATTCCCTAACTTTTGCCTGAATCGCCCTTTCGGGTTTTCGATCCACCGGGAAACCCCTTTTTGCCCAAGCCGCCCTTTCGGGTTTTCAACTTGCCGGGTGTACAGATTTTTTTGATTTTTATCCCTAACTTTTGCCTGAACCGCCCTTTCGGGTTTTCGGTCCACCGGGATGCCCATTTTTGCCCAAGCCGCCCTTTCGGGTTTTCGACTTGTCGGGTTATTTTATGCGTAGTATCTTTTGACTATGTCTGCATTCGCAGGGTGCGGCAAATCGTCACCGTCCATGGTGGTCAGAATCATTGCACCACCAGAAAATATGCTTTTGATCACAAATGGTCCTTCATATGTAGGAGTACATTTGCCCCTGGGATCACTTTGCGGCAAGATAATCCGCTTGATTACGAGATCTCCGACTTGATACACTTGACGTCTGACTTTCTTATTGAAGGCCTTGATCATCCGTTTTTGATACGTCTGACCATGGCATATAGCAGCGAGTCGCTTCTCGTCGATCAAATTGAGTTGATCAAGTCGGGTCTGCATCCAATCATCTTCATTCAAACTTGCATCCTTCATAATCCTTAGAGAAGGAATCTGGACTTCCATAGGCAAGACAGCTTCCATGCCATATACCAAAGAAAATGGGGTTGCCCCGGTCGAAGTACGTGCCGTCGTACGGTATCCATGTAGAGCAAACGGTAACATCTCATGCCAGTCTTTGTAAGTGACCGTCATTTTCTGAATGATCTTCTTAATGTTTTTGTTCGCAGCTTCAACACCACCGTTCATCTTTGGCCGATAGGGAGATGAATTGTGATGATAAATCTTGAACAGTTCGCACAAAGCGGTGATCATTGTGTTATTCAGATTTGTACCGTTGTCTGTGATGATCCTGTCTGGAACACCATACTGACATATGAGATTTTTCTTGATGAAGCGGGCAACCACATTTTTAGTAACAGAGGCGAAGGAAGCTGCTTCGACCCATTTGGTGAAATAGTCAATGGCAACCAGGATGAAGCGATGTCCGTTGGAAGCCGTGGGCTTGATCTCTCCAATCATGTCAATGCCCCACATTGCAAATGGCCAAGGAGCAGTCAGAACGTTGAGAGGAACCGGAGGGATATGAACTTTGTCAGCATAGACTTGGCATTTGTAGCAAGTACGGGAATGTTGATGGCAGTCAGCTTCCATGGTAGACCAGTAATAGCCTGCCCTTAGGATCTTCTTAGCCATTGTATGCCCGCTCAAGTGAGTGCCAAATGTGCCGCTGTGTATATCAGTCATGATCAACTCTGCTTCAGCTTTGTCTACACATCGGAGTAACACACAATCAGGAAGAATTTAGCAGCGAATTTCCTTAAGAACTTCTTGTCATTTACGGAAGCTCCTTCGGGATAATCTCTAGTCTCGAGATACCTTTTGATTTCATGGAACCAGGGTTGTTCCACTACTTCTTCGGTATTAATCTCGTGACAATGCGCAGGTTCATCCATTCGCTCGATGGTGATTTGGGGAGCCTCGTTATCCCAATTGAGTTTAAACATGGAGGACATTGTGGCTAGAGCATCTGCTAGCTGATTCTCTTCTCGCGGGAAATGCTCGAAGGTAATTTGCTCGAAATGAGGAAACAATGTCAGGACATGTTCTTTGTATGGGATAAGATTAGGATGCTTGGTATCCCACTCTCCTTTGATTTGACTGATAACTAAAGCCGAGTCCCCAAATACGACCAAAGATTTGATCCCCAAGTCCATGGCAGCCTTGAGACCAAAGATGCAAGCTTCGTACTCAGCCATGTTGTTTGTGCAGCTGAAGCAAAGTCGGGTCGTGAAAGGTGTGTGACAACCTTCCGGAGAAATGAGTACTGCGCCCATACCATTTCCAAGTGCATTTGAAGCACCATCAAAGTACAGGGTCCATCGGGATCCCTTTTCGGGTCCGTCATACGGTCTGTTACCTTCAATGTTGTCCAAATTAATGATGTCCTCGTCTGGGAAGTCAAATCTCATGGGTTGGTAATCTTCGATAGCTTGATGAGCCAGATGGTCAGCTAGTACACTCCCTTTTATAGCTTTTTGGGTGGTGTACTGGATGTCATATTTAGTTAGGATCATTTGCCATCTAGCTATCCTTCCAGATAAAGCGGGCTTTTCGAAAATATACTTGATAGGATCCATTTTGGAAATCAACAAGGTAGTATGAGTCAACATATACTGTCTTAGTCGGCGAGCAGCCCATACCAAAGCGCAGCAAGTTTTCTCGAGCAGTGAGTAGCGAGTCTCACAGTCGGTAAACTTTTTGCTAAGGTAATAAATAGCATGCTCTTTTCGACCAGACTCGTCATGCTGGCCCAAAACACACCCCATTGAGTTATCCAAGACGGTCAAATACATGATCAGTGGTCTTCCTTCAACGGGTGGCATCAGAATAGGAGGTTCTAGCAAATACTCCTTGATCTTATCAAAAGCAGCTTGGAAATCGTCGTTCCATTCGACTACCTGATCTTTCTTCAAGAGTTTGAAAATTGGCTCACAGGTAGAAGTCAGATGGGAGATGAATCTGGGAATATAGTTCAAGCGCCCCAAGAACCCTCTAACCTCCTTTTCAGTACGGGGAGCAGGGATTTCTTGTATTGCTTTCACTTTTTCTGGATCGACTTCAATGCCTTTGTTGCTTACAATGAATCCCAGGAGTTTACCAGACCTAACTCCAAAAGTGCATTCACTTGGATTCAGCCTGAGCTTGTATTCTTTCAACCTGGAAAACAGCTTTTCTAGATGTTCAAGGTGCTCCTCCTCTGTTTGTGACCGAGCTATCATATCGTCTACGTAAACTTCAATCTCATGATGTATCATATCATGAAATAAAGCTACCATGGCGCGTTGATAGGTTGCCCCTGCGTTCTTTAGCCCGAACGGCATCACCTTGTAACAGAAAGTGCCCCATTGTGTGACAAAAGTAGTTTTCTCCATGTCCTCGGGGGCCATTTTGATTTGATTGTAGCCCGAGAATCCATCCATGAAGGAAAACACTTTGTGCTGAGCTGTATTGTCGATCAAAATGTCAATGTGTGGGAGTGGAAAATCATCTTTGGGGCTGGCCCTATTCAAATCCCGGTAGTCCACACACATCCTGACTTTGCCATCTTTCTTAGGTACTGGCACGATGTTAGCGACCCATTGAGGATAGGACGTAACAGCCAGAAAGCCAGCGTCGAATTGCTTCATTACTTCTGCTTTGATCTTTTCAGACATGTCAGGCCTCATTCGGCTGACTTTTTGCTTGATCGATGGACAATCCTCTCTTGTGGGGAGACGGTGAACCACGATGTCTGTGTCTAAACCTGACATGTCTTCATAAGACCAGGCGAAGATCTCAACATACTCAATCAACAACTATATCAGGTGCTCCTTGACACTTGGTTCCAGATTGGCACCCACTTGCACCTCCTTCCGGTCTTCCTCGGTCCCTAAGTTGACAGTTTCCAATGACTCTTCATGAGGTAAGATGGCCCTTTCCTCTTGCTGTAGAAGTCTGGCTAGTTCCCCTGGTACTTCACAACCTTCGTCATCTTCATACTCGGCTTGATTGACCAGATCTTCAGAGCTACTGACGGATATAGCAGAATAGTCACCCATGGAATCCGAAGTGGATGGGTACCTGCATTTGTGAGTATGGGTGTGTGTAAGGGATAGCCATCCTTAAACAAAAAATGCAAAAGGAAAGAAAATGAACACAAGCAGTTTATCAAATGAAAAACGTCCAATGAATCATTAAACATGGCATATGGATATGAAAAATAATCAAAACCCTTACAAATGGACCTACATGCCCCGGGCAAGGCATGAGGTGAAAAGATAGTGTACGGATTGTTTGAAAATAAATATTACAGACCAGATAGGAAATGTTTAACAGATAAATTACTGATGAATAAAAGTGATGGGGACAAAGTCTTTTGCCTCCCAGTTGCTCAATCCTCCTTTGACAGTTGGATAAATCCACTCTTCGATGTTGCTCTCTTTGTCTTCATCCTCCAAGGCGTTGATTCCGTAGGGAGAAATTTTGACTGGCGCTCTTTCAATCTTCGAACGGCGCATCGTTTTCTGGCCTGTGGTAGTGAACCCTAATCCAAATTTGTCTGTCTTATGCGGAATATCAGGTAACTGCCCCCATGCTGAATTCTTCCCTTCCTTTATTGCGGCCCTTGCGTCCTCCAGAGATGCCATCCTGGCCATCTGCCTCGGTGTCTCAGCTGCCAACTTTTCTACTGTTATTTCAGGAAGGACTTCTTCGAAATGCTGAAAAGGCGTCTCAATGAACTCCCCTTCTACCTCCACATACCGGAATGAGTTTAAGTGGCTGATCATGTACTCCTCTTCGCCATGGACGGTAATGATCTTTCCCTTAACAGGAGACTTCAACATCTGATGTAAGGAGGAGGTGACTGCCCCAGCAAGGTGTATCCAAGGCCTACCCAATGAGCAAGAGTATGACGGACGGATGTCCATCACATAGAAAGTAGATTTAAACACCTCAGTGCCTATCTTGATGGGAATTTCAACCTCCCCATGGACCATTCTCTTCGAACCATCGAAAGCTCTGACAACAATATCACTCGGCTTCAACTCCAACCCTTCACAATCTAGTCGGTCCAAGGCCTTCTTAGGCAATACATTCAGCGACGAACCAGTGTCGACCAAGACATGTGCGAGGGTAGTTCCTAGACACTCGACTGAAATGTGCAAAGCATCATTGTGGTTTCTACCTTTAGGAGTTAGGTCGGCATCAGAGAAACCTAATCCATTGTCCGCAGTCAGGCTAGCCACGCAACTTTGAAATTGATCTGCAGAGGTTTCCTGGGGCACATGGGCTGCCTTCAGGAATTTTATCAGAGCTTTAGCGTGCGCTTCCGAGCAAAGTAGTAGTGCCAGCATGGAGATCTTTGAGGGGGTTTGCCCCAGTTGTTCTACCACATCGTAATCAATCCTTTTGATTATCCTCAAGATCTCATCCATTTCCTTCTTGGAGGTTTCCGGGATGACCAAGGGTTGAGCCCTCGTCCTGATGAGCTCATCTTGGATTCCCTTACCTTTGTTAGCAGTGGTAGGAGGGACAGTACTAGGAACAACAACATCTTCGATCAAAGGGGCTCTAGCAGAGAGTTTTATTGGTGCAGGGATGACCTTATCAGCTGATGAGGGCCCAAAGATTGCTCTTGGAGGGGCAATCTCTGGAGAAAATATTCTCCCGCTCCGGGTGATTTTGCTCGTGCCTGCAATGTTACCAATACTGGCTTCTTCATCATCCGAAATTTCTTCAGTTATTTCGATTTGTTTAATACCATGGTAATAGACGTCACCGCCATAGTTCCATGGTATCGACTTCTCAGAAACATAGGGGACAGGCCCTGGCATTGTCATCTTCAAAGGAACAAATTTCGTAGCTGGTGTAATCTTAACAGGCTTTTTGACGGCCTTGGAAAGATTGGCGTGAATGGTTATGATTGAGACATCTTCAGTATGGGTTGGAACAGCAGAAAATTTTTCAAACAAAATTTGTCGACTATCCATTAGGCCTTGGATGCCTTTCTTCAGTAGCGGACAATCAAATGGCAGAGAGTAACAACAATAGAAGTCTTCTTTACATCCCGGGAAGATCCCGGCCCTTAACAAATTCAACTTGATGGTTAGCAATGGAGTTACCAGATCATTGACGTCAGCAACATACAAATCATCTTCAATGGAATTGACATTTCGGCCGTGCTTCGGCATGGGTGCAGATATCACATTAGGCTTCTCCGGAGCGTCAAACTCCACCTCCTTCGCCTCTATCAGGTCTTAGATTTTATGCTTGAGTTCCCAACAATCATTGGTGTCGTGCCCAACACTGTCAGAATGGTAGGCGCATTTATCATTAGGATGATAATATGGAGAGGACGTATTCACATTCTTTGGCGCCTCCTTGATGGTGGCGAGATTCAACTTCAACAGATGGGGAAGCACTTGCGCTGGAGTCATGTTAATACGGGTGAACTGTCGTTGTGGCCGTTCCACTCGTTGTTGATTTGGTCTGGATTGGTTATAGCGAGGCTGCTCACTTGAAGGGTTTTGAATCATTACGGCCCCCACGGTCGGCCGACGCTCCGTCTTCCCTGCTCTTCTCTGAGAATATACCACAGCCGGTTCCTTCTTAAAAGGCTTCTTCTCAACACTTGCAGCAACACCCTTCTGAATCTTTCCTGACTTGATGCCAGCTTCTATTCTTTCGCCTGTTAAGATCAAATCGGTAAACTCCGCGGAAGAGTTACCAATTAGATGGTTGAAAAATGGCCCAGATAGGGTCCCTAGAAACATATCAACAAGTTCACGGTCGGTTAAAGGAGGCTGCACCCTGCCAGCCAAATCCCTCCATTTTTGTGCATATTCTTTGAATCCCTCGCTTGTTCCTAGTGACATACCCTGAAGTTGGGTACGAGTAGGAGCAAGGTCAGAATTATACTGGTATTGCTTGTAGAAAGCGGTGGCCAAATCTTCCCAATTTCGGACGCTGGTTCCCTCTAGCTGATAAAACCACTCCAATTGAGCTCCAGAAAGGCTGTCTTGAAAGAAATGAATCCAAAGGTTTTTATCTGCCGTATAGGGTTGGATCTTTCTCACGTAGGACCTGAGATGCATTTTTGGACAAGACAGCCCATCATACCTCACAAACACTGGCACCTTGAACTTTGGGGGAATCACAATCCCGCCAACCAAACCCAAGTCTTCAAAATCCAAACCCGGTACTCTTTGTAGCTCCATGGCGGCCAACCGATCTTCTAAACCTTTGTATTTATCATCAGCTGGAGGGTATTGTTGATCAGAATAATCTTCATCCTCTTCGACCTCTTCTTCTTCCACATCGGACTCGGAAGGTACCGCAGCCCCACCTCCTTTGCTGGTTCCTTCATCAGAAGTAGGAGGAAATTCAAGCACTCTCCGAGCTTCTCCGTCAAATCTTCTCCCTAAAGTAGCCACCCCGAGTCTCTTTTTCTTCTTTTTCACTGGGTCTTTATTCCCCAGCAAGGTCTTGAGATCCTCCTGACCTTTAGCCAAGGTTGTCAGGAGTTGCTGGAACTGTGCGTTTTGAGCTTGTAGGTCCTTGACTGTTTGCTCGAGATCCATCCTAATGAAATAAACAGCAGACAGATAAGGAAACCTGGAGTGAGACCTGCTTATGCACATGATGAATGGTATGCTTATGTATGCAATGCATTCAAGGATTTAGAACATTCAAAATTGTTGCAGACAAAGAAGAACGCACGTCATATTAATAAGAAGAAATTTGTTAGTACATAAATGCCCCATGGGCCAAATATTACAAAATAACTTCTCAAGGAAAAAAGACATTGCGCATCCTCTTTGGTGCGATGTAGGTGTTGAGGGCCTCTTGCTCATGGAGTCGGCGGGTAAGCTCTAAAAACTTCTTCTCGCTGGCGCAGAAGCTAGCTTCAAAAGTATTTCGTTCCTCCTTGAGTTGAATCCAACTTTTCTGCATTTCCTCCCACGATGTAGGCATGTCAGGATGTAGGATGGTGTAGGGAACCTCTCCTTCCTTAACAGGCTCTTTAATCACAGGGAGAACATGAGGATAAGGCATCATTAGACTTTGGGCTCAGGCTCGTACCCACTTGAGATAAGGCTCAAGAGGGATGGAGTTCTTGTGTCCCAGAGTCTTGCTATCAACCTTGTTGGGTCTTCCCCAAGCTCTGATGAATCTTTGGCGAAGTCCTTGCGCATCGTTGTCGAAGTCAAAAACTAGGTCAGGAATTAACATGTCATGAGGGCCATCCCTCCGTGCATATCCAAATTGCCTCAAAGCTAGGCAAGGGTTGTAGGTGATACCTGCCCTAATTCCAAGTAAAGGAACATTAGGAAACTCTCCGCAACGATCGACGTTGATGACATTTTCTCTGGACCGAGAACACCAATGTACATCAGAGTGAGTAAGAGTCATCAACCGTTGGGACCACCTTGAGCCTTGGTCATTCTTCAAGACAGATTGTGGAAGGTGCGAAATAAACCACCTTGCAAGGAGAGGAGTACAACACATGAGAACACCCCTCTTTCTCATTGTTCGTGTGTAAAATGAGTGAAGAATGTCCCCAAGCAATGTTGGTATTGGATTTCTGGACAAGAAGATTTTGACGGCGTTGATATCTATCAATTGGTCAGAATTTGGGAACAAGACCAACCCATAGATAAGGAGTGCCACAATCTCTTCAAAGGCTTGTAGGTCCAATGAGTTCCAACATTCTTGTGCCTTCTCAAACAAGAATTTTGCTAAGAATCCCTTGACGCCGCTTCTGGTTTCCCAATGCCCCTTGATGTCGGATGGTTGTAGATGTAATGCTCGAGCAACATCTTCCGGCTTTGGTTCCTTTTCCGTACCGTTGAAGGGTAGTTGATTAAGGATAGGAATTCTCAGGAGTTGAGAAAACTCCTCCAAAGTGGGTACCAACTGATAATAAGGGAAAGTGAAACAGTGGTGAAGAGGGTCAAAGAACTGGAATAGCACTTTCATCATGTCTTCTTCAATGTTGGTGTTGACTAGGCTGAGCAGTCTACCATGTCTTTCACTGAAGTATGAGTTTTCCGGAATTCTTGAGGTGAGCTCCTTGAGTTGAGGAGAGATTCTCACAAGGTTGACTTGGATGGTGTTTCTGCGAGGAATTTCCATGACCTACAAAACTAGAACAAAGATGAAGATCCAAACCCTTGAAATGGTTAGTGAATGCATATGATGCTTTATGATGTTTATGATGTATGCACAAAACATATGTACAAGCAAATCACACCAAACCCTAGTTTCAGGCTTGCATGGGGTTTCATAGGTAAGTACCCTCTTGAGTGTAATTGGCTTAAAAACCTGTCCTATAAATAGTAACCGGGTTCTAAGGAGCTCAATATCATTGGATTGTTTTCAATGTTCATTGTTTTGGTTTAGCCACTTAACTAGCGACCAAAATATTCCAAGAAAACAACCCTCAATGAGTGTAGTATCGAGTATCTACCAACTTCGGACTGCACCAAAGCCGGTCACCTCACTACCCCTAATAAAAGGCCAAGATGGTCAAGTAAGGTTCTAGGTCATTAGTGCTTAGTGACATCACTCAGCGGCCCCGTACTCTCCTTGATTGAACTCAAGGGTTACCGGTACTCACAAATATGTCGCACTAATATAGCTATTGCTTCGACCGTGTCGGTATACCCCGCACAGTTTCCACAACGTATTGCTATCTATGAAATGTTTCCAAAAATCCGGGTGTAGGATTTTCAAACCCAAACAAGAGAGCCAAGATATAAAGCAATCAATTCAAACAATTAGTCATGCAAGAGGGTGATCTAAGCCCTAAGGTTACTCCACTTTTAAAATTTTCCCCAGCAGAGTCGCCAGTTCTGTGATACGGTGGGAGAACTGACTATGGTTTTGCGTTTGTTTTCGCAAATGTTTCGGTTGAGCAAGAGTCGCCACCGACTTTTTATTTTATCCTAAGGAAAGGTTTAAAAAGCACAGCAAAAACCTTTGAGATTTTTCTTGGGTTCGGGGAGTAGATTATAGAAAGGGAAGGTATTAGCACCCTTTCTATCCATGGTTATCCATGGGCTCTTAGGTACTTGCTTAGATCAACTTGCCTTGGTTTTCAATTGTTTAAAATGGTGCTTTATGTGTGGTTTTGAAAAGGTTTTGAAAAAGATGCCTTGTCTAGGCTACCCTTGTAACAATTCTTTACTCGAATGTTTTACAAAAGGTGCTTGTCTTTTTGAAAAGATGTTTCAAGGTTTTTTGAAAGTTTGTTTTGAAAGTGTTTGTGAAGTGTGGTTTGAAAATAGGCAAGTGTTTTCTTTTGCAAGTTGACAAGTACTTAAAATCTATCTACCCTAAAGTTCTCAAAGATTTATGCTATGTTTCAACCCTTTTAACAATTTTGTTCCACCATTGCATTTGGTGGACAATCTTGTGTTAGGAAGTGAAAGGGACGGGCGCGGGTCATCGTTTAGACCATAATTGCAATAGTGTTAAGTATCTTTGGGCAATCTTTCTTTGAAAGGGACTTGATCATTTTTTAGGCAACTTTCGAAAGCGTCATCGAGGGACTATGATCAATTGATTTGTATTTGTTTTTCCCAAAGAGACCTAACATACAATATGGCCCATTTATGGAAAGCAACAAGTGGAATACCCTAGGGGTGCAAGTGTGATATGTGTTGTCCATTTTCATGCTTGATTATCTTGAAATTAGGTCAAACTATTTTGTTCTTTTTATTTGCATACAAACCCTAATTCTAGCATGGTATATTTAGAAAGCGTTAAAGTGTGAAAAGTAAAATTCCTACACTATTACAACACAATATGGGAAGGGGGGTACAAATGTTCAAATGGGGGGATATTTAGACGAGGAATTTAAACCTAGCTATTACATCAATTTTGGAATATTTACAAGATAATTAATTGCATAAATTAAATGGAAAATAAAATAAAGATGCAAAATGCAAAAAGGGTTTTTTATATGTATGGAAAAAAGATATTTTTTATGTCAAATAAACAAAAAATGAATAAAATAAAAAAGTAACATTTTTGGAGTTTTTGTATTTTAAGGGTAAAACCCTAATTTTTATTAATTAAATATATATATTATTTATTTTATACAAGTATTTATTTATTATGTACAAAAAATAAAATGAAGTATATTTATAAAAAGTATTTTTTATGTCAAATATTAATAAAATAAAAAATGTATATATTTTTTGTATTATTTACCTAAATATACTAATATATATAAATATCTTTATTATTTACTAAACAAATATTATATATACAAAAATAATAATATTTAATATTTATAAAAAAAAAGTATATTTTGTATAAAATATTTTAAGAAGATGGAACAAAATAAAAATGAAAATAAAATATGCTTACATTATTTTTTCCTATTTATTCTAAATAATATATTTTTGTACTTATTTACATACAAATAGCAATATAACTAAATAAATGCCTAAAAATATAAAAATGGTGTAAAAAAATGTTTTTTATGTTTTTAATATTATTAGGAAAAATAAATAAGTCAGAACAAAAAAAAGAAAAGTTAAAAAATCATTAAATCAAACAAAATGGGCTCAGGGGGTATGAAATCAAAAATATGGTGTGAAAAGAAATACAAAAGCAGGCCCAGCCCATGTGGCTTCTTCTTCAACCTTCAGACAACTCCTTGTCCAAAAACGCGCGCCTGTACTCAAGTTCAAACATCTGGATTCCTTGATTTTTTGCACAAACTTTCAACATAAGAACTGTTAATCATCAAGCCACGATTCTAAATATGTAAAGAACTCATCCTAACTCTCAGAAATGAGAGATAATTTTAACATTCCCAAATCTTAACCTAACTTTTCTTCCATATTCAGACCTTACATTCTCATAGCTCAGGCAAAATAAATGAAAAGTAAAAGCATGTACAGATTCAGGGGCATGAGTAGAACACTTCTTATTCACAAACTTAGAGCTAATGATGCCTACACTAAGAGTTAGAAGTTCAAGAAGATACCTGTTCAGTTGAAGTTCTATCTGGAAATGGGGGAGCTTTCAGGGCAAGATGATGATCTGTACAGCTTGCCTGAAGTGTAGTGATGCTATTCCAATACTTACTTTGCTTTGAAACACCTTGAATCGAGCTATGGACCTTCAACTGCAAAACAAGAAAGTGAAAATGGTGGAACTGCCTAGAGGAGTTACAGGTCGTGTTTTATGTTTGGGTTAGCTTCAAGTGATGCTAGGGAATGTGTTTGATGAGCTTTTAGCAAGGAAGCATGAAAGGAATGAGAGATGGCACTCAAACTGCAGCAAGCCCTGTTTTTGTGCAATTCAATGGTGATTTTGGGTTTGTGGAGGTATTGGAGGTGTTGGAGTCGTGTGCTAGCTCAGTTAGGATGTCTTGAATGTGTACAAAATGTTTGCTTAAGGGTTCTAGTGCTGAGATGAAAGTTGTGTTGTGATATGCTATGTTTCTTAACACTTAAGCAAGCAAAGGCCAAGTTGTGTTCTAGACAGGTAGAGGCCCCCTAAACATGCTACAAAACCTTGTCTTGATCAGAGTGATTAACTCATAAACTTGTGCCAAAGAGATTTCAAATGTACTTCTTGGATTTTCATTTTGACATAAAGCTTAACTTTTCAAAAATGGCTATTTCACTTTTTCCATAAATGGATTAAACTTGCATGTAATGTTTGAACTCATAGAACAATGCTTTGGCACAAAGGATTGGCATTAAATTTATGAGTGTTGGATGGTTTAGAGGTCTGTAATCAAGGGAAGCATGCTGATTTGAAAAATTGCACAAGTTATGAACATGTACATGGCCATGAATCAAAGTGACTTTTTGCCATATTGCAAAATTCGATTCTCTTAAGTCATGAGGTTGTTTGATGAGTTCTTGGACATTTTGGAAAGTTTGGAATGTGTACTACAATCCATCTTTGAAATGCAAATTGAAATTCCAAGTGGAAGTATGTGGAAAATGGTCTTGAAGTTAGGTAAAAACCTTGCCTAAAAAGGTCAAAATTTCACTTCGTTAAGAATGGTTTAGTACCCTTATTCCAAAAATTGTAACTTGAGATACAAGCTTCTTTTGGGAAAACTTTGTGAATAAAAGTTGTAGATTATGCAATAGGCTACAACTTTCATGTTTTGACTTTTGCTTGAATCCAAATAAATCTTGGTGAGAAAGTGGGGCAAAGTTGGGAAAAAATTAGGGTTTTTTCATAACTTAGAAAAATTCTAAGTTATGAAAAATTCCCATTTCAAACCCTAATTTGAAAATTTTGATTTCTTGGTGAACAAGTTTCATGATTTGGCATGTTTTGATGAAAAATGAATCTTGACACTTGATTTTGACCAAAAAGTCAAAGTTTGACTTTTCAGTATACAGTCAAAATTGATCAATTGACTGGGAAATTCAACTGTCAATCTTGTGTACTTGGGATCTTTTGAACTTGTTGAGCATGTCAAGACAATTCCATGGGGTCCTTGAGTCCATATGTGAGCTTGGTTTGCCATTGGCTAGGTCAAACAGTCAAAAATTGCCCTTGTGCAATCAAAACCCTAAAAATGACCATTTTGCCCCTTTGGTGATCTGATCAAATTTCTTGTGGAATTGTGATCCAAACTTGATCAAATGGTCCATGTGAGTTCATAATGTTGATGTGGGTCAATTTTCATGAGGTTTGACTGTCAATTGGCCACAGTTGACTTTTTCCCCAATACAACTGATTTCTAGGTCAACTGTCCAATTGACTGGGCAAAACATGGAATCAAGGCTTGAAACTTGATGTGGATAAACTTGGGAGTCCAATATGAAGCATGAAAGTCATCTTAGGCATTTTAGGTCAAAACATCTTTGTGCAAACACAAACCCTAGTTTGGGTCAACAGTGCAAGGAGAAGTCTTGAGCAAAGCTAACCCTAACTTGATCTTGATCTCCAAGGGCTTTGCGATGAGAAATCAATGAGAAATGGGAGGGAAAATTTTGGGGTACAACACATTGCTATACATTATATTTTACATTGCGATTGATTCGATTTGGTTGTAAATTATTTGGACACTACTCTCTTAATAAGTCTCATCCCCATTTGTAAATATTTGTACCCCCACTCCCGGATACTTATTTGTAATAGCGTAGACTTTAAATTCCCGCAATTTATCGCTTTCAAATATACCATGGTTAGACCTAGGGTTTGTATGTAAATAAAATCAAATGCTAGATAACCTAAATACAAGACAAATGCATGAAAATCAATACACAATCACACTTGCACCCCTAGGGTAATCCCACTCGTTGCCTTCCAAAATGGGCCATGCTTGCACGTTGAGTTTCTTTGGCAAAACAATTCAAATGATCATAGTCCCTCGATGACGCTTTCGAAAGTTGCCTAAAAATGATCAAGTCCCTTCAAGAAAATTGCCAAAGATACTTGGAACCATTGCATTCATGGTCCATACGATGACCCGCGCCTGTCCCGTTAACATCCTAACACAAGATTGTCCACCAAATACAATGGTGGAACAAACTGTTAAAAGGGTTAAAACATGAGAAAAACCTTTGAATAAATTTAGGGGTAGACAACTCTTAGTTACTTGATCAAACTTGCAAAACACACTTGCCTACTTTTCAAAACACACTTCACAAACACAATTTCCAAACAACTTTCAAAAACATTTGAAACATCTTTTCAAAAATATACACACCTTTGTAAAACATTCGAGTAAAGAATTTGTACAACAGTTGCCGAGACAAAGGCGTCTTTTTCAAAACATTTTCAAACACACACACACACACCATTTCAAGCAATTGAAAATCAAGGCAAGTGATCTAAACAAGTAACTAAGAGCCCGTGGATAACCATGGATGAAAAGGGTGCTAATACCTTCCCTTTTCATAATCTACCCCCCGAACCCACGAAACATCTCAAAAGGTTTTTCCTGTGCTTTTTAACCTTTCCTTTAGGATAAAATAAAAAGTCGGTGGCGACTCTTGCTAAACCGAACAAGTGCGAATACAAACGCAAAACCTCAAGTCAGTTCTCCCACCGTATCACACTATCCATCCTGATGACCAAGAAAAAACAACTTTCACTTGTCCTTATGGAACGTACGCCTATAGACGAATGCCATTCGGATTATGCAATGCCCCTACAACATTCTAGAGATGTATGATGTCCATCTTCTTTGATTTTCTAGATGGCATGATGGAAGTTTTTGTGGATGACTTCTCTGTCTGTGGAGAAAGTTTTGAAGGATGTTTATTAAACCTTGAAATGGTACTAGAAAGTTGTGTAAGTGTCAATATCGTGTTAAACTGGGAAAATGCCACTTCATGGTCCGATAAAGAATTGTCTTAGGGCATATAATATCTGATAAGGGAATTGAAGTAGATAAAGAAAAGATCGAAGTTATAGAAAATCTTCAACGACCCAAAACTGTTAGAGAAATAAGAAATTTTATAGGACACGCTGGTTTCTATCGACGTTTCATTAAAGAATTATCTAAAATAACCAAACCTCTAACCGAACTGCTGATGAAGAATACTGAATTTATTTTCATCGACAAATGTTTAGACGCGTTTACAACTCTAAAAACGGCATTAATTTCGGCACCTATTATGCAACCTCCTGATTGGAACGAACCATTCGAGATAATGTGCAATGACAGTGACTATGCCCTAGGCGCAGTCCTAGGACAAAGAAAGGATAAAAAGCTTAATGCGATTTACTATGCAAGTAGAACCCTAGATCCTGTGCATACGAATTACGCCACCACTGAAAAAGAATTGTTAGCTATTGTGTTTTCTTTAGATAAATTACGTTCTTATTTAGTAGAAGCACGAATAATTATCTATAATGACCATGCTACGATCTGGTACCTCTTAAGTAAGAAAGACGCCAAACCAAGATTATTAAGGTGGATCTTACTTCTACAAGATTTTGATTTAGAAATAAAAGACAAGAGAGGCGCCAAAAATGTAGTAGCTGACCACCTATCCAGAATAGAAGGCATCAAAACAGATCATATTCCAATCAATGATGATTTTCCTTATGAACGTCTTGTAGCCCAATTAGAATTAGACAATATTATAACTGAGTATCTTGTAACTTATGAAGACAAGAACACAAACGAAATTATGGAAGCAATATGCTCCACAACCATACTACCATGGTACACCAATTTAGTCAACTCCTTGGCTCCTAGAGTTCTTCCACCTGATATGTCTTATCAATAAAAGAAGAAATTCTTTCATGACGTTAAACAATATTATTGGGACGAGCCTTTGCTTTTCAAAAGAGGCGCCAATGGTATTTTACTTTGATGTGTACCCGAAAATGAAATCGAAAACATAATTTTCCACTGTCATGCCGCTCCCTATGGAGGACATGTAAGTACATCAAAGACCTGCGCTAAGATATTACAATCTGGCCTCTATTGGCCTAATCTTTGGAAAGACGTCCATATCACGGTTAAAAATTATGACCAATGCCAACCCACTGGAAACATCTTTAGACGCGATGAGATGCCTCAAAAGGGCATTCTAGAAGTTGAATTCTTTGATGTATGGGGAATTGATTTCATGGGACCCTTCCTGTTTTCATTAGGAAATCACTACATACTAGTTGTTGTCGACTATGTCTCGAAATGGATCGAGGCTATAGCCTCTCCAACAAATGACGCGCGAGTAGTAGTAAGGGTTTTTAAGAACATAAACTTTCTAAGATCCGGTGTTCCAAGACTCGTCATCAGTGACGGTGGCTCCCATTTCATTTCCAAAATCCTAGAAAAAATATTAGCAAAATACGGAGTCCGACATCGTGTCGCAACACCTTATCATCCACAAACAAGTGGGAAAGTAAAGGTCTCCAACAGAGAAATTAAGCAAATCTTAGAAAAAGATGTAGCTACCTCTAGAAAAGATTGGTCATCTAAGTTATATGAAGCTTTATGGGCATATAGGACAACATATAAATCTCTAATTGGAACCACATCATTCAAACTAGTTTATGGGAAATCATGTCATCTCCCGGTAGAAATAGAACATAAAGCTTATTGGGCCATTAAGACCCTTAATCTAAATTACACCGTTGCGGGTGAGAAAAGAATTTTGGATATCCATGAACTAGAAGAACTTAGACTAGACACTTATGAAAATGCTCAGATATATAAAGAGAGAACAAAAAATTGGAACGATAAACGAATATCTAGAAAAGATATCAATGAAGGAGATATAGTTATCCTGTTTAATTCTAGACTTAAATTATTCCCGGGAAAACTTCGCTCTAGATGGTCTGGTCCATTCGAAGTCACTAAGGTTTTTCAAAATGGTGCAATAGAGATAAAAGGAATGGGTTGCAAACCGTTCATTGTAAACGAACAGCGATTAAAACATTATCATAACATATATAATAAGGAATATTACACAACAATTAGGCTATATGCGCTGCCATTCCATTCGTTAGACTAATACCCATGTTACATCGAGCTTACGACTTTAAACAAAGAACTTCTTAGGAGACAACCCAACTTTGAGTCTTCTCTTTTTGCTTTTCTTATTTTCGCTTTTCTTTTATTTTCTTGCTTTTATTATTATTGATGTTAAAATATGCAGTATTGTTTCTTTAATTTTTCCCGCTGCTAACTTAATGCTAACTGTCAACCTACTTCAGGCTAACTTTCCGATTAGCTAGTTAAACTAACATGATGAATCTGGTTGATACGATGGGCATTGTGTTTAGAGGGAGGAATCAACGGAGGAGGTTTGAGTCTCTTTCTGATAGGGATATAGGATAAAGTACCTACCCCGATGGACCAGCCATGATCACCTTAGGGATTTAGGATAGTGTTCTATTTTTACTGAGCCAAATAGGATATGATACATTTGCTTTGAGAAGAAAATTTAGCTCTTACCGTAGACTAACTTTAGATTTTTTAAGATCTCTTGTCTACAAACCTAACCACGACTTAGGATTCAAGAGAGGACTGATTAGATTTAGACTATTTGGTATAGAGTACACCTTCACCCACAGAGAGCTAGCAGAGTTACTAGGATTCCCACATAGCCTAGATGCATTTATCGTAATCCAGGAAGAGCTTTTTAATGTAGGTGAGCTAGATTATTTATGGGGGACATTACATGCATTAGTAACCCTGAGCCTGAGGACATGAATTCTGAAAGCATCTACAACCCAACTTTAAGATATTTCCACAAAATCCTAACCCACACCCTTTTTGGTAAAGCAGAAAACATTACCAATGTTTCTACAATTGAGCTTTTTATCATGTTCTGCGCTTTACAAAACCGCCCCATAAATGGAGCTACATTTATGCTAGCAAACTTTCACCATCTTGTGAGAGAGGTACATGAACCCATTCTCATAGGTGGCTTAGTGACCATGATAGCTAATGTCTGATACGGTGGGAGAAATGACTTGGGTGTTTTGCATTTTATCGCAAATGTTGAGGTTAGCAAGAGTCACCACTGACTTTTCTTTTATCCAAAAGGAAAGGCTGAAAAGAACAGGAAAGACCTTTGAGATTATTTCTTGAGTTCGGGGGTAGATTATGAAAAGGAAAGGTGTTAGCACCCTTTTCATCCATAGTTATCTATGGGCTCTTAGTCTTCCAAAAGTGGAACAGATATTTTGTTTGCTAGATCACTTGCTTTTGTTTGAAAATGTGCTTTGTGTGGTTTTTGGAAGTATTTTGAAAAGGTGCATTTGTTAAGGCAAACTTTGTAATAGTTCTCGTTCGTAAGAACCTATAGAAAGTGTTGAGCTTTTGAAATTATTTCGTGTTTGGAAATTTTTTTTTGAAAGTGTTTGTGTTTGTTTTGAAAATAAGAAAGGAGGTTTGATTTTAAAGTGAGCAAGCAACTAGGAACAATCTACCTACTCAAAAGTCTTTGTTCATTTTTTCCTCTCCTTTGATATTGCTATCTTACCATTGATTTGGTAAGAAGCCTTGTCTTTGGATGTAAAGGGACAGGAGTGGGTCATCATATATCCATGATAGCAATGTTGTGAGATATCTTAGCATTTCTCTTTGAGGGACTAAGATCATTTTGAAAGGCAACATTTTGTAGCATCATCGAGGGACTATGATCTTGTATTTTGGATTGCTTTTTGCTAAGACATCTTACATACATAACATGGCCATTTTTGTAAGGCAACAAAGTGGAATTACCCTAAGGGTACAAGTGTGTTTGATTTACATGCATTTTTTTATCTTGAATTAGGGTTTTCTAACTTGTTAATTTTATCTTTTCATACAAACCCTAATTACTAGCATTTATATAAACGATAAATTATGAAAAGTAAAATTACTATGTTATTACATCATTAGGGGAGGGGGTATACAAATTTACAAATGGGGAATTTGCAAAAAAATTAAACCTAATTATCTATTACAACCATATTGAATAAATGTAAGAATTGAATAAAATGCAAGAATATAAATGGAAAGAGAAAAGATTTTTGTTGGTTTTTATGAAAGGGTTTAGTATTGACCTAATTAAGAAAATGGTTAAATAAAATTAAACTTAAATTAATTAAGATAAGAAATTAAGTTAAAAAGTATTTTTTAGGATTTTTTTTTTGTGAAAAAAAAGGTTTTAAGTTTAATAAAATAAATGTCAAAATTAATTAATTAAAATAAACCTAATTTATAAGTTAATTTTAATTTAAAAGAAAATAAAATAATAACTAAACCTAAATCTAAACATTAATTTATTAAGAAAAAAAGAAATTAATTTGTTTTAAGAAAATGTTTTTGGTCTTTTTGTCTTTATAAATAAAATAAATAAGTGTAAAAAGAAATAAAATATTTTTGGATTTTTTATTAATAAAAATAACAATAATATTAATAATAATAATAAAAAATAATAAACTAAAACTAAAATAAAATAAAACAAAAAAAGAAAATGGCAAGGGTTAGAAGAAGCAAAAAACACAAACCCCATAGATGGAGGCCCATGTGCCTGTTTGTGACCAAAAAAGAGGAAAATATTTAAAAATTGCACAAAAGGTAGCGTTGGGTGTTGAACCCCTGACCTTTACCAGAAACGCGCGCTACCTTTGCCACTAGGGTGAGTGTACATCCATTAACTTGTATCAAACCATAAATATATATTACAAATCAAGTCTATGGCCTAAACTTCATCTTCAACCTCACGCCCAGCCAGACACCCTGTATCTTGGTCATTTCTCAATGAAAATTAAAATTGCAAACATGAAAATTATTCAATTTTTCTCATGAATCCAACCATGTAAATAACTAAAGCTATAAATTAAAGATGAATGAGAATTTTGTTGGCCCTAATTTGAACCCTAAAATTTCCAGAAATTTCAACCTTAAAATTCTCTAAGCTCAAGCCATATAAATGAAATCTATGGATATGTACAGTTTCAGAGCAATGATATCTACATTTTGTCTTTGAAAATGCAAGCCTAACAATGCCAAAATAATGAGATGAAAAGTCAGAAAACTCACCTTGCAGCTGGAGATCGTGTTTTGAGTTAGAGCTTGATTCAAGTTGCTGTGATGATCAGGTTACCTTCCTCAAGTTCCCAGGAAGCTATTCCAATAATTACTTTGAGCTGGAAGTGTATGAATCGTGCTGGAGAAGTCAAAGTGCAAGCTTCTGATTCTGGTTATAGAGGATGAAGGAAATTGTGTTACAAAACTGTAAAAGGTGTTGGGATGACTTATATTTTAGGTAAGGAAGCTTTTGAAATGGTTTTGCCAAGAAACGCACGAGTGAAATGGAAGTTTCATATGTAAAGTCAGAATTTGCACAACAATGGTTTTTTGAGGCAATTTCTGGCTTGAGGGAGTTTTAGGAAGTTTTCAGGCTTGCAAAATCGTGTCCTAAGTTGCATAATAGTGTCTCAATGTATAGGAAAAGGTTTTGAGAGCTTGGGGTGATCAGAAGTACAAGTTCACATGTTATGGCTTTTTGGCTTGTCTTTGAAGCAAGTTTGATACACATTGTCTCAATGCATAGTACAAGGCTATCTAGAGTGGTTACAAGCTTTAAACATGTTTATCTGACTTTTTATGTTGAGCGTGTGCTGAACAAACAAGTTAGAAACTCAAGACAAGTTGACTTTGTGATTAAAGCAACTTTTCAAGAATGGAATGGTAACTTTGTGCCATAAATGGAAATACAACTTGGATAATGGCTCAAATGCTTGGAAAATGGCTCTATCAGTTGTGTAAACATTCAATTATTGAGTGATTATCAAGTTTGAAGCCTGCAAAGCAATATTTGTATATCATGCTTGAAGATTGGATCAAGTGTTCTTCACAAATTTGCCTTGTAAAACAAGAAGGAAACCCTAACTTCTTGCCTTCGTTTCTCCTTGCTCAAGTATGATCTCAATGACTTCTTGGAAATTTTGGAAAGCTTGTAACATCCTTTACAATCTCTATATTGGAAAATTTTGAAAGTTCATCTTGGAACTATGTGAAAAATTTCCATGAAGTTAGGTCAAAATCCTGCCGAAACTAGGGCAAAATTTCACTAAGTTTCCAAGTTTCATGAACATGTCTTCTTAAAATCATAACTTGAAATCCATGAATTTCTAGAAAAAGTTGTGTTCCAAATTTTTTTAGATCTCATTGATATCTACAACATTCATGTTGGAAGTTTCCTTTGAATCATCTTGCATCAAGGTGAAAATTTGGCTCAAAGTTATGAAAAAATATGAATTTTCCAACACTTAGAACAATTTCTAAGTTTAGAAATTTTGACTTTTCAAAATGAAATCTTGACTTTTTGATTTCTTGATGAACAAGTTACATATTTTTACATGTCTCGGTGAATTATGATCTTTGATACTTGATTTTGACCAAAAAGTCAAAGTTTGACTTTTCAGTGTACAATTGACTTTTCATCAGTTAACTGAAATTCATCTGTCAACCAATTGATATTGAGAGATCTTTTGAGCCATGCCATTAGGTAAAAATGAATTATTTGAATCCTTGAGATCATAACTTAAACCAATCAATCATTTTCTAGGTCAAAAATTAGATATTGCACCTTCTCAATCAAAACCCTAATTTTGACCATTTTGCCCTTTTGATGATCTGATCAAGTTTCTTGAGGAATTGTGATCCAAACTTGATCAAATGACATATATGAGTTCATAGTGTTGATATGGATAAAAAATTATGAAGTTTCACTGTAAATTGACCATAATTGACTTTTCCCCAATACAATTGATTTTAGGTCAACTGATCAATTGACTGAGCAAAAATGTGATCCAAGACTTGAAACTTGACATGAGAAATCTTGAGAGTCTAAATGATCCATGAAAGTCATATGAGGCATTAAAAGTCCATTTGTCCTTGTGCAAACTCAAACCCTAATTTTGAGTCATCAGTGCTTGAGGAGGTGTCTTGAGCTGATCAAACCTTGTGCAGTCTTAAACCAAAGGAGATCTTATGAGAGATTACTTGAGAAATGAGAGGGAAAATTTTGGGGTACAACAGCTGCCCCTGTTCAATCTTATTAAACCTGGAGAGTTAGATTGGCAGATCCGCCATTTGTGGCTTGAAGGTGGAAGATGATTGAACACTTGAGTGTCCAGAAATTTGCACTCGAAGATGTATTGGGAATGGGCTTATAGATTCCATTTGGAGGAATGATGGTAAATACTGGAGGAAGTATCAGCACAAATCTTTGGTCGATTTATACTAAAACTCGAAGTTTTACCCGTGGTAAAAAGGGTTAGTAAAATGCAGATGTATGCATGATGTTCACATGATGAATGAGATCATGTTAAATGCATTTTGTATGTATATGATATGATGTATGAATGTGAGATGTATGTTTTTCCGGGAAAATAAATCCCTGACTGCTGCTGAGGAATTTTGGGAAGCTGAGTCCCGGATCGCTGTTGGGGGTGAAGAGTATACATATCTTCAAACTTGTTGAAAGGATGCTTCCGCTGGGGAATATCTCTTGAATGTCGGTTGTTATCTGGTCGGATCCAGGCTTCACAACTTGTTGAGGATAAGGAAGTCAACTGCTATCTGGTCGGATCTAGGCTTCACGGTAACTTACTGGGGAAGGATAAATTAACTGTTAGCTGGTCTGGTTCCAAGCTTTGCAGAAATTTTTTGGGGAGAGTGAAGTTAGGCTGTTATCTGCTTGGATTCCAAGCTTCACAATAACCTGCTGGGGATACGGAAGTTAACTACTATCTGGTCGGATTCCAGGATTTGCAGTAACTTGCTATAAAGGATGAAGTTAAACTGATATCTGGTCGGGTCCAAGCTTTAGAGCTTTTAAAAAGTTATACTATTATCTGATCGGGTCTAGGCTTCATAGTGACTTGAAGTGGTAACTACTATCTGGTCGGGTACAAGCTTCACAGATATTAAGGTGGATGAAGTTAGTTTCTATCTGGTCGGGTTCAGGCTTCACAATAAACCTGTCTGAAGAGATAGAGTTGGACTGTTATCTGGTCGAGTCTAGGCTTTAGAGTAACTTGATGGGGTAGAGGCAAACTCTACTGGGGAAAATAAGTTAAACCATGGTTTGGTTGATTCCAGATTCTTCTATATCTTGAAGAGTTAAACTATTATCTGGTCGGGTCCAGTTTTCATAGTATCTTATGAAGTTAACTATTATATGGTCGGATCCAGTCTTCGTAGTTAGTTAAAAGGTTACACTATTATCTGGTCGAGTCCAGGCTCTATAGTGACTTGAGAAGTTGACTACTATGTGGTCGGGTCCAGGATTTGTAGTAGTTTGAAAGTTATACTAATATTTGGTCGGGTCCAGTCTTTATAGTTTCTTTTTATAGGTAGTAAAGGTTTTATTGATGACTTTACTGGGGATTATGGGTTGTGGCCCTATGATTTGTAATAGTCTGAAAGGCAAACTCAAGTTGGAGAGTGTAGACTTAGTCGGGGAAGACAGACTCAGCTTGGGAAGATATACTTAGCTTGGGGAGGATAGACTCAGCTGGGGATAACAGGCTCAGCTGGGGATAACAGGCTCATCTGGGGATAACAGACTCTGTTGGGGAAGATAGACTATGCCGGGGGAATTTTGCTGATTGTTATTTGTTGGGGAAATAAACCCTATCGGGGAAATAAACCCTGTTGATGAATACTTGATGAACTACTGATGAGGTGAGTTCTTTGAGGAATAGATCCACAAGGCTTCTACTTGTAGGATCAACTTATCTAGGGAGAGAGCTGGAAATAGATTGAGACTTTGGTTGGAGATTAACCTGTGCAAAGAGACTTTGTGGGTAACTTTGTTGAGGATTGGTTTATTGTAGCCGTCTTTGTGGGATAATGCTAATGAAATAACTCTATGGGGATATTCCATATACATTAAAGATGTTTGTTGCTTATCAGGGCACATGTGCCAAATAGTTTTAATTACGTTCATATGCATATGTTCATTCAATTTTAGTCATTGGACAAGTTTGCATTCAAAACAAAGACAGAAAATTTACACTTCAAAGTATATTTGTATTGATATTTTTCCCATGAATAGGAGTTTTTTTTTGTACAAAGAGACGGAGATCCTAGTAAGAGTAAATCGTTGAAAGGAAAACAAGAATTGAAAACAAAAACAAATAGCTGTGCGGAAATGATCTCATTGCATTCCAACTCTACTATTGCCTCAATGTCTTCGAATTCCCCTTGTCGTTGACAGAAGTTGATTGGATTGACCTTGGACCGTTTGAACTCGGACCTTGGTAATAAAGTCGACTGTGGTGATTCCACAAGACATAGTAATACGCTTTCAATCCTTAACTTTTGCCTGGACCTCCCTTTCGGGTTTTCATCCCACCAGGATACCCATTTTTTCCCAAGTTGCCCTTTCAGGTTTTCAACTTGCCAGGTGTACAAATCTTTTTCATGTATCCCTAATTTTTGCCCAAACCTTTTGGTTTTCCAGGATGCCCTTATTTTTCCTAGGTGTGTTAACCTAGCGGGTCTCTTATGCATAGTATTTTTAACTATGTCTGCGTTTATAGGATGTGGGAAGTCTTCACTATCCATGGTAGTCAGCATCATGGCACCACCAGAGAACACTCTCTTGACAACAAATGGCCCTTCGTAGGTGGGAGTCCATTTGCCTCTGGGGCCGTCTTGTGGCAGAATGATGCGCTTTATCACCAAGTTACAAACTTGATATACTCGAGGCTTGATCTTTTTGTTGAAAGCCTTGATCATATGTTTTTGATACGTCTGACCATGACAAACAGCAGCCAATCGTTTTTCATCGATCAAGTTCAACCGATCCAATCTTATCTGAATCCACTCGTCTTCGCCTAGGCCTGCCTCATTCATAATCCTTAGTGAGGGAATCTGAACTTCCACTGGCAAAACAGCTTCCATGCCATAGACTAAAGAAAATGGATTTTCCCCAGTTGATGTTCTAGCTAAAGTGTGATAGCCATGTAGAGCAAACGATAACATCTCATGCCAATCTTTGTATGTTACTACCATCTTCTTCACAATCTTCTTGATATTTTTGTTGGCCGCTTTGACTGCGTCATTCATTTTAGGTCTATATAGAGAAGAATTGTGATGCTTTGTTTTGAACTGAGTGCAAAGCTCGGTAATTATAGCAATGTTGAGGTTAGTCCCGTTATCGGTGATGATCCTTTCGGGGATACCATAGCGGCAGATGAGGTTGTGTTTATTGAATATGGCTACCACGTTCTTGGTGACTGAGGCAAACGAGGCAGCTTCGACCCATTTGGTGAAATAGTCAATAGTGACTAGAATGAAGCGATGTCCATTATAAGAGGTGGGCTTGATCTCTCCAATCATGTCAATTCCCCACATTGCAATGGCCACAGAGCGGTCATGACATTCAGAGGGATAGGAGGTACATGGACCTTGTCAGCATAGATTTGGCATTTGTGACAAGTTCTGGAATATTGATGACAATCAGTCTCTATTGTTGACCAATAGTAGCCAGCTCTCAAGATTTTCTTTACCATAGTATGTCCACTTGAGTGAGTCCCAAAGAGACCACCATGCATGTCTTCCAAAATTTCCTCTGCCTCCTTCTTGTCAACACATCGGAGTAGAGTAGAGTCATGGTTATGTTTATACAATTATCCGTTACTTAGGAAGAATTTGGCTAAAAATCTTCGTAAGAACTTTCTGTCATTGATAGATGCTCCCTCGGGATACTCTTGTGCTTCAAGATATCTTATCACCTCATGGTACCATGGCTTTTCTGTGTCAGTGTCAAGCTCACAGCAGTGCGTAGGTTCGTCAAATCTTTCAATTGTAATTATAGGGGCTTCGCTGTCTCATCTGACCTTGAACATTGAAGACATGGTTGCCAAGGCGTCAGCCAACTGACTTTCTTCCCTAGGAAAGTGCTCAAAAGTGATCTCTTCGAAGTAAGGAATCAAGGATAACACAAGTTCCTTGTAAGGGATAAGATTAGGGTGTTTAGTGTCCCAATATCCTTTTACTTGGCTAATTACTAGCGCGGAACCCCAAAACACATTCAAATGCTTGATCCTCAAGTCAATGGCATCCTTCAGACCCAAAATGCACGCTTCGTACTCAGCCATATTGTTCGTGCAATCAAAGTATAGTCTGGCAGTGAAAGGAGTGTGGAAACCTTCAGGAGAGATGATCACAACACCAATTCCGTTACCCAAGGCGTTGGAAGCCCCGTCAAAGACCATAGTCCATCTGGATCCTTGTTCAGGTCCGTTATACGGTCCAGGTTTCACACAATTAATCACTAGCATGATTTTCTCATCAGGGAAGTCGAAGTTCATAGACTGATAATCATCCCCAGCTTGATGGGCCAAATTATCTGCTAGTATGCTTCCTTTGATGGCTTTTTGCATTGTGTACTGAATGTCGTACTCAGTCAAGATCATTTTCCACCTAGCTATCCATCCGGAAAGGGTAGGTTTCTCGAAGATGTACTTGATTGGGTCCATTTTAGAAATCAACAAAGTGGTATGAGTCAACATATAATGTCTTAGCCGACGAGAAGCCCATGCCAGAGCGCAACAAGTTTTCTCGAGTAGTGAATATCTGGTTTCACAGTCGGTAAACATTTTTCTCAGGTAATAAATAGCATGCTCTTTTCGGCCAGAATCGTCATGTTGGCCCAAAACACACCCCATAGAATTCTATAGTACTGTCAAGTACATGATCAAGGGTCTTCCTTCAACTGGAGACATGAGAATATGAGGCTCTTGTAGATATTCTTTGATTGTCCAAGACAGCTTGGCATTCATCATTCCATCTGACTACTTGATCTTTCTTCAAGAGTTTGAAGATTGGCTCACAAGTAGGAGTCAAGTGGGATATGAAGCGGGCAATGTAATTGAGACGACCCAAGAATCCTCTAACTTCCTTTTCAGAGTGGGGGACTGGCATTTCTTGGATGGCCTTTACCTTAGCAGGATCAACTTTAATGCCTTTAATGCTGACAACAAAACCTAGAATATTTCCAGATCGTACTCCAAATGTGCACTTGTTAGGGTTCAACCTCAATTTGTACTTTTTTATCCTCTCGAATAGCTTGTACAGGTGATCGAGATGTTCCTCTTCAGTTTGTGATATGGCAATCATATCATCCACATATACCTCTATTTCATGATGGATCATATCATGAAACAAAGCTGCCATAGCCCTTTGATATGTTGCCCCTGCATTTTTCAATCTGAACGACATGACCTTGTAGCAAAAGGTGCCCCATTGTGTAACGAATGTAGTCTTCTCCATGTCTTCGGGAGCCATCCTTATCTGATTATAGCCAGAGAAACCATCCATGAAAGAGAAGACTTTATGATGAGCCATATTATCTACCAAGACATCAATGTATGGTAGAGGGAAGTCATCCTTGGGGCTTTCCCTATTCAGATCCCTATATTCTACGAGCATGCAAACTTTTCTGTCTTTCTTTGGCATTAGAACCACATTGGCAACCCATTGGGGATAAGATGTCAAAGCTAGGAACCCTGCGTCAAATTGTTTCATCACCTCAGATTTTATATTTTCAGACATATCATGCCTCATGCGACGAACTTTTTGTTTGACAGGAGGATAATCTTCTTTTGTCGGCAGACGATGAACTATGATATCGGTATCCATCCCTGGCATATCTTCATACGACCAAGCAAACACTTCCACATAGTCATGCAACATTTGAACCAACCTGCTCTTGACATTGTCTTCTAAGTTAGCACGATCTTAACCTCTTTCTTGTCCTTCTCGATACCCACGATAATGACTTCAACTGACTCTTTGTGCGGCTGAATAACTTTTTCCTCTTATAATACAAGTCTGGCTAGTTCTTCCGGTATTTGACAATCTTCCTCGCCTTCGTCTTCGGCTTGGTTAATTGGACATTCGAAGTCATAGTCCGCAATAGTAGAGTCATTGACAATGAGATCCATAGTGGATGAGGACCTGCAAGAGTGTGTGTGCATGTAAGATACATGGCTATTTTGAAAAATGTAAGAAAGGAAAGACAATGAACACAAAGATTTGAATGCAAAAGAGTCCAATGGTTTTTATTGAATGATCACATGAATAGACGAACATGAATAAAACCGTTGACAAATGGACCAAAGTGCCCCGGGCCAGGCACATGGCTTAAAAGTCATTGTTAAATATTACAAACAATATGTTCTTGAATTAAAAGAAAGCTATAAACAAAATGATTACTCCTCAATGAAGGAGATGGGCATGAAGTCCGTTGCATGCCAATTCTTCAACTCCGGTGTAGTAGGATACACCCAATCTTCAAATGCAGCTTCATCATCTGAATCGCCCACTATGTTAACTTCATGGCTTCCAATACGGAGAGGTGGCTTTCCTGAACGAGCATACCTCACCTCCTTCTGAGATTTAACAGTGAAACCCAAACCAAACTTGTCCGCTTTGAATGGTATCTCAAGGAGTTTCCCCCAAGTATCACATCTTCCTTCTTCAATTGCAGAACGAGCATCTTTGATTGAAACCATCTTCGGCACGACCTTAACAGCTTTGGGCACATCAGAGGAACACTTGGTAGCAGCAACCACTGGTGGCACAACTTCAAAGGCTTGACAAAGGGTCTCAATGAATTCTACGTTCATGTCTACGTACTTGAAAGAGTTGAGGTGGCTTACCATGAACTCTTCCTCTCCACAGGCATTGACAATTCTTCCTTTAACCAGATACTTGAGTTTCTGATGAAAATTTAATGTTACTGCCCCAACTTTATGGATCCAAGGATGACCCAACAAACAAGAATAGGCAGGACGGATATCCATGATGTAGAAGGTGGAGTTGAAAATCTGTGCCTTGATTGGAAGATCTACCTCTCCATGAACTGTTCTTTTTGATCAGTCGAAGGCCCTCACAATGATATCACTGGGTTTCAAGACTAAACCTTCACAGTCTAAATGATCTAACGCCCCCTTGGATAGCACATTTAAATAAGAACCGGTGTCGACCAGAACATGTGCTAAGGTAGTCCCTTTGCACTCGACAGAAACATGTAGAGCTTTATTGTGGTTCTTCCCAAGCGGTGTTAGATTGAAATCTGAGAATCACAAGCCATTATAAGCCGTCAAGCTCGCCACACAATTCTCAAACTGGTTCGTTGTGGTCTCATGGGGGACATGAGCCTTTTTCAATAATTTGATTAATGTCCGAGCATGGGCATCGGAACAGAGTAGCAACAACAACATAGAAATCTTAGAAGGGGTTTTCCCTAACTGTTCTACAATCTTGAAATCGCTCCTTTTTATTATTTTCAAGATCTCGTCCATCTCACGAGCGGAAGGTTCTCCATCAACAACATCCTTTGCGGGTATCTCTGTCTCAACAAGCTCAATAACCTTCTCCTCCCTCTTGTATCAGTACTTGGCTTAGTAGCAGTGATGCAGACGAGTGCCTTTGTAAAAACTGGTGGTGAGATATTGTGTGAAAATATTCTCCCAGTTCGGGTTACCTTACTTGAGCCAGTTATGTTTCCAACATTATCAACTTTGTCTTCTTCGATCAAAGCGTCTTGTTTTATGCCATGATAAAACACCTCAAAACCATAGTTCCATGGCACTGCCTTGTTTGAAGAATAGGGAATTAGTCCAGGATTGGTAATTATTAAGGGAGAAATAGTTGGTTCATTTGAAATCCTGATAGGACCCTTGGAGGAGATCCTAATAGGCTTGTTTGAGATGGTAATAATGGAGATATCTTCACATTTATTAGTCAAACTTTTTGTAAGCAGGGTCTTCTCAAATAGAATTTCGTGGCTATCCATCAGGTGTTGAATGCCTTCCTTCATCCCTTCACATCCATTGAGTTATTTGGCATAGTAAGCACAATCTTTTACACAGCCATGGAAAATCCCGACTTTCAACAGATTCTTTTTGATGATATTCAGCGGAGTAGTCAAGTCTTTGACAGAGGCAACAAAAATTGTATCTTCAGCAACATTAACACCTTTGTCGTGATTTGGTATAGGCGTGGTGATTACATTCAGAGTTGGAGGAGGGTCAAATTCAATAGTTTTGTTATCGATCAAATCCTGAATTTTGTTCTTCACGGCCTAACATTGGTCAGCCTCATGCCTGGGGCTACTTGAGTGGTAAGCATATTTAACATTCGGATTATACTTTGGCAAAGAGGTATCTGGGTTGGCAGGAGGATCGCACAATGTCACCAAATTAGCCTTTAGTAAGTGTTGTAGGGCTTGAGATAGTGGCATGCCTAACCTCATGAATTGTCTTCTCGGAGTTTCAAAACATTGGTGATTAGCAAATGGTCTTGGAGAAAGAGTTGGATTGGAGATTCAGACAACATTAACAGATGGATGATCACTCTTCTTGGTATGGGCCCTTTCACTGTACACAACATTGATTTCCTTCTTTTCACCAAAAGGTTTCTTTACATGATTTGAAGTGGAGGCAGATGCAATGGGAATCTTCCCGCTTTTGATGCCGCTTTCAACTCTTTCACCGGTTAAGATTAGCTCGGTGAAACCAGAAGAAGAACAGCCAACCAACAATTTGAAGAATGGACCATATAAAGTGCCCATAAACATAATGTGCTCCCTATCATTCAAAGGCGGTTGAACCCTACTTGAAAGGTCTCTCCACTTTTGTGCGTATTCCTTGAATCCTTCATTATTTCCCATTGTCATATCTTGCAACTGTACTCTTATCGGCGCCAAGTCGGTGTTATACTGGTACTGATGGTAGAAAGCGGTAGCTAAGTCTTCCCAAGTATTGATGCGGGAACCATCCAACTGGTAGAACCACTCTAGTTGGGTTCTGGTCAAGCTTTCTTGGAAAAAGTGAACCCAAAGTTTCTTATCAGCAGTGTGCGGCTGTATCTTGCGCACATAAGATTTCAGGTGAAGTTTTGGACAAGAAACTCCATCGTACTTTGCAAAGACTGGTATTTTGAATTTGTGGGGAATAACAACCCTATAGATCAAACCCAAATCATCAAAATCTAAACCGGGATGGCTTGGATTTCAACAGCCTTCAATCTGTCTTCTAACTGCTTGTACTTGACATTGGCGGGTGGATACTGCTCGTCAAAATAATCATCATTATCAGACGCTTGATCATTAATACAATCAGCCTGGGTAGTCTTAACCTCACCAATCTGATTCTCGTATTCTTCAGATGAGTCTTCCACTACCGGGATCTGACGAACCAACTCTTTGAACCTTCTGCCCATGTTGACCAGGGCTTTCTTCTTGGGTTTCTTCTTAACTGCCAGCAATGCCATCATATCCTGTTTCCCCTTGGCTAGGGCCAGTAGAGTCTCTTGGAATTGAGAGTTTAGTGCCTGAAGAGTATTCACAGTTTTCTCTAGATCCATCTTGCTGAAATAAACAGCCGAAAGATAAGGAAAACTATTATGTGAAAACCTGTCATGTTATGATGCATGGAAGATGTATATGCAAATGATTTCCAGGATTTATGAAATTTAAATTTGTATAGACAAAAGAATGAACAAATGTCAACTTCCATTAATTAGTTCAAAAGATTACAACATGCCTCTTGGGCTTACAAAATAACTTTCTAAGATAAAAAGACTGAACGCATCCTCTTCTGTGCAAGGTAGGCATTCACACTTTTCTCTTCATATAGCTGCTTTGTAAGCTCTAAGACCCTTTTCTCACTAGCATAGAATTGAGCTTCGAAAGTATCTCGTTCTTCCTTCAGCTGAATCCAACCTTTTTGCAAGTCTTCGAGAGAAGTAGGCATGTCGGGATGGAGAACAGTGTACAGAACATCTCCTTCAACCACAGGTTCCATGATAACTGGTAAGATGGAGGGATAAGGCATCACAAGTTTCTGAGCACGAGCTTGCAACCACCTAAGGTAAGGCTCGAGGGTAATGGAATTCTTGTGTCCCAACATCTTGCTATCCATTTTTCTTACCATCCTCCAAGCTCGTATAAACCTTTGATGGTAGCTTTGATCGTTGCTCTCGTAGTCGAATACCATTCCTTAGATGAGCATCTCGTGGGGACCATCCCTTCGAGTGTAACCAAACTGTCATAAGGCTAAGCAAGGGTTGTAAGTGATACCTCCTCTAATGCCAAGCAAAGGGATATTAGGGAATTCCCCATAATGGTCGATGATAGTAACATTCTCCAAGGATCGAGAACACCAATGAACATTCGAATGTCTGAGCGTCAACAACCTATGGGACCACCTCAAACCTTGCTCGTTCTTCAACACAGATCGGGGAAGATGCGAAATAAAGCATCTTGCCAAGAGAGGAGTGCAAGACATGAGGATCCCTCTCTTCCTCATAGTGAGAGAATGAAAAGAATGTAGGATATCTCCCAATAAAGTAGGCATTGGATTGCGAGACATGAAGATTTTGACAGCACTTACATCTATGAGTTGGTCAAGGTTTGGAGACAAAACCATCCCATAGATGAGTGTTGGCAGTAGAAATGTTTAAGACTAAGCCATTGGATTGACTACACTTATACAAATCAAAATAAAAGTCGCCATCGCACTTTATTGTTTCCAAAGGAATGGGAAAAGAGCGAATAACCCAAAAAGAAGGGGAAAGATTCTAGGTAAGGGGGTTGGTTATGCAAAGGGAAGGTATTAGCACCCTAAACATCTACGGTACTCCGAATGAACCTCTTTGAAAAATCTATATATTTTGGCTATGAAAAATGTTGTATAAAAATGGTGGAGGTGGGAAAAGAAACATATTTTTTTAATGATTTTTGCACCCACCGCGGTTGCGAACCTTTAGTGCCCACGTACCACCTTTTCGTGTAATAGGGGATCGGGGTACATGTTGTTCCTCTTTTAAAAATTTTAAAACACAAATGTGTTGGTCAATTTTATGAGATAAAACATCATCCTCATTGTCCGTGTGGAAAACATACCTACTACCCACAATCATGAGAAAGGAGAATTTGCATCATCTCAAAGTGGAGGATATGGCTTGGATTTTAAAATCAACAATGCCTCACTCAACACCCAAGTGGAAAATATCTCTCTTTACTACATATTATAGAAGTATAGTTGTTTGCATCACTACAAGGATTGGCAAGAGTTCAATCTTTTGAGAAAAGTTTAAAGATAAAAGCCAAAGTGGCAAGATGGTTTGAAATGATATTAATTGACTTTTAGTCTTCTCACAAAAATGTCAAAGTATTATTAAGTTTATTGGAGTTCATTTATAAAAATGTTTGAAAATACATGGACCTAAGTCCAAGTTTATTATAAAAGTAATTCAAGTTTAAAACAAGAAGAGTTTTTAAAAGGGGGGGGGGGATATTTTTTGAAATTAAAGAAGATGGAAGGAGAAGAAGAGGCTATCCTAAAGCATAAGGTAAAAGCTAGGGATAAGAACCATCTAACCAACAAGTAACCAATACTTGACACTATCAGCCAAAATAGAATTCTCATTCTTTGGATTGAAACTAAACAAGCAAATGATACTAGACCTCTTGGGAAAACCAAACTTCAAGTGTATTAAGTCTTCACAAAAATTGGGCAGAGTAACGGCTGTATACGGGTGAATTCTAAATTACAAACCAAGGTTGTAATCAAAATAACCTGCACACAAAACAAACAGAAAACTCAATGTCTTGAGGTAAACCTCAATAGCTCCAGAAAAAATAATCAGATAAGATCACAAGGTCTCCACTCACAGGCCAAGGTTTCTAATCCTAAGTCCAAAAAGTTCAATGCTCCATAATGCCAAGGATAGTAACCAAATAGTCAAAGTATCATTAAAGATTTTTAGGGTTTATGTTGATTATTAGATATTTTGAAAAAAAAGAAAAGTAAAGCCCCAATGAGCAAAAATAAAAATGACAAGAAAGTAAATGCTCAAATGAGCAAAGATAAAAAAAAATGGCATGAAATGTAAATGCTAAAAAAAAAATAGTGCATAAAAATACAAGGGGCATATAAAAGAGTAAAGGATAAAGTCAATTATTAGTGATTAGTGGTTAGTTGGATGATCATCTTGAAACTTGCATTTAGAACTGATTAGAGGATTGATAGAACTAAAGCCTCCACACAACAAGTTGCATTTGCTTTTTGTCAAGTATATCATCCATTTGGAATCCTTATGAATATCATTTAATGATCAACGATGTTTAAGTGATCCGCGTTGACCAAAGGTGTTGTAGATCCATTAGAGGATTGGTAGAACCAAAGCCTCCACACAATAAATCTCAAGGTTATTGGATCAAAGAGATCAAATTAACATACTTGGGCTTGCAAACATAGGTTTGGGCCACGAATGATCATTTATTTGAATCAGGACAAAATTAAGCGCTATGTTAAGCAATCGTAAGTGGACTTATATAGAAGTCGCACCTATTTTGAGGCCGGTCAATAGCAATCTATGCACCATTTGTTTTGAGACATGATATAGAAATCATGCTCCAACAACATTTAGTGCAATAAGAAAGGGATGAGTGAAGAGGGATAGGAGAGAATATACAAACCACTTTTGAATTAAATTTAACCAAACTATTATTAAAATCATTCATCCATTTTTATGGAGTTAGACTCAACAACATAGATCCAATGATGTTAATAAAGTTCATGATCAAAAATTTAATCCAAGATTAGCGAGAAAATAATCACAAGATAATATTACATTTTAATATATACAAAAAGGTTTAAAAATAATATTTAAAAAATAGAAATAAAAGAGAAAAATATCAACTATGTCCAAATTTATCACGAAATAAAAAAGTAAGATCATTGAAAAATCAGAAATGAACTAAAATAACTTTATAAATTTTTTGGAAATTTTTTAATGTCAGAAACTATTTTTAAAATCAAAATAAAGGGGTAAAATAAACTAAAAATGATAAAAACTAGCAAAGTTAGAAACAAAAATAAAATAAGGTTACCAATATTTGTCACAATATCATTGGATCATTCCATAATTTTTTCCGAGTTTAAAAATGCATAAAAGTATTTTTAAACTTTTAAAAAAAATCAAATAAAGTGTAAATTTATAAAAAAATACCAAAACACAAAATTAAATTGTGAAAAAATAAAAATTAGAAAGAGAATAATCAAAAATATTTTTCATGATTTTTTCAGATTTTTTGGACTAAAAATAAATTTTCTATGATTTTTTGAAGTTTAAAATAATTAAATATAAAATATCAGAAAAGAAAGTAAAAGTCAAAAATATATGGACCATTGGATGAGAGTCAAAACGTGTTAGTAATAAAATCCAAGGGATCTGGCGCACTGTGCATATCATGGTCATTAGTGAATAAAGCATTAAATCAATTATTAAATCAAAATTCAAAAATAACAAGTGGCGTGCCATCATTGGTTGGAAGATGACATGTTGGTCATCTTCAACCTCCAGCCAACGTGAATTGCAGGTCTCTCAAACTGTAAAATCAGAAGCTCAGACCTATGTCATTCACTTCGTCTCTTCAAGACGAAGACAACCACACCCTCGCGCCAAATTTATATAAACTTTAGCTCAAGCAATTTGGAAAGAAAGTTTTGAAAATGGAGTTGAAATTTCATGGTTAAAACGTGTTTCCAGTAAAAAGCAAGTGTTGCGACTAGAACCAGGGCAATGAGAGCATCACAATGATATCAAAGTTTTGAAGAATTGGTGAAGGAATCTACCTATTGAAATTGAGATGCAGAGCTCTGAAAGTGGACTTCTATGGAGCAATATAGGGCACGATTCTTAAATGTAATTATATGGTTAGCTTCAGGGAAGATCAAGGAAGGTGAATTGATAAAAAAATTGGATTGAAAAAGGCTTATATATGGATTACGAAGTTGCTTAATTCTGAGTTATGGAACAAGTTTGGCATGGTGATTTTGGCTATCCAAGCTTGAGAAAATGAATGGGATAGTTCATGTATTTATAGGAGAAACAAATGGGATCAAAAGGAAGATTGAATGATGCATTTTAGAGGGAATTCGTATAAACCTGATGCACGGGTGAAGTGTGATCTAATTTTCACCAAAACTCATCCAATCCATGCGTTTTGAGGTGCTAAACACTTCTGACAAGTTTGTTAATCAAGTTTAAATAAAAAACGTGTGTAAATCTTGTGATTAGAATCCAAAACAAATATTTCAAACTTCTGACTTGGTGAAAAATTCAGTTTCAAAGTTTAAACTTCTGACCAATGGCATTTTCAGCTCAAGGGGTCTAAGGGCATGATTCTTGATGCTTCAGAAAGACTAGGTTACAAGCTTTGCAATGGAAAAAGAATGTAATCAAATGGATGCTTGAGCTGAAAGTTGTGTTGAGTCAAAGTTGGAGAAAAAATGTTGACTTTCCATACTTAGAAATATTTCAAATTCTTCTTCAAAAGTGACCTATAATGTCTTGCATCCAAACATAGCTTTCTACTTGAATTTACTCTTGACTAAAAAAGATGGCATGAAGTAGATCTCTTGAATGACATTTGGAACTTGAACCATTCAAAATCTCCAAAAATTGAGAGAGTTATGAATTGTTGAAGTGGGAAAAAAATCATGAAATGACCTATAATCTTTTGTATCCTTAAGGAAATTTCCATTCATTTTCTCACTTTGCACATAAAATAAGGCATAAAGTTCACATATTCAAGATAATTATGGAAAAAGAATGAGCTCACGGTGATAAAAATTGACCAAGTTATGATCATTTGAAGTCACACATGGAAAAATGGGGATTCATCTGGAGGACTTGTAATCTTTCTTCATCATCAAGTTTCTTCCACATGAAAACTCCTTGAAAATTTTGAAGTGATTTGTTACCAACTGTTGTACCCCAAAATTTGCCCTCCCATATTTCTCAAAACATTTCAAGAAAAATTCACAAGTCCAACCCGGCGCGTCATATTTAGGTGTTCTTTCACCAAGATATCTCTGATAACGTATTCTCAAATTCAGGTTCGGCTCAAGAGTCAATTCTTTAAAGAAGGTATCCGAATGTGCGAGTTTTCTTGAAGAAATATGGTGAAAAAGTGTGCTGAAAGTGCAGTTTTTACGCGCTAAAAAATTCATAACTTGAAGATCGTGACTCGTTTTGAACCCGTTCCGGTGGCCAAAATTCCGTCTTGACATTATCTACGTTTTCATCTCTCACGTCTGGAAGCCAATTTCGATTAGAAGGTCTTCAAAAATGTGGATTTATCAAGTATTTTCATACAAAAAATTTGTGACAGAAGTTTATTTGCGTCATGTTCCGAAAATCATAACTTGGTCGATTTTCATCGTATCGAGCTGGTTCCGACGCCAAAATTTCACAAATTGAGTTGGCTACATTTTCACATAAGGTATTGAGTTCAAACGGTATTAAAAAGGCCTTCGTTTTTTGCTCAGAGTGCGTGACACACTGAAAATCCTGAATGCTGAATATTATTTCATCTGGGCCGAAACTTCGAAAATTCATAACTCGGTCAATTTTTATCGGATTGGGTTCATATTTTTACACAAGGTCAATGACTCATAGATCTACAACTTTGCTTCAAAAGTCGAGACCGGATTATGCTTCGATCAATACCAGTTTTTTATTGAAGAACGTGTCAGAGTCGACACTGGAGCCCAAAATAAGTTTGTCTGAGCTGAAACTTCAAAAATTCATAACTAATTCACCGTTTATCCGATTGAGCCGATTTTCGGACAGGAGTTAGTTACGATGTCGGCTACATTTTGTTTTCACATTTCAACTTCAAAAATTGCACTTAAGTCCCTGCGATTTAGCCTGGAAAGTGACGAACTCAAGTAAACATTGGAGGCCCAATTGCACATTCAAAGCCCATTTTCTTTACCCTAATTTCCATTATATAATCACCTTCTTTTCACACAAACCAGGGAGGAGAAAGAGAGAGAAAAAAAATTTTCCACAACACTGTTAGAATATCAAATTCTTTCAAGAACCCTAAAACCTTGAAATCCTTATTACAAATCCATCTCTCACTACAAACAAGCCATCTCAGTTACAAACCAACATCTCACTACTTCTTCAGTAAGGGTAAGGCTGGCTTGATCTCCATGATTCAAAAGGCATAAAAGCATTCAGGTCACTAATTTTCCAGTAAGGGTAAGATTGATTTGATCTCCATGATCAAAAGGGTATAATCATTCATACATGCCATATTGTGCCTAAACATTAAATTTCTTCATATATTGGCTTTATTTGAATTTTATGATTTTATTTAATGTGTTCATGAGATTCAACACTGCAGATTTAGACAGGATCCCATGTAGGTTCATTAAGGAACGTTGAGGCCAGAACACAAATGGCCAACAGCCAGAACACAAATGGCCATGAAACCCAATCCAATGGCCAAAGAATGCAGACCACGGTACTCAGGAGTCAATGAACACGCACGTGATGCCAGAAAGTCAAACAAGGCTTTTTGTCTAATGGGCCAGAATATTTCAAAAAAACCTCCCCTTGGGCCTGAAACCCCCCATGGTTTGCATCATTTTTATTTTTTATTTGATTTTCCTTTTCATTCTTTTAATTGTTTTTAATTGTTTTCTTTAATTTCATAAATTAATTTCCATAAGATAAAGTACAGAAAAATCAAAAATGTTTATTTTATTAATATTAATTTCACCATTATTATTTTTGTAAATAAACCTTAAACAATTAATTTAGTTAATTTAGGTTTCAATTTCAACATTTTTCTTAATAAATTAAAATATGTAGAAATTAGGGTTTTTTAACATTCTCATCTTTTTTTTTAATAAATAATTTTCTCATCATTATTATTATTATTAATTACTAATTTATTTTGTAAATAAACATGTACATAAATTCTTTAGTAAATTAGGTTAAACTTTCATATTTTTCATTAATAATTAAAAACAATTTAGAATTAGGGTTTCTCTTCAATTTTAATTTCTTATTCCATTAAATACCAAAAACCTAAAAAACATTTCTTTTCTTTTAATTAAATAATTAATTAACTTTTAATTCAATTTAATTCCAAAAGGGTCCAACGCCCTCGAACGTTCTATTTTCTATTCTTTTCGTGCATTTATTCTTATTTTTCTTGTAAATATTATGTAACTGTTCAAGCCATGTAATAGTAACTAGGTTTTACTTTCCGCATTTTATTAAAAACGGGTCTTTGTTAATTTGGCGATGTATAGACCCGCGCCTTGTAATAGCGTAGGATTTTACTTTCCGCATTTAAATTTCCGCACTTTTAAATTATAATTGCATGAAAGAATGTATGGCCTAAATTAAAAACAAGCGTAGATCACCATGATGCATGTACAAGATAAAACATAACATGAAAATAACACACAAATTCACACACCACTCTTAGGGTACGCCTCACTGTTGCCTTACCTTCGAAACGTGGTCGTCGAGTATAGGACGTCTTAGTAAGTCCTTATGTCCATGACATGATCCAGTTGCCTCGGAAAAGTTGCCTCGAATTAAAAAAGGATCAATGGCATAAGGGTAGCTTCTAAGGTGTCCTACTGTTGCTCTGGTGACCACACTGTCCCTAAAAACGAATTGACCCGAACACCTCCAACGGTGATGCTACCTATCTCTCAATGGTGGGATGGCACTACCTTAAGGACATTTACACAGCCTAATTCCTTAGGGTAGGTGGATGAGTCGTAGATACTTGCTCTATTCAAAAACAAATCAAAACTCTTTTCACACCGACACTTTTCAAAAAGCTTTCAAACAAATTTTTCATACACTCTTGAGGACAGATACAAGATTTACTTAGAAATTTTTCAAACGAAACTTTTTCAAACCCACACACACTTGAAAAGCAAACATTTTGAAAACATAAGAGCAAGTACCTAAGAGCCCATGGATAACCATGGATAGAAAGGGTGCTAACACCTTCCCTTTCTATAAATCTACCTCCCGAACCGAGAGACATCTCAAAGAAGGAATTTTGCTGTGCTTTTGTCCTTTCCATGTTGGAGAACATAAAAGACGGTGGCGACTCTTGCTTACCGCGACATACGCGATCCAGCTTTAAACAGTCAGTTCTATTTCCACCGATCACAGAACTGGCGACTCTGCTGGGGATCTTATAAAAGTGAGGTGTACCTTAGGACTAAGATCACTTGTGTTTTCAATTGATGTGTTTGTTTGCTTTATTATTGTGGGTTGTTTCGGAGTTACATAGATCCTAACCCGGATCTGGGGATACCCTGTTAGGTAGCATAAGCTGTGAGGGACCTGTCCGGCGTAGACCGACATGGGTGAAGCAGTGGCTACGTTGGTGTGGCACCTTGGTCTGTACCGATATCCCTTGTGTCGCAACGAGGAGAATATGGGTCTTCTGAGGAGTCATTAAGCACCAACCGACCTTAGAACCTTAAATGACCCAACTTGGCCAATAGAACAGTAGCAGTATGCTACGCCCATTAAGGCTAAACTCTCGTGATGGTTCTGGCCGTAAGAAAAGATTGCGATGCTGGAGTTATGACCGATTGAGGGTAGTCAGTGATATTGGGATCCTCTAGAACCCGGTTACTTCTGATAGGACAGGTCTTAACCAACAAACTTCAAGAGGGTAATACTTAGACCCCATGCTGGCCTTAACTCTAAGGGCTCTCTTGTGTGACTTGTGTGCCTTCCAACTTGACTATTTGCATGCTTGTTATCTAACATATGAGTTTCTTGCAGAGAGTGTTTACAGTCCTTAATCTGGACTCATAACAGGGTTACCTACATTACCCCATGCATGGCATAACATCATACCATTGCATGCATCCTGCATAAAGACTAACCCGTTTCAAGGATCTCAAGGGCTTGTGATGCAGGTCATGATGAACCAACTGTCCAGCAAGGGGCAAAGGGGATTTATTTTCCTCTAGCCATGGTTGTCAGGGGCTATGACCCACTTGATATGGTGAGCCTTGACTCTTGAAGAAGGACTCTCAACAACATGAAGTTCCTTCAATCAAGCTACCAGATTCTAACGATTTTCTTGTCTACCCCGCGAGATCCTTGAAAACATTGCATGCATATATACATATCATTGCATTACAGGTATCCCTTTTTACAGGTTGCTTACCTTCTTCGCTGTTTATTTCAGCCGATCGTCATGAATCCTGAATCATCTACTGAGCAATCCATCAAGGCTCTCCAGGCTCAGAACACCCAGTTCCAAGAGTTGATCATGAGTTTGGCCCAGGGGCAACAAGATCTGAAGACCCTGCTTTTGAAAAAGAAGAAGAAGAGGACGGTGCTGTTCAACCCTAGACGCAAATCTGGGAATGGATCACGAAATGAAGTTGAGCAGACTACCCCATCTGTGGGAAAGGACAACCCCCATGAGAGAGAGGGTCCTAGTCCTGTGGTCTCGGACAACGAGACTGACTTCAATGAAGAGCAGTACCCTCCAGCTGAGGACAGGTATAAACAGTTGGAAGACCGGCTAAGTGCTATAGAAATAAAAAAAGTACCCGGCCTGGACTTCGAAGATCTAGGTCTGTCTTCTGGGGTAGTGATCCCGCACAAATTCAAGGCACCTGCCTTTGCAAAGTACGACGGGGCATCCTGTCCTAAGCTGCATCTCAGGTCATACATGAGGAGGATCCAGCCCTACACGGATGACAAGAATTTGTGGATTCACTTCTTTCAGGATAGTCTGGCAGGGACTCAACTCGACTGGTTCTATCAACTGAATGGAGCCAACATCCGCAGCTGGGAGGACTTGGCCACTGCATTCTATAAACAGTACCAGTACAATGCTGACCTTGCTCCCACGCGCACTCAGCTTCAGGGAATGTCTATGGGTGCAGGCGAAGGTTTTAAAGAATATGATCAAAAATGGAGGGACCTCGCTGGAAGGGTACAACCACCTCTGACTGACCGCGAGCTCGTCGACATGTTCTTGGGGACCCTGTCTGGTCCATTCTTCAACCACCTGATTGGGAATTCTGCTGCTGGGTTTACAGATCTGATCTTGACCGGGGAAAGAATAGAAGCTGGCATCAAGTCGGGGAAAATACATAATGGTGACTCCTCGAACATTGAGAAGAAACCATCCAAGAGAGAATCTAGTGCTGTCAACGTGGTAGCTATTGCAAAGCCGGCCGGCGCTCCTCAGCGTCGCAATCAACAAAGGGAGGAAAGACCCAAAAGGCAATTCACTCCCCTCGGCATGACTTTGTCACAAATATTGCCACAGCTGCTGGAAATCAAGTTGGTAACTCTCATGGACCCTCCAAAGAATCCTAACAGGACACCCTCAAGGTACAACCCCAACGTTCGATGCTCCTATCATTCTGACAGCCCGGGGCATGCTACAGATGACTGTTGGACTTTGAGAACAAGGTTCAGGATCTGATCGACACGAAGGAAGTCCAGTTCGACTCTCCAGAGACTCCGAATGTGATCACTGCTCCCCTGCCAAAACATGGCTAGGATTGAAAAACTTTTGTTTATTCGAATGTTCCAATTGTAATTTTTCTTTGATTGTTCAAACATTTTGTTTCATGTCAAACTTGGTTATTTCATTAATGCATTACACGTGTCTGTTTTGAAGTAATTATGCTTAAAACTGCTTTCATTTTTTTGATGTCAACTCTCAATTAACAATTCTAAGCCTCTTGAGGGAGGATGACGAAAACGATACCACAATCTACAATATGCTTTTGAACAGACCCCGCTGATGAGGTACAGGCATTGTTTCAATTCCTAAACACTGGAGTTATAAGGAAGATAATCCCTCGTCAACCCCTATGAGCCAAAGAAGTAGGAGTTTTTTTCTTTTTTACAAAAAAAATTAAAAAAACCCTCAATCATAACCTGGGGCAGGGTAGTTCTCTCAGCTGATCCAGGTGCACAACGAATGGCATCAAAAGAAGTCCTTCTGAAACAAAAGATAGTGATGGTTCCAAATAACCATAAAAACAGGCAGTCATTACCAAAATCAAAAAGCCAATTAAGTCAAAACCTATGAAGGAGACTTACAAAACTGGGACATCCCGCTGACTGTAATCACAAAAGAAACAGTTCAGGCAAAATTTAGGGATAACACAATCAAAAAAGAAAGAGGTCTTACAAACCCTCAACAAAAAAGGAAATGACTGCCCATTCAAAATAAACTGTCAATATCCGAACCATCACGGGAATATCAGGACAAAAACTCAAATAAGGTCTAACGCACGATCAGCTGAGTTAGGATTGAAGAACATCACGAAGAGCGGACGGGTACAAATAATTTGAGCCTTTATCCTTTTTTTCTTAAACCATGAACCAGGCCACGTTATAACCCTTAAAAGTCCTAGATGAAGCATGGGTTAGTTCGAAAGCATATTGTTATTAAAGGTATCCTGACTCCTTAAGGCTCGCCGTAAAATCTTGAGTTGACATCACATTTTACAAAATTTGCTATGTTTTACTGAAAAATGCATCTTCAAAAACTTCAAGACAGACATAAGCTTTGCATTCTTAAAATAACATTATTTGCATACGACTATTTGTTCGAACAGCAGAGAAATTCGCACGACGAATATCTAAGTGAACAAAAGTACTTCCAACCAAGGGGCATGGCAGGATCATTGTCCATCATCTGGGGCAGTTAAGTCAAGATTCGGAGAATCTCTCAAAAGGCCAACCAACTTGGGGCAAGCCTCCATCTGGATCACTTGGGGCATTGGACGATCAAACGAAGATCTTCTGGTAGTAGGGCAACGCAACACTACTGACGGTGACAACTCCCTGTACTCTGAGAGCATGGACATAGTCGAAAAAATACTACGCATAATCAAAGACCCGCTAGGTTGACACACCTAGGCAAAAATAGGGGCTTCCCGGCGAACCAAAAGGGTTCGGGCAAAAATAAGGGATGAAAATGAAAAAAACTGTACACCCGGCAAGTCGAAAACCTGAAAAGGCGGCTTGGGCAAAAATGGGTATCCCGATGGATTGAAAACCCGAAAGGGCGGTCCAGGCAAAAATTAGGGATCAAAGCGTACGACTATGTCCCGGTATCTCGTCACTTGCCTACCAGAAGAAGATTTGTCAAACGGAAGTCATCAAACACCTTCACAGGTACCTTCTTCTCCAATAGAAACTGGGGCAATAATGAGTTGTCTAAATGATCCGGTTGCCCTATCCACCAAAGTGCCAAGGTAAGTCCAGCTGAAGAATGTGACTAAGATACTTTCACTCCCTGCAGAGTACAGACGCCTCTCCCCGGCTTTATTCACAGTCATTCCCTTCAGGGCTTATAACCGGGTTATCCTCAGCTAATTACCACAGAAAGATCGTTCTCGGCGAGGTTCGTCCTATCCCCAGCGGAGTTATCATCAGCACCTCAGCAAAGTGCCCCTCTTTCCCCACAGAGTTATCTCCCCGCAGAGCAATCTATTCACCAAGTTTATTCCCCAACGGAGTCATCTTCTCCTACCGGTTTATTCTTGCAATCATCGTCCCCCAGCGGAAACGAAGAACCCTACTCTTCAAGATCAGCCCAGGATTCAGCGAACTTCCCGACATTCGTCAAGGACTTATTTTCCTAGACGGAGATACATTCAAAAACATTACATTATCATAAACATGACACATGCATCATGTCACATTATCTCATTTATGCTGAGAATGTAACCGCTTGATCCATACCATGCATTGCATATGACTGACCTTTACCTTTCAGGAAGGATACAGTTAAATGATCAGCTACGTCGAAGTAGACCAATTCAGTCAAAGCAGACAAATCCAGTCAAAAGGAGCCAATCCAGTCAAAATAGACAAATTCAGTCAAAAGAAGACAAGTCCAGTTAAAATTAATCCCACCCGTCGTTATAGACACTCGTCGTTATAGACACCCGTCGTTATAGACACTCGTCGTTATAGACACTCGTCGACATAGACACTCATCGTTATAGACACTTGTCGTTATAGACACTCGTCGTCATAGACTCTCGTCGTCATAGACACTCGTCGTTATAGACACTCGTCGTTATAGACACCCGTCGTTATAGACACTCGTCGTTATAGACACTCGTCGTTATAGAAACTCGTCGTTATAGACACTCGTCGTCATAAACACTCGTCGTTATAGACACCCGTCGTTATAGACACTCGTCATTATAGACACTCGTCGTCATAGACACTCGTCGTTATAGACACTTGTCGTTATAGACACTCGTCGTCATAGACACTCGTCGTCATAGACACTCGTCGTCATAGACACTCGTCGTCATAGACACTCGTCGTTATAGACACTCGTTGTTATAGACACTCGTCGTCATCGACACTTGTCGTTATAGACACTCGTCGTCATAGACACTCGTCGTCATAGACACTCGTCGTCATAGACACTCGTCGTCATAGACACTCGTCATCATAGACACTCGTCGTTATAGACACTCGTCGTCATAGACACTCGTCGTTATAGACAGTCGTCGTCATAGACACTCGTCGTCATAGACACTCGTCGTTATAGACACTCGTCGTCATAGACACTCGTCGTTATAGACACTCGTCGTTATAGACACTCGTCGTTATAGACACTCGTCGTTATAGACACTCGTTGTTATAGACACTCGTTGTTATAGACACTCGTCGTTATAGACACTCGTCGTTATAGACACTCTTCGTTATAAACACTCATCGTTATAGACACTCGTCGTCATAGACACTCGTCGTTATAGACACTCGTCGTCATAGACACTCGTCGTTATAGACAGTCGTCGTCATAGACACTCGTCGTCATAGACACTCGTCGTTATAGACACTCGTCGTCATAGACACTCGTCGTTATAGACACTCGTCGTTATAGACACTCGTCGTTATAGACACTCGTCGTTATAGACACTCGTTGTTATAGACACTCGTTGTTATAGACACTCGTCGTTATAGACACTCGTCGTTATAGACACTCTTCGTTATAAACACTCATCGTTATAGACACTCGTCATTATAAACACTCGTCGTTAAAGACCACTCGTCCATGAGGATAACCTGTCAGTAGAGATAACTCACCAACCTTACTACATTACCAGACTCGGTTCCTGTATCTTGCCAGGGCACGTCTGAAGAGTTTAAGGATCCGATTCCTGTATCTTGCCAGGGTGTATCTATTGACGACTGTATTCTCCGGACTCTGTTCCTGTATCTTGCCAGGGCACGTTTGAAGAGTTTAAAGATTGGATTCCTGTATCCAGCCAGTGCACATCTACATAAAGAGTTTGAAGATCAACTCCTGTAACAGGCCAGGTAATTATTTTTCTTTCTCAGGTACACAAGTTTCTCGCTAAGGAATCTCTTACGCGATCGACAACCTCCCGATGGCATCTATAAGTCCATCTCCACAAATATCCATTGCAGTTCCAAATGGCATCTATAAGCCCATTCCCGACAAGGTTCTACCAACAGTCTCCAAATGGCATCTGTAAGCCCATTCCCGCCATCACGTTGCTGATACTCTACTATGCAAGTGCAAATTTCTGGGCACTCTAGTGTTCAATCATCTTCCACCTTCAGATCACGAAAGGCACGCAAGCCAATCTACATCCTCAGGTTTAAGAAGATTGAACAGGGGCAACTGTTGTACCCCAAAATTTGCCCTCCCATATTTCTCAAAACATTTCAAGAAAAATTCACAAGTCCAACCCGGCGCGTCATATTCAGGTGTTCTTTCACCAAGATATCTCTGATAACGTATTCTCAAATTCAGGTTCGGCTCAAGAGTCAATTCTTTAAAGAAGGTATCCGAATGTGCGAGTTTTCTTGAAGAAATATGGTGAAAAAATGGGCTGAAAGTGCAGTTTTTACGCGCTAAAAAATTCATAACTTGAAGATCGTGACTCGTTTTGAACCCATTCCGGTGGCCAAAATTCCGTCTTGACATTATCTACGTTTTCATCTCTCACGGCTGGAAGCCAATTTCGATTAGAAGGTTTTCAAAAATGTGGATTTATCAAGTATTTTCATACAAAAAATTTGTGACAGAAGTTTATTTGCGTCATGTTCCGAAAATCATAACTTGGTCGATTTTCATTGTATCGAGCTGGTTCCGGTGCCAAAATTTCAAAAATTGAGTTGGCTACATTTTCACAGAAGGTATTGAGTTCAAACGGTATTCAAAAGGCCTTTGTTTTTTGCTCAAAGTGCGTGACACGCTGAAAATCCTGAATGCTGAAAATTATTTCATCTGGGCCGAAACTTCGAAAATTCATAACTCGGTCAATTTTTATCGGATTGGGTTCATATTTTTACACAAGGTCAATGACTCATAGATCTACAACTTTGCTTCAAAAGTCGAGACCGGATTATGCTCCAATCAATACCAGTTTTTTATTGAAGAACGTGTCAGAGTCGACACTGGAGCCCAAAATAAGTTTGTCTGAGCTGAAACTTCAAAAATTCATAACTAATTCACCGTTTATCCGACTGAGCCGATTTTCGGACAGGAGTTAGTTATCGATGTCGGATACATTTTGTTTTCACATTTCAACTTAAAAAATTGCACTTAAGTCCCTGCGATTTAGCCTGGAAAGTGACGAACTCAAGTAAACATTGGAGACCCAATTGCACATTCAAAGCCCATTTTCTTTACCCTAATTTCCATTATATAATCACCTTCTTTTCACACAAACCAGGGAGGAGAAAGAGAGAGAAAAAAACTTTGCCACAACACTGTTAGAATATCAAATTCTTTCAAGAACCCTAAAACCTTGAAATCCTTATTACAAACTCATCTCTCACTACAAACAAGCCATCTCAGTTACAAACCAACATCTCACTACTTCTTCAGTAAGGGTAAGGCTGGCTTGATCTCCATGATCCAAAAGACATAAAAGCATTCAGGTCACTAATTTTCCAGTAAGGGTAAGATTGATTTGATCTCCATGATCAAAAGGGTATAATCATTCATACATGCCATATTGTGCCTAAACATTAAATTTCTTCATATATTGGCTTTATTTGCATTTTATGATTTTATTTAATGTGTTCATGAGATTCAACACTGCAGATTTAGACAGGATCCCATGCAGGTTCATTAAGGAACGTTGAGGCCAGAACACAAATGGCCAACAGCCAGAACACAAATGACCATGAAACCCAATCCAATGGCCAAAGAATGCAGACCACGGTACTCAGGAGTCAATGAACACGCACGTGATGCCAGAAAGTCAAACAAGACTTTTTGTCTAATGGGCCAGAATATTTCAAAAAAACCTCCCCTTGGGCCTGAAACCCCCCATGGTTTGCATCATTTTTATTTTTTATTTGATTTTCCTTTTCATTCTTTTAATTGTTTTTAATTGTTTTCTTTAATTTCATAAATTAATTTCCATAAGATAAAGTACAGAAAAATAAAAAATGTTTATTTTATTAATATTAATTTCACCATTATTATTTTTGTAAATAAACCTTAAACAATTAATTTAGTTAATTTAGGTTTCAATTTCAACATTTTTCTTAATAAATTAAAATATGTAGAAATTAGGGTTTTTTAACATTCTCATCTTTTTTTTTAATAAATAATTTTCTCATCATTATTATTATTATTAATTACTAATTTATTTTGTAAATAAACATGTACATAAATTCTTTAGTAAATTAGGTTAAACTTTCATATTTTTCATTAATAATTAACAACAATTTAGAATTAGGGTTTCTCTTCAATTTTAATTTCTTATTCCATTAAATACCAAAAACCTAAAAAACATTTCTTTTCTTTTAATTAAATAATTAATTAACTTTTAATTCAATTTAATTCCAAAAGGGTCCAACGCCCTCGAACGTTCTATTTTCTATTCTTTTCGCGCATTTATTCTTATTTTTCTTGTAAATATTATGTAACTGTTCAAGCCATGTAATAGTAACTAGGTTTTACTTTCCGCATTTTATTAAAAACGGGTCTTTGTTAATTTGGCGATGTATAGACCCGCGCCTTGTAATAGCGTAGGATTTTACTTTCCGCATTTAAATTTCCGCACTTTTAAATTATAATTGCATGAAAGAATGTATGGCCTAAATTAAAAACAAGCGTAGATCACCATGATGCATGTACAAGATAAAACATAACATGAAAATAACACACAAATTCACACACCACTCTTAGGGTACGCCTCACTGTTGCCTTACCTTCGAAACGTGGTCGTCGAGTATAGGACGTCTTAGTAAGTCCTTATGTCCATGACATGATCCAGTTGCCTCGGAAAAGTTGCCTCGGATTAAAAAAAGATCAATGGCATAAGGGTAGCTTCTAAGGTGTCCTACTGTTGCTCTGGTGACCACACTGTCCCTAAAAACGAATTGACTCGAACACCTCCAACGGTGGTGCTACCTATCTCTCAATGGTGGGATGACACTACCTTAAGGACATTTACACAGCCTAATTCCTTAGGGTAGGTAGATGACTCGTAGATACTTGCTTTATTAAAAAACAAATCAAAACTCTTTTCACACCGACACTTTTCAAAAAGCTTTCAAACAAATTTTGCATACACTCTTGAGGACAGATACAAGAGTTACTTAGAAATTTTTCAAACGAAACGTTTTCAAACCCACACACACTTGAAAAGCAAACATTTTGAAAACATAAGAGCAAGTACCTAAGAGCCCATGGATAACCATGGATAGAAAGGGTGCTAACACCTTCCCTTTCTATAAATCTACCTCCCGAACCGAGAGACATCTCAAAGAAGGAATTTTGCTGTGCTTTTGTCCTTTCCATGTTGGAGAACATAAAAGACGGTGGCGACTCTTGCTTACCGCGACATACGCGATCCAACTTTAAACAGTCAGTTCTATTTCCACCGATCATACCAACCCTCTGAAGAGAAGGATGCCTTTGGAATAACTCAAAATTACCAAAAGATGAGCAAGATATGCTTCTTTGAAGTTCAAAACCCTAGCTCCTAGATCAAGAAACATGCTTTGAGGAACTTTGACAATTTTGAACAAACTTCTTGTACCAAACCAAATTCTTTGCAAATATAAGTTGTTTAGGATGATAATGAGAACTCATAGCAACCACAACCACTTCTATATCTTGAGAATTGAGAGAAATATGCACTTGTGATCAATGGGTACAAGGCCTTGTCAAAGCATGACAACTCCTTCAATCAACCCCTTGTACTTTTGAATCAATCTTGATAATTTGGAAATATAGTGAACCAAAATAACCTTGCCATGCCATCCCTTCCAAAACAACTTCCATGGTGAGGTTTGAACTTCTCAACCTTCATTGACTAGGTCATGGGAATAAACTCATGAACCCATGGATCAACTTGCTAAGCCTCATTTCCTTTTATTAATTAAAAGGAAAGTAAAAAAAAACATGAATGATTACACAAGAAAATCAAGTCAAGGTGCTTGGTGATTCCTCAAAGAGGAAAGCTAAAGATAGGAAGGAGAACCAAAAGCCCTAATGTGATCTTGTTGTGATTGAATCAATAAGGTATGGTAAGGGGATCTTAGGGGAAAAAATGGGGGTACAACAGCTGCCCTTGTTTAAGTTTCTTCTATCCGGAGATATGAAGGTTAAAAATCTTCATGTTGACGCGATCGAAGATACTTAAATATAAATAAAACCCTATTTTTGACCATAAGATGCCATGCAATGCTTATGAATATGAGCTCACATGGACAAATACAAACGAACGCAAAACACCATTGGGGATGTAACAATAATAAAGAAACAAGAGAGCGACCCGACCAGGAAAATAAACCACTGGTGGATTAAAAGACCTGAGCCAGAGAGGATGGTAAAATGGTCAAGGGATACACCAACTCCTACTGGAGGTAAAGCTACCAACATTCACCGAAGGTAGAAGGAAAATAAATATCAACACCGATGTTCACTAAAGGTGAGATACCAACACTCACTGAAGGTAGAAGGAAAAGAAATATCATAGCATCTCCGTTCACTGACGATGAACTACCAACGTTCACTGAGGATAGCAAAAAGATAACAAACACAAACTTTCACTGATGGTGATCTACGAACTTTCACTGAAGGTAGAAAGAGAATATATCATAGCACCGCCGTTCACTGACGATGAACTACCAACGTTCACTGAAGGTAGCAAAAATATAACAAACACCAACTTTCACTGATGGTGATCTACTAACTTTCATTGAAGGTAGAAAGAGAATATATCATAGCATCGCCGTTCACTGACGATGAACTACCAACATTCACTGAGGGTAGCAAAAAGATAACAAATACCAACTTTCACTGATGGTGATCTACCAACTTTCACTGAAGGTAGAAAGAGAATATATCATAGCACCACCGTTCACTGACGATGAACTACCAACATTCACTGAGGGTAGCAAAAAGATAACAAACAACAACTTTCACAGATGGTGATCTACCAAATTTCACTGAAGGTAGAAAGAGAATATATCATAGCACCGCCGTTCACTGATGATGAACTACCAACGTTCATTGAGGGTAGCAAAAAGATAACAAGTTTCCCTAGAATTCTGGCATTTCGCTTAGAACGAGTCTCAACTTCTTCTTTAACCGAGGTAATCTTCCTGGAAAGGGTAAGATGTAGGCTATCTCAAATAAAGAGACTTCCACTTGCAAAGATTTCACAACGAGTTGTTTCTGTGAATTTAAAAGTTTTGCCCTCCACTAGCGTAAACTGATGACAGACTGCAAACTGTCCACTCATAGAGGAGATAACAAAAAGTTTACGTCGACTTTTACAGGGAAGCACAAGTTGCTTAAATAAAGAGACCTACTACTTGTTGTCATGAAGGATTGTAAAAAGAAATGACTTTCCGGGGATCGAAATATGGCTTCCTGGGGAAAGAAATATGACTTCTTGGGAAAATGCCATGATATTCTTGCTAAGGAGATAAAGTCTTCTTGTGCAAAATAAATGCACAAACCAAAACTCGAAGCTTTCAGGAATCCAAAGTAAATAATATTATTGTGGAACCACAGATTCAAACTAGAAATAAACTGGAATGGAACAGTCAACCAAAATACATCCTTTGAGAAATAAACTCAAGAGGGAAAACCAAATCCATCCAAACAAGGAGCTGTATAGGAAGGCTAAAGCAAAAATCTTCCACGAGGGACAACTCAGTGGGGAAATTGAAAGAATATACGCTTTCTGCTTAGGACCAACACTCTATTGAAGAGAGGACAACGTAACTCTCCAAAACAGGGTGATATGTCAACAAAACATTAAAAAATGTCAACGAACACTGATTTGCCAATTTTAGCTATGCATGATGTATGTATGAATGTATGAGTGTTATCGTGCGTATGCTGACAAAACAGATACACAACCCTGGGAGTAACCAAGCAAAACCAACTCTGGCACAAACAATACTCGACTAAACCACATCCAGGATGATCATTCCAAGAAAAAGTAAATGCCAACTGAGGAAACAAAACCTACTGCCTGTTTTAGCTTTACTGGGGAGAAACACAATCCGGAAGTAAACAAATCAAAATGATAAAATAGTACAGATACAGGGATAAAACATACTTCTCTAGGATTCACCATGGAAACAAACATTTTCAAAAGTAACACTTCTACCCGAGATTGCAAAACCTGTCTCAAGTAAAGCAGATGGACACCAAATCATCAAAAAATTCACTGGGGAATTAAGGCCTACTTCATTGGGGAGATTAACAACACATCTTCAAAGGGAAAACCATAATACATTCTTCACTAGCGAAACCAGGGACCTGCGCTCTTCAAGAGTGATTATGGTACCAACTTCTCGGGAAAAAGAACTTCCATTAGACCGAACGAAAACTTCATTGGAGAAATCATGGATTGAAACTTCACATCATGAAAATTCAGAAAAGAGGAGAAATGATCCAAACTTGACCGAGGATAATGGAGTCACAAACCCAATACGGCAAATCATCCTGAGTAAACCTTCCCGAGGGGAACAAAAACTTCTTAAAATAAACTGGAGTTTGTTCATTCCCGGGATCACCATTTTTGTTTCCATTATTTCATCACAGATTCCAAGGTAAAAGGGAATTGTAAATTCTTTTTGAAAAATCGATTTTGTTATTTAATCTTTTTGCTTTGAAAGTTATTATCAATAATAAATGGAGTCTTTGCAAGCTAAATGAAATAAGAAATACAAAGAATTGAGTAAAAGCTCAAATTTCATTAATAGAATGGTAGTCTGCGAATGGCGAGACTCCATGGATAATTACAAAGTTTGGAAAATGGTAATATATAATGGAAAAGATACATTGAGATACAATGACCACTATCCCCTCTAACAACTTTTGAAATCCTGAGCAATAACTTATGTTGAAGTGTGATGAGAATCCGAGAAGATTGTTGCTCCAATGATCAAGTCTCGTCTGATGTAGTTACTTACCAAGAAAGTCCCTAACTTTTTCCTAAGTTGCCCTTGCGGGTTTTCAACTTAGCGGGAAATTTATTCTGTTTATGTCTTTAATTTTTTCCTAGACCACCCTTTCGGGTTTTTGGTCTATCGAGACACTCTTTTTTTCCTAAGCCGCCCTTTCGGGTTTTCAACTTAGCGAGCTGTTCTTTTATTTCTTTAGGCGAAGTATTTCTTGACTGCATCAACATTCATGGGACGTGGGAACTCCTCGCCATCCATATTTTCAAGAATTTATGCACCGCCAGAGAAGGCTTTCTTGACAACATATGGGCCTTCAAAGTTGGGAGTCCACTTGCCCCTAGAATCAGTGTTGAAAGACATGATCTTTCTGAGCACGAGGTCACCTTCTCTAAATTCACGAGGTTTGACCTTCTTATCAAAAGCCTTCTTCATCCTTTTCTGATATAACTGTCCATGACACAAAGCCATCATTCTCTTCTCTCCGATCAAATTCAATTGGTCAAACCTATTCTGGACCCATTCAGCCTCTGACAACTTTGTTTCCATTATCACACGCAAAGAGGGAATATCAACCTCGATTGGTAGCACTGCTTCCGTTCCATACACCAGGGAGAACGGGGTTGCTCCTGTTGAAGTGCAGACAAATGTCCGCTATCCATGTAAAGCAAAAGGGACCATTTCATGCCAATCTTTATAAGTAATAACCATCTTCTGGATGATCTTCTTGATATTCTTATTAGCAGCTTCAACAACCCCATTCATCTTCGGCCTATATGGAGATGAATTGTGATGAACAATCTTGAATTCTTCACACAGTTCTGTCATCATTTTATTGTTCAAATTCGAGCCATTGTCGGTGATAATTCTGCTCAGCACACCATACCGACATATACGATTATTCTTGATGAAACGCATAACCACCTGCTTAGTAACATTGACATATGAAGCAGCCTCCACCCATTTGGTGAAGTAATCAATTGCTACCAAGATGAAACGGTGTCCATTCGATGCTTTGGGTTCTATCATCCCAATCATGTCAATACCCCACATAGAGAAATGCCATGGGGAAGAGATCACATTGAGAAGTGTCAGAGGCACATGGACCTTATCTGCATAAACCTGACATTTATGACACTTCTTTGCAAATTTATAAAAATCAAATTCCATTGTCGGCCAATAGTAACCCGCCCTTAGCATCTTTTTAGCCATCGAATGTCCATTGGCATGAGTTCCAAATGAACCTTCATGAATCTCATGCATCAACATGTCTGCTTCGTGTCTATCCATACATCTGAGCAAGACCATGTCATAATTTCTTTTATACAACACATTTTCACTGAGGAAGAAACTGCCAGCCAATCTTCTCAGTGTCTTTCTATCTTTCTTCGAAGCGCCAATCGGGTATTCCTGAGTCTGAAGAAAATGCTTGATGTCATGATACCAAGGTTTTTCATCTGCTACCTCCTCTGTTGTAAACACATGGGCGGGCCTATCCACTCACCGGACCATAATTCGAGGTATATCATTCCAAGTATTTACTTGGTACATAGAAGCCAGAGTTTCCAGAGCATCCGCAATTTGATTTTCATCTCTAGGAATGTGATGGAATTCAACTTTGTTAAAGAAGGGTAACAATCTTCTAGCATAATCTTTGTAAGGGATAAAGCCGGGGTGAGGAGTATCCCATTCTCCTTTAATCTGATTTATTACCAAAGCTGAATCACCATACACATCTAGATTTTTAATTCTGAGATCAATAGCTTCTTCGAGACCCATGATGCAAGCCTTGTATTCTGCCATATTATTAGTATAATCAAACGTTAACCTTGCGGTAAAAGGAATGTGCGATCCACGTGGAGTGACAATCACATCACCAATTCCTTTACCATAAGAATTCACAGCTCCATCAAATATAATACTCCAACGAGATTCATGGTCAGGACCTTCCTCAGGAAATGGTTCATCACAATCTTTCACTTTCAGGAACATCAAATCCTCATCGAGGAATTCATACATCACAGACTGATAATCATCAACTGGTTGGTGAGAAAGATGATTTTCCAACACGCTGCTCTTAATAGCCTTTTGAGTGCGGTATTCGATGTCATATTCAGATAACAACATCTGCCAGTGGGAAATTCTCTCAGTAAGAGCAGGCTTTTCAAAAATGTTCTTGATTGGATCCATTTTGGAGATCAACCAAATGGTGTGATTTAACATATACTGCCGCAAACGCTTTACCGCCCAGGCCAAAGCACAACATGTCTTTTCCAGCACAGAATACCACGACTCACAATCAGTGAACTTTTTACTGAGGTAATAAATGGCGAACTCTTTCTTCCCCGTTTCATCTTGTTGTCCCAGAATACAACCCATGGAATTATCTAACACTGTCAGATACATAATCAACGGTCTTCCTTCTACGGGAGGGAGCAAGATAGGAGGTTCAAGCAGATATTCTTTAATACTTTCAAATGCCCTTTGGCAGTCATCCGTCCATACACAACCTTGATATTTCTTTAACAACTTAAAGATCGGTTCACATGTTGCAGTCATGTGGGAAATGAATTTAGAAATATAATTCAAACGCCCGAGGAAACCTCTGACTTGATTTTCAGTCCTTGGCACTGGCATCTCTTGAATTGCTTTGACTTTATCAGGGTCAACTTCAATTCCTTTCTGGCTAACAATGAAACCCAAAAATTTCCCCGATCGAACACCGAGCGTACATTTATTTGGATTCAAGCGGAGACGATACTTCCTCAAACACTGAAACAACTTCAACAAATCTTCTACATGCCTTTCTTTAGTATGGGATTTGGAAATCATATCATCAACATATACTACGATTTCCTTGTGCATCAGATCTTTGAATAGGGTTGTCATAGCCCTCTGGTACGTTGCACCAACGTTCTACAACCCGAAGGGCATCACTCTGTAACAGAATGTTCCCCAGGATGTGATAAACGTTGTTTTTTCCATGTCCTCAAGCGCCATTCTTATTTGATTATACCTGGAAAATCCGTCCAATGAACGAGAATACTTTGAATTTTGATGTGCTATCCACTAACATATCAATGTGTGACAATGGAAAATCATCTTTGGACCAACTTTATTTAGATCTCTGTAATCTACGCACATGCGGACTTTTCCGTCTTTTTTCGGTACTGGGACAATATTGGAAATCCATTGAGGATACACTGATGTCACAAGAAAACCAGCATTAATCTGCTTTAAAACCTCCTCTTTGATTTTTACTGCCATATCTGGGTGATTTCTTCTCAACTTCTATTTGATTGGCGGACACTCTGGCTTCAACGGTAAATGGTGCTCCATAATATCTGTATCTAGACCAGGAATATCTTGATAAGACCAAGAAAAAATATCCACATACTCATTCAACAGCTCAATCAACCTTCTCTTCATATCAGGATGCAACAATGCTCCAATCTTGACTTCCTTCAGATCTTCTTCTGAACTCAAATTGATCACTTCCAATGGCTATTTATATGGCTGAATGATATTTTCCTCGTGCTCAAGCAACCGTGAGAATTCTTCTGGAATCTCATCATAATCTTCTTCTTCAGCCCCATACACAGGACATTCAAAGTTGGGAGAGGGTGCAGGGTCATTATATTCAACAAGTTTTTTAATTAATCTGCACATATGATTTATGATTGCTTTTAGAAACTGACACATATAACAAGTGATCATGCAGACTGAATTTCAGTTATTATTTATTTTGAAGGGTTTTTTTTTATTACCATTTTTCGAGAAAAAGCAGAAAATAAAGACACAATTTGGGAAACAAAGACAACTTTTATTATTGATTTTAAAAGTCACAGCAACAGATAAGCCCTACAACATTAATACTTCCACCTTGGGCAGAGTGAAAGCTTTTCAAAAAGATTAACAAAACAAATTACTTGGAAACATGTACGCAAGAAGGAACACCAATGGTGATCCAGTTCTGGACCCTAACTCTGTGCGTCGCATAATTCGGCCTTTCCTGCTCTGCTTTATCTTCCACAATAGCATTGATCCTGGAAACAGTTGGACGAAGATAACCCCCGCTACTTAAGATGTCTTGATATTTGCTTGCAGTAGACTTCGGCTTCATGCCCTTACCTTTATCATTCTTCAAAGAAAATCCCAAGCCAGCTCTGTTCTTGTTCACAGGTGGATCCACAAACTTTCCCCACACTTCACTATGACCCTTACGCACAACCTGTTGCGCATCCTTAAGCGAAACCATGGAATTCTCATTTCCTCTTATATTGTCAATGGATAAGGCTTGGAACTAGGTTCCAACAGCAGCTTCATCCGCCTCCACAATGCTGAAAGAGGACAAATGAGATATTAATAATGCATGTTCCCCATTTACGATCACTACTTTCCTTTCACGTACAAACTTCTGTTTCTTGTGTAAAGTTGAAGTGACAGCCCCTGCCTCATGTATCCATGGTCTTCCTAGCAAACATCTATAAGCGGGTACAATATCCATTACCTAGAAATTAATCTGAAACAAATATGGTCCTATATGAATAGGAAAGTCCACCTCACCAATAACATATGTCCTTGATCCATCCAACGCTTTCACAATGATGCCACTCGGGCGCATAAGTGTTCCTTGATATTTCAACTTCATAAGTGTACTCCTCGGTATAACGCTCAAAACAAACCCATTATAAATCAACACATTGGATAGTGAATCATTCTTGCAGTTCATAGAGATGTGGAGGGCCAAGTTGTGATTGCTTCCTTCATCTGGTAATTCATCGTCACAGAAGCTCAAGTTATTACATGATGTAATGTTCCATATTACACTGCTGAATTGGTCTATTGGCATATCACTCTCCACAAAAGCTTGGTCCAGTACCCTCATCAAGGATTCTCTATGAGCAGAGGAGTTCATCAATAGAGCCAAAATAGATATTTTTGAAGGAGTCTGCAGTAGCTGATCTACAATTCTGTAGTCGCTCATCTTGATTAGCTTCAAAATATCATCCACTTCTTGCTCTAACGCGGCCCCATTAGTCTCACCCGTAGCCTTCTTGGGTCCAACATTCTCACCAATTTTCTTTCCAGCGCTATCATCTCTTTGAATGACTGGTGCAAACACACGACCGCTACGGATCACCCTGCTATTTTCAGCAATATTCCCAACATCAGGCATTGGCTGGATGGGAACTTCCACTCCATCCTCTAAGATTGTAGCGTTGTATTTGTAAGGCACAACCTTATCTGACTTGTAGGGGATAGGACCCGATAAACTAATCATCAATGGGGTAACAACTGGCTCTCTATAATACTCAACTTCAAGATGGGCGGGTTCCCCAAAATAAGGTACAATGACGTTTACCCCTTCTTCAACATAATCAGTCATTATTGAGTCATTTCTAGAAAAAATCCTCATCTGAGGAGAAATACTCATCTGCGGAGACATACTCTTCATCCGACTCTTCTGCCATCAAACAAACCTCAACCATATCAACTTCATGGTAATCATCCCTTTGACTTATAACCTTGATAATTCCCTTATCTAACAATGACTGAACACCCTTCTTTACGATTGAACATCCTCGAGAATCTTGGCAGCAAACTCGGTAAGATCCATATTAGTGTTCCACCTGACCAGCCATATGGCATAAGGTAGCATGCAATTGCACAAGGTCCTCCTTCATATACTCTACATAAAAAATTCTGAATTCTCCAGGACATCCAGAAACCATATTCACCTCCTCTTCATACTCTGCCCTAGGCCTGATTATGTAGATTAGGCCCTCATCCATCATTTCTTGTAAATCAACCTTTATCTTATCGCAACCCTGTATATCTGTACTGTAAATAGCACAACCAGCATGGTCATGCGTATAGTAGCTAAATTCATAAAGGTATGCATGCATCCTTACCAAATCTCCTTTAACCAGATTAATATCAAAAATCCGGAAGTTGCCTGGACAACCGGCCACCATATTCACAACATTTACTTCCCCATGCTTGGGTAGAGGTTTGTCTTTCACATTAGGTCCCACATCCTTGAAAGATAGAACACCAGACTTCACCAACTTGTGCACCTCAGTCTTTAAAGATAACAATTCTCAACATTATGCCCTGGTGCTCCCTGATGAAAAGCACATGTTTGATATGCTTTGTAGTATCAATGCAATAGTGATGGTACGACAGGAGGTGGTTGGGTCTGAACCAGCTTCTTCTGAATCAATGCCGATCGTAACTCTATATAGCTAATAGGAATAGGGTCATAACTCTCCCTTCTTTGATTATGCCCTTGATTCCCCTGCTGGGATAGTCTTTGATAAACAACAGTAGTTGGAGCTGCACCCACAATTGGAGTAACTGAGGCGACCTGCTGATAATGCTGATAATTCCTTCTAGGAGTATTAACCCTCCTCTCTTGCATAACAACCTTTGCATCCCCTTCCTTCTTCTTGGTAAACCCATAAGATGGTTTCTTCACACCTCCATAACTTTCACTCTTCGTTAAGCGGCCCTCTCTTACAGCCTCTTCTAAGCGGATACCCATTCCTACCATTTCAGTAAAGTCACTTGGCACACTTTCCACCATCCTTTCGTAGTAGAAAGCACCCAACATTTTCAAGGAAATCTTAGTCATCTCCTTCTCTTCCATGGGAGGAATCACTTGGGCGGCTACCTCACGCCATCTCTGTGCATATTCTTTGAATGATTCCCTGTCTTTCTGAACCATGGCCCTGAGTTGATCACGGTCAGGTTCCATGCCCATGTTGTACTTATATTATTTGATGAATGCTTCTCCCAAATCATTAAAAGTATGGATATTGGCGCTATCCAAACTCATATACCACTTCAGCCCAACACCAGTCAAACTATCCCGAAAAAAGTGAATCAGCAGACGCTGATCATCAGTATGGGTAGACATTCTCCTCACGTACATCACCAGATAAGCACGAGGGAAAGTGTTGCCCTTGTACTTCTCAAACTCTCGGACCTTAAACTTAGCAGGTATCTTAACATTCGGAACCATGCATAGCTCATTCACATTCTGCCCAAATAGCTCTTTTCCCCTGAGGGCCTTCATCTCTCTTCGCATCTTGTCAAACTACTCTTGAAAATCATCCATTCTGTCATAAAGACCCAAGTCTTCACTCGGTGGAGGTAAAGGACGACACACATCATCATTAACAAACAAAACCATATTCAAGGACGGAGGTGCAGCAGGAGCAGCATGCACCACATGAGGTGCCAGAGTAACAATAGTCTGAATAATCAGAGTATCTCGAGGACCAAGATTAAAACCTTTAGGTGAAAAACTCTTTGGCATTCCCTGTGGATAACCTTGAGGCATGTGATTCTGAACAGTAGCTGAAGTAGCGGATACGGGAACAGTCGGAGCTTCAGTAGTTGCCCTTGTTGGTTAAGGTTGAACACTCGGTGGCTGATTCTGAGCAGCCACCAGAGCTTCCATCAGAGTAGTCAGATTGGCCATGCCGGCCTTCAAATAAGAAACCTCCTCGCGCAGCTCGCGATTCTCTTGTTCTAGGTTGTCTATCTTCTTTCTGAAATTAGCCCGAGTGTTGTAGTGGTGAGTCAGCTTGCTGAACGAAGTAAAGAAGCTTGGTAAGACACCTGGATATGGATAACAAATGCAAGAAATATGTACAATATGATGTATGATATGCAATGCACATGATTTTATTTAATATTTCAAGGGATTTAAAATTTGTGGACATATTGCAAATATCAAAGTAATAACGCATTTGAAATACTGAAAAATTTTATTATAACAATTCCAAAATGGATTACTAGTTTCAATGATCCCAAGTACAAGATGAAATAAAAATCTAAAACCCTGAGAAGTAAAACTGATAGAGATCACTCTATACGCTGGCGCTTCCCTGTGAGCCTGGAAATCTGAGCCTTCAACCTCTTCTTTTCTTCCGCATGTCTGATGGCAACCTCCTTCCAATCACGTGAATCAGGAAGTGAGTGATCAGCATATGATTGAAGCTTATGAGAAAATAAATCCCCTTGCCTCTCCATAGTCTCTACCGCTCGACTCTCAAGGATCTCAATCAAGTCGTCTTTCTCCTTTAAGTCTGCTCTATATGAAATCTCTAAAGTTTGGAACTTGTTCTTCCAAGCGTCCTTTTCCTATTGAATCCTAAGCAAAGCATGTTGCAACTTTTCTAGATCCTCTAATAAGGGAGGAGTGGTCTTCACAAATAGATCAGGCATATGTGTTTCCCGGGAATATGACATCTTCAACTGAATAGCTCTCGTTTGGACCCACTGAAGATATGGCTCAACGAAACAACACCCCTAGGTCACAAATCCTTCCTACTCTTCTTATAAATGTGACACCAGGCCTTCGCAATCTGCTCCCTAGCTTCCCTATGGTATTCTCATTCCTTCAGAAAGAAACTACTCAAATGAATACTATTTGGTTTATCCCTCATCGGATAACTAAGCTGTCATCGTGCAAGAACAAGGTTATAGTTAATTCCTCCCTTTGTACCAAGAAGAGGTACATTTGGGAAACTACCACAACTGTCAATAATCTCTTTATCCTGAAAAGCTCGATGATACCAATGAATATCCGAGTGAGTAAGTGCCATGATCTTAGGATCCCAACGGGGTTCTTTCTTGACATCCCAAAAAGCATCAGACTGAGGCATATGAGAGATAAACCACCGGTACAACAGAGGCGTGCAACAAATAATCTTCCCCCCATGATAAGAATTCCTAAGATGAATAGAGTAATAAGCATCACCCAACAAGGTAGGAACTGGGTTTCCAATCATGAAGATCCCGATAACATTAATCTCAACAATCTTGTCCATATTAGGAAATAAGAGCAACCCGTAAGAAAGTAGAGAAAAGATGACTTCAAAAGCGATTGTACTCTTCATCCTGGCAAAGTAACGAGCTTTCTCCAATAAGAACTGAGCTGGTAATCCTATAATCCCTCCTTTAGTAGTCATATGGGCTTCCACCCCATACTTCCCTAAATGAATCAAAGCAGCAATCTCATGTGGTTTTGGCTCACCCTCCAAACCAGTAAAAGGAACATGATCGGTAACAGGTAAATCCAATAAATAAGAATACTCCTCTAGTGTGGGCATCAACTGATAGTCGGGAAAAGTAAAGTAATGATACATCGGATCATAGAACTGGACCAAGGTCGAGAGAATACCCTCCTTCATCTTCGGCTTCATGAGAGGAATAATGGATCTATACTTCTTCCGAAAGTCTGCCGAACACTCGATCTCGGGAATTAGACTGATCAACTCATCTATCTTGGGATCCTTGAAACTGTACTTCATGGTATTTCTCTTTCCAGAATCCATGGTTAAAAAGTACTTGAGATATTCACAAATGGTCAACTTTTAAATCCCTTGAAATAAGATTTCTCCAAAAGATGCTTATGAGTGCATGGATACATGATGCAACAATCACACACAAGATCACACATATAGGGTTCATAGGTTCAACGTCACGAGCATGAGGTCGAAGGTACTACCCATAAGGTATTGGTCTAAAAGTTATCACCTGCCGAACAAGGTTCTAGAGGTTCCCAGAGTCTACATCCTTCCTTCGGATATTACCAACTTCCTGATTAACTTGGTAATTAGTAATATTCTCAAGAAAAACTCGTCCGAGCATAGTATCGCGTGACAACTATTTCCGGATTACTCCGTCATAGCTTCTGCACTACACCTAAAAGGCTAAGATGGGTTTGGTATTCTACGGTTCTCAGCTTTAGCAAGCTTCCAGTTTGAAAACAGTACGTCTTCCCGATTACTCGGTAAACGACACTACAGTCAAAGGGGCCTCCACTGAGTGGGGGGATCTCATGCCTCCTTTTTTGGGATTACTTCCTCAAAGTTAACATGACTATACCGCCCGTCCTATCTTAAAGTCTGCCCAATTCTGGGTATAGGACTTATAAGTAATCACCAAGCACCCTGAAAACCAGGAAAATCCAGACAAACATATATACAACATATAACACAAAAACAATAATAACACATATACAAATATAAAAAAAAAGATAGGCTCAACCCACTTAGGGATGGACCAGCAAAAGGTCAATCTTTCCCCAGTGAAGTCGCTATTTTTCTGTTGGCGGTAGAAATGTTTAAGACTAAGCCATTGGATTGACTAGACTTATAAAAATCAAAATAAAAATTGCCACCGTGCTTTATTATTTCCAAAGGAATGGGAAAAGAGCGAATAACCCAAAAAGAAGGGGAAAGATTCTAGGTAAGGGGGTTGGTTATGCAAAGGGAAGGTATTATCACCCTAAACATCTAGGGTACTCCACAGAAATCGCTTTGAAAAATATGTATATTTTGGCTATGAAAAATGTTGTATAAAATAGATGGTGAAGGTGGGAAAAGAAACATAATTTTTATGATTTTTGCACTCGTCGCGGTTGCGAACCTTTAATGCCTACGTACCACCTTTTAGTGTAATAGGGGATCAGGGTACACGTAGTTCTTTTAAAAATTTTAAAACACAAATGTGTTGGTCAATTTTATGAGATAAAACATCATCGTCATTGTCCGTGTGGAAAACATACCTACTACCCACAATCATGAGAAAGGAGAATTTGCATCATCTCAAAGTGGAGGGTATGACTTGGATTTTAAAATCAACAATGCCTCACTCAACACCTAAGTGGAAAATATCTCTCTTTACTATATATTGTAGAAGTATAGTTGTTTTCATCACTACAAGGATTGACAAGAGTCCAATCTTTTGAGAAAAGTTTAAAGATAAAAGCCAAAGTGGCAAGATGGTTTAAAATGAGATTGATTGACTTTTAGTCTTCTCACAAAAATGTCAAAGTATTATTAAGTTTATTGGAGTTTATTTATAAAATGTTTGAAAATGCATGGACCTAAGTCCAAGTTTATTATAAAAGTAATTCACGTTTAAAATAAGAAGAGTTTTCAAAATGGGGGAGAATATTTTTTGAAATTAAAAAAGATGGGAGGAGAAGAAGAGGCTATCCTAAAGCATAAGGTAAAAGCTAGGAATAAGAACCATCTAACCAACAAGCAGCCAATACTTGACACTATGAGCCAAAATAGAATTCCCATTCTTTGTATTGAAACCAAACAAGCAAATGATACTAGACCTCTTGGGAAAACCAAACTTCAAGTGTATTAAGTCTTCACAAAAATTGGGCAGAGTAACGGCTGTATACGGGTGAATTCCAGATTACAAACCAAGGGTGTAATCACAATAACCTGCACACAAAACAAACAAACAACCCAATGTCTTAAGGTAAACCTCAAGAGCTCCAGACATAATAATCAGATAAGATCATAAGGTCTCCACTCACATGCCAAGGTTTCTAATCCTAAGTCCAAAAAGTTCAATGCTCCATAATGCCAAGGATAGTAACCAAATAGTCCAAGTATCATTAAAGATTTTTAGGGTTTATGTTGATTATTAGATGTTTTGAAAAAAAAGAAAAGTAAATCCCAAATGAGCAAAAATAAAAATGACAAGAAAGTAAATGCTCAAATGAGCAAAGATAAAAAAAATGACATGAAATGTAAATGCTAAAAAAAATAATGCATAAAAATAAAAGGGGCATATAAAAGAATAAAGGATAAAGTCAATTATTATTAATTAGTGATTAGTTGGATGATCATCTTGAAACTTGCATTTAGAACTCATTAGAAGATTGGTAGAACCAAAGCCTCCACACAACAAGTTGCATTTTCTTTTTGTCAAGTATATCATCCATTTAGAATCCTTATGAATATCATTTAATGATCAACGATGTTTAAGTGATCCGCGTTGACCAAAGGTGTTATAGATCCATTAGAGAATTGGTAGAACCAAAGCCTCCACACAATAAATCTCAAGGTTATTGGATCAAAGAGATCAAATTAACATACTTGGGCTTGCGAACATAAGTTTGGGCAACGAATGATCATTTATTCGAATCGGGACAAAATTTAGCACTATGTTAAGCAATCATAAGTGAACTTATATAGAAGTCGCACCTATTTTGAGGTCGGTCAATAGCAATCTATGCACCATTTGTTTTCAGACATGATATAGAGATCATGCTCCAACAATATTTAGTGCAATAAGAAGGGGTTGAGATGAAGAAGGATGGGAGAGAATATACAAACCATTTTTGAATTAAATTTAACCAAACTATTGTTAAAAAAATTCATCCATTTTTGTGGAGTTAGACTCAACACCATGGCAATGATGTTAAAAAAGTTCATGATCAAAAATTTAATCCAAGATCAGCCAGAAAATAATCACAAGATAATATTACATTTTAATATATACAAAAAGGTTTAAAAAATAGAAATAAAAGAGAAAAATATCAACTATGTCCAAATTAATCAAGAAATAAAAAGTAAGACCATAGAAAAACCAGAAATGAACTAAAATAATTTTATAAAATTTTAGAAATTTTTTTAAGTCAGAAACTATTTTTAAAATTAAAAGAAAGGTGTAAAATAAACCAAAAATGATAAAAAATAGCAAAGTCAGAAACAAAAATAAAATAAGGTCCCCAATATTTGTCACAATATCATTGAATCATTCCATAATTTTTCAGAGTTTAAAAATGCGTAAAAGTATTTTTAAACATTTAAAACAAATCAAATAAAGTGTAAATTTATAAAAAATACTAAAACACAAAATTAAATTGTGAAAAAATAAAAATCTGAAAGAGAATAATCAAAAATATTTTTCATGATTTTTTCAGATTTTTTGGACTAAAAATGATTGTTCTATGATTTTTTGAAGTTTAAAACAATTAAATATAAAAAATCAGAAAAGAAAATAAAAGTAAAAAATATGTGGACCATTCGATGAGAGTCAAAACGCATTAATAATTAAATCTAAGGGATCTGGCGCGCTGTGCATATCATGGTCATTAGTTAATAAAGCACTGAATCAATTATTAAATCAGAATTCAAAAATAACAAGCGGTGTGCCATCATTGGTTGGAAGATGACACGTTGGTCATCTTCAACCTCTAGCCAATGTGAATTGCAGGTCTCTCAACTTGTAAAATCAGAAGCTCGGACCTATGCCATTCGCTTCGTCTCTTCAAGACGAAGACAACCACACCCTCGCGCCAAATTTATATAAACTGTAGCTCAAGCAATTTAGAAAGAAAGTTTTGAAAATGGAGTTGAAATTTCATGGTCAAAACGTGTTTCTAGTAAAAAGCAAGTGTTGCGACTAGAACCGGGGCAATGAGAGCATCACAATGATATCAAAGTTTTTAAGAATTTATGGAGGAATCTACCTATTGAAGTTGAGATGCAGAGCTCTGAATCTGGACTTCTATGGAGCAATATAGGGCACGATTCTTGAATGTAATTATATGTTTAGCTTCAGGGAAGATCAAGGAAGGTGAATTGATGAAAAATTGGATTGAAAAAGGCTTGTATATGGATTACGAAGTTGTTGAATTCTGAGTTATGGAACAAGTTTGACAGGGTGATTCTGGCTATCCAAGCTTGAGAAAATGAATGGGATAGTTCATGTATTTATAGGAGAAACAAATGGGATCAAAAGGAAGAGTGAATGATGCATTTTGGAGGGAATTCGTGCAAACCTGATGCACGAGTGAAGTGTGATCTAATTTGCACCAAAACTCATCCAATCCTTGCGTTTTGAGGTGCTAAACACTTCTGGCAAGTTTGTTAATCAAGTTTAAATCAAAAACACGTGTAAATCTTGTGATTAGAAGCCAAAACAAAGATTTCAAACTTCTGACTTGGTGAAAAATTCAGTTTCAAAGTGCCAACTTCTGACCAATGGTATTTTCAGCTCAAAGGGGGTCTTAGGGCATGATTTTTGATGCTTCAGAAAGATGAGGTTACAAGCTTTGCAATGGAAAAAGAATGGAATCAAATGGATCCTTGAGTTGAAAGTTGTGTTGAGTCAAAGTTGGAGAAAAAATGTTGACTTTCCATACTTAGAAATATTTCAAATTCTTCTTCAAAAGTGACCTATAATGTCTTGCATCCAAACATAGCTTTCTACTTGGAATTTTATCTTGACAAAAAAAGATGGCATGAAGTATATCTCTTGAATTACATTTTGGAACTTGAACCATTCAAAATATCCAAAATTTGAGAGAGTTATGAATTGTTGAAGTGGGCAATAAATCATGAAATGACCTATAAAAATTTGTATCCTTAAGGAAATTTCCATTCCTTTTCTCACTTTGCACATAAAAGAAGGAATAAATTTCATATCTTCAAGATCATTATGGAAAAATAATGGGATCAAGGTGATAAAAATTGACCAAGTTATGATCATTTGAAGTCACATATGGAAAAATGGGGATTCATCTGGAGGATTTGTAATCTTTCTTCATCATTAAGTTTCTTCAACATGAAAACTCCTTGAAACTTTTGAAGTGATTTGTTACCAAACCTTTGAAGAGAAGTATGCCTTAGGAATCACTCAAAAATACCAAAAGATGAGCAAGATATGCTTCTTTGAAGTTCAAAACCCTAGCTCCTAGATCAAGAAACATGCTTTGAGGAACTTTGACAATTTTGAACAAACTTCTTGCACCAAAACAAATGCTTTGCAAATATAATTTGTTGAGGATGATAATGAGAACTCATAGCAACCATAACCACTTCTATATCTTGAGAATTGAGAGAAATATGCACTTGTGATAAACGGGAACAAGGCCTTGTCCAAGCATGACAACTCCTTCAATCAACCCCTTGTACTTTTGAATCAATCTTGAAAATTTGGAAGTGTAGTGAACCAAAATAACCTTGCCGTGCCATCCCTTCGAAAACAAATTCCATGGTGAGGTTTCAACTTCTCAAGCTTCATTGACTAGGTCATGGAAATAAACTCATGAACCCATGGATCAACTTGCTAAGCCCCATTGCCTTTACCTACATTATTGACAAGTAAGACAAACCAACATTGCATTTTATTAATTAAAAGGAAAGTCAAAACAAAAACATGAATGATTACACAAGAAAATCAAGTCAATGTGCTTGGTGATTCCTCAAAGAGCAAAGCTAAAGATAGTAAGGAGAACCAAAAGCCCTAATGTGATCTTGTTGTGATTGAATCAATATGGTATGGTAAGGAGATATTAGGGGCAAAAATTAGGGTACAATAATGAGAAGGGCCAAGATTTCTTCAAAATATTGTAAGTCCAAAGAGTTCCAACAATCTTGAGCTTTCTCAACCAAGAAATTGGCTAAGAAACCTTTGACACACTCCTAGTTTCCTAATTAGTTGTGATATCAGATGGTTGCAAGTGTTGTGCTTGGGAAATCTCTTCAGGTTTTGGATCTCTTTTCGTACTGTTGAAGGGTATTTGATTGAGAATGGGAATCCTCAAGAGTTGAGAGAATTCTTCCAAAGTTGGTACAAGTTGATAATCGGGGAAATTGAAGCAATGGTGTAGAGGATCAAAGAATTGGAACAACACCTTCATCATATCTTCATCAGTGTTGGAGGTAACCAAGCTTAGGAGGCGACCATGTCTTTCGGTGAATGGAGAATTCTCGGGAACCCTTGATGCTAAATCTTTGAGTTGAGGAGGAATTCTTACAAGATTGACTTGGATAGTATTCCTACGGATGGAAGCCATGTCCTACAAAACAGAACAAAAGATAAATTCCAATAATCCTTGAAATGGTTAGTGAGAATGAGTATGATGTTATGATGTTTATAATGTCATGTACAAGTAATTATATACAAACAAGGCAAACAAGTCCTTAGGTTTAGGCTTGCATGGAGTCTCATAGGTAAGTACCCTCTTGAAGTTTAGTTGGCTCAAACCTGTCCTAGAAATAGTAACCGGGTTCTAAGGGATCTCAATATCACTGGTCTGTCTTATCGGGCATTCTTTCAGCGCAACCCTCTTTCACGATGATCGAAATATCCCGAGAAGTCAAACCTTAAATAGTGTACTATCGAGTATCAACCAACTTCAGACTGCATTAAAGTCAGTTATCACACTACGTCCTAAAGGCCAAGTTGGTCAAGTAAAGGTTCTAAAGTCAATTAGTGCTTCATGACACCACACAGCGGCCCCGTATTCTCCTTGGCTACTCAAGGGATACCGGTACCCACAAATGTGTCACACTAACATAGCTATTACTTAGACCATGTCGGTATACCCCACAAATTTTCCACAATGTATTGCTACTTACCTATAAGGTATCCCAAATCCGAGTAGAGGATTAGAACAAGCCCAAAGAAGGAACCAAAATGTAAAGCAAACAAGTCAAACAATGAAAGCAAGTAAAGGTGATCTATCCCTAGGGTAACCCCACTTTTAATTTAATCCCCAGCAGAGTCGCCAATTCTGTGATACGGTGGGAGAATTGACTTGAGTATTTTGCGCTTTATCGCAAATGTTGCAGTTAGCAAGAGTCGCCACCGACTTTTCTTTTATCCAAAAGGAAAGGATGAAAAGAACAGGAAAGACCTTTGAGATTATTTCTTGAGTTTGGGGGGTAGATTATGAAAAGGGAAGGTGTTAGCACCCTTTTCATCCATAGTTATCTATGGAATCTTAGTTGCTTTCTAGATCACTTGCTTTTGTTTGAAAATATGCTTTGTGTGGTTTTTGAAAGCATCTTGAAAAGGCACCTTCGTTTAGGAAAACTTTGTAATAGTTCTCGTTCGTAAGAACGTATACAAAGTGTTGAGCTTTTGAAAATATTTCATGTTTGGAAAATGTTTTTTGAAAGTGTTTGTGTTTGTTTTGAAAATAAGAAAGGAGGTTTGATTTAAAAGTGAGCAAGCAACTAGGAACAATCTACCTACTCAAAAGTCTTTGTTCATTTCTTCCTTTCCTTTTATATTGCTATCTTACCATTGATTTGGTACGAAGCCTTATCTTTGGATGTAAAGGGACGGGTGTGGGTCATCGTATAGCCATGATAGCAATGTTGTGAGATATCTTAGCATTTATCTTTGAGGGACTAAGATCATTTTGAAAGGCAATATTTTGTAGCGTCATCGAGGGACTGTGATCTTTTATTTTGGATTGTTTTTTGCTAAGACATCTCAGATGCATAACATGGCCATTTTTGTAAGGCAACAAAGTGGAATTACCCTAAGGGTGCAAGTGTGTTTGATTTACATGCATTTGTTTATATTGAATTAGGGTTTGCTACCTTGTTGATTTTATTTTTCCATACAAACCCTAATTACTAGCATTTATATAAAGTGATAAATTACTGAAAGTAAAATTACTACGCTATTACATCATTAGGGGAGGGGGTATACAAATTTACAAATGGGGATTTTGCAAGAAAATAAAATCTAATTATCTATTACAACTATATTGAATAAATGTAAGAATTGAATAAAATGCAAGAATATAAATGGAAAGAGAAAAGATTTTTGTTGGTTTTTATGAAAGGGTTTAGTATTGACCCAATTAAAAAAATGGTTAAATAAAATTAAACTTAAATTAATTAAGAAAAGAAATTAAGTTAAAAAGTATTTTTTAGATTTTTTGTAAAAAAAAAGGTTTTAAGTTTAATAAAATAAATATAAAAATTAATTAATTAAAAGAAACCTAAATTCTAAGTTAACTTTAATTTAAAAGAAAATAAAATAATAATTAAACCTAAATCTAAACATTAATTTATTAAGAAAAAAAGAAACTAATTTGTTTTAAGAAAATGTTTTTGGTCTTTTTGCCTTTATAAATAAAATAAATAAGTGTAAAAAGAAATAATTTTTTTTGGATTTTTTATTAACAAAAATAAAAATAATATTAATAATAATAATAATAATAATAATAAATAATAAAATAAAACTGAAATAAAATAAAACAAAAAAAGAAAAATAAATTATAAAATACAAATGAGTCAGGTGCAAAAGTAAATGGCAGGGGTTAGAAGAAGCAAAAAACACAAAGCCCATAGATGGAGGCCCATGCGCCTGTTTGTGACCAAAAAAGAGGAAAATATTGAAAAATTGCACAAAAGGTCGCGCTGGGTGTTGAACCCCTGACCTTTAACACAAACGCACGCTACCTTTGCCACTAGGGTGGCTGTAAATCTGTTAACTAGTATCAAACCATAAATATATATTACAAATCAAGTCCATGGCCTAAAATTCATCTTCAACCTCACGCCCAGCCAGACAACTTGTATCTTGCTCATTTCTCAATGAAATTTACATTGCAAACATGAAAATTGTTCCATTTTTTCTCACAAATCCAGGCATGTAAATAACTAAAGCTATAAATCAAAGATGAATGCGAATTTTGTTGTCCCTAATTTGAACCCTAAATTTTCTAGAAATTTCAACCTTAAAATTCTCTAAGCTCAAGCCATATAAATTAAATCTATGGATATGTACAGTTTCAAGGCAATGATATCTACATTTTGTCTTTGAAAATGCAAGCCTAACAATGCCTAAATAATGAGATGAAAAGTCAGAAAACTCACCTTGCAGTTGGAGATTGTGTTTTGAGCTTGATTCAAGTTGTTGTGATGATCAGGTTAGCTTTCTCAAGTTCCAAGGAAGCTATTCCAATAATTACTTTGAGCTGGAAGTGTATGAATCGTGCTAGAGAAGTCCAAGTGCAAGCTTTTGATTTTGGTTATGAAGGATGGAGGAAATTGTGTTAGAGAACTGTAAGAGGTGTTGGGATGACTTATATTTTAGGTAAGGAAGCTTTTGAAATGGTTTTTCTAAGAAACACATGAGTGAAATGGAAGTTTGATATGTAAAGTCAGAATTTGCACAACAATGGTGTTTTGAGGCAATTTCTGGCTTGAGGGAGTTTTAGGCAATTTTCAGGCTTGCAAAATCATGTCCTAAGTTGCATAACAATGTCTCAATGTATAGGAAAAGGTTTTGAGAGCTTGGGGTGATCAGAAGTACAAGTTCACATGTTATGGCTTTTTGGCTTGTCTTCGAAGCAAGCTTGATACACATTGTCCCAATGCATAGTACAAGGATATCTAGAGTGGTTACAAGCTTTAAACATGTTTACCTGACTTTGTATGTTGAGTGTATGCTGAACAAACAAGTTAGAAGCTCAAGACAAGTTGACTTTGTGATTAAAGCAACTTTTCAAGAATGAAATGGTAACTTTGTGCCATAAATGGAAATTCAACTTCGATAATGGCTTAAATGCTTGGACAATGGCTCTATCAGTTGTGTAAAAATTCAATTATTGAGTGGTTAGTAAGTTTGAAGCCTGGAAACCAAGATTTGTACAACATGCTTCAAGATTGGATCAAGTGTTCTTCACAAATTTTCCTTGCAAAACAAGAATGAAACCCTAACTTCTTGCCTTCGATTCTCCTTGCTCAAGTATGATCTCAATGACTTCTTGGACATTTTGGAAAGCTTGTAAAATCCTATAGAACCTCTGTGTTGGGAATTTTTGAAAATTCATCTTGGAACTATGTGAAATTTTCCATGAAGTTAGGTTAAAATCCTGCCTAAACTAGGGCAAAATCTCACTAAGTTTCCAAGTTTCATGAACATGTCTTCTTAAAATCATAACTTGAAATACATGAATTTCTCGAAAAAGTCGTGTTCTGCAATGTTTTAGATCTCTCTGAGATCTACAACTTTCATGTTGGAAGTTTCCTTTGAATCATCTTTCATCAAGGTGAAAATTTGGCTCAAAGTTATGAAAAAATATGAATTTTCCAACACTTAGAACAATTTCTAAGTTTAGAAATTTTGACTTTTCAAAATGAAATCTTGACTTTTTGATTTCTTGATGAACAAGTTACATATTTTGACATGTCTCGGTGAATTATGATCTTTGATACTTGATTTTGACCAAAAAGTCAAAGTTTGACTTTTCAGTGTACAATTGACTTTTCATCAGTTAACTGAAATTCATTTGTCAACCAATTGATCTTGAGAGATGTTTTGAGCCATGCCATTAGGTCAAAATGAAGTATTTGAATCCTTGATATCATAACTTTAACGAATCAATCATTTGCTAGGTTAAAAATCAGAAATTGCACCTTCTCAGTCAAAACCCTAATTTTGACCATTTTGCCCTTTTGATGATCTGATTAAATTTATTGAGGAATTATGATCCAAACTTGATCAAATAACATATATGAGTTCATAATGTTGATATGGATAAAAAATTATGAAGTTTGACTATAAATTGACCATAGTTGACTTTTCCCCCAATATAGTTTATTTTAGGTCAACTGATCAATTGACTGAGCAAAAATGTGATCCAAGACTTGAAACTTGACATGAGAAATCTTGAGAGTCCAAAATGATCAATGAAGTCATATGAGGCATTAAAATTCCATTTGTCCTTGTGCAAACTCAAACCCTAATTTTCAATCATTAGTGCTTGAGGAGGTGTCTTGAGCTGATCAAACCTTGTGCAGTCTTGAACCAAAGGAGATCTTATGAGAGATAACTTGAGAAATGAGAGGGAAAATTTTGGGGTACAACAAAATGCTATCGAGTTAAGACAATAACTGCTGAACCTTGTCCCTCAGGGTAGATTTCAACCTATGAATATAAATTTTTATTTCAATAGGGGTATCATCGAAAACCTAAGCCTAGGTGACTTCGAACCACTCATTAACAATCAGTTAATGCCAATTTTTATCCTACCTGACCCTAGGACAAGCATACATGACTAAAATAACTGGTTATATAATTGGGACGCACCACACATGTCACCACCACCTACTCCTGAGACCTCCTTGATTTATGACCGTCTCAATGCTTTCCTGTCCGATGAGGATATTGACCCTGAAACCCCGCCCTTTTACCATGTCTTCCCATCTCCCGAACAAATTGGCTCAAACTTCCCGACTCTCCAGTTGTTTCTCCGCCTCCCATATTTCATCCTGCTTCCTCTTTGACTGACATTCAATCAGAGATTGATATGTTAAAGGATGAGCTTGTTATTTCGCGGATCAACTTCCATGCCTTTATGGATATGGTAGTCGAACAACTGGATTATATTTATCAACATCTTTTCTCTGCATCGCTTGGCCGACATGGCTGATTTACCAGACGTACTGCATTATTATATTTTTCCCTTTTCACATTTAAACATTGAGGTCAATGTTTTGTTTAAGTGTGGAGAGAAGTTTTATTAGATTTTCATTTATTGCATTAGTATCATATTTATGTGTGTATATATATATATATATATATATATATATATATATATATATATATATATATATATATATATATATATATATATATATATATATATATATATATATATATATATATATATATATATATATATATATATATATATATATATATATATATATATATATATATATATATATATATGCTATGCTTAAATACTTCCATATTATTTATTCATATATATTTTATATAAAGTATTGAAATGATATAATGCATAAAAATATTCAGACGCATGTTGTTTTCCACACAAGCGTGACGCCTGTCACGCTTCACATAACCCAGTCCAGCTCGACACGCACTGAAGAACAAAAGTGTTCCTGTATTCCTATAGAAACCCTCGTAGAACCCTTCTTTCTTCCATTTTCTTCAACCGCTGCTCACAATACATTGAACCTATTTCCTCTTTCTCTTCCCCATTATTATTTCCATAAAAATACACTAAACCCCACTTAATTACATCGTTATATCTCTCTATATACCATCTCCAAACCCATTACCAATTCAAAATCCCCAATCTCTCACAAAAACATTCACCCATCTTCCTTCCTTGGTCCAACAATGGCACGAAGAAATTCCAGACCTGAACTAGATCTTTCCGGCAATACATTTCACAACGGAGAAGACAGAGAGAACCAAAGGGCTCATTACCTCAAGTTCTATCGATGCTTCGTCGTACCGATACATTATGTGGATACTGAGTGCCTCAGAAAATTAGGTTTGCTCGATAGCGTCCAATGGTTACTCCATCACTCCGACTTAGTGTTCATCTGCATGCATAACTTCCCAACATACGAGTCGCTAACCTTGGAATTTCTAAGCTCATTCTCATACAACCTGCCGTGTGACGAGAACGAGCACCTATCCGGCTATGCCACTTTTAGAATATTCAACAATGAATATTTCATAAGTCAATCCACTCTAAGTGCCTCTTCCACTTTCCTACCGAAGGGATGGTACACCACTGTATTCCAGAAGACCTTGATTGGGCATCTACAGGTTTCACGCTTTGGAAAGTTCTTACCAATGAAGAACCAAACAGCTTGGAAGGACTTTATGCCTCATCCATCCATAATCCCGCAATAAGGTACTTCCACCGTGTTATCTTCAATACCATATTTGGAAGAATGAACAATAACAAAGTTAATTCTAAAGAGTTGTTCCTCCTCCATTGTACCTTCAAACCCAACCAAAGGATCAATGCAAGCACCTTCCTCCTATCACATATCTAGTCCTTGTGCGCTAGAGGATCTACGCCTTTCTGCATTGGAGGGATAGTAACTTCTATAGCACTTGGCCTTCACCTCGAAGACAAGCTTGCAAATTTTCCATCACTACCGCCCACATTCATTGACATTGACAACTGTCAGGCTGACCACTTGATTAAGGTCAGAAGAGATGGTAGGTACAACCTCATGGTGCACAACAAGGTAGTTCCAAGTATCATTTCACCAAAATTATCGCTTACTAATGTTACAGACTTGTCTAAGTGGCTTTATGACCTTGATGCTCCTGTACCTGGAGATAATGCACAAAGAAACCAGGGGAATGTCCAAGCGGATGAAATGGAGCAAGAAATCGAACAAGGAGACATTAAACAACAAACTCCTCCTGAAAATGTGGCAAGCACATCCACTAGGCCCAGGAGAAGAAGAGAAAGAGTATAGCCTCGAATAATGACATTATGGATGCCATAATGGAAAAAGATGAGAGAATGCAGGCTATGCAAAACAACCAAAATGCAATGATGCAACTTATGTTGGCCATGCAAACTAAACAACAAGAACATGACAAAATAAACGACCACTAGACTGCAAGATTAACTGATGAAATGGTGGCCTTAACTGTATGCATGAATGGTTTTCAGGATTATATATACCATGTATCTATGCCCCATCCTCCGGGTACACGTGGACAAGCACGAGGACGAGGAAGAGGACACGATAACAAACAAGAATAGATTGATTTTGTTTCTCTTCCCGTTTCCTTTTTTATTTTTAAACATTGGGACATTGCTTGTTTCAAGCTTATGAGAGTTAGTTAGTTTAGAAACTCTTTGTTGCTTTCTAAGTAGGTTTTTATTTCATTTCCATTTGTAATCAAAAATATCATTGTATTTTCGAGTTCATTTATGCAATTTTTCCGTTGTTATCTAATTTCCCATTTTCTTGAGCCATAACAAATTTTTTTGTTAGTTACCTACATAATCTAACGCATTCGAAGAATATACAAGTTGCTCACCTTTTAAGATATATATGAGAAACCTTGAGTGAAATAGAAATACGATGGATACCGTTGTAACACTCTAACTCCCCAGATTGCACTAGATCAATTTCAGTACCCTTTATACCAAAACCTTAAACTTTAGCTTCAAAGTAGCCCTGAGTAGTTTATCTAGTAGTCAACACTGTCTTAGACACAAACTACATAGGGAGTCGATGAATATAAGTGAGTGATCCATTATATTTGAAAGATACATGCTTTGCTGTAAGAAAATAGGGAATGCACCAATTAAGTTAGCGACTCTCACACGGTCGCTTAATCCTACGGATGTATTACCTACGTGATATAACATAAAACCTATCGTCAGTTGGTTCAGAGGTGTATAGTACTGAACTTGGTAGGGCGGTGTTGTACCCCAAAATTTGCCCTCCCATATTTCTCAATACATGTCAAGTGAGGTCCTTAAATTGCTCAAGGAAGTCCAAGGGTTGACCAGACCAACTCTCCCCTAAGGCAGTCTACCTCAAATTAGGGTTTCATTTTGCATCAAGATGCTTGAGTCCAAAGGATCCCAAATTCTCACCATTGTCCTAATATGTTCTCAAGATCATCCATGAAAAGTTTCAAGCCTTGCAAAGGAAGTTTGCTCAGTCAATTGCTCAAAGACCTAAAAATCGACTTTGCTAGGGCAAAAGTCAATTGTGGCCCACATACAGTCAAACTTCAAGATTTTTGGTCAAAATTCTCATTTTGAAGTATTATTCATCATTTTATCAAGGGTTGATCATGATTCCTCAAGGATTGCTCACAATTCATCAAAACCCAAAAGTTGCTAAATTAGGGTTTTGCAAGAAAAGTCAACTCAACTTTGACCAAGCATAACTTTCTCATACTTTATCAAAAATGACCCATCCAAAAGCTCATTTTGAAGAGGATGTAATTCCCTACAATTAATTTTCATCTCCCAAGTTCAAAATATGCACTCACAAGAAGATATGAATTTGGACATTATAGGTCATTTTGAAAAGTCAACAAAAACACCTTTTGGGTCAAAGCTTCATACATGAACATGGAAGACTCAATTGAGATGAGACCAAAAGGGTTGCTTAGAGGACATCATAAGCTTTCGAAAAATTCCAAGAACACATATCTAGGGTCAAAATTGAAGGATTTATGCATTGGCCAAGTTGACCCTTTTTGCAAAATTGCCAAAAGTCAAATGTGGCCAAAATTGCATTTTTTGCCAAATGGGCCCAACTGTTGATGCTTGTACTGAGTTTGTAATGTGACCCACGACCCATGAGCCTTTCCACTTGTCATTCTTTTATTTTTTCTATTTATTTTGATTTTATTTCAATTAAATCAAATACAATCAATATAAAATAATGAAAATATCAAAAGCTAATTAAATCTTGAGATTTTGTGCATGATAGGTCCATTACACAGCTGGAAATAAGATCAAATTGTGCAAGGTTCAAAATGGACAGAAAAAGATTGGATTTTCTTGTTTTGGAAAGATTTTGCACAAGGATCAAATCATGAATTAATATTCATAATTTGAGAAGATTTGAATCAAATTGTAACCCTAATACATTCTTGGATACATAAGGGGCAGGGGCAGAATAAAAAACAAGAGGTTGGAGGTGCGCAAAGGAGAGAACGAATTTAAAAAAATTCAAGAAAATTTGCAAACTAATTTCCAAGTTTCAGATCACCTCAAGGCATTCTAGTCATACCAATCAATTGTTGGCCATCCTAGGACTGTGTTACAATCGTAGCAAGCTTCCCCACACCTTGAAACACCCTGTAAGAGTCACACGGTTTCCATATTTTCTTGAATTCGAATATGTTAATTCTGGCATATTTAGCATGATTAATTGATATATTCACAATCCTTGAGATGTTTGTAAGCTAATGATTGTATTTAATTGCATTTTTATTGACTGTACACCAAGATGCCATGGCTAGGGTTCGTGGTTCATTTTTAGGGATTTTTTATACAAGAACAATTGGCCACTAATAATGGTACCATGATGCTCGTGAGGTTGCAACGAGTGGATTGGTACCATTCGTTTTAATTTATCATGCGCATACAATATTTTGGAATGAACAGGGGCTGTAGTTACACTAAGATGTCCATAGGTAAAAGCTTCCAGGGATAATACGACGATGGGAGGAAGAGGATGATCATGTGGCACTCCCTGACTTGCCAATTCAAATTTCACGCGTTTGAAGAATTAATATTTTGTTTATATTATATAATAATTGTTTGCTATTATTTAGACAACTAACCATGCCAGCTCAGTTGGCAAGCGTGCAGTGTGATAACGCTTAAGGACCTGGGTTCGATCCCCAGGTCCCAACATTGCTTCATATTGTTTTTCTTTACATAATCAGGTGCATGAGTATCCCCTACATCCACCATACATCATCAACATCCAACCATAAGATCATCAATATGCCAGATCCAAGGCTTCTCCAATGAGGGTCCACCATGCGCCTAAGTCAATAAATACACAGGATCTGGAAAAGTCAACAAAGGCCAGGAGTTATTGGGCCCAGAAAATTGAAAACATCACCCCTCTTTTGCTAAACAACACCAGGCCCATTATCTTTCTTTTTTTTCTTTATTTCTTTTATTTAAATTAATTTGTTTAATTATTTTCTAACACAATTAATTTCTTTTTTCACAAAAAAATCATAAAATAAAGTTTCACAAAATTTAGAATTAGGTTTTTTTATTTTATCAAATTTAATTTAATATTAGTTTAAATTTAATTTAGGGTAATTCTAACTTCTTTATATGATTAAAATCAATTAGAAAAATTAGGGTTAACTTTTGATTTAATTTTATTTCTTTCTCAAAATAAAAAATACAAAAATAGGTTGATTTAATTATTTTTCTTAGATTTAAATTAATTAGAAATTAGGTAATTAGGTAGTTAGGGTCAAAACCCTAAATCTCTCGTTTTCGATTCATCGCGCGCGTTTATTACTTTTTGCAATATTAATGTAACTGCTCACGGTATGTAATAATTTAAGTTAGGATTTTCTTTATTTATCGTCTTTTACGGGTTTTTGGCTATGTAATTAATCCCTACCCTGAAGCCTTGTAATAGCGTAGGTTTTATTTCTCGCATTTTAATTTTTGCAAATATTAACTGTTTAGATGTATGTTAAGAGGATTGTATGACAAGATTGCATGATAATTTTAAAATGGCTAGAAAACCCTAATGTGCAAAGATAATAACTAAAATCAAATCACTCGCACATGCGCACTCCTAGGGTATACTCTCACTTCGGTTGCCTTCGGTAAACGATCATTAAGTATAGGGTGTCTTAGTGGTTACCCTCTTGTCTAACAAAGATCAAATGTCCCGCTCAGAAATGTTGCCTCGAATATGACCTTAAGACTCTAGGGTTATTACTAAGACGTCCTAACATTGCTTTAGTGATCGTACATCCCTTTCGAATTAACCCTTACAACTCCAACGACGATGCTACCTATTTCTCAATAGTAGGATAGCATGGTCTAAAGGAAACAAGAATAGAAACAATCTTTTTTTGAGCAGGTATATGCTAATAGCTACTTGCTCAAATCAAACTTTTCACACTTACACTTTTTCAAACAAAGTTTTCAAAAACACTTCGTAACATTCTTAAGGACAGAAACAAGGGTTAAAATGAAGTAAAACAAAACTTTTCAAAGCAAGCACACACAAGAAATTTTCAAAATGAGCAAGTACCTAAGAGCCCGTGGAAAACCATGGATGGAAAGGGTGCTAACACCTTCCCTTTCTATAATCTACCCCCCGTACTCAAAAACATCTCGAAAAAGGTTTTTTCTGTTCTTTTTCCTTTTCCTATGTTGGATAAAATAAAAGTCGGTGGCGACTCTTGCTTACCGCGACATTTTGCAAACAAAAAACGCAAAATGAAAACCAGCATTTTTTAAAACAGTCGGTTCTGCCACCGTATCATAGAACTGGTGACTCTGCTGGGGAATTAATAAGTGAGGTATATCTTAGGATCTAGTTCATCATAATTGCTTCTCTTGTTTATTTTGGTTGCTTTACTTTTAAGGGATTTGTTTGGGAGTTACTATAGATCCTAACACGAATCTGGGGACACCTTTTAGGTAACTAGTAATAAACTGTGAGGGAACTGTATGGCGTAGATCGATACGGTTGAAGCAGTAGCTACGTTGATGTGGCACATTGGTTGGTACCGATATCCCTTATGGACAAACGAGGAGAATACATGGCCGCTACATGTTTTGTTAAGCATCAACTGACCTTAGAATCCTTAATCGACCAACTTGGCCATTAGAAAGTATTGAGATAGTCGACCTCGGTGTAAAGCTGAGAACTGGTTGATACTCGATGCTACACTCATTGAGACCATACTCTCGAGTTAGTTCCGGCTGTAAGAAAAGATTACGTGAGTTGAAACCATGACCGATGGAGGATGGTCAGTGATATTGAGAACCTCTAGAACCCGGTTACTTTTGCTAGGACAGGTTGAAACCAACTGAACTTCAAGAGGGTAATGCCTTTGTCCCCATGCAAGCCTTAAACTTAAGGGCTTTGTGTGACTTGTTTGTCTTTGCCATGCCTGTTATCTGTTATACCTGTTGTTTTTTATCATAACATCATGCATCATAACATGGAATTCATACTTCATTACACTAACCATTTCAAAGACCGAGGGAATTTATCTTTGTTCTATTTTTGCAGATTATGGCTTCCGTGCGCAGAAATACCATCTGAGTTAACTTTGTGTAAATACCTGTTCAACTTAAAGAGTTAGCTTCAAGAGTTTCTGAGACTTTTATGTTCATTAAAAGACATGGTCAACTTCTTAGCTTGGTCACCTCAAAGCTTGATGAGCAGATGATGATTGTACTTTTCGAGTTCTTCGATCCTGTGCATCATTGCTTCACCTTTCCGGATTACTAGCTGGTTCCCACTTTGGAAGAGTTCTCTCACTTATTGGGCATATCCATCCTTGAACAGGTGCCCTTCACAGGTATGGAATAAACTCCTAGATCAAAAGACATTGCCTCAGCTCTGCATCTGAAACGGGATGATGTAGTATCCAATTGGGAAACACGAAGCGGGGTCGAAGGTTTCTTAGCCAAGTTTCTGATAGACCAGGCTCAGCTATTCTGGGATAATTTGGACTTTCAGGCTTTTGAAGATGTCTTGACTCTCCTTATCTATGGTTTGGTTCTCTTCCCGAATTCAGATTCCTTTATAGATGTAAATGCTGTCAGGATTTTCCTTTCTCGCAATCCTGTGCCTACTCTATTGGGTGATATCTTGCATGCCCTCTACACTCGTACTGTGCGTAGAAGAGGGACTCTTATGTGTTGCATGCCGTTGCTGTCGAGGTGGTTTATTTCACACCTCCCCAAGTCTGTGCTGAAGAATGGAGAAGGTTTGGGATGGTCCTACGGAATAATGTCACTTTCCCATACATACATTCTTTGGAGCTCCCGGGCTATGGAAGACACTGCAGTCATTGATCATTATGGGGGATACCCTAATGTCCCATTGCTTGGAATCAGAGGGGGTATAACCTACAATCCTTGCCTAGCTTTGCGACAATTTGGTCGTGCTCGAAGAGATGGTCCCCATGAACTACTTCTTGAGTGTTGTACCCCAAAATTTCCCCTCCAATATTTCTCAAGACATTGCAAGACAAATCTCCAAGTTGCTCAAGGTTATTCAAGAATTGGTCAGACAAGCTATCTCCTAAGGCAGTCTTCCCCAAATTAGGGTTTTGTGTTGCATCAAGATCCTTGATTCCAAATGACCTCAAGTGCTCCATAATGTCCTAATATGTTCTCAAAATCATCCATGTCAAGTTTCAAGCCTTGCAAAGGAAGTTTGCTCAGTCAATTGCTCAAAGGTCCAAAAATCGACTGTGCTAGGGCAAAATTCAACTGTGACCAACAAACAGTCAAACTTCAAGATTTTTTGTCAACATTATCATTTTGAAGTATATTTCATCATTTTATCAAGAGTTGATCATGATTCACCAAGGATTGCTCAGAATTCATGAAGATTCAAAAGTTGCTAAATTAGGGTTTTGTAGGAAAAGTCAACTCAACTTTGACCAAGCATAACATTCTCATACTTTGTGATAAATGACCCATCCAAATATCATTTTTAATAGGATGCCATTCCATACAATCCATCTTCATATCCCAAGATCAAAAAATGCACTCACAAGAAGTTATGAATTTGGACATTATAGGTCATTTTTGAAAGTCAACAAAAACACCCTTTTTGTCAAAGATTATAACTTGATAATGGAATACCAAAATTAGATGAGATTAAAAGGATTGATTGAAGGACATCTCAAGCTTTCTAGAAAGTCCAAGATAATCTCCAAAAGTTCAAAATTGAAGAAGTTATGCATTGTTGAAGTTGGACATTTTTGCAAAATTGCCAAAAGTCAACTATCCCCAAAACTTCAAGTTTTGCCAAATGGGCCCATTCATTTTTACTTGTTTTGAGATTGCATTATTGCCCACGTGCCCTAGCTTCAGCCATGTGTCCATACCATTTTTTTATTAATTATTTTGATTTTTTTTGAATTAATTTGATTTAAATCAAAATAAATCAAATTAAAATCAAAAAGCATTGATAACAAAGATTTTATGCTGATTTCAGGTTCCATTATGCACCTGGCCATCATCAAATTCGTATCAAATCAAATGTGTGCAAAAAAGATTGAAATCAAGCAAGTTTGGAAAGTTTTAATGGAGGAATCAAAGCAAATTCATGAGCATTGATAGGGTAAGATTTGGACCAAGTTCTTTACCCTAATACAATGGACATTACATAAGGAAGCTGGAGACACGAAAATAGGGGTTGGCAATCACTTGTAGAGGCAGAACAACTTTGCAAAAAATCACAAAAAAATGGGAGATTGAAATCAACCCTAGAGGCATTTTCAGAGCTTGATATTGGCCCCAATCGATTCCTGCAACGCACACAAGCTATCCCAATCAAAACCAGGCATTCTCAGGCCCTTATATGCACTGTAAGTCCTTTGTAAAACCGTCATGTTCTTGTTTTCGATTCGCATGATTCTGACATCCATTGAGTGAAATAATTGTATATTTGTGATCACAAGAACATTTGCAGGCTTTTGGCATCATTTAATTTCATTTATCTGATCTGTATTGCAATCCACCATAGTTAGGGTTTGCTTGGAATTTTTGGGAGTTTTTGTTTCAGGTAAATTTGAGACACATGATGGACATGGTTGTATCCAGGAGGATGAGACAAACACGACCATGTCCTTAGAAATCATTTTCATGACCTGGAGGGGATTTTAGAACAAGGTTGCGCTTTTAGCTGCGAATACAAATCCGCAGGTAAATTTACAGTGTTTAAGAGGACAGGGACGATGAGGTGTCCTCCGTCCATTGGGCTATTCAAAAGTTGCGCGCGTTTTTTTTTTGTTTTTCTGGCCATGGACTTGTTTTTTTATATTATTATTTCTTTGTATTATTAATAACAAAACAACAACATGCTTCAGTGGTTGCCACATAGGCCATAAAGGACCCAAATGCGGAGGTCAGGGGTTCGAGCCCTGCCTCCAACAATTTGTGTGTTCTCATTATTTTTCAGGTTATCACATGCGCGCAGGGACCATATCCATACCATACTCCCTCATCAATCCACACGCCAGATGGCCATATCTGGTGGTCAAGCCTTGAGATTGCATGATAGTGCTAGTCAACGCGTGTGTACCAAATCCCAAAGGGTCAAACGAGCCAGCACTATTGGGCCTACAAAAATGACTTTCAGCACCCTCCAAACAGGCCCAATTCTTCTCCCTTTTTATTTCTTTTGTTTATTTAATTTAATTGTTTCATTTTATTTAACTAATTTTCTAACCAATAACAAAATTCCTTTTTTATCAAATAAAATCACAAATACTTTTTTTTATCCAATCAAATTTTAAAACTTTCATTTTTATTAATAAACTTATTAATTAATTAGGTTTTTAATTAGAAAACTTTAATTCATTTTTTTAAATAAATAAAATTAATTAGATTTAATTTGGTTTTAGCTACTAATTTAATTATTTTATTTTCTTTCTTAAAATAACAAAACCCCAAAATATGTCATTAATTATTTTTCATTTAATTAATTTAATTTAGTTATTTAATTTAGGATTAATTTCTTTTCTTAAAATAAAAACACAAAACACAAAAAGCAATTTTCTTTCAAAAGGGTCAAAACCCTAAAACTCACATTCGATTTAATTTTGCGTCGCGCTTTATTTTTCTTTACCCAATTATGTATCTGTTTCCGGTATGTAATAGTTAAATAGGACATTTATTTATTTTATCGCATTTTCAAAGGGTTGCTTTTGGGGATGTAAATACCCGACGCCTTGTAATTTAATTTCCGCACTTTAATTTCCGCAAATTATAACTGCTAGATGTTTGATAATAGGGTTTGCATGACAAGACTGAATGTTTAATCTTAAAATCAAATTAGATCACCCTTAACATGTGCAAAGATAAAAATAACTGAAAACGACACACCCGCACATGCGCACTCTTAGGGTACACCCCACTTGGTTTCCTTTGTACACGGTCATTGAGTATAGGTCGCTTTAGAGGTCGCCCTCTTGTCAAAAAGATCATAGTCGCCTCGAAACGGTTGCCTCGGATATTGTTGCCTCAAACAAATGATCTAAGACATTAGGGTTACTACTAAGACGTCCTAACATTGCTTTAGTGACCGTACGTCCCTTTCGAATTGACCCTCAAACTCCAACGACGGTGCTACCTACTCATTAATAGTGGGATAGCATTGCCTAAAGGGAACGAATACAAAACGATTCTTTTTTCAAGTATGTAGATTAGTTCTTAAGTACTTGCTCAAACAAAACAAAACATTTTTCCACACTTACACTTCTTTACAAAACAAAGTTTTCAAAAACACTTCATTACACTCTTGAAGACAGAAGCAAGAGTTAAATCGAAGTCAAAACAAAAAATTTTCAAAACCCACAAACATAAAGAAAACAATTTTGAAAATGATTAGAAAGTACCTAAGAGCCCGTAGATAACTACGGATAAAAAGGGTGCTAATACCTTTCCTTTCTATAATCTACCCCCCGTACTTAGAAATATCTCGAAAAAGGATTTTATTTGTGCTTTTTTCCTTTCCTTGTTGGATAAAATAAAAGTTGGTGGCGACTCTTGCTTACCGCGACATTTTGCAAAAACAAACGCAAAACGCAAACCAGCATTTCAGAAAACAGTCAGTTCTTCCACCGTATCACAGAACTGGCGACTCTGCTGGGGACATTAATAAGTGTGGCGTACCTTAGGATTAGTTCATAATAATGTTTTCAATTGCTTGATTTGTATGATTTATCTTTGTAGGTTTGAATCAGAGTTACTATAGATCCTAACCCAGATCTGGGGATACCTTGTAGGTAAGTAGCAATAGACTGTGAGGGAACTGTACGACGTAGACCAATACAGTTGAAGCAGTAGCTACGTTGGTGTGACACTTTAGTTTGTACCGATATCCCTTGTGGTGGAACAAGGAGAATATAGGGCTACTAAGGGGTCATTAAGCACCAACTGACCTTAGAACCTATAATTGACCAACTTGGCCATAGAAAAGTAGCAGTATGCTACACTCATTGAGACCAAACTCTCGCGATGATTCCAGCCGCAAGAAAAGGTTGCTAAACTGGAATTATGACCGATCGAAGGTGGTCAGTGATATTGAGATTCTCTAGAACCCGGTTACTATTACTAGGACAGGTTGAACCAACTGAACTTCAAGAGGGTAATACCTAGACCCCATGCAAGCCTAAACTTAAGGTTGTTTGTGTGACTTCAAACTTGAACTACTTGCACATTCTTGTTATCTGACAACATGAGTTCCTTGCAGGTTTCGTTTACAGTCCTTATCCAATAATTTGGATTTATTGCAGGGTTTACTTACAACACCTCACACTTTTGCTTAAACGCATAGCATACACATCATAACATCATGCCTTAACATTTCCTTAACCATTTCAAGGATCTCAAGGGTTTGTGATGCAGGTTATGGTAAATCAAATGTCTAGCAAGGGGCAAAGGGGATTTATTTTCCTCTAGCCAATGTCGTCTAGAGATCAAAACATGATAACTTGAGTCAGTGGCTATGACCCACTCGATATGGTGATCTTGACTCTTGAAGAAGGACTCTTAACGACACCAAGTTTCTTCAATCAAAGCTGCAAAATTCAAATTCTAACAAGCTTCTTGTTTACCCCGCGAGATCCTTGAAAACATTGCATACATATATCATACATATCATTGCATAACAGGTCTCCAAGTACAGGTCTCTCATGTTCTCGCTGTTTATTTCAGCAATGGCTTTCCAACAAGACAACCAAGATCTTCAAACTCAAGAAGCTTAGTTCAGGGACGTATTCCTAAACCTACCCAAGGGGCATGAAGAGTTGAAAACACTCCTCGTCGGGAACTTGGTCGAGAAAAGTCTTGAAGACAATAAGGACGAACTACTGAAACAACTGCAAGCTGAGGTAGATGCAATAAGAACCCAAATGTTGGGGCAGATGGCTCTTATCCAAGGCTTAGCTCGGGAACAAGAAGAGCTGAGAACCATTATCAACCAGCTTCATCAAGACAGATACAACATTATGAAGCAAACAGTCGAGGCCGGGGACCAAGTCATTAATCAACCTCCAAGAAAACAAAGATTTGGTTTGGTAAAGAATGGACCTCTCCAAGTTGCTACTACCTCAAGGATCCAACAACAACCTTACCATAAACAACGGGTTAATCAGAGGAAGTTTACCAAGCTCAATATGCCGCTATCTCAAGGTTTACGACACCTGTTGAGATTGAATCTGGTGACGTTGGTAGGGCCTCATCTGAATCCCAAGAATTCTTCACCTAACTACAATCCTGATGCAAGGTGTGCATACCATTCTAACAACCAGAGGCATGATATTGACGACTGTTGGAAGTTGAAGTACAAAATTCAAAACCTGATTGATGAAGGAGCATTAGAATTCACACAAGATGGTCAGGCTGAGTTCTTCTACCATCCCTCCAAGGCTCACCATTTGAAGTGACAAGTCCTGAGACGAGAAGACTTTTTGTTCATTAGAATTTTCAACTTGTAATTTTCTTTTGATTGTTCAAACATTTAGTCATGTCAAAACTTTATTATTTCATCAATGCATTGCATATGCCTGTTTTGAATCAATCCATTCGTATTCACTATATTTAAAATGCTTTCCTTTTTGTGATGTTCAACTCTCGATTAAAACTCTAAGCCTTTAGAGGGAGGATGACGAAAATGATATCAAAATCTCTACAATATGCTTTTGAACAGACCCCACTGACGAGGTATAGGCGTTGTTTCAAATCCTAAACAGTGGAGTTATAAGGAAGATAATCCCTAGTCAACCCCTTTGAGCCAAAGAAGTTGGAGTTTTTCTTTTCACAAATTAAAACCCTTAATCACAACCTGAGGCAAGGTAGTTTTCTCAGTTAATCCAGGTGCACAATGAATGGCATCAAAGAAATCCTTCTGAAACAAAAGACGGTGATGGTTCCGTATAATCGTAAGGACAGGAAGTCATTATCTCTCGAAATAAAAGCCCATTAAGTCAAAACCTATGAAGGAGACTTAAGAAAAAACTGGGGCACCCCGCTGACTGTAATCACAAAAAGAAACAGTTCAGGCAAAAGACAGGGATAATAAAATCAAAAAGAAAGAGGTCCTACAAACTCTAAAAAAAAATGATTTCCAGTTCAAAATCAATTGTCAGTATCCGAACTATCACTAGAATACCAGAGCAAAGACTCAAACAGGATCTAAGTGCACAATTAGCTGAGGTTAGGATCGAAGAACATCACGAAGAACGGGTGGGTACAAATAAAATTTGAGCCTTTACCCTTTGTTTCTTAAACCGTCAACCAGGCCACGTTATAACCCTTAAAAGTCCTAGCTGAAGCAGGGGTTAGTTCGAAAGCATACTGTTACAAAAGGTATCCTGACTCCTGTAGGGCTTACTGTAAATCCCGAGTTGACGTCACATTTTAAATTTTTTTCCTATCTTACTGAAAAAATGCATTTTCAAAAACTTCAAGACAGACATAAGCTTTGCATTCTTAAAATAACATTGTTTGCATATGACTATTTGTTCAAACAGCAGAGAAATTCGCGCGACGAATATCTAGTGAACAAAAACCTTTTTAATAAAAAGGGTCACCTCAAGTGAAAAAAAAGAACTTCCAACCAAGGGGAAGACACGATCATTATCCATCATCTGGGGCAGTTAATTCAAGATTCAAGGAGTCTCTCAAAGATGCCAAATAGCCAGGGGCAGATCTCCATTTGAGTCACTTGGGGCATTGGACATGAATTCCAGCAACGAATTTTGTATGATCAAACAAACATCTTTTGGTAGTATGGCAACACAACACTACCGACAATAACAACTCCCTACACCCTGAGAGCATGGACATAGTCCAAGAATATTGCGCATGAACAAAGACCCGCTAGGTTGACACACCTAGGCAAAAATAAGGGCATCCTGGCGAACCAAAAAGGTTCAGGAAAAATTAGGGATAAAAACAAAAAGATTTGTACACCCGACAAGTCGAAAACCTGAAAAGGCGGATTGGGAAAAAAGGGTATCCCGTTGGACTGAAAACTCGAAAGGACGGTCCAGGCAAAAATTAGGGATCAAAGTGTACGACTATGTCCCATCATCTCGTCACTTTCCTACTAGAAGAAGATTTGTCATTTAAATTGGCAATTACCAAGCACCTCATAGGCTGGGATAATACTCGATCCACAAGGCCTCCGCAGGCACCTTCTCCCGCAGATACAGGGGCAGAAAAGTCTCGATGCAAAGCCATCGTCATATCCTCAGCATGCGTCCCAGTAACATTCACTCCCCGCAGAGTAAGAAAAGGACAGTAATGTTAACTCTCCCCAGCTGAGACTCGCAACTGTGAATGAATCGGTAATATTCTCCCCAAGCAGAGTTTGTCTACCATCAGCACTGAAAAGTCTTATCATCCCCGACGGAGTATAAAATATCCCCAGTGGAGTTTGAAATTTTCTCCAGCGCAGTCTGAAAAAGCTTCCCTAGTGGAGTGTGAAGAATCATCCCCAGTAGACTTTGGAAAATTGTCCCCAGTAGAGTCTAAAAGGTTATCCCCAGTAAAGTCGCAACTGAAAGATCATCCCCAGTAGAGGTCATTCCTTGCACAAACGGAATTCAAATCCCCAACCGGATTCGGTATCACCAGCAACGATAATTCATCCCCAGCTGAATTTATCGGTGGAATCCTCAACAGAGCATCTCTTCCCCACAGAGTAATCTCCTCATAAGTTTATTCCCCAATGGAGTTATCCTCTCCTGCAGGTTTGTTCTCACAGTCGTCTTCGTTCGCCATCCCCAGTGGAAAATAAAGAATTCAACTCTTTTCTCCAGCAGCTATCCGAGATTTATTTTCCCCAACTACAAACATTACATTTTCATACATCATGACACATGCATATACGCATCATACAACACGATCTCATTTATTTTGAGAACATCATTGCCTGATACATATCATGCATTACATACAACTAACCTTTAACTTTCAGGAAGATATGGTCAAATTCTCACAAAATTCAAAGTTATGAAGCTTTTACTCCAGTCGAATTACCGACCAGTTCTTAAATCTCAACAAAATTATTCTCAGTTGAATTACAAACAAGGTCCTAAATCTCGGCAAAGTTCCTCCGTCGAATTACATACGAGTTCCTAAATCTCAGCAGAGTTTTCTCAGTTGAATTATGGGTGAGTTCTTAAATCGTGATGAAGAAGTTTCCCTCAGTAGAATTACCGACCGGTTCTTAAATCTCAACAGAATTATCCTCAGTTGAATTACAGAAAAGGTCCTAAATCTCGAGAAAGTTCCTCCGTCGAATTACAGACAGGTTCCTAAATCTCAGCAGAATTTTCTCAATTGAATTACGAGCGAGTTCTTAAATCTCAACAGCGTTTTTCTCAGTTGAATTACAGACAGAGTCCTAAATCTCGACAAAATTCCTCTGTCGAATTACAGACGAGTTCCTAAATCTCAGTAGAGTTTTCTCAGTTGAATTACAAGCGAGTTCTTAAATCGCGATGAAGATGTTTCCCTCAGTCGAATTACCGACCGATTCGTAAATCTTAACAGAATTATCCTCAGTTGAATTACAGACAAGGTCCTAAATCTCGACAAAGTTCCTTCGTCGAATTACAGACAGGTTCCTAAATCTCAGCAGAGTTTTCTCAGTTGAATTATGAGCGAGTTCTTAAATCTCAATGAAGATGTTTCCCCAGAGTCGAATTACTGACCAGTTCTTAAATCTCAACAGAGTTTTTCTCAGTTGAATTACAGACAGAGTCCTAAATCTCGACAAAATTCCTCCGTCGAATTACAGACGAGTTCCTAAATCTCAGCAGAGTTTTCTCAGTTGAATTACGGGCGAGTTCTTAAATCTCGATGAAAATGTTTCCCCATAGTCGAATTACTGACCAGTTCTTAAATCTCAACAGAGTTTTTCTCAGTTGAATTATAGACAGAGTCCTAAATCTCGACAAAATTCCTCCGTCGAATTACAGACAGGTTCCTAAATCTCAGCAGAGATATTTTCTTAGTTGAATTACGGGCGAGTTCTTAAATCTCGATGAAGATGTTTCCCCAAGTCGAATTACTGACAAGTTCTTAAATCTCAACAGAGTTTTTCTCAGTTGAATTACAGACAAGGTCCTAAATCTCAGCAAAGTTCCTCCGTTGAATTACAGACAAGTTCCTAAATCTTAGCAGAGAAGTTTTCTCAGTTGAATTACGGGCGAGTTCTTAAATCTCGATGAAGATGTTTCCCTAAGTCGAATTACTGACAAGTTCTTAAATCTCAACAAAGTTTTTCCCAGTTGAATTACAGACAAGGTCCTAAATCTCGGCAAAGTTCCTCCGTTGAATTACAGACATGTTCCTAAATCTCAGCAGAGAAGTTTTCTCAGTTGAATTACGGGCGAGTTCTTAAATCTCGACGAAGATGTTTCCCCAAGTCGAATTACTGACAAGTTCTTAAATCTCAGCAGAGATGTTTTTCTCAGTTGAATTACAGACAAGGTCCTAAATCTCGACAAAGTTCCTCCGTTGAATTACAGACAGGATCCTAAATCTCAGCAGAGAAGTTTTCTCAGTTGAATTACGGACAAGTTCTTAAATCTCGATGAAGATGTTTCCCCCCAGTTGAATTACGGACAAGTTCTTAAAACTCAGCAGAGATGTTCTCTCAGTTGAAGTACATGCAAGCTCCTAAATCTCAACAAAGATCAAACTTCCCCAGCGGAATCTTCTACAACAACGGGTATGCAAGCTCTCGGTAAGGAATCTCTTATGCGATCGACACTCCTGCAAATGGCATATTTAAGCCCATCCCCTCGTCACCAATCTCCAAATGGAACTGTAAGCCCATTCCTGACATCACAAGGCTGATACCACTTCATGCGAGTGCAAATTTCTGGGCACTCTAGTGTTTAATCATATTCCCCCTTCGGATCACGAAAGGCGTGAAAGCTAATCTACATCCTCAGGTTAAAAAGATTGAACAGGGGAAGCTGTTGTACCCCAAATTTCCCTCCTATATTTCTCAAGACATTGCAAGACAAATCTCCAAGTTGCTCAAGTTTACTCAAGAATTGGTCAGACAAGCTATCTCCTAAGGCAGTCTACCCCAAATTACGATTTTGTGTTGCATCAAGATCCTTGAGTCCAAATTTCCTCAAGTGCTCCCTAATGTCCTAATATGTTCTCAAGATCATCCATGTCAAGTTTCAAGCCTTGCAGAGGAAGTTTGCTCAGTCAATTGCTCAAAGGTCCAAAAATCGACTATGCTAGGGCAAAAGTCAACTGTGAACTACAAATAGTCAAACTTCAAGATTTTTTTGTCAAAATTATCATTTTGAAGTATATTTCATCATTTGATCAAGAGTTGATCATGATTCATAAAGGATTGCTCAAAATTCATCAAGATTCAAAAGTTGCTAAATTAGGGTTTTGTAGGAAAAGTCAACTCATCTTTGACCAAGCATAACTTTCTCATACTTTATGATAAATGACCAATCCAAAGCTCATTTTGAATAGGATGAAATTCCCTACAATCCATACTCATATCCAAAGATCAAAAACTTCACTCACAAGAAGTTATGAATTTGGACATTATAGGTCATTTATGAAAGTCAACAAAAACACCCTTTTTATCAAAGCTTATAACTTGATAATGGAATATCAAAATGAGATGAGACCAAAAGGGTTGATTAAAGGACATCTCAAGCTTTCTATAAAGTCCAAGAACATCTCCAAAATTTCAAAATTGAAGAAGTTATGCATTGTTGAAGTTGGACTTTTTTGCAAAATTGCCAAAAGTCAACTATCCCCAAAACTTCAAATTTTGCCAAATGGGCCCATTCTTTTTTACTTGTTTTGAGTTTGCATTATTGCCCACGTGCCCTAGCTTCAGTCAAGTGTCCATATCATTTTTTTTATTAATTATTTTGATTTTATTTGAATTAATTTGATTTAAATCAAAATAAATCAAATAAAAATCAAAAAGCATTGATAACAAAGATTTTATGTTGATTTCAGGTTCCATTATGCAGTTGACCATCATCAAATTCGTTATCAAATCAAATGTGTGCAAAAAAGATTGAAATCAAGCAAGTTTGGAAAGTTTTAATGGAGGAATCAAAGCAAATTCATGAGCATTGATAGTGCAAGATTTGGACAAGGTTCTTTACCCTAATACAATGCATATTACATAAGGAAGCCGGAGACACGAAAATAGGGGTTGGCAATCACTTGTAGAGGCAGAACAACTTTGCAAAAAATTACAAAAAAGTGGGAGATCGAAATCAACCCTAGAGGCATTTTCAGAGCTTGATATTGGTCCCAATCGATTCCTGGCAACACACACAAGCTATCCCAATCAAAACCAGGCATTCTCAGGCCCTTATACGCACTGTAAGTCCTTCGTGAAACCGTCTTGTTCTTGTTTTCTATTCGCATGATTCTGGCATCCATTGAGTGAAATAATTGTATATTTATGATCACAAGAAAATTTACAGGCTTTTGGCATCATTTAATTTCATTTATCTGATCTGTATTGCAATCCACCATAGTTAGGGTTTATTTGGAATTTTTGAGAGTTTTTGTTTCAGGTAAAATTGAGACACATGATGGACATGGTTGTATCCAGGAGAATGAGACGGACACGACCATGTCCTTGGAAATCGTTTTCATGACCTGGAGGGGATTTTAGAACAAGGTTGCGCTTTAAGCTGCGGATACAAATCTGCAGGTAAATTTACAGTGTTTAAGAGGACAGGGACGATGAGGTGTCCTCCGTCCATTGGGCTATTCAAAAGTTGCACATTTTTTTTTGTTTTTCTGGCCATGGACTTGTTTTTTTATATTATTATTTCTTTGTATTATTAATAACAAAACAACAACATTCTTCAGTGGTTTCCACATAGGCCATAAAGGACCCAAAGGCTGGAGGTCAGGGGTTCGAGCCCTGCCTCCAGCAATTTGTGTTTTCTCATTATTTTTCAGGTTAGCACATGCGCGCAGGGGCCAGATCCATACCATACTCCCTCATCAATCCACACGCCAGATGGCCAGATGGCCATATCTGGTGGTCAAGCCTTGAGGGTGCATGATAGTGCTAGTCAACGCGTGTGTACCAAATCCCAAAAGGTCAAACGAGCTAGCACTATTGGGCCTAAAAAAATGACTTTCAGCACCCTCCAAATAGGCCCAATTCTTCTCCCTTTTTATTTCTTTTGTTTATTTAATTTAATTGTTTCATTTTATTTAACTAATTTTCTAACCAATAACAAAATTCCTTTTTTATCAAATAAAATCACAAATACTTTTTTTTATCCAATCAAATTTTAAAACTTTCATTTTTATTAATAAAATTATTTATTAATTAGGTTTTTAATTAGAAAACTTTAATTCATTTTTGTAAATAAATAAAATTAATTAGATTTAATTAGGTTTTAGCTACTAATTTAATTATTTTATTTTCTTTCTTAAAATAACAAAACCCCAAAATATGTCATTAATTATTTTTCATTTAATTAATTTAATTTAGTTATTTAATTTAGGATTGGTTTCTTTTCTTAAAATAAAAACAACAAAACACAAAAAGCAATTTTCTTTCATAAGGGTCAAAACCCTAAAACTCGCATTCGATTTAATTTCGCGTTGCGCTTTATTTTTCTTTACCCAATTATGTATTTGTTTCCGGTATGTAATAGTTAAATAGGAAATTTATTTATTTTATCGCATTTTCAAAGGGTTGCTTTTGGCGATGTAAATACCCGACGCCTTGTAATTTAATTTCCGCACTTTAATTTCCGCAAATTATAACTGCTAGATGTTTGATAATAGGGTTTGCATGACAAGACTGAATGTTTAATCTTAAAATCAAATTAGATCACCCTTAACATGTGCAAAGATAAAAATAACTGAAAACGACACACTCGCACATGTGCACTCTTAGGGTACACCCCACTTGGTTGCCTTTGTACACAATCATTGAGTATAGGTCGCTTTAGAGGTCGCCCTCTTGTCAAAAAGATCATAGTTACCTCGAAACGGTTGCCTCAGATATTGTTGCCTCAAACAAATGATCTAAGACATTAGGGTTACTACTAAGACGTCCTAGCATTGCTTTAGTGACCGTACGTCCCTTTCGAATTGACCCTCAAACTCCAACGACGGTGCTACCTACTTACTAATAGTGGGATAGCATTGTCTAAAGGAAACGAATACAGAACGATTCTTTTTTCGAGTATGTAGATTAGTTCTTAAGTACTTGCTCAAACAAAACAAAACTTTTTTCCACACTTACACTTCTTTACAAAACAAAGTTTTCAAAAACACTTCATTACACTCTTGAATACAGAAGCAAGAGTTAAATCGAAGTCAAAACAAAAACTTTTCAAAACCCACAAACACAAAGAAAACAATTTTGAAAATGATTAGCAAGTACCTAAGAGCCCGTAGATAACTACGGATAGAAAGGGTGCTAATACCTTCCCTTTCTATAATCTACCCCCCGTACTCAGAAATATCTCGAAAAAGGAATTTTTCTGTGCTTTTTTCCTTTCCTTGTTGGATAAAATAAAAGTTGGTGGCGACTCTTACTTACCGCGGCATTTTGCAAAAACAAACGCAAAACGCAAACCAGCATTCCAGAAAACAGTCAGTTCTTCCACCGTATCACATTGAGGATATTGCATTTGACTACAAGGAAGACACTAAGGAGCATCGTCGGAGGTTTATACAAGCTTGGGGCATGGTGAACAGATCTGACCCCCAAGAGTTGGGACCAAAGACTTCCCTTCCTATGCAGCCTTACCTCCAATGGGTCCGAGCTCGTGCCCAGAAGCTTGGGATGCCCTATGAAGCCGTATTGCCAGTGATTGTGGAACCCACTAATGAGGAAGGCATTCCTTACACAGTTCTTTATCCTTACATGGCCACTGATCCTGGGGCATTATAGAGGTCTTGGATTCAACTGAAAGAGGAGAGGGATACTTACCGGGAAAAGTACCATGAGCAGGAAAGGAAGATCTTGAAGCTCACCAGGAAGCTCGAGGAAGAAAGAGTGATCAATGACTACATCAACACAAAGAGGAAGCTTCCATGGGATTTTTTATTTTTACTTTTCTAGTTTTAGATTTGTTTTCCATTTATTTCTTTGTAACGCCTTACAGGAATTGTTGAACCTTTTACAAGATTAATCTAATAAAGTTTTTTTATTTTTGGTTTGCAAATTTAAATCTCCCATAGTCTTTGAAATCATTACATGCGCATCCCATTATCATGCACACCATTACAGGTACCCTTACAGGTTTCTCATCTTCTTCGCTGTTTATTTCAGCAGAAATGTCTTCTAATCAAGCCATCAAAGATCTTCAGGCACAGAACGCCCAATTGCAGCAGATGTTCCTAAGTCTGGCTAAAGGGTAAGAGGACCTGAAGACCCTTATTCTGAAAGAGAAGAAGAAGAAGAAGAAGAAGGTTGGTATTCTGAACATGGGTAGAAGATTCGGAGAAAGGTGAAGACAATCAGCTGATCTGACCTCCTCATCCAAGGACGGGGAGAACCAAGAAATGGTAAAGGACCCTAGTCCTGAAGTTTCTGATAATTATACATATTATGATGATGAGCAATATCCTCCTGCTGAGGATAGGTACAAGCAGCTAGAAGACCGTCTGAGTGCTATGGAGATTCAGAAGATCCCTGGTTTGGATTTCGGAGAACTAGGATTGGTATCGGGAGTGATGATCACTCATAAGTTCAAAGCCCCAGTTTTTGCCAAGTACAATGGAGTATCCTGTCCAAAACTCCATCTCCGCTCGTAAGTCAGAAAAATCCAACCCCACACTGCTGATAAAAATTTGTGGGTACACTTCTTTCAAGATAGCCTGTCTAGGACTCAACTTGAATGGTTTTATCAGTTGGAAGGAGCCAATGTCCGAAACTGGGAAGACCTTGCTGCTGCTTTTTACAGGCAGTATCAGTATAACGCCGACCTTTCTCACACTCGTACTCAGCTCCAGGGTATGTCTATGGGTACAAGTGAAGGTTTTAAGGACTATGCTCAAAAGTGGAGAGACTTGGCTGGAAGAGTCCAACCCCCTTTGTCTGATAGGGAGTTGGTTGACATGCTTCTAGGGACACTATCTGGTCCATTTTTCAATCATCTGATCGGCAGTTCGTCATCCGGGTTTACTGAGTTGATGTTGACTAGAGAGAGAGAGTAGAAGTTGGCATCCTAAGTGGTAAAATACAAAAGGATTCTTCATCAAGTGCAGTAAAGAAGCCTTTCACCAGTAAGAAAGAAGCTAGTGCAGTCTACGGCCCAAAGAGCCAAAGCAGACCTGAACACCGTCAAGCAGTAAATGCGGTAGTGATATCAAGGCCCACAATTTCTCCATAATGCAACAATCAACAAAGGGTGGAAAGACCACAAAGACAGTTCACTCGGCTCAATATGACTCTGACTCAAATTCTACCACAATTATTGAAGACCAACCTGGTAACTCTGAGGGAGGCCCCGAAGAAACCCAACACCACATCTCCCCACTCTGAAAGTCCAGGTCATGATACAAACAACTGTTGGGCCATGAAAAATAAAGTGCAAGACTTTATCGAAGCCAAAGAGATTGAGTTTGACGCTCCAGAGAAGCCCAATGTCATAACTGCTCCCATGCCCAAGCATGATCATGGAGTAAATGCTATGGACGATGATTCATTTGTGACCTCTGTGGAAGAAATTTCTACTCCTTTGATGACAGTTAAGACGAATTTGTTGTTGGCCGGTTTATTTCTGTGTTGTGGTAAAGGTTTCCACATATGTTCAATTCTGCCTGCTGGTTGCCACTTATTATAATCAGGTGTTCAACGCCTGATGGATAACAAAGAGATCCTATTTGAAAATATTTTGATTCAGTTGGTTCCAATTCAAGATGTTGCCATCATAACCATTTCCGCCAATCCTTCCAAGGTTTCCTCGAGAAAGCCTGTTAGGATTACACCCGTCCCAAGAATTGCTTCGTTAATAATTACTGTCCCTGGTCCTATCCTATACACTTCAGATAAGGTTGTCCCTTGGCACTATGGTGCTGATGTGTATTACCATGGAGTTAAACAATACTTAAAGAGTGAGGAAGCTGATATTGATGTCAGCAATATTGTTGGGACAAGCAAGGTCACCAGAAGTGGAAGACTCTTTTCTCCCGAGATTTCCCCTCCGACTGTTCACAAACCTGTTTTCATTCCATCTGCTAGTACATCAGCTACTATCCCAGTTCATATTCCAGTTATCACCCCTGTCGCCGAGCCATCTGGGACTCGGGGCAAAGATATCACAGGTGAGCCTGCCCGGACGAAGGAACCTAAGAAGATCATGGTAGAAACCTCGAAACAAGAGATAGAAGAAATTTTGAAGATTATTAAGAAGAGCGACTACAACATAGTCGAGCAGCTGGGGTAGTCCCCATCAAAAGTCTCCATGTTGTCCTTGTTATTATGTTCTGAAGCCCATGCAAAGGCTTTAATCACATTCCTCAAAACTGCACATGCGCCGCAGGAAACTTCAGCCGATCAATTCAAAGATTACGTAGCTAGCCTGACTACCGACAATGGGCTGGGTTTCTCAGATGTAGATTTGACTGCTAAAGGAAGAAATCATAATGACGCTCTACACGTCTCGATTGAGTGCAGGGGCACTACTATGTCCCATGTACTGGTGGATACCGGGTCCTCATTGAATGTTTTGCCAAAGAAAGCATTAGACCGTCTGGACTGTGAAGGTTTGATTCTAAAGCCGAGTAATATTGTGGTCAGAGCTTTCGATGGGTCAAAGAGAATGGTGCACAGGGAGGTGGACATCCCTGTTAAAGTTGGCTCTCAGACCTTTGCATCCACCTTTTATGTGATGGATATTAGACCATCATATTCTTGCTTGTTGGGTCGTTCTTGGATTCATAAGGTTGGGGCAGTGACTTCCACGCTCCATCAAATGTTGAAATATCTGGTAAAAGGGAAGATTGTCACGGTACAAGGTGAAGAGGAGTACATGGAGAGTCATCTCAATTCCTTTCGCTACGTGGAGATGGATGGGGAGTTCATCGAAACCCCTTGTCAGAACTTTGAAGAGGTCCCTCAGACTTTGGCTTTAACTGAAGTTGCTACTGACAAACCTCTAATGAAGATGGCTTCTCTCAGGGATGCCAGAGCTGTAATTGAAGAAGGTGGGTGTACAATTTGGGGTCAGCTCCCTAGTTTCACGCACAAAACTGATAAATTTGGTTTAGGCTTTACTACAGGGGCTCAAAGGGTTGTTAGGCACGCATGGATTGGAATACCTCCTCTACATGTCAGCAATCAAGGATTTAATGCAATTGAAGATGGTGAAGAAGATTCAGACATCGACAGCTAGATCTACCCTACAACCAATGGTGGACTAAACAACTGGACAGCGAAGGACTTCATACCTGTTTCTTTTATTCCACAGTAATTGACTTTTGTTTTAAGAGTTATAATAGACAGTTTAAAACTTTACGGCCCGATGCCTTACCCGAGGCACCTTGGCTTTTCTTGTGAGGGCTTATTATTTGTCATTTCATATATCATTAATAAAATATTGGACGTTTCTTGCATTACAAATTTTGTGCTCCTTGTTTTTCTTTTTTTGTCTCTCGCTTTATAAAAAGACAGTTATTCTTTTACACACACTCATGTATCATAATGCAGATCCATATCCACTCTGGATCCCGTTGATAGTGACTTTGCTACTTCCCGTTATGACTTCGAAAATCCGATCAACCAAGCCAAGGACGAAGGTGAGGATGATTGTGAGGTTCCCGGAGAGCTTGATAGGCTATTACAGTAGGAAGAGAGGGCCATACAACCTCATGAAGAGCCAGTTGAGTCAGTAAATTTGGGTACAGAGGAAGACAAGAAAGAGGTCAAGATAGGTGCGAATCTGGTGCTTAGTGTTAAGCAATAGTTGATACAGATGCTACGCGACTATGTTGAGATCTTCGCTTGGTCTTATGAAGATATGCCTGGTTTGGACACTGATATTGTGGTACACCGCCTGCCGACTAAAGAAGACTGTCCTCCGGTAAAGCAGAAGGTTCGCCGTATGCACCCTGAGATGTCCGAGAAAATCAAAGCTGAGGTCATGAAACAGTTCGACGCGGTATTTTTAGCTGTCAGTTCTTACCCGCAGTGGGTTGTCACTGTTGTTCAGGTGCCTAATAAAGATGGTAAGGTACGAATGTGTGTGGACTATAGAGATCTGAACAGGGCAAGCCCCAAGGATGACTTCCCACTTCCTCATATCAATGTTCTGGTCGACAACACCGCGTAGCATAAGATCTTCTCCTTTATGGATGGTTTTTCTGGTTACAATCAGATCAAGATGGATCCCAAGGACATGGAGAAGACTACCTTTGTTACACAGTGGGGTACCTTTTGTTACAAGGTAATGCCTTTCGGGTTGAAGATTGCTAGGGCAACTTATCAGCGCGCCATGGTCTCTTTGTTCCACGACATGATTCACCATGAGATTGAGGTTTATGTTGATGACATGATAGCAAGGTCGCAGACTGAGGAAGAGCACCTTGACCATCTCGAGAAACTGTTCGACAGGTTGAAGACGTACAAGCTAAGGTTGAACCTGAACAAGTGTACCTTCAGGGTAAGGTCTGGTAAGCTGCTAGGTTTTGTTGTCAGTGATAAGGGTATTCAGGTGGACCCTGCCAAGGTAAAAGCCATACAGGAGATGTCGGCTCCCCGCACAGAAAAGGAAGTTAGAGGCTTTTTGGGACGTCTGAATTACATCGCCAGGTTCATTTCACATCTGACTGCTACTTGTGATCCAATCTTCAAGCTGCTGAAGAAAGATCAAGTGGTAAAGTGGAATGATGAATGCCAGACTGCTTTCGAAAGAATCAAGGAATACCTTCAAGAACCACCAATTCTGATGCCTCCAGTTGAAGGAAGACCTTTTGTTGTACCCCAAAATTTTCCATCCCATATTTCTCAATACATTTCAAGTGAGGTCCTCAAAACTGCTCAAGGAAGTCCAAGGGTTGACCAGACAAACCCCCTCCTAAGGCAGTCTACCTCAAATTAGGGTTTCAGTTTGCATCAAGGTACTTGAGTACAAATGATACCAAATGATCACCATTGTCCTAATATGTCCTCAAGATCATCCATGTCAAGTTTCAAGCCTTGCAGAGGAAGTTTTCTCAGTCAATTGCTCAAAGGCCTGAAAATCGACTGTGCTAGGGCAAAAGTCAACTGTGGCCCACATACAGTCAAACTTCAAGATTTTTGGTCAACATTCTCATTTTGAAGTATTATTCATCATTTGATCAAGGGTTGATCATGATTCCTCAAGGATTTCTCACAATTCATCAAAACCACAAAGTTGCTAAATTAGGGTTTTGTAGGAAAAGTCAACTCAACTTTGACCAAACATAACTTTCTCATACTTTATCACAAATGACACATCCAAAGCTCATTTTTAAGAGGATGTAATTCCCTACAATTAATCTTCAGCTCCCAAGTTCAAAATATGCACTCACAAGAAGATATGAATTTGGACATTATAAGTCATTTTGGAAAGTCAACAAAAACACCTTTTTTTGTCAAAGCTTCATACATGAATATTGAAGACTCAATAGAGATGAGAACAAAAGGGTTGCTTAGAGTACATCTTAAGCTTTCTAAAAAGTCAAAGAAAACCTCTCTAGGGTCAAAATTGAGAGAGTTATGCATTGGCAAAGTTGACCCTTTTTACAAAATTGCCAAAAGTCAAATGTGTCTCAAATTGCAATTTTTGTCAAATGGGCCCAACTTTTTATGCGTGCATTGAGTTTTTAACATGACCCACGACCCATGATACTTCTCATTTGTCATTCTTTCATTTTTTTCATTTATTTGGATTTTATTTCAATTAAATCAAATAAAATCAAAATAAAATCATGAAAATATCAAAAACTAATCGAAGCTTGATATTTTGTGCTTGTTTAGGTCTATTATACAGCTGGAGATGGAATCAAATCGTGCAAGCTTCAAATGGACACAGAAAGATTGGATTTTCTCAATTTGGAAAGATTTGCATAAAGGATCAAATCTTGAATCAATGATCATAATTGGAGAAGATTTGAAACCAAATTGCAACCCTAATTCATTCTAGGGTACATAAGGAACATATTCAGATCAAAAGGAAGGAGGAGAGGCGTGTAAAACACAAAGCAATTTAAAAAAAATCAAGAAAAGTGGCAAATTGATTTCTATGTTCCAGGCCAATTCAGAGTCTTCTAGCCATCCCAAACGTTTGCTGGACATCCCAGGAACGTGTTTCAACCATTAGCAAGCATTCTCGTGCCCATACGCACTGTAAGTGTCCCACAATTTCAATACTTTCTTGAAATCGAATATCACAATTCTGGAACTTTTAGCGTGATTTATATCCATATTCTTAATCCTTGAGTCATTATCAAGCTAATGGTTGTATTTAATTGCATTTCTATTGACTGTATACCAAGATGCCATTATTAGGGTTCGAGCTTTCTTTTTAAGGATTTTGCACAAAGGAACAATTGGCCATGGAGAGTGGTACCATGATGCTCGTGAGGTTGCAACGAGTTGATTGGTACCACTGGTATTAATTTATCATGCAGGGATAAGATTTTGGAATGGACAAGGGTTATACCTACACCCATTTGTCCGTAGGTAAAAGATCTTGATCTAAAACGACGAAGACGGTGAGGAAGATGATAACGTGGCCTTCCCTAACTGGCCAATTAAAAATTCGTGCGTTTTATAATATATTATTTTGTTTTTTCAATATAATGTTTGTTTGTTGTTCATTGTACAATTAACAAAGCCAGCTCAGCTGGTCAGCGTGCAGGGTAAAATGCCAAAGGGCCTGGGTTCGATCCCCAGGTCCCCATATATGCCTTATGTTTATTTTCTTTGCATAATCAGGCGCGCTAGCATAAAAGGAGCCTACCATACACCATCAATATCCAGCCAACAGATCTCCAACAAGGCAGATCCAATGCCTTCTCACATGAAGGTCCACCATACGCCCAGTCAAGCTAGCAACATGGGATCTGGAAAAGTCAACAGGGCCAGGAGCTTTTGGGCCCAGAATTGCAAGTCTTACCCCCCCTGTTTGCTAGCATACCACCATGCCCATTTTATTTCTTTTCTAATTTCTTTTATTTAATTTCTTATATTTAATTAATTTCTAACACTAATTAATTTATTTTTTTTACAAAAAAAATCATAAAATCAATTCTCACAAATTTAGAATTTAGGTTTTATTTTATTTTATCAAATTTAATTTTATATTAGTTTTAATTTAATTTAGGGTAATTTTAACCTTTTTGTAAATAAATTAAAATCAATTAGAAAAATTAGGGTTAGCTTGATTTAATTTTTTATTTCTTTTCTCAATAAAATAAAAATACAAAAATAAGTTAATTTAGTTATTTTTCTCAATTTAAATTAATTAGTAATTAGGTTTTTATTTATTCAATTAAAACTTTGCTCTTCTCAAAATAATCAAAACAACAAAAAATGATTTTTCTTTTAATTAGGTTTAGTCGGTGTCAAAACCCTAATTTCTCTCGTTCTCGATTCATCGCGCGCATTCACTATTTTTGCAATATTAATGTAACTGCTCACGGTATGTAATAGTTTAATTAGGAATTTCTTTTATATATCGTTTTACGAGTTTTTGGCTATGTAATTAATCCCCTACCCCGAAGCTTGTAATAGCGTAGTTTTTATTTCTCGCATTTTAATTCTCGCAAATATTAATTGTTAGATAATAGGATTGTATGACACGTTTGCATGTTAATTTAAAATGGCTAGCAAACCCTAAATGTGCAAAGATAATAACTTGAAATCAAATCACTCGCACATGCGCACTCCTAGGGTATACGCTCACTTCGGTTTCCTTCGATAAACGGTCATTAAGTATATGATGTTTTAGTGGTCACCCTTCTGTCTAAACAAATATCAAATGTCCCGTTCGGAAATGTTTCCTCGGAAATGTTGCCTTGAATATGATCTTAAGATATTAGGGTTATTACTAAGACGTCCTAACATTGCTTTGGTGATCGTACGTCCCTTTTGAATTGACCCTTACAAACTCCAACGAAGATGCTACCTATTTCTCAATAGTCGGATAGCATTGTCTAAAGGAAACAAGAACATAAATAATCTTTTTTCGAGTGGGTAGAATCTTCAGTACTTGCTCAAATCAAACTTTTGCACACTTACACTCTTTTCAAACAAAGTTTTCAAAAACACGTTGTAACACTCTTGAAGACAGAAGCAACGGTTAAAACGAAGTAAAACAAAAACTTTTCAAAACACAAACACACAAGCAATTTTTTAAAATGATGAGCAAGTACCTAAGAGCCCGTAGAAAACTACGGATAGAAAGGGTGCTAATACCTTCCCTTTCTATAATCTACCCCCCGTACTCAAAATCTCGAAAAAGGAAATTTTCTATGCTTTTGTCCTTTCCAATTGGATAAAATAAAAGTCGGTGGCGAATGTTGCTTACCGCGACATTTTGCAAACACAAACGCAAAATGCAAACCAGCATTTTCCAAAACCGTCGGTTCTGCCACCATATCACAGAACTGGCGACTCTGCTGGGGAGTGTCAGAAGTGGGGTATACCTTAGGATCTAGTTCATCATATTTGCTTCTCTTGATTTCTTTGTTTGATTTACTTTTAAGGGTTTTGTTTGGGGTTACTATAGATCCTAACCTGGATCTGGGGATACCTTTTAGGTAAGTAGCAATAGATTGTGAGAGAACTGTACGGCGTAGACCGATACGGTTGAAGCAGTAGCTACATTGATGTGGCACATTGGTTGGTACCGGTATCCCTTGTGGAGAAACAAGGAGAATACAGGGCCGCTACGTGTGTCGTTAAGCATCAACTGACCTTAGAACCTTTAATCGCCCAACTTGGCCATCAGAAAGTAGTGAGATAGCCGACCTCGGTGTAGAGCTGAGAGCTGGTTGATACTCGATGCTACACTCATTGAGACCATACTCTCGAGATAGTTTCAGCCGCAAGAAAAGATTGCGTGAGCTGAAACCATGACCGATGGAGGATGGTTGGTGATATTGAGATCCTCTAGAACCCAATTACTTTTCTAGGACAGGTTGAACCAACTAAACTTCAAGAGGGTACTACCTTAAAACCCATGCAAGCCTAAACCTAAGGTTGTTTGTGTGACTTGTGTGCTTTCAACTTGAAGTCCTTGCAGGTTTTGTTTATAGTCCTTATTTGATTACTTGGATTTCTTGCCGAGTTTACTTGCTTACATCACCTCGCACTTTTGCTTAAACGCATAGCATACACATCATAACATCATACCATAGCATTTCCTTAACCATTTCAAGGATCTCAAGGGCCTATGGTGCAGGTTATGATGAACCAAACGTCTAGCAAGGGGCAAGGGGATTTATTTTCCTCTAGCCAATGCCATCTAGAGATCAAAACACGATAACTTGAGCCAGTGGCTATGACCCACTCTATATGGTGAGCTTGACTCTTGAAGAAAGACTCTCAATGACACGAAGTTTCTTCAATCAAGCTGCAATCATATTCTAACAGTTTCTTGTTTACCCCACAAGATCCTTGAAAACATTGCATACATATCATACATATCATTGCATAAGAAGGTTTCAAAGCAGGTCTCTCATGTTCTCGCTGTTTATTTCAGCAATGGCTCTCCAACAAGACAATAGAGATCTCCAAGCTCAAGATGCCCAGTTCAACGAATTTCTCCTGAATCTATCTAAGGGGCAATAAGACCTAAAAACACTCTTTGTTGGAAATCTGACCAAGGAACGTCCTGACAACAACAAGGATGAACAATTGGAACAACTGCAAGCTAAGGTAGAAGAAATGAGAATCCAGATTATGGGGCAGATGGCTCTTGTCCAAAACTTAGCTCGAGGACAAGAAGGGCTTAGAGCCTTCCTCAACAAGTTTCACCAAGATGGATGAAGATCCATGAAACAAACAGTTAAAATTATGGATCAAGGCATTAATCAGCCCCTAGTGAGAGAAGAGATTTGGAACAGACCTTTCTAGATTACTACTACATCACAAGCCCAACCACAACCTCTCCAACGACAACGGGGAAATCGGCATAAGAAGAATATATCTGAAAGATGCTTCACCGAAATCAACATGTCATTGGCTCAAGCATTGCAACGCATGTTGAAGGCCAAGTTGGTTATGTTAAGGGACCCTCCTCAGAATCCCAACATAGCCTCCCCAAGGTACAATCCAAATGCAAGATGTGTGTACCACTCCAACAGTCCTGAACATGACACCAACAGTTGTTGGGCATTGAGAATAAAATTCAAGACCTGATTGATGAAGGAGCGCTAGAATTCGCACAAGACGGTCAGGCTGAGTTCTTCTACCATCCCTCCAAGGTATACCATCTGAAGTGACAAGTTCTCACAAGAAGGCTTTTCGTTCATTAGAATTTTCAATGTGTAATTTTCTTTTGATTTGTTTGAACATTTATTCATATCAAACCTCGCTATTTCATCAATGCATTGCACATGTTTGTCTTGAATCAATTCATTCGTATTCACTATTTCAAAAATGCGTTCTTATTTCCTTTTGTGATATTTAAATCTCGATTAAAAACTCTAAGCCTTAGAAGGAGGATGACGAAAATGATACCAAAATCTCTACAATATGCTTTTGAACAGACCCCACTGATGATGTACAGGCATTGTTTCAAATCCTAAATAGTGGAGTTATAAGGAAGATAATGCCTTGTCAACCCCTTCGAGCCAAAGAAGTAGGAGTTTTTCTTTTCAAACAAATTAAGACCCTTAATCATAACCTGGGGCAGGGTAGTTTTCTCAGTTAATTCAGAGACGTATTCAGTCATAATCTGCCGCTTCGTACACAATGAATGGCATCGAAGACGTCCTTCCAAAACAAAATATGGTGATGGTTCCGTATAATCGTCAAGACAGGCAGTCATTATCTCTCGAAATAAAATCCCGTTAAGTCAAAACCTATGAAGGAGACTTAAGAGAAAAATTTGGGCATCCCGCTGACTGTAATCACAAAAGAAACAGTTCCGACAAAAGAAGGGATAACGAAAAAAAAAGAGGTTAATACAAATCCTCGACAAAAAGAAGATTACAAAAATGACTGCCTTTTCAAAATAAATGTTCGATTTCTGAATCATCACCAAGTATCAGAGCAAAGATTCCAAACTCAATCAGGATCTAATCGTGTAATTAACTGAGCATAGGACTGAAGAACATCACGAAGAGCGGGTTGGGTACACATAAAATTTGAGCCTTTATCCTTTGTTTCTTGAACCGTGAATCAGGCCACGTTATAACCCTTAAAAGTCCTATCTGAAGCATGGGTTAGTTTGAGAGAATACTGTTACAAAGGAATCCTGACTCCTGTAGGCTTTGTTACGAATCCTGAGTTGATATCACATTCTTGCAAATTTCATTTTACTACACAAAACACATTTTCAAAAAAATTTCAAGACAAACATGAGTTTTGCATTCTTTAAATGACATAGCTTGCATATGACTAATTGTTTGACAGCAGAGAAATCCGCACAATGGATATTCATTGAACAGGCATCCTCTCAATGGACAGAATCACCTTAGTGAGAAAGGAACTTCCAATAACAGGTCTTCCATAAGCAAGGGGCATGACATGATGTCTAAATACACTTGGGGCAGTCTCTCCAAAAGTTCCAAATAACTAGGGGCAGATCTCCATCTGAATCGCTTGGGGAATTACGCACGCATTCCAGCAACGAATCATGTGCCATCAAGAAAACATTTTTGACAGTACTACAACACAACGGACAGTGACAACTCTCTACATCCTGAAGGCGTGGACATAGTCAGAAAATACTACGCATAACAAAGACCCGCTAGGTTGACATACCTAGGCAAAAATAAGGGCATCCCGGCGAACCAAAAGGGTTCAGGCAAAAATTAGGGATAAAAAATGAAAAAATCTGTACACCCGGCAAGTCGAAAACCCGAAAGGGAGGCTTGGGCAAAAAAGGGGTATCCCGGTGGACTGAAAACCCAAAAGGGCAGTCCAGGCAAAAGTTAGGGATTTAAAACGTACGACTATGTCCAGTCACCTGTCTATCAGTGGAAGACTTATACCTTGATCAACATTCATCAAGAGCACCAAAATTCAGATACAGTTCAGATATGCTCCAGATACGGATGCCATTCTGATACTCATTAAAATTCATCTTTCAGATAAAGTTCAGATACGCTCTAGATACAGATGCCATTCTGATACTCATTCAGATTCAGCTTTCAGATACAGTTCAGATACGCTCCAGATACGGATGCCATTCTGATACTCATTCAGACTCAGATTTTAGTTACAATTCAGATACGATCCAGATACGGATGCAATTCTGATACTCATTCAGACTTAGCTTTCAGATACAGTTCAGATACGCTCCAGATACGGATGCCATTCTGATACTCATTCAGACTCAGCTTTCAGATACAGCTCAGATACGCTCCAGATACAGATGCCATTCTAATACTCATTCAAACTCAGCTTTCAGATAGAGTTCAGATACGCTCTAGATATGGATGCCATTCTGATACTCATTCAGATTCAGCTTTGGGATACAGTTCAGATACGCTCCAGATACGGATGCCATTCTGATACTCATTCAAACTCAGCTTTCAGATACAGTTCAGATATGCTCCAGATACGGATGCCATTCTGATATTCATTCAGATTCAGCTTTCAGATACAGTTCAGATACGCTCTAGATACGGATGTCATTCTGATACTCATTCAGATTCAACTTTCAGATATAGTTCAGATACGCTCCAGATACGGATGCCATTCTGACACTCATTTGACACATGTTTCAAAGTTTAATTCAGATACGATCTAGAGACGGATGTCATTCTGACACTCATTCAACACATGTTTCAAGTACAGTTCAGATATGACCCAGAGACAGATGTCATACTGACACTCATTAAATACATGTTCAAGTATAATCACGACATAGATCCATCCACAAAATCTCTGCATGTACTTTTTCCAACATGGTACAAGGGGCAGAGACAGTTAGAATCAAAGCCACTATCACATACAAGCCAATGATACCTATATTCCCCACAGAGTAAGGACAACCAAGGTCCGACCTCCGTATCCCCAAGAAGGAATTCCTTCCCCAGCAGGTTCCTTCAAAAAGCTAATATATGCACTCCCCAGTCGAGTTTTATAACCATGAGCAGTTTATAAAGCCATCTCCCGAGCAGAGTTTATTTCTTTGACAACAGAAGCTCAATCTCCAACAGAGCTCTTCTCTCCAGCAATGGAAGTTCATCTCCAACTGAGTTTATTTCTCCAAATCAGCAGATCGTCCAACAGAGTACTTCTCTTCCCCACAGAGTTATTCTCCCACAGGTTTATTCTCAAACAGAATCTCACCCGGCGGAATATTCTCGAGCAGAACAGACCAAGTCTCCAGCTAATCATCTTTGTTCACTATCCCCAACGAATAGCAAAGAACTCAACTCCTTGTACTCTCCAACAGCAGTCCAGGATTTATTCTCCCCAGCGGGAGAATATCACAAAAATATTTCATATCCATACATCATGGCATACACATATGCATCATACAACGCAATCTCATTTATTTTGAGAACATCATTACTCAATACATTTCATACATCATGACATTACATACGACTAACTCTTTACCTTTCATGGAAAGACGCGATCAAGTTCTGTCATGTATTCTCTGGTTCAGTCAAATCGATACTAAGATTTCTATTCCAGTTCAAGCTATGAAGCCCGGATTCGACCGGATAATATCTTGATTTCTCCAAAATACTACGAAGCCTGGAAGGGACCAGATAGTGGTATATCTTAAATTCAAGCTATGAAGCCCGAAATCGACTGGATAATATCTTGATATCTCCAGAATACTACGAAGCCTGGAATCGACCAGATAGTGGTATGTCTTAAAATACAAGCTATGAAGCCCGAGAATCGACCAGAAAACAGCTTAACCCTTGGCAAGTTAATGTGAAACTTGGAAATCAACCAGATAGCAATGCAAGATACCATGAAGCCTGGAATCAACCAGATAATGGTATAAGACATCGTGAAGCCTGAATTGCGACAAGATAGCGGCAAAAGACACTGAAGCCTGAGACTATGACCAGATAACAGTATAAGGTACTGTGAAGCTTGGAATTCGACCAAATAGCAATTTATCCTGCCAATTACTAAGAAGCCCGGAATCAACCGGATATTAGTATGCCTTAAATTCTGGTTGAAGCCCGGATGCAACCAGATAACAACTTAATTCCTTCGGAAGCATGGAGCACAACCAGATAAGAAGCGATAAATTGCAAAGCCTGGAGAACGACCAGAAAGCAAGTTTAATCTCATCCCCCCAGTAAGTCGCTGTGAAGCCTGGAGCACGACCGAATAGCAGTCTGTCTTATTTTCCTTAGCAAACCACTATGAAGCCTGGAGCACAACCAGATAGTAGTTCATTTTCACCTCTTCGACTAAGAGATGATTCCCCAGTAGAATAACAGACAACTGAAGCTCCTAAAATTCTTTTTCTCCCAAGACAAAGACCGACATTCCTCAGTGTAGTCCTCCTCAACAACAGGTATACAGGCTCTCGCAAGGGAATCTCTTATGCGATCGACGCTTCTTCTAATGGCATCTTTAAGCCCATCTTCCGTCATCAATCTCAAAATGGCATCTATAATCCCATTCCTGACATCGCAAGATCGGTATCACTTCATGTGAGTGCAAATTTCTGGGCACTTTTGTGTTCAATCATCTTCCACCTTCGGATCACGAAAGGCAGACAAGCCAATCTACATCCTCAGGTTTAAGAAGATTGAATAGGGGAAGCTGTTGTACCCCAAAATTTTCCCTCCCATATTTCTCAATACATTTCAAGTGAGGTCCTCAAAACTGCTCAAGGAAGTCCAAGGGTTGACTAGACAACCCCCCTCCTAAGGCAGTCTACCTCAAATTAGGGTTTCGATTTGCATCAAGGTACTTGAGTCCAAAGGATCCCAAATGCTCACCATTGTCCTAATATGTCCTCAAGATCATCCATGTCAAGTTTCAAGCCTTGCATAGGAAGTTTGCTCAGTCAATTGCTCAAAGGCCTGAAAATCGTCTATGTTAGGGAAAAAGTTAACTGTGGCCCACATACAGTTAAACTTCAAGATTTTTGGTCAACATTATCATTTTAAAGTATTATTCATAATTTGATCAATGGTTGATCATGATTCCTCAAGGATTGCTCACAATTCATCAAAATCCAAAAGTTGCTAAATTAGGGTTTTGTAGGAAAAGTCAACTCAAGTTTGACCAAGCATAGCTTTCTCATGATTTATCAGAAATGACCCATCCAAAATCTCATTTTGAAGAGGATGTAATTCCCTACAATTCATATTCATCTCTCAAGTTCAAAATATGCACTCACAAGAAGATATGAATTTGGACATTATAGGTTATTTTGAAAAGTCAATAAAAACACCTTTTTTGTAAAAGCTTCATACATGAACATGGAAGACTCAATTGAGATGAGACTAAACGGGTTGCTTAGAGGACATCTTAAGCTTTCTAAAAAGTCCAAGAACACATCTCTAGGGTCAAAATTGAAGGAGTTATGCATTGGCCAAGTTGACCCTTTTTGCAAAATTGCCAAAAGTCAAATGTGTCTCAATTTGCATTTTTTGCCAAATGGGCACAACTTTTTATGCTTGCATTGAGTTTGTAATGTTACCCACAACCCATGAGCCCTTCCACTTGTCATTATTTTATTTTTGCTATTTATTTTGATTTTATTTCGATTAAATCAAATAAAATTAATATAAAATAATGAAAATATCAAAAACTAATCGAAGCTTGATATTTTGTGAATGTTTAGGTCTATTATACAGCTGGAGATGGAATCAAATCGTGAAAGCTTCAAATGGAAACATAAAGATTGGATTTTATCAATTTGGAAAGATTTGCACAAAGGATCAAATCTTGAATCAATGATCATAATTGGAAAAGATTTGAAACCAAATTGCAACCCTAATTCATTCTAGGGTACATAAGGAACATATTCAGATCAAAAGAAAGGAGGAGAGGTGTGTAAAACACAAAGCAAGTTTCAAAAAAATCAAGAAACGTGGCAAATTGATTTCCATGTTCCAGGCCAATTCAGAGTCTTCTAGCCATCCCAAACGTTTGCTGGACATACCAGGAACATGTTTCAACCATTAGCAAGCATTCTTGTGCCCAGAAATGCACTGTAAGTGTCCCACAATTTCAATACTTTCTTGAAATCGAATATCACAATTCTGGAACTTTTAGCATGATTTATTTGCATATTCTTAATCCTTGAGTCATTTGCAAGCTAATGGTTGTATTTAATTGCATTTCTATTGATTGTATCCCAAGATGCCATGATTAGGGTTCGAGCTTTGTTTTTAGGGATTTTTCATACAAGAACAATTGGCCATGGAGAGTGGTACCATGATGCTCGTGATGTTGCAACGAGTTGATTGGTACCACTAGTATTAATTTATCATGCAAGGATAAGATTTTGGAATGGACAAGGGTTATACCTACACCCATTTGTCCGTAGGTATAAGATCTTGATCTAAAACGACGGAGACGATGAGGAAGATGATAACGTGGCCTTCCATAACTGGCCAATTCAAAATTCGCGCATTTTATAATATATTATTTTGTTTTTTCCATATAATGTTTGTTTGTTGTTCATTGTACAATTAACAAAGCCAGCTCAGCTGGTCAGCACGCATGGTAAAATGCCAAAGGGCCTGGGTTCGATCCCCAGGTCCCCATATTTTCCTTATGTTTATTTTCTTTGCATAATCAGGCGCGCTAGCATACAAGGAGCCTACCATACACCATCAATATCCAGCCAACAGATCTCCAACATATTTTCTTTGCATAATCAGGCGCGCTAGCATACAAGGAGCCTACCATACACCATCAATATCCAGCCAACAGATCTCCAACAAGGAAGATCCAATGCCTTCTCACATGAAGGTCCACCATACGCCCAGTCAAGCTAGCAACATGGGATCTGGAAAAGTCAATAGGGCCAGGAGCTTTTGGGCCCACAATTGCAAGTCTTACCCCCCCTGTTTGCTAGCATACCACCAGGCCCATTCTATTTCTTTTCTAATTTCTTTTATTTAATTTCTTATATTTGATTATTTTCTAACACTAATTAATTTCTTTTTTTTTACAAAAAAAATCATAAAATCAATTCTCACAAATTTAGAATTTAGGTTTTATTTTATTTTATCAAATTCAATTTTATATTAGTTTTAATTTAATTTAGGGTAATTTTAACCTTTTTGTAAATAAATTAAAATCAATTAGAAAAATTAGGGTTAGCTTGATTTAATTTTTTATTTCTTTTCTCAATAAAACAAAAATACAAAAATAAGTTAATTTAGTTATTTTTCTCAATTTAAATTAATTAGTAATTAGGTTTTTATTTATTCAATTAAAACTTTGCACTTCTCAAAATAATCAAAACAACAAAAAATGATTTTTCTTTTAATTAGGGTTTAGTCGGGGTCAAAACCCTAATTTCTCTCGTTCTCGATTCATTGTGCGCGTTTACTATTTTTGCAATATTAATGTAACTGCTCACGGTATGTAATAGTTTAATTAGGATTTTCTTTTATTTATCATTTTACGGGTTTTTGGCTATATAAATAATCCCCTACCCCGAAGCCTTGTAATAGCGTAGTTTTTATTTCTCGCATTTTAATTCTCGCAAATATTAATTGTTAGATAATAGGATTGTATGACAAGATTGCATGTTAATTTAAAATGGCTAGCAAACCCTAAATGTGCAAAGATAATAACTTGAAATCAAATCACTCGCACATGCGCAGTCCTAGGGTATACGCTCACTTCGGTTGCCTTCGGTAAACGGTCATTAAGTATAGGATGTTTTAGTGGTCACCCTTCTGTCTAAACAAAGATCAAATGTCACGTTCAGAAATGTTGCCTCGGAAAGGTTGCCTCGGAAATGTTGCCTCGAATATGATCTTAAGACATTAGGGTTATTACTAAGACGTCCTAACATTGCTTTGGTGATCGTACGTCCCTTTCGAATTGACCCTTACCAACTCCAACGATGATGCTACCTATTTCTCAATAGTGGGATAACATTGTCTAAAGGAAACAAGAACATAAATAATCTTTTTTCGAGTGGGTAGAATCTTCAGTACTTGCTCAAATCAAACTTTTTCACACTTACACTCTTTTCAAACAAAGTTTTCAAAAACACTTCGTAACACTCTTGAAGACAGAAGCAAGGGTTAAAACGAAGTAAAACAAAATCTTTTCAAAAAACAAACACACAAGCGATTTTTTAAAGTGATGAGCAAGTACCTAAGAGCCCGTAGAAAACTATGGATATAAAGGGTGCTAATACCTTCCCTTTCTATAATCTACCCCCTGTACTCAAAATCTCGAAAAAGGAATTTTTCTGTGCTTTTGTCCTTTGCAGTTGGATAAAATAAAAGTTGGTGGTGACTCTTGCTTACCGCGACATTTTGCGAACACAAACGTAAAATGCAAACCAGCATTTTCCAAAACCGTCGGTTCTGCCACAGTATCATACCTTTGATCTTATACTTGACAGTACTGGATAGTTCAATGGGGTGCGTGCTGGGGCAGCATGACGAGTCTTGCCGAAAAGAGCATGCTATTTACTACCTTAGCAAAAATTTTACCGACTGTGAGACCCGATACTCATTGCTCGAGAAAACTTGCTGCGCTTTGGCATGGGCTGCTCGCCGGATGAGACAGTATATGCTGACTCACACTACCCTATTGATATCAAAGATGGATCCAATTAAGTATATCTTCGAAAAGCCTGCCTTGTCCGGAAGAATAGCAAGATGGCAGATGATCATAATTGAGTACAACATCCAATACACCACCCAAAAAGCAATCAAGGGGAGTGTGTTGGCGGATCATTTGGCACATCAGGCCATGGATGACTACCAATCCATGAATTTCGAGTTCCTGGATGAGAACATCATGTTGGTGACCGAATATGAAGAACTTGGACCGGATGAAGGGCCTGAGGAAGGATCCCGATGGTCTATGTATTTTGATGGAGCATCAAACGCGTTGGGTAATGGCATTGGCGCTGTGATTATATCTCCTGAGGGCTGTCATACTCTGTTCATTTCCCGATTATATTTTAACTGCACCAACAATATGGCGTAGTATGAAGCATGTATCTTGGGTCTTCGAGCTGCTATTGACCCGAGGATTAAGTTCTTGAGTGTATTCGGAGATTCCACTCTGGTGATCAGTCAGATCAAAGGCGAGTGTGATACAAAGCACCCAAATCTTATTCCTTACAAAGAATATGAACTGACATTACTCCCGCACTTTGAGGAGATAACCTTTGAACATTTCCCCAGAGAAGAGAACTAGCTAGCGGACGCGCTAACTACCATGTCTTCTATGTCCAAGGTCAGGTGGGAAAATGAAGCTCCCCAGATTACCATCGAGTGGTTGGATGAACCCGCACATTGTTGTGACATTGAGACTGAAGAGGTAGCGGATAAACCCTGGTTTCACGAGGTAGAGAGGTATCTTGAGGCTCAAGAATACCCTGAGGGGGAATCTATTAATGATAAGAAGTTCTTAAGAAGGTTCGCTGCGAAGTTCTTCATCAGTAATGGTATCCTCTATAATTGTAACCATGATTCAACCTTACTGCGATGTGTGTACAAAAGCGAGGCAGAAAGGATCATGGCAGAGTTACACGAAGGTACCTTCAGAACTTATTCCAGTGGACATACCATGGCAAAGAAGATCCTACGGAATGGTTATAATAGGTCCACTATGGACGCCGACTGTTATCAGCACTCTCGGACCTGTCATAAATTCCAAGTCTATGCTGATAAGGTGCATGTACCTCTAGTTCCCCTGAATGTTTTGACAACTCCTTGGCCTTTCGCAATGTGGGACATCGACATGATTGACGAGATCAGACCCACTGTGTCCAACGGGCATCGTTTCATTCTGGTAGCTATTAATTATTTCAAGAAGTGGGTTGAGGCAGCTTCCATCGCTACGATAACCAAGAACGTTGTGGCGCGGTTTATCCGACACAACTTAATCTGTCGATATGGTGTACCGGAGAGAATCATTATAGACAATGGTACAAATCTCAACAATACGATGATCACCGAGCTCTGCAAACAGTCTAAGATTCAGCATCATAACTCTTCTCCCTACCGGCCGAAGATGAATGGGGCCTTTGAAGCAGCTAACAAGAACATCAAGAGGATTGTGCAGAAGATGACGGTGACATACAAAGACTGGAACGAAATGTTACCATTCACTCTTCATGGGTACCGTACCTCAGCATGGACATCGACAGGGGCAACACCCTACTCTCTGGTGTATGGCATGGAGGCAGTCCTACCCATCGAAGTCCAGATGCCCTCTCTCCGGATTATGAAGGATGCAGGTTTGAGCGAAGGCGACTGGATCCAAATCCGGCTTGATCAGCTGAATTTAATCGATGAAAAGAGACTTACTGCTATTTTTCATGGTCAGACGTATCAAAAACAAATGATTAAGGCTTTTAATAAGAAAGTCAGATGACAAGAATATCAGGTCGGGGATCTAGTGATCAAACACATCATATTGCTGCAAGGTGATCCCAGGGGAAAATGGACCCCCATATACGAAGCGCCATTTGTGGTTAAGAACATTTTCTCGGGAGGAGCTATGATTCTAACCACCATGGATGGTGACGACCTTCCTCACCCCGTCAATGCAGACATAGTGAAAATATACTACGCATAATCAAAGACCCGCTGGGTTCACTAGCCTAGGCAAAAATAAGGGCTTCCCGGCGAACGAAAAGGGTTCGGGAAAAAATAAGGGATGAAAACAAAAAAAATTGTACACCCGATAATTCGAAAACCTGAAAAGGCGGCTTGGGAAAAAAAGGGTATCCCGGTGGACTGAAAACCCGAAAGGGCGATTCAGGAAAAAATTAGGGATCAAAGGGTAACACTATGTCTCATTGGATCATCTTGCAACCAGACTTCAGTATCGACTATCAAGCTCGGACGGTGCCAATCAATCTGATCTACCTTTGACCAAGCGGCAAAGTGATGAGACGCTTGAAGATATAAAGGCAATAGCAGAGTTGGAACCCGATGGGATTGTTTCACATAGCTGTTTTTCTTTCTTTTACACAAATTGTATAATTTCTGTTCCCTCGGTGGCGTTCTCTTACTAGGACGTCAACCTCTTGTACAAATGCCTATTACATGCCAACTTCAAAAAATCAATACAATTCATTTCCGCAAGAAATTCCAAGTTGTTTTTCTTTTTCTGTTTTTTTTTTTTTGCAAGAACGTCCAATGATTCATTTTTGATATATGCATTTGAAAATAATTGCTGCTCATAAACATTTACATCAGAAACAAAAGATGATTACTCGTAATTCTAGGAAAAGGGGCAAACAAGAAGTGTCCAAACCTTATAGTTACTCTACCCACCAGGTACAAGGATAGAACCAACCTGAGAATATAACTAAAGGTACATACACTCCCCGCAGAGTAGGAAGTATCCAAAGACAGTGGTGTTAGCTCTCCCCAGCCGAGGTTCATAATCGCGAATGAGTCGGTAAAATTCTCCCCAAGCAGAGTTTATCTATCACCAGCAATAAAAGTTCACCACCAGCTGAGTTTAGTTCTCCAAATCAGCAGATCGTCCAACAAAGTATCTCTCTTCCCCGTAGAGTCATTCTCCCACAGGATTATTCTCAAACAAAGTCTCTCCCAGCAGAATGTTCTCAAGCAGAATAGACGCGAGTCTCCGGATAATCATCTTCGGTCACTATCCCCATTAAGAATGAAGAACTCACCTATTTATACTCTCCAATAGCAGTCCAGGATTTATTGTCCCTTGCCGGAGAATATCACAAGAACATTGCATATCCATACATCGTGGCATGCGCATATGCATCATACGGCACAATCTCATTTATTTTGAGAACACCATTACTCAATACATTTCATACATCATGACATTATATACGACTAACTCTTTACCTTTCAGGGAAAGATACAATCCAGTTCTCACAAGTTTTCTCTGGTTCAGTTAAATCGATACTAAGATTTCTATTCTAGTTCAAGCTATGAAGCCCGGAAATCGACCAGATAATATCTTAATTTCTCCAAAATACGACGAAGCTTGGAATCGACCAGATAGTGGTATATATTAAATACAAGCTGAAGCCCAAAAATCGACTGGAAAATAGCTTAACCCTCAACAAGTTATTGTGAATCCTGGAAATCGACCACATAGCAGTACAAGATACCATGAAGCCTGAAATCGACCAGACAGTGGTATAAGACACCGTAAAGCCTGGCGCACGACCAGATAGCGGAAAAGGACACTGAAGCCTGGGACACGACCAGATAACAATATAAGGTACTGCGAAGCTTAGAATTCGACCAAATAGCAGTTTACTCGGCCAATTACCATAAAGCCCAGAAATCGACCGAATATTAGTATGCCTTAAATTCAAGTTGAAGCCCGGATCCGACCAGATAACCACCTAACTCCTTCTGAAGCCTGGAGCACGACCGGATAAGAATTGAGAAATTGCAAAGCCTGGAAGACAACCAGATAGCAAGTCTAATCTCATCTCCCCAGTAAGTCGCTGCAAAACTTGGAACACGACCAGATAGCAGTACATTTTCATCTCCTCGACTAAGAGATGATTCCCCAGTAGAGTAAAGGACAACTGAATTTCCGAAAACTCTATTTCTCTCAAGACAGAGAATAACATTCCCCAGCGTAGTCCCCCTCGACAACAGGTGTACGGGCCCTCGCAAAGGAATCTCTTATGCAATCGACACTTATTATGATGACATCTTTAAGCCCATGTCATGTCATTGACCTCCAAATGGCATCTATAAGCCTATTCCTGATGTCGCAAAGACCAGTACCACTTCAGGCGAGTGCAAATTTCTGGGCACTCTAGTGTTCAATCATATTCCACCTTCGGATCACGAAAGGGAGACAAGCCAATCTACATCCTCAGGTTTAAGAAGATTGAACATGGGAAGCTGTTGTACCCCAAAATATTCCCTCCCATATTTCTCAATACATGTCAAGTGAGGTCCTCAAATTGCTCAAGGAAGTCCAAGGGTTGACCAGACCAACTCTCTCCTAAGGCATTCTACCTCAAATTAGGGTTTCATTTTGCATCAAGATGTTTGAGTCCAAAGGATCCCAAATGCTCACAATTGTCCTAATATGTTCTCAAGATCATCCATGTCAAGTTTCAAGCCTTGCAGAGGAAGTTTGACCAGACAATTGCTCAAAGGCTTGAAAATCGACTGTGCTAGGGCAAAAGTCAACTGTGGCCCACATACAGTCAAACTTCAAGAATTTTGTTCAACATTCTCATTTTGAAGTATTATTCATCATTTGATCAAAGTTTGATCATGATTCCTCAAGGATTGCTCACAATTCATCAAAACCCAAAAGTTGCTAAATTAGGGTTTTGTAGGAAAAGTCAACTCAAGTTTGACCAAGCATAACTTTCTCATACTTTATCAAAAATGACCCATACACAAGCTCATTTTGAAGAGGATGTAATACCCTACAATTCATCTTCAGCTCCCAAGTTCAAAATATGCACTCATAAGAAGATATGAATTTGGACATTATAGGTCATTTTGAAAAGTCAACAACAACACCTTTTGGGTCAAAGCTTCATACATGAACATGGAAGACTCAATTGAGATGAGACCAAAAGGGTTGCTTATAGGACATCATAAGATTTATAAAAAGTCCAAGAACACATCTCTAGGGTCAAAATTGAAGGAGTTATGCATTGGCCAAGTTGACCCTTTTTGCAAAATTGCGAAAAGTCAAATGTGACCAAAATTGCATTTTTTTCCAAATGGGCACAACTTTTTATGCTTGCACTGAGTTTGTAATATGACCCACGACCCATGAGCCCTTCCACTAGTCATTCTTTTATTTTTGCTATTTATTTTGATTTTATTTCAATTAAATCAAATAAAATCAATATAAAATAATGAAAATATCAAAAGCTAATTAAATCTTGAGATTTTGTACATGATTAAGTCCATTACACAGCTAGAAATAAGATCAAATCGTGCAAGTTTCAAAATGGACAGAAAAATATTGGATTTGCTTGTTTTGGAAAGATTTTGCACAAGGATTAAATCATGAATCAATATTCATAATTGGAGAAGATTTGAATCAAATTGTAACCCTAATACATTCTTGGATACATAAGGGACAAGGGAAGATCAAAAAACAAGAGGTTGGAGGCGTGCAAAGGAGAGAACGAATTTCAAAAAATTCAAGAAAAGTTACAAACTGATTTCCATGTTTTAGATCACCTCAAGGCATTCTAGTCATACCAATCAATTGTTAGCCATCCTAGGACAGTGTTGCAATCGCTAGCAAGCTTCCCCACGCCTTGAAATGCCCTGTAAGAGTCACACGGTTTCCATATTTTTCTTGAATTCGAATACGTTAATTCTGGCATATTTAGCATGATTAATTGATATATTCACAATCCTTGAGATGTTTGTAAGCTAATGGTTGTATTTAATTTCATTTTTATTGACTGTACACCAAGATGCCATGGCTAGGGTTCGTGGTTCGTTATTAGGGATTTTTCATACAAGAACAGTTGGCCGTTAATAATGGTACCATGATGCTCGTGAGGTTGCAACGAGCGGATTGGTACCATTGGTTTTGATTTATCATGCGCATACAAGATTTTGGAATGAACAGGGGCTGTAGTTACAATCAGATGTCCGTAGGTAAAAGCTTTCAGGGCTAATACGACGGTGGGAGGAAGAGGATGATCACGTGGCACTCCCTGACTTTCCAATTCAAATTTCGCGCGTTTAAAGAATTAATATTTTGTTTATATTATATAATAATTGTTTGCTATTGTTTAGACAATTAACCATGCCAGCTCAGTTGGCAAGCGTGCAGTGTGATAACGCTCAAGGACATGGGTTCGATCCCCAGGTCCCAACATTGCTTCATATTGTTTTTCTTTACAAAATCAGGTGCATAAGTATCCCCTGTGTCCATCATACATCATCAGCATCCAACCATCAGATCATCAATATGCCAGATCCAAGGCTTCTCCAATGAGGGTCCACCATGTGCCTAAGTCAATAAATACACATGATCTGGCAAAGTCAACAAAGGCCAGGAGTTATTGGGCCTAGAAAATTGCAAACAACACCCCCCTTTTGCTAAACAACACCAGGCCCATTCTCTTACTTTTTTTCTTTATTTCTTTTATTTAAATTAATTTGTTTAATTATTTTCTAACATAATAAATTTCTTTTTTCCCAAAAAATCATAAAATCAAGTTTCACAAAGTTTAGAATTAGGTTTTTTTATTTTATCAAATTTAATTTAATATTAGTTTAAATTTAATTTAGGGTAATTCTAACTTCTTTATATAATTAAAATCAATTAGAAAAATTAGGGTTAACTTTTGATTTAATTTTATTTCTTTCTCAAAATAAAAAATCCAAAAATAGGTTGATTTAATTATTTTTCTTAAATTTAAATTAATTAGAAATTAGGTTTTTTATTTTTTATTCAACTAAACTTTATTTTCTCAAAATAACACAAAAACCAAAAAAAGATTTTCCTTTTAATTTGCAATTAGGTAGTTGGGGTCAAAACCCTAAATCTCTCGTTTTCGATTCATCGCGCGCGTTTATTAAGTTTTGCAATATTAATGTAACTGCTCACGGTATGTAATAGTTTAAATTAAGATTTTCTTTATTTATCGTCTTTTACAGGTTTTTGGCTATGTAATTAATCCCTACCCCGAAGCCTTGTAATAACGTAGGTTTTGTTTCTCGCATTTTAATTTTCGCAAATATTAACTGTTTAAATGTATGTTAATAGGATTGTATGACAAGATTGCATGATAATTTTAAAATGGCTAGAAAACCCTAATGTGAAAAGATAATAACAGAAATCAAATCACTCGCACATGCGCACTCCTAGGGTATACTATCACTTCGGTTGCCTTCGGTAAATGATCATTAAGTATAGGGTATCTTAGTGGTTACCCTCCTGTCTAACAAAGATCAAATGTCCCGCTCAGAAATGTTGCCTCAGAAATGTTGCCTTGAATATGATCTTAAGACTCTAGGGTTATTACTAAGACGTCCTAACATTGCTTTAGTGATCGTACGTCCATTTAGAATTGACCCTTACAACTCCAACAACGATGCTACCTATTTCTTAATAGTAGGATAGCATGGTCTAAAGGAAACAAGAATAGAAACAATCTTTTTTCAAGTAGGTAGATGCTAATAGGTACTTGCTCATATCAAACTTTTCACACTTACACTTTTTCAAACAAAGTTTTCAAAAACACTTTGTAACACTCTTGAGGACAGAAGCAAGGGTTAAAACGAAGTAAAACAAAACTTTTCAAAGCAATCACACACAAGAAATTTTCAAAATGAGCAAGTACCTAAGAGCCCATGGAAAACCATGGATGTAAAGGGTTCTAACACCTTCCCTTTCTATAATCTACCCCCCGTACTCATAAACATCTCGAAAAAGGTTTTTTCTATTCTTTTTCCTTTTCCTTTGTTGGATAAAATAAAAGTCGGTGGTGACTCTTGCTTACTGCGACATTTTACGAACAAAAAACGCAAAATGCAAACCAGCATTTTTCAAAACAGTCGGTTCTGCCACCGTATCACAGGCGGACTATGGTCCGATCCCCCACAACTTGAAATTGGGTAAATTAAAGGAGGTTACCAGATTCATGTTCCAGAACCTCATGCTTAAAAGGATCATAATCACTAACCGGCTACTCTACTATGTGCTGTGAAGATAAAAGGGCTTAATGTGATTGCGCTAGAATGAAAATGGGTAAAAATTAACAAAAATAATTAGGTTGAGCTATAATGGCATGACTGGAATTGGTCTGCACAATAGGGGATGTTTAGTGTTATTACCGTATCTTTTATGTTATGTTAAGCTTACGTTTCTGCAAAACTTTTGCAGCCTCTTATGATTCGAGTTGCATCATGAAATTGCATTTAACTTGAGCCTTATTATTTTTTATACTGACTTTATTGCTTGAGGACAAGCAAAGGTTCAAGGTTAGGGGAGTTTCATAACACGAAAAGATATAGCATTTTCCGCCATAATTACATAGATTAAATTTTCGATTATTCGATTATTATGTCACATTTTATCCCTTTTTGTAGTTTTTGAAACATATTTCAGGTACTTAGCATTTGCAAGGAATAAATAAGAAAAGGAAGAAAAATAATGGAAAAATGAAGAAGAAATGGCTACAAAACAACAAAACACAGCATTTCTGTAAACATAAGTGTGTCGCCCGCCACAAGACGTTACGACCGGGACAAGTTTGATTTTTGTGCCCCTCAGCACGTCTCATGTTACGACCGGGACATATGTTCATTATATGCCCCACATCACGATACACACCACGCTCGCTATAATGGAAGCAGTTATGAACCTTTCGCCACTAAAGCGTACAAAACGCATGTTCACCTGGATTTTCTCCATGCTTTAGGAACGAGAATCATGGGAAGTTACCTATTTTTCCTTAACCAAATGGACTATATATATGGAAGCAGTTACAAAAAATAAAAGTCTTCTCTCTCCATCACACTCGATCCCTCTCTGGCACTTTGAACAATTACGCAGTATTGTTATTTTGAATTTTACTTTCCCTGTTCAGCATTATTTTATTGTATTTTGTTTGATATTTTCCATTTAGATTTCTAGCATTACTTTTCCACTTTTCATAGTATTCTGTAAGCAATAAAAATCCTACCATCAAAGCAGTATTTTCCCACATCAAAGTAATACTACAACACTAGTTTTTTTCCAGACTTCCAGAATTTGCTTAGGATTACTTAAATTTAATTCAAGTTATTTTTACTACAAGTCAATCCTGTCGGCTTGTGGAGGAAACATATTGTTTGGAACTAATCACTTTGTTATTCACTTTCAGGTTCTTATTTTAATAAGCATAATTTATTTATTTCCTACTATACATGCGTTGTTGAATTTACATTTAAATTTTATGATATTATGCAATTATATTATGTCTGGCTAGATTCCCTGATACTGGGATGTAAAACTTAACCAAAAGGATTCGGTAACTAATTGGTATTATTATTTTTACAAAAAAAATACTTTTCTGGTTTTAATTTCCAATTGAATATTTAATTGTTTTTGTGCGGAAGTAAGAGACGGTCTAAGGTTAAAATCATCCGAGCGGAAGTTTGAGGTTTTAACCAGATAATGGTTATTAAAACATTGATTTTTAAAACAGCGGAAGCGCTTTAAAGTTAATTGGACCTTATTTGTTTTTAAAAAATAGTTTTGAGTTTTAAATGAAACAGCGGAAGCGCTCATTTCGAGCTTAACTGATATGATCTGATTCAATAGAACGAAAGTTTGAGACGAGGGTTTTTAAACAAATAGTTTCACCGAAACCGTGTTTTAATACTAAAAACAAATGCCAATGATTTATTGAATCCCTTAAGTTAACAAAATACATACCGGTGTCCTGTTATTATTATTAGACTTTAGTTAATTACTGATTTAACCCAAACACCCCGATTTTATAATTAGCCTTAGCTTTACATAATGACCCTTATATAACAGTAGTTTTGACCATCAGTCCTCGTGGGTTCGATATCTTTTAAAATTACACGATATACTATTCACTTGTAGTCACTACACCCGATAGACTTATAAAGTTTGCGATCAAGTTTTTGGCACCGTTGTCGGGGACTGAATTAGTCAAATACTGTAAATCCCTTGTTATGCAGTATAGATTAAGGCAACCAATAAATATGATTCACATGCGTTTTCACCATCAACAGAGAAATTGAATCAAAAGAGAATAAGAAAAAGAATAAGAAGAAGAAAAAGAAGAAGAAGAAGAAGAAGAAAAAGAAGAAGAAGAAGAATGTACCTAAGAACTTTTTTCTGTTTTCTCTCATTTTTGTTGTTGTTATTTTAATTCCAGCATCAGATAAACCATGCATTTGTAATCTCGAAAGCTAATGGACCGGGGAGGTATCAAATGGGGTTTAGGTTAATTTTTCCTTCTTTTAAGGTGTTGTTGTTGTTGATTTATTTTGAATCATGAGAGGAAGAGAAGATTGTTGAGTTGTTTTTGTTAGCAAAGAAGGGAAACCAAGTGAAGAACTAATTTAAGTTGTTTTTGTTATTTTACAAGTGTTTATGTTGTTTATCAAAACAGAGACTAATTTAAGTAGAAGTTTGCAAGATAAATTTAAGTAGAAGTTTGCAAGATAAATTTAAGTAGAAGTTTGCAAGATAAATAACCAATTTTAAACTGCGCTAACAGAGTTATTGTAACACCCCAATTCTACCCCGAGCAATTATATAAAAAAATCAGAGTTATAAATTCAAACATGCAACCGAATCGGTACGTCACAAATTCTTCTATGAAATTAATTACATTCATCGTGGATATATAACACTTTCAAAACACCGGATGAACCATCATAACATCTTTAAATAAAATAATTCAGCATCTACACAGCGGAATTCTTAATATCATCTTTAACAACTCAAAACAACAACTTCGAAACATCGCATATTTAATAATAATCAATTTATGGTTCAACAACTGAAAATCAACAATAAAAAATCAGCAAGCGTTCATCCCCCCGAGTGTTACATATCAGAGCAATGACACCGACTCGAACTATTGAAGGTATACAACCTTCACTCTCGATTACCTGCATGTTACCAACATAAGGGCAACATTCAAACAGAAGGGGTGAGATATCTAAAAATATAATAAAGCGCATGATAATTAATATATTAAATTAGATCAATAACATCACCATTTCTCATCTCATAATCAACAACAATTACAATACATGTACACATTCATCAACATCAAAATACACTTCTTTATACAATCATATAATGCGACTCAATAATATGAAAATGCATGTGGTACCATTGGAGCAGAACTCCCATCTCAAAAATTTGCCAATTAATAGAGGCATCAACAAGGCATAGCCTTCATCTCAAAATTTGCCAATCCAGGCCTTCTCAACGAGCATAAGCTCCATCTCAAAAATGTAATGTATGCGACTTAACCATGAATGTAATAACAACATCCAAGTCAACAACATCTAAAATCATCTCAAAACATCTCAAATTAACATCTCAAAATACATCTCAAAATAACATCTCAAAATACATCTCAAATTAACATCTCAAAATAACATCTCAAAATAACATCTCAAATGCATCTCAACGTCTCGTCATCAACATCTCATATCATCAAAATAATTCATTAAACATCATTTATTCATCAACGTCATTTATTCATCATAAATTATCAAACACATCTTCGTTAATAACATCTCACTAACAACTCAACTGTACATTAATACTACAGTAATCCATACTGTTATTCTGCAATTTTACATTGCTACTGTCACTAATCCTACTGTCATAATTCGAACAGCAGTCTCTAAACATCTCACATTCATCATTCTGTTTAAAAGTCAGCACAACGACCAACACGGGAAATAATTCTAGGATTACACTTCTTATTCATCATTCTAATCATCTAGAATAAAGATCATCGCGTTATCTATTCAACGCTTCGAACGACATCTCAAATAGCATCCTAAAATTCAAGTTACAACTCTTTAAAATTGAATCTGTCAAAAATCAGACATTATGGGTCGACGCAAAACCCTTTGGATCGACGCGTACTGCTTCATCTGCCCAACATGAGTCGAAACATCCTCCTTGTGGATCGACTCATCCTGGTCTCATACACAGCATGTATTGACACATGCATCTCACTGGTCGACTCATCCTGAATCTTTCAACCCTCATGTATCGACGCAAGCCTCTTTCGTATCGACTCATCCTGAGTCTTACAGCCTTCATGTATCGGTGCATCAAGTTTGAGGTTGACACATCCTGATTCCTCCTGCATAATTCCACGATTTCTTCTTCATTTTCATTACGGGAATCATATTCTTAACCCTAAAACCTTATTATAATCATGATAAATCATCACCTACCATTATCCTATGATACTACATCGATTAAACAACATCATGACGTCATTATTCATCTAAAATTCATCAAATATTCATCATACATAACAACAATCACCTCTAACCCCACATATCAAACATCATGAACCCAATTATAAAGTTAGAACCCCACCCTTACCTTGGATTGAAGGTCGCTCTACAATTTTCGGTTGGATTCACGTTCTTGTCGTTTTCCACTTTCTCTAGCAGCTTGCACGTTCTCTTCCAAATCCTCATTCTTTCTACTGCTTATTTCTTTCTATTCCTTCTAACAAATAATAAAATAACCCTTTTATTCTATTATTCCTTATTGGGATTAAAACCAACACACCCCCCTTATTACTTCTATTCCTTCAAAATAGAACCACATCAAATAATATTATAATACTTCTAATATTATTTCACCACTTAATAATATTATACCTCTAATATTATTTCTCCACTTCATAAAATAATTTAATCCAATTAATTATAACACATCTTCACAAATAATCCAAAAATAATTTAATTAAATAATTAATTAAATTACGGGCGTTACAACTCTCCCCCACTTAGAATATTTTCGTCCTCGAAAATTTACCTGAATCAAACAATTCAGGATAGGAGTCTCGCATCTTTCTCTCCAACTCCCAAGTCATGCTTTCTCCCACAGCTCCTAGCCAAACCACTTTAACCTAGGCAATCTCTTTACCCCTCAGAGTCTTTATTTCACGATATGCGATCCGTACAGGCATCGTCTCCACCGTAAGATTATCTCGTACTTGCACATCGTCCATATGAATCACCTAAGATGGATCTGAAACATACTTTCGGAGTTGCGGCACATGAAACACATCATGAAAATTTGAAACATTAGGCGGTAAAGCCACTCTATAAGAAACATTCCCCACTCTCTCTGAAATCTGACACGGTCCAATAAAACGAGAAGTGAGCTTCTTAGACTTCAATGCTCGCCTAACACCAGTCACAGGTGTAACTCTCAAAAACACATGATCACCAGCTTGAAATTCTAAATCCTTCCTTCGCTTGTCATGATAACTCTTCTGTCTACTTTGTGAAGCTTTCATCTTTTCACGAATCAACTTCACCTTCTCAGTAGTCTCACGAACAAGTTCAGGTCCAAGTACTACACTTTCACCTGATTCATGCCAACATAACAGAGTTCTACATCTTCGACCATACAACGCCTCAAAAGGTTCCATCCTAATACTAGAATGGTAATTGTTATTATAAGTGAAATATATCAAAGGAAGATAAGTATCCCACGAACCTCCCTGCTCAAGAACACATTCCCTCAACAAATCTTCCAACGATTGAATAGTCCGTTCAGTCTGACTATCTGTCTGAGGATGATACGCTGACCTCAACCTCAACTTAGAACCCAACGCTTCTTGCAAACTCTTCCAAAAATCAGAAGTAAATCTTGGATCTCTATCTAACATAATGCACAAAGGAACACCATGCAACTTCACAATTACACTGATATAAATCTCAGCCAACTCCGACACTGGAAAACTGATGTTAATAGGAACAAAATGAGCTGACTTCGTAAGCCTATCAACAATCACCCAAATAGAATCATGCCCTCTTAAAGTATTAGGCAACCCTGACACAACGTCCATTGAAATGCTATCCCATTTCCATTGTGGAACTTCCAACGGTTGCATCAATCTTGCAGGCTTCTGATGTTCAACTTTCGACTTCTGACAAGTCAAACATGCATACACAAACCGAGCCATGTCACTCGTCATCCCAGGCCACCAAAACAAACCTTTCAAATATTGATACATCTTTGTAGCTCCTGGATGAATACTCAACTTACTTCTATGACTCTCTTCAAGTATCACTTTCTTCATCTCAGCATCATCAGGAATACAAATCTGGTTACGAAACCTCAACACACATTTCTCATCAAGCTTGAAATCACTATTCTCAGATTGATCAATCCCAACCATCAAATCTACCAGTTTCACATCCAACTTCTGAGCTTCTCTGATACTATCTAGAAATTCATTATTAATCTTCAACATACCCAACATCACACTTTGCGGAGTAACCTCGCAAACTAAGCTCATATCTCTGAACTGCTCAATCAATTCCAACTCTTTAATCATCATTGCTGACATATGTAAAGTCTTTTGACTCAATGCATCAGCCACCACATTCACTTTTCCTGGATGATAATTCAAACTGAAATCATAATCCTTTAACAATTCCAACCATCTTCGTTGCCTCATATTCAACTCCTTCTGATCAAACAAACACTTCAAAGTCTTAGTGTCACTAAACACTCTGAATCTAGAACCATAAAGATAATGCCTCTAAATCTTCAACACAAAGACAACAGCAGTAAGCTCTAAATCATGCGTAGGACAGTTCTTCTCATGAGTCCTCAACTGCCTTGACACATAAGCAACTACCTTACTGTGATATGGTGGGAGAACTGACTTGAGGGTTTTGCATTTTATCTTAAATGTTGTGGTTAGCAAGAGTTGCCACTGACTTTTCTTTTATCCAATAAGAAAAGGTGAAAAAGCACAGAAAAGACCTTTAGAGATGTTTTCTTAAGTTCGGGGGTTAGATTATAAAAGGGAAGGTATTAGAACCCTTTTCATACATGGTTTTCCACGGGCTCTTAGTTACTTGCTAGATCACTTGCTTTTTGTTTGAAATTGTGCTTTGTGTGGTTTTTGAAATGTATTTTTGTAAAAGAGGCCATTCGTTTAGGAAATCTTTGTAATGATTCTCGTTTGTAAGAATGTATACAAAGATGTTTGTACTTTTGAAAATGTTTTCAATGTTTGTAAAATGTTTGAAAATGTGTGTGTTTGTTTTGAAAATAGCAAGGATAGTTGTTTGGAAATAGAGCAAGTAAATAGAAGTAATCTACCTACTCAAATGTATTTCTTGTGCATTTACTATTCCTTTGACATTGTTGTCTTACCATTGATTTGGTAAGCAACCCTATCTTTGGACGTAAACGGGACGGGCGTGGGTCATCGTATAACCATGATTAGCAACGTTGCAAAGTATCTTAGCATTTTTGAGGGGTCAAGACCATTTTGTAAAGCAACCTTGAATAGCATCATCGAGGGACTATGATGCTATATTTGTTTGTTTTACCAAGATACTTCGCATGCGTAATATGACTATTTTTATATAAGGCAACCAAGTGGAGAAACCCTAAGGATGCTTGTGTGCAAGTGTGTTATTTTCATGCTTTGATTTTGTCTTGCATTTAGGGTTTTCTGCTTGTTTGCTTTGATCTTACCATACAACCCTAATTACTAACATGGCATGTATAGCGGTAAAGTGCATAATGTAAAGATTACAAAGCTATTACAACAATTTTATGGGAGGGGGGAATAAAAATTTGAATGGGGAATTTGCAAGAATGTAAATCTAAATAAATTATTACAACCAAATAGAATTTGTATGAATATTAGAATAAACAATATACAATATTTAAATATGCAATATTATGTACATGCAAGAAAAATATTTTTGTTTTGTTTTTTTTCATGAAAAGAAATTTTTTTCCTAATACTAAAAATATAATGAAAAGAAATTAATTCTTAAAAAAGGTTTAACCCTAATTTCTATTTTGAAAGAAAATAAAGTTCTTGTATATATTATTATTGTGTATTTTTGTATCTAAAAATAATAAATAATATTGTAAGGAAGTATTTAGTTTTTTTACATGTAAAAATAAATATTTACAAATATGAAATAAAACAAATCAAACTAAATCTACTTTATTTATATTTACAAGTTTATTAAGAAAAATAATGAATATATATTGAAGATAAAATATATTTTTTATGTGAAAAATAAAATAAAATAAAATAAAATGCAATATTATCATATTTATATTTTTTATGATTTTTATGTATTAAAGAAAATATTTAATAAACAAAAACAAAAATAAAAATAAAAAATAAAAATAGTTGGGCCAGGAGGTGTTCTGAGCAATCAAGTGGTGAAAGTTAGAAAAAAGAACAAGGCCCAGCGTGGAGGCCTAATCCTGTAAAACAAGCCAAAAACTGAAAAATGGAAAAATGTGAAAAAATAAAAGGTAGCGCCAAGGTTCGAACCCAGAACATGGGTCTCACCAGCGGGCTACCTTGCCACTGGGGTGGCTATACATCCGATGATTAATGTGAAACAAAAATAACATAACACAAACAAAGCCCTTGCCCTGTACTTCGTCTTCTTCTTCTAGCCAGCCAGATGCTCTGTAACTTTCTCATTTCTCCATGAAAATGAAAACTCATAACATGAAAGTTGTAGCATTTTGTCTCACGATTCTAACCATGTAAATTATGTAAGCTAATAATCAAAGATCAGAATGAATTTTAAAAGCCCTAAATTTTAACCTAATTTTTACAGGAATTTGAACTTCAAAATTCTCTCAACTCAGGCCAAATAAATGCAAGATATGTATATGTACAACTTCGTTGCAATGAGGTCTACATTGTTTATTCACAAATCATGGCCAATGGATGTCTGTATGAAGATATAGAAGTTGAGATTTTTACCTTTTTCAGTTGAAATCATGGATGGAGTTGGAGTGAGTTTTATGAAGGCCTGATGATTGCTTGAGCTTGCTTGAACATCCCTGAGTGTGTTCCAGCCCTTGCCTTGCTTTGAAAGTGTCTGAAACTCTTTGTCCAAGTCAACCTGCAGGCTTTGAAAACAAAAATGGTAGATAATGGAGAAGGGGTTACAGTACAGGGATGAGGGTCTGGATCAGTTAGATATCAAGTAGGTAAGGTGTTTTGATGGTTAAGACTTAAAACACACGAGCCAAATGAGAGGTTTCTATGCTTATGCAAGAAACTGCAGGTTTTGACAGTTTTTCATGAGAAGGAAGTTCGGGAGTATTTCAGGCTTCTAGTAATCGTGTGTTATGTTGCAATGAGTTTGTATATTAGTATAGAATCAGTTTAAAGTCAGCTCTCCAACAAATTTGTAAGTTCCCACCTTTTTGCACACTTTCTTGCTTTTGAAGCAAAGTGAAGGGACAAGGCCTTACCTGCTTGTACTGACTTGCTTAGGGTTGTTATTTGTTCTCTACAAGTTACCTTAGGTCTATGGTACTTGTATGTGTAAAGGATACAAGTTCAATGCTCAAGATTGTAAAGTTTGCAAAAGTGGAGCTTTTTTCAAAATGGCAATGGCCACTTTATGCCATTTATGGAATTACAACTTGGGTAATGGCTCTAGGGCTTGGATTAAAGATTTTTCAACTGAGTAAGCATTAAATTATGGAGTAAGAAACAAGTTTGGGACCTATAAAGCATGGATTAGGCAGCATAGGTACTGATTGGAACTTTGTTCTTCATGAAATGGCTTGAATCAAAAGTGAGAAATTGCAAACTTCATCTCTTCGATTCTCCCTACTTAGAAATGATCTTGAGGAGTTCTTGGGCATCTTGGAAAGCTTTCAATGTGCTATATAACTCATATTTGAAATGCATTTCAAGATACCTCTTGGAACTAGGTGAAAAATTTCCATGAAGTTGGATCCAAAACCTGCCTAAATTAGGGCAAAAAAATTCACTAAGTTATTTTGTTCATGGGCATGTATTCATAAATTTATATCTTGAGATCCAAACATCTTTAGGAAAAAGTGTGTGAATAAAAGTTGTAGATTTCATGTATTTTTACAACTTTCATGTTGGGAACTTCCTTTGAATCATCTTGTATCATGGTGAAAAAATGGCCTAAAGTTGAGAAAAAATAAGAAATTTTCTATACTTAGAAAAATTTCTAAGTTAAGAAAATTTTCAATTTTAAACGCTAATCTTCAATCCTTGATTTCTTGATGAACAAGTTTCATATTTTGATATGTTTTGATGAATTGTGACCCTTGGCACTTGGTTTTGACCAAAAACTCAAAGTTTGACTTTTCAGTGTACAGTTGACTTTTGATCAGTTGACTGCAAATTTCATCTGTCTATCAATGAAATTGAAATGTTTTGAACCATATAATTAGATAAAGATGATGCCATTGAATCCTTGGAATCATTCTTTAACTCAATTAGTCATTTTCTAGGTCAAAAATCATAAATTGCCCTTCCTCAGTTAAAACCCTAATTTTGACCATTTTGCCCTTTTGGTGATTTGATCAAATTTCTTGAGGAATTGTAATCCAAACTTGATAAAATGATACATATGAGTCTAGAATGTTTATGTGGATAAAAAATTATGAAATTTGACTTTAAATTGGCCATGGTTGACTTTTTCCCTAATACAACTGATTTTTAGGTCAATTGTCCAATTGATTGATCAAAAATGTGGTTCAAGGCTTGAAACTTGTCATGAGTGATCTTAGGGGTCCATAATGATGTTTGAAAGTCACATGAAGCATTGATAGTACAAAAATCCTTGTGCAATCTCAAACCCTAATTTTGGGTCATCAGTGCATGATGAGATGCCTTGAGTTGACCAAACCCTAATCCAGTCTTGAGTCAAAGAGATCTTGTGAGAAAAGTTTTTGATAAATAAGAGGGAAAATTTTAGGGTACAACACTTACCATTCTGCATAAGCACACCTCGTAAACCCATCTTATAAGCATCATAATACACCAAAAAATGCTCTCTTGGATTAGGCAACGTCAAAATCGGAGCCGACGTCAACCTCTTCTTCAATTTCGTAAAACTTTCTTCGCACTGAACATCCCACACAAAAGCTCTACTTTACAAGTCAACTTACTCAACCGGAGTGACAACTTAGAAAACCCTTCGATAAACCTTCTATAATAACCAGCTAATCCCAAGAAGCTTGTAATCTCAGTAGCTGACTTTGGAGTTTCCCATTGCAACACAGCATCAACCTTCGATGGATCTACATCAATGCCACTACCTGAAATCACATGACCAAGAAAACTAACCTCTTTCAACCAAAACTCACACTTGGACAACTTTGCATACAATTTCTTCTCTTTCAAAACTTTCAATACTACTCTTAAGTGCTCTGCATGCTCTCCTTCCGACTTAGAGTAAATCAAAATATCATCAATGAACACCACCACAAACCGATCCAAATAAGTATGAAAGATACGATTCATATATTCCATGAATACTCCTGGCGCATTAGTAACACCAAAAGGCATCACCGAATACTCGTAATGTCCATAACGCGTTCTGAAAGCCGTCTTCTGAATATCTTCATCCTTCACTTTAATCTGATGATAACCCAACCTCAAATCAATCTTACTAAACACACGAGCATCCACTAATTGGTCCATCAAGTCATCTATTCTTGGAAGCGGAAACTTGTTCTTAATCGTCACTTTATTCAACTGTCTATAATCAACACAAAGCCTCATACTTCCATCTTTCTTCTTCACTAACAACACTGGAGCACCCCACGATGATACACTTGGTGTTACAAACTTATTCTCAAGTAACTCTTACAATTGCTTCTTCAACTCTGACAATTCAGATGCAGACATCCTGTATGGTGCCATAGACATATGTCTGGTACCAGGTACAAGATCAATAGCAAATTCAACTTCCCTCTCTGGCGGTACATCAGGAATCTCATCAGGGAAAACTTCAGGGAATTCACACACCACTTGTAACTCCTCAATTATAGCTTGAGTCTCTATAGATAGCGACGCCATTAACGATAATATCTGTACTTCTTCTTGCATCAACTTCCTCAATTGTCTTGCAGACAATAGACCATCTTCCTCTTCTTCAGGAGTAGAAAACTTCACCGACTTGTCATAACAGTTATGCTCTAACCAGTTCATACCCAAAATTACATCCAAACCTCTTAACGGTAAACAAACCAAATCAACAACAAAGTCTTTATCGAAGATCGACAAGGGACACTTAGCACACATAAAAGAAGTAGTCATCGACCCCTTGGCTGCAGTATCGACGACCATTTCTCCATTCAAAGAAGACAACACAAGACCCAATCTCTCAACATAATCAACAGTAATAAAACAATGTGTAGCACCAGTATCAATAATAGTGATTAAAGGAGTACTATTAATGAAACATGTACCTCTGATAAGTTCGTCCTCAGCAGCTGTCTGATCCTCAACCAAAGCAAACACCTTTCCACTTGATTGAGCCCTCTTCGGTTTCGGACACTGACTACCAATACGCCCCTCTTCTCTACAGTTGAAACAAATAACATTCTTGTGTTCACACTCAGATACAACATGTCTGTTCTTACCACAACGGTAACATCTCTTCACTTCAACAGTGCACACATTACTCTTGTGCCCAGGTTTTCCACACTTAAAGCAAATCACACTAGTAGGAGAATCTCCCCCACTAGTCCTCTATCCATGAGCAATTTTCTGTTTACCTTTACCAGTTGGGGAATCATAAGGCTTACCATGATTCTGTTGGTGCTTACCCCTCTTCTCACTGATAATTTTGTAATGAGCATTATTATCCTCCTCATAAATCCTGCAGCTATCAACCAAATCAGCAAAGACACGGATTTTCTGATATCCAACTGCTTTCTTAATCTCCCGGCGCAACCCGTTCTCAAATTTAATACACTTCGAAAATTCAGCATTTTCCTCAGTGCAATGCGGATAAAACTTAGCCAACTCAGAAAACTTGGTAGCATACTCAACCACAGACATACTTCCTTGCTTCAGCTCAAGGAATTCAATTTCCTTCTTACCACTGACATCTTCAGGAAAATACTTTCTCAAAAACTCCCTACGGAACACATCCCAAGTGACATTCTCACCTGCAACTTCTAACTTCTGGCAAGTCTCTAGCCACCAGTCATCAACCTCGACTGCTAGCATATGAGTCCCATAACGAACCTTCTGCGCTGGAGTGCAGTCCATCAAGCGAAAGATTCTCTCAATCTATTTCAACCACTCCAATGCTCCATCAGGATCATACTTTCCCTTGAACGTAGGTGGATTCTCTCTCTGGAAAGTCGCCAAGCTATGAGATCCAGCATTCCCGTCAGCATTCGGCTGATTTTCCATCGCATGAGCCATTGCTTCTAGAGCAGCAACAAGTACAGCATCATTCCTTCCAGCAATCCCAACTTCTCACTTCACATAAACAACGAGTAGAACTCAAATAACAATACTCTTGTTAGACAACTAAGACTCGACGACAAGGTCAGACCAACCTTTTACTCTGATACCAACTTGGTAACACCCCAATTCTACCCCGAACAATTATATAAATAAATCAGTTATAAATTCAAACATGCAACCGAATCGGGACGTCACAAATTCTTCTATGAAATTCATTGCATTCATCATGGATATATAACACTTTCAAAACACCGGATGAACCATCATAACATCTTTAAATAAAATAATTCAACATCTACGCAGCAAAATTCTTAATAACATCTTTAACAACTCAAAACAGTAACTTTGAAACATCACATATTTAATAATAATCAATTTAAGGTTCAACAACTGAAAATAAACAATCAAAAATCAGCAAGCGTTCATCCCCCCGAGTGTTACATATCAGAGCAATGACACTGACTCGAACTATTGAAGGTATACAACCTTCACTCTCGATTACCTGCATGTTACCAACATAAGGGGAACATTCAAACAGAAGGGGTGAGATATCTAATAATATAATAAAGCGCATGATAATTAATATATTAAATTATATCAATAACATCACCACTTCTCATCTCATAATCAACAACAATTACAACACATGTACACATTCATCAACATCAAAATACACTTCTTTATACAATCATCTAATGCAACTCAATACTATGCAAATGCATGTGGTACCATTGGAGCATAACTCTCATCTCAAAAATTTGCCAATTAATAGAGGCATCAACAAGGCATAGCCTTCATCTCAAAATTTTCCAATCCAGGCCATCTCAACGAGCATAAGCTCCATCTCAAAAATGCAATGTATGCGACTCAACCATGAATGTAATAACAACACCCAAGTCAACAACATCTAAAATCATCTCAAAACATCTCAAATTAACATCTCAAAATACATCTCAAAATAACATCTCAAAATACATCTCAAATTAACATCTCAAAATAACATCTCAAAATAACATCTCAAATGCATCTCAACGTATCGTCATCAACATCTCATATCATCAAAATAATTCATTAAACATCGTTATTCATCAACGCCATTTATTCATCATAAATTATCAAACACAACTTCGTTAGTAACATCTCACTAACAACTCAGCTGTACATTAATACTACAGTAATCCATATTGTTATTTTGCAATTTTACATCGCTACTGTCACTAATCCTACTGTCATAATTCGAACAACAGTCTCTAAACATCTCACATTCATCATTATGTTCAAAAGCCAACACAACGACCAACACGGGAAATAATTCTAAATCCTAAATTGGCTACTAGGATTACACTTCTTATTCATCATTCTAATCATCTAGAATAAAGGTCATCGCGTTAGCTATTCAACGCTTCAAACGACATCTCAAACAGCATCCTAAAATTCAAGTTACAGCACTTTAAAACTGAATCTGTCAAAAATCAGACATTATGGGTCGACGCAAAACCCTTTGGATCGACGCGTACTGCTTCATCTGCACAACATGAGTCGACACATCCTCCTTGTGGATCGACTCATCCTGGTATCATACACAACATGTATCGACACATGCATCTCACTGGTCGACTCATCCTGAGTCTTTCAACCCTCATGTATTGACGCAAACCTCTTTCTTATCGACTCATCTTGAGTCTTACAGCCTTCATGTATCGACGCATCAAGTTTGAGGTCAACACATTGTGATTCCTCCTGCACAATTCCATGATTTCTTCTGCATTTTCACTATGGGAATCATATTCTTAACTCTACAACCTTATTATAATCATGATAAATCATCATCTACCATTATCCTATGATACTACATCGATTAAACAACATCATGACATCATTATTCATCTAAAATTCATCAAATCTTCATCATACATCATCATATACATCCAATTCAAGAACAAAACATCAATCACCTCTAACCCCACATATCAAACATCATGAACCCAATTATAAAGTCAGAACCCCACCTTTACCTTGGATTGAAGGTCGCTCTACAATTTCTGGTTGGATTCACGTTCTTTCCGTTTTCCACTTTCTCTAGCAGCTTGCACGTTCTCTTCCAAATCCTTATTCTTTCTACTGCTTCTTTCTTTCTATTCCTTCTAAAAAATAATAAAATAACCCTATTATTCTATTATTCCTTATTGGGCTTAAAACCAACACACCCCCTTATTACTTCTATTCCTTTAAAATAGACCCACATCAAATAATATTATAACACTTCTAATATTATTTCACCACTTAATAATATTATACCTCTAATATTATTTCTCCACTTCATAAAATAATTAAATCTAATTAATTATAACACATATACATAAATATTCCAAAAATAATTTAATTAAATAATTAATTAAATTACGGGCGTTACAGTTATAACTCGTTAACTTACTAACAGAGTTCAACCCATGTAACACTAACTATTTTCTAAATATCCTCCTAACAAAACTTGGTAACCATGAAAATAGAAAACCAATTCCCTACCATAAACTAAACCATATACGAAACAAACCATAATTTCAAAAATTCAAGACCTGATATGTTACACAAAAATAAACCTGTTACGCCAATTTCAAGTCAGCTCGTACATTGCCATACATACTGCAACAAAGACCGATTTCATCTATCATCAACCTACTGCGGCTTGGCTCATCCATACCATTCTGCATGGGTTTGCTACCAGGCCTATACCAGCCACAAACTTTCAGATAAGAATTAGACATTAAAAGAATAGTTCTCAACACTCATAACTTAAGTAAACTATCATGACACATGAAGTAATTTCATTGATAAACAACAGTCAATAACGATTAGACCATGGAAAAGGTGAGAATTACTTATACTTTCATGGATGCATCAACACTTGAATTAAATTTTTGATTCCGCACTAATGCTAATCAATAATTAAAGTCTTTGTAAGACCGTTCAATCTCATGGCGTAATGTTCTGCAATTCAATAGTGACCTGGCTGAAATGCAGTAGAGATATACATTATTGTTCATGCTTTTTGTCGAGCACCTAGGGTGCAAACCAGAACAGATCTAAGAGAAGTAAATGATGCATGGTAGCTTATAACCAATCGTGAAACACAAAGTGAGAAACTTTGTCTCTATTAATTCTTCTCTACAGTGACTACTTGATAATATGTGCAAGAGAAAATATACAAAACAAAAATAGAACAGAACATTACTTCAGCAGCTGGATTCATATTGGTGTTTCCTTCAAAAGCTCTACCAAGAAGAATAATATACTTGATGTTCTTCCGAATCCATCTGTATAGTATATCAAATAAAATGTTGTCATCTAAAACAATATGAAGGGTAATGCAAAAATGACTTTAACATAAGGAATCCTTATGATTATATAAATAATAACAATAATTTTGTCAATTATACACCATATTGATGGTAATCACATAGTTATAACCTAAACCTAAAAACCAAAATTGAATTCACAAAAGTAGATGAAAAGAGAGGAAGAGAAGAAGATCAAAGTTTCAAATTCACATACATTTATCTTCATTTACGACATTTTCGTTTAAGCTCTGTATTTATAATCACTTGAAATTAATGAAAATTGGGGGTTAGAGTTGTTGCGGGGAAAATGTTTTATTCTCCTTTGGTTGTTGTTTTAGAAAAATCGATATTGTGAAGCCATCAGAGAGAATGCGAGATCATTTTTTGAGAGGTAAATCAAAAGTTCATTAATGCACAGTCGAGAGAGAGAGAGAGAGAGAGAGAGAGAGAGAGAGAGAGAGAGAGAGAGAGAGAGAGAGAGAGAGAGAGAGAGAGAGAGAGAGAGAGAGAGAGAGAGAGAGAGAGAGAGAGAGAGAGAGAGAGAGAGAGTAGTTGCTGCCATCACGTACATACATACATGTATTGTACGTCGTAACCTAAAAAACCAAAGGGTGAAAATCATTAACATAAAAAAACAATACATATGATTCACATTCATTTTCACCATTAACAGATAAATTGAATCAAAAGAGAAAAAGAAGAAGAAGAATGTAATTGAGAATTTGTTTTTTGTTTTCTCTGATTTTTGTTGTTGTTATTTTAATTTCAGCATCAGATAAACCATGTATTTGTAATCTCTGAAAGCTAATGGACCGGGGAGGGACCAAATGGGGTTTAGGTTAATTTTGGTTTCTTTTTAAGGGGTTGTTGTTGTTGATTTTTTCAAATCATGAGAGGAAGAGAAGATTGTTGGTTGTTTTTGTTAGGAAAGAAGGGAAACCAAGTGAAGAACTAATTTAAGTTGTTTTTGTTCTTTTTCAAGCGTTTATGTTGTTTATCAAAACTGAGACTAATTTAAGTAGAAGTTTGCAAGATAAATTTAAGTAGAAGTTTGCAACATAAATAACCAATTTTAAATTGTGTTAACATAGTTATAACTCGCTAACTTACTAACAGATTTCATACCATGTGGTTCAATAACACTAACTATTTTCTAAATATCCTCCTAACAGAATTTGACAACCATCAAAATAGAAAAAAAATGCCCTACCATAAACTATACCATATACGAAACAAAACAGAATTTCACAAATTCAAGACCTGATATCTTACACAAAAATAGACCTGTTGTGTCAAATTAAAGCCAGCTCGTACATTGCCTACATACTGCAACAAAGATCAATTTCATATATCATCAACCCGCAGTGACTTGCCTCATCCATACCATGCCTCACGGGTCTACAACCAAGCCTATACCTGCCAAAAACTTTCAGATAAGAATCATACATTAAAAGAATAGTTCTCAATGCTCATAACTTAAGTAAACTATTATGACACATTATGTAATTTCATTGATAAATAGTAGTCAATTATGATTAGACCATGGAAAAGGTGAGAATTACTTATCTTTTCATGGATGCATCAACGCTTGTATTTAAGTTCTGATTCCGCACTAATTCTAATCAATCATTAAAGTCGTTGTAATACCGTTCAATCTCTTGGCATAATGTTCTGCAATTCAATAGTGACATGGCTAAAATGCAGTATAGATATACATTATTATTCATGATTCTCATCGAGCACCTGGGGTGCAAACCTGGATAAATCTTAGAGAAGTAAATCAGACATGGTATCATATAACCATTCGTGATACACAAACTGAGAAACTTTATTGCAATTAATTCTTCTCTGCAGTGACAACTTGATAATCTATGCAAGATAAAAAATACAAATTAAAAATAGAACAAAACATTACTTCAGCAGCTGGCTTCATATTGGTGTTTCCTGTAAAAGCGCCACTAGGCATAACAATATTCCCGACATTCTTCCGGATCCATCTGTATAGGTTGTCAAACAAAATATTGTCATATAAAACAATATGAAGGTGTTGTACCCCAATTTTTCCCCCTAAGATCCTCTACCCTCTCATAGCATCACAATGCATCAGGATCACGTATGTGGGTTGGCTCACTCTGTTACTCGTTCTCCTATCTTTAAGTTTTCTCTCGAGAGATCACCAAGCACCATAATTGTGTATCTTATTTAAACGTGTTTTACCTTTTATTGACCTCTATTCAAAATACCAAAAAATATTTGTTTTGTTTTTTTTGTATATGTAGGTACCGAGCCAAAGCACCCAACCAATGAAGTTTTATGGCATTTTTCTTCTCTGGAATTCGATTTACCTCATGGGGAAATTGATTTCCCTAACTTATTTTTTTGCCAGAATTTCAATTTTTTGCAATGGAAATCGATTTACCATATGGAGAAATCGATTTCCTGACGGGAAATTTTGAAAAGAAGGCAATATTTAGTTTTCACCATTTGGCTCCATTTTTTTTGTTTTTTGAGAATATTCTTGGTTACCAAAAAATAATTCCCCACCTCATCATAATTAAATTCCATCATACACCCTCATTTGATTACATGTGCACCACTTTATTTAATTTTGGCTCAAAAACTTAATTACCAAGCATAATTTTGGTTCCAAACCAAACCCCAAACCTCCCAAGTCAAAATTTTTTAAATAGAGCCCTAATTTTATTCAATTCTCAAGATTTTGATAGCTAAGCTCACCTTGCTAAAAATTCTCTCAACTCTCTTCATCCACCAAATTCACTCAAAGCTCAATTTCCATAAAGTTTGTAAGTTTTTCATTTAAGCTTACTAATCTTTGAGCTAAACCTTCATCCAAACACCTTTTCTTCATTAATTCTCTACTTTCAAGCTTAAGATGTTGATTCTTGGAGCTGATTTTGGAAGTTGGTTTGATATTTTCTAGATTCATCTTTGGTAAGTTGGATCTTCATCTTTCATAATGTGATCTCTTGTTGATCTTTGTGATTTAATTCTTGGAGCTACTTTTTTGATTCCATTGGTGCTATTTTCTCATAATTTGATGGAATTTTCACTCTCAATTAACTTCAAGATAATAAGGTGTTTGATAAAAAATTTGAACAAGAATTTTTGCCTTTGAAATGCCATTTTGTTGTTTTTACTGCATGAAATCGATTTACCATATGGGTAAATCGATCTCCCTTTGTTTTTTTCTCCAGATTTGTTGTTTTTGTGCAGGAAATCGATTTACCATGTGGGTAAATCGATTTCCTGAAGCAGAATTGTCATTTTTGCTCTCTTTTGGGGCTATTTTTGGTTCTTTTCTATTTTCTACTATTTTCTTTTGATTGCTGCTTTTGATTACAATTTTGAATGCCCAATTTCTCTTCAAATTCAATGTACTTAGGATGTATATGAAGTTGGATAAACATTTATTAATTCAAATCTATCTTAGAGTGAATTATTTAATTCATTCTTAGTGCTTTGAGTTAGTGATATGTTTAGTACTTTGATCCATCAATTATGAGTGATTGAACTTAAAGATGAAAGAATTTTGAGGATGTGATCCAAATTAACTTCTCATTCCCTTTTCCCTCTTCATCTTATCCCTTTCTTCTTTATTTTTGTTTTTTTACTTGTGCTACATGTTTTAGGAGCTTGGTTTCTACCATATCTCTAACATGTATGATACATACATTTCTTTTGACCAACCTTAAAATAAGCCTGGCTTTTACATAAGTCCACTTACACTTTCTTAACATAGCTCTAAATTTGTCCCGATTCAGAAAATGATCATTCATGATACAAACTTTATGTTTCCAAGTCCAAGTATGGTTAATTGAGGGTCTTTAGTCCAATACCTGTGAAACTTGTTATTATGAGGCTTTGATTTTATCAATCCTCTAATGAGTTTTCATTATTCTTGGTCTAATATCATCATTCAATCATCTTTGGTCATACTTTGTGACTACTGACAATTAACTTCAAACTTCTAACTCAGTAATAATTAACTTTACTTTATGCCTTTTATTTTATATATTTACTTTTATGTACCATTTATTTTTAGCATTTGCATTTCATGTTATTTGCCTTTTACTCAGTTGAGCATTTATTTCATGTCATTTCTTATTTTCTCACTTGATCTTTCTTTTTATTTTTAAGACACTTAATAACTAGCTTGAACATCAAAAGCCTTAAAATTCATCCGAGACTATTGGTTACTATCTTTGGCATATTGGAGTTGTGGATCTCCCAGATTTAGGATTAGAAGCTTTACCTTGAGACTTTGATACTTGGAGACCTTGGTTCCCTTGTTGTTATTCTCTATGAAGTCCTTCGGTTTTCTGCAAGGCATTGGGTTAATTTTTCTTTGTGTGCATGTTATTCTGATTTCTATGCTTTATCTGTGATTGAGAATTCCTCTGTATATAGCCGTTACTCTGCCTATTTTTTCGAAGACTTTATTTGGTTCTTATTTCATCTGAGGCGCAAGTTTATTTGAGGCTTTCTTCATCTGAAGCTTGGTTTTATCTTGGTATTATTGCTTGCTTGGTTTCTTAATCCAAAGGATAGGAGTTCTACATTGACTTCTTTATGTCAAGTGTTGGTTTCTTGTTGGTTAGATGGTCTCTTTCCTTAACTTTTACTTTATGCTTTAGGATAGTCTCTTCATCTTCTCCTATCTTCTTTAAATTTAAAATCTTCTCCCACTTTTTCAAAACTCTTCTTGTTTTCCAAACTTGAACTGCTTTCATAATAAACCTTGACCTTGTCAAGCGCATTTTTAAAACTTCTTTTCTTTAAACAAAATTCAATTCATTTAATCATACTTTGACATATTTTGAAAATACTAAAAACATTCAACTTCATTCAAACCTTTTTTGTGCCCTCATGCACGTTTTCCTTTAAAATCTTTTCAAGATTAGACTTGATTCATTTATAGCCGAGAGGTCATCTCACTATCCACATGGTTATAAAGATGTCAACTTCTCCACTTGAGTGCTAGAGGCGTTCTCAAACCCTCCCTCATGTTGGTGCATTATCCATCTTTCTCATACTTTTTTGGCGATTAGGCGAGTCTACTCCCTAAAAATGACAACTTATCTCTTCATTTAAAATCAATCAACACACCAAATTTCAAAATGTTTGAGGTGAACTACGATTACCCTGATCCTCTATTGCACAAAGAAGGTACGTGGGCACAAAAGGTTTGCAACCGCAGAAAATGCAAAAAATATAAAAGAAAATTCTTTTCTCATCTCTCCAATCATTTTGCAAAAAACCATTTTTAGCCCATACACAGATTTTCAAAGAGGTTCTTGTGGAGTACCGTAGATGATTAGGGTGCTAAAACCTTCCCTTTGCATAACGAAGCCTCGTACCTTGATCTATATTTTACTATGGCTTTATTCTCTCTTTTTCCATTACCTTTGGGAAAAATAAAAGTGCGGTGGAGACTTTCACTAATTTACGAGTTAAGTCAATCTAATGGCTTAGTCTCAACATTTTTTCCGCTACGGAAAAAGTGGCGACTTCACCGAGCACAAATCTCTAAGTAGGTTGAGCCTATCTTTGTTTATCTGTTTATGTGCTATTATTTTTTGTATATATATATGCCTCTTTGTTAGGATTTTTCTGGTTTTCAGGGTGCTTGGTGATCTCTTATAAGTCTTATACCTGGACTTGGGGAAACTTAATATTAGGATGAGTGGTATAGTCAAGTTAAATTTGAGGGAGTAATCCTGAAAAAGGAGAATTGAGATCTTCCGTTCAGTGGAGGCCCCTTTGATTGTAATATTTGTTTACCGAGCAATCAAGAATACATTTTTTCTTTTAACCTGGGAGCCTGTGAAGTCGAGAAGCCGTAAAACCATTAACCCATATTGGCCTTTTAGGTGTAGTGCGGAAACTATGAAGGAGAAATTAGGAAGTAGTTGTCACGCGATACGAAACTCAGACGAGTTTCTCTTGAGAATATTGCTAATTACCGAGTGAATCGGGACATTGGTAACATCCTAATTAGGAATGTAGACTATAGGATTTCCTTAGAACCTTGTTTGGAAGGTGATAAACAAATAGTCCTTACCTTCTGGGTAGTACCTCCGACTCCAGGCTCGTGACTTTGAACCTATGCTCCTGTTACAGTGTTGTGCATTGCATAACATTGCATATCATTTTCATCCCCTGCATCATTCATGCGTACATCCAGGTTTCTCAGGATCTCATTCCTAGTTATTTCCTTCTTCTAGTTATCTGTCGACCGTCAAGCTGTTTCCTCAACACAACTATATAACTAGAGTTGCCGTCAGATTGAGAATGGAAAACCAAGAACAGCACAACATTAAGGTCAAAATAGAAATCTATGAGTTGAAGGCAGGAATGACCAAACTTACTGAGATGATGCAAGTCCTAATTTCCATAGGAGAGCCACCTCAAAGGACTGTGATATCTGAAATCTCAACTGCTTTTGTTAACCCTCAACCTATCAGCATACAATCACTACATGGCCAGAGTTTGGGATGCCTCATAAATACTCTCTACCTATTACAACTTCTTCAATGGTTGACTAGTCTTCCTGACCAGTCTTTCAGGCTCTAGTTTTCACTAAACCTCAACCAATCATTCATACCGCTTCTCATCAACCCGCTGCACAAGATGCTTATGGGAACCCTCTCTTTGAATACAATGATGCAAGTCCCAGAAGTGTGAGTCAGGGAGACTTTTGTGATATTGAAGACATCAAGGAACAATATAAGATTTTAGAGAAGAAACTTCAAGCTATATGGAAGGAAATGATTTCTTCAGTGTTGATGCTGACAACATGTGCTTAGTTTCTGACCTTGTGATGCTTGCAAATTGCAAGACTCTAGAGTTTGAGAAATACAAGGGGAATACTTGTCCAAGAAGTCATCTGGTCATGTATTTCAGGAAAATGTCTTCCTATACCAACAATCAGAAGCTACTTATCCATTTCTTTCAAGACAGTCTGAGAGGTGCTTCACTCAAGTGGTACATGGGACTTAAGGGGAAACGTATGCAATGCTTCTAAGATCTTGCTGATTCTTTCATGAAGCAATACAAATACAACTTTGACATGACTACTGATCGTCTCCAACTACAAAATATGTCTCAGAATGAGAAAGAATCTTTCAAGGAATATACTCAACGTTGGAGAGAACTGGCCTCACAAGTTGAACCACATCTGAAAGAGAAAGAGCTGGCCGTTTTGTTCATGGATACCTTATCCCCTTTATTTTAGGAGAAGATGATTGGTAGTGTGTCCTCCATCTTCACAAACCTGGTGGCTATTGGCCAAAGATTAGAAGAAGGAATCAATATTGGTAAAGTATCAAAAGCTGCTGAATCTTCTAATGGTGTGAAGAAAATATTTGGAAATTTCCAGAAGAAGAAAGAAGGTGAAGCCAGTGTTGTCTCGAATAAGAGAGGAAGACATCATCGTAGGCCTATGTACTATGATCAACCACAAGTAGCTGATGTTGCTCCCGTGATTAATGCTCAAACAGTTCAGATTCCCCAACGACAGAATGTTGTGCATAACCAAAATCGTAATGTAGGGACTATGGGTACATTTGATCCTTTCCATATTGTTATACCTCAATTTTTACCCCTAAGATCTCTCATCATTTCAATGTCAACCCAATCATATCAAGATCACACACTAGGGTTTGTTTCTTCTTTCTATCTTTAGGTTTGTTCATAGGGGATCACCAAGCATCTTGATTTGTATGGTTTTGTACATGTGTGTTTTTATTATTTCTTGACTTTTAACTAACAAATACAATGTATGTATACTTGCTCTATGGATGTTGGAATTATAGGTGATGGCACAACACATTTCATCAGGTTAATTCATAGGTTCATGAGTTTATTTCCATGCCTTCTTCAACAAAGCTTCATTGAGATTTAAGCTTTATCTTTGAGTATGCCTTAAGACAATGTCCATGACAAGGCCTACTATGATTCGTTATGCTTCAATTTGCCAAAGGAAGTCAAAAGATGAAATATTGATTCAAGAAATTTTACCTAGTTGGACAAGTTCTTGATTCCTTGACCACAAGTGCATAACTCCCTCAATTCTCAACATTTGGGGGTGATTTTTCTTTCCATGCATTTGTATTATCATTTACAACAACTACTCTTCACATGGAAAAAGCAATTGTTCAGAAAGGTTGTCATAAGTTGAAAGGGTTTCCAAGTCATTTTGATGCTTTAGGAGATAGGGTTTTGAACTTCTAAGGGCTATATCTTATTCTCTTTTGAGATTTTTGAGTGATTCCAAAGATATGTTTCTTTTTAAAGGGTTATTAACAAATAACTTCAAGAGGTTCAAGCAATTTTTGTATAGAAGATCATTAATGATTGAGAAAGATTACAAGTCCTTTAGATAGGCAAGCAAATTCTTTTATGTGACTTCAAAGGATCATAACTTAGTCAATTTTTATAATCATGAGCTCATTCCATTTTAAGAATGTTAATTTTAACTCTCTTTTTGGTCCAAAGATTGAAAATGGTGGGAATATGCTTTTTGAGTTCAAAATATTATAGGTCACCTCGTGGATTTTCATCAATTTCACAAGGCCATATATTTTTCAATACTTGGATTTTTTAAGTGACACAAGTCTCACAATGCTCTTTGGGAAGTCTACTTCATTATATCATCATTGATCAAAGCAAAATTTTGGAGGAATTCGTTGTTTGGAATCAAAACATCATAGGTCATTTTTGAAGAAGAAACTTAGAATTTTTCTAAGTATAAAAGTCAGCATATTTTTCTTGATTTTGACTGAACATAACTTCTAGCTCAAGCGTCCAAATGAGGTCTTTCTTGGCACATTGTGAAGAGAGTTATATGATATTTCTAATGCATCAAGAATCATCTCATAAAAATTCCTAAATTATACACACCATGAGTTCAAAGTTAGCTACTTGAAATTGAATTTTTCTCTAAAGCCAGAATTTGAAATCCATAATTTTCCTCCTAATCACCAATTTGGCACGCATTTTTGATCTAAACATGATTAAGATACTTGCTCATATGTTTAAGCATCAAAACACAAAAATTGGATGAGTTTTAGGTGAATTAGAGTCATGCTTTTTCCACTTTAGGGCTCCACTCATTTTCCCTCCAAACCTCACTTTTTCTCTCAATTCTTTGCACCATTCACTTTCCTATAAATATAGGAACCCACTCCTCTCATTTTCTCAAGCTTTAACAACCAAAACCACCCTGTTATGATCCCACACGAACTCTGAATTTGAATTTATGATTTCTTTCATTCTCACCTCAAAAACCTAAAAGCCCCATTCAGTTAGCTCCATTGAACTCCTCTGAAGCTAACCACACTCTTACCTTCAAGAATCCTGACCTGAATTAAGCTACAGAAGTCTAGTTTCAGAGCTATTTTAGTGAACTACATTCATGTAGAATTCTCAACCAAATCGAATTAAATAAATCCCTATTCTACTCTAATTATCCTTCTGATTCTCATACTTCTTACGATTTTCATTTTCATTGAGAATTGAGAGAGATACTTGGAAACTCAGTGCTCGTTATTTTTTATGCTTTTTTCCAAATCGAGCCTTGCTCAACTTATATATATTTTGCGTGAGGGTACCATTAAAATCGTCTTGAAGAGACGAATCTAATGGTATCGGTCTGGTTTGCTAACTTTAGAGTTTGAGGAACTCCAATCTAGGGCGTCTGAAGGTTGATAACGACCTACGTGTCGTGCTTCAACCAATGATAGCGTGACATGTAATTTTTTTTTGAATTCAATCCAGTGTTTCATTTTATCATGTGCGTGCCTCAGGAGCCCTTGGATCTGATTACTTAGGTGAGTCAGACTCCATCCAACGCGCCATATTTAACTTATATTTTTAAAAAAATGATCAATGTGTTTTCCAAAGCAGACCATGATATGCACAACGTGTCAAATTCTTTGGATCTGTTTACTAACGCGTTTTGACTCTCATCCAATGGTCCATTTTTTTACTTCATTTTTATTTTCTGATTTTTACAGTTAATTGTTTTAAACTTCAAAAAATCATAGAAAATCCATTTATGAACCAAAAATTATGAAAATTCATTCCTGACTTTTCTATAATTTATTTTAATTTTCATTTGATATTTTGAATATAGTTTGTTATTTTGACTTTTATTTTCACTTAAAAAACAATTTAAAAATTATTTTCTCATTCTATTTTCCTTATTAAATGCAATTTTATATTTGTATATATTCTGCCTGATCTTGAACTATATGATTTTTAATCTTGAGCTTCATTAACATCATGTGATCTTGGGTGTTGAGTTTAACTCCACCAAAATAGATGAATGATTTTAATGATAGTTTGATTAAATTATTTGGTTCAAATATCTACTCTCCATCTTATTTCTTTTCTTTTTTTTTCTTGTGCTATAAGTTTCATGAGTATGGTTTCTTTCATATCTCAAAACTTGTGTAGTACATACATTGCTATTGACCGGCCTTAAAATATATGAGACTTCTACATAAGTCCACTTACGATTGCTTAACATAGCGCTAAATTTTGTCCTGATTCGAGAAGTATCATTCATGGCACAAACCTATGTTTACAAGCCCAAGTATGTTTAATTTGAAACCTTTGATCCAATAACCTCGAGGTTCATTTTTAGGAGGCTTTGATCTTATCAATCCTCTAATGAATCTTCATAATCTTTGTTCTAAGCGAATCATTTAGACATCGTTGATCATATGTTGCTACCTTGAACACTTGAAATGAATGACATACTTGGCAAAAATAAATGAAATTTTGTTGTTTAGAAGCTTTGATTTTATCAATCTTCAAAGGAGTTTTCAAATGCAAGTTTCAAGATGGTCATTCAACTAACCTCTAATTTCTAATTCACTAACAATTGACTTTTACTTATAGTTTTTACTTTATGCCTTTTATTTTATGTTTTTACTTTATGCCTTTTATTTTATGTTTTTACTTTTATGTACCATTTACTTAGGCATTTACATTTCATGTCATTTTTATCTTTCTCACTTGAGAATTTATCTTTATGTCTTTCTTCATCTTTGCTCACTTGAGCTTTCATTTTCTTTTTTAAGACACTTAATAATCAACTTGAACAATAAAAAACCTTAAGGTTACTTGGACTATTTGGTTACTATCCTTGGCATTATGGAGATTGTGGACCTCTCAAACTTAGGATTAGAAGCCTTTGATACCCTTGGGACCTTGTGACTCAGATTTTTGTTTTTTCTGGAGTTCTTAGGGTTTATCCCAAGACATTAGGTTGATTTTATTTATGTGCAGGTTATTCTGATTATATGCTTTATCTGTGATTGGGAATTCATCTGTATACAGTTGTTACTCTGCCCAATTTTTGAAGACTTAATTCATTTTAAGCTTGGTATTCTTAAGAGGTTTATTATATTTGCTTGTTTGGTTTCAATCTAAAGGACGGGAATTCTACATTTACTCTTTATGTCAAGTGTTGGTTTCTTGTTGGTTAGACGATTATTTTCCCTAGCTTTTACCTTATGCTTTAGGATAGTCCCTTCATCTCCTCCCATCTTCTTTAATTTCAAAAATCTTCTCCCTCCTTTTCAAAACTCTTCTTGTTTTCTAACTTGAACCTCTTTCACAATAAACTTGGACTTATGTCCATGCATTGTCAAAAACATTTTCTTAATCCAACTTTAACCAACTTACTCATACTTTAACATTTTTGTGAGAAGACTATAAGTCAATCAACCTCATTCAAGTCATTTTGCAACTTTGGCTTTTTAGTTCAACTTTTTTTCAAAAGATTAGACTCTTGTCAATCCTTGTAGTGATACGAGCTACTATACTTCTACGATATGTAGTGAAGTGAGATATTTTCCACTTAGGTGTTGAGCGAGGCTTTGTTGATTTTAAAATCCAAGCTATATCCTCCACTTTGAGATGATGCAAATTATCCTTTCTCATAATCGTGGGAAGTAAGTATGTTTTTCCACTCGGATATGATGATGATGTCTCTTCTCTTAAAATTAACTAGCATACTTGTGTTTTAAAAGTTTTAAAGGTGAACTACGAGTACCCCGATCCCATATTGCATGGGAAGGTGGTACGTAAGCACTAAAGGTTATCAACCGCGGAAGGTGCAAAGATTTTAAAAAATATTTCTCTTCCCATCTCCATCATCTATTTTTGTTTACAACACATATAGCCAAAACACACAAATTTTCAAAGAGGTACTTATGGAGTATCGTAGATGTTTAGGGTGCTAATACCTTTCCTTTGCGTAACCAACCCCCGTACCTAGATTATCTCCCTCTCTCTTTTGAGTTACTCACTCTTTTCTAATTCCCCTGGAAACAATAAAGTGCAGTGGCAATTTTTAGTTGATCTATGCGAGTTAAGTCAATCTAATGGCTTTGTCTCAACATTTCTATCGCTACCAAAAAATGACAACTTCACTGGGGTGAGATCGACCAAATGCCGGTCCATATCTAAGTGGGTTGAGCCTATCTTTGTTTATTTGTATATGTGCTATTATTTGTTGTATATTATGTGTTGTATATATATTTTTGTCTAGATTTTCCTGGTTTCAGGGTGCTTTGTGATTTCTCATAAGTCCTCTACCAGGACTTGGGAAACTTAAGATAGGACGGATGGTATAGTCATGTTAACTTTGAGGGAGGAATACCAAAAAAGGAGACATGAGATCCCCCACTCAGTGGAGGCCCCTTTGATTATAGTATTCCTTTACGTAGCAATCGAGAAGACGTGCTGCTTTGGACCTGGGAGCCTGCTGAAGATGAGGACCGTAGAACCCTTAACCCATCTTGTCCTTTTAGGTGTAGTGCGGTGATCGTGTGACTTTAATAGTCTATCGGGTGTAGTGACTGCAAGTTCACAGTCTAATCGCGTAGTTTTAAAAGATATCGAAACCACAAATACTAGTGGTCAAACTAATATTATCTAGGGTCACTGTGTAAAGCTAAGGCTAATGATAAAAATTGAATGTTGGGGTTTAAACCGGAAGTAACTAAGATCTAATAATTGATAACGAAATATTATTATGTAATTTATTGACTCCAGGGATTCAATAAATCATTGGCATAGTTTTGAGTATTAAAACATTGTTTTAGTGGAAACTATTAATTTAAAAACCTTTGTCTCACACTCTCGTTCTATCGATTCAGACCATATTATTAAACTCAAATGAGCGCTCTCGTTGTGTCATTTAAAATCTAAAAGTATTTTTTGAAAACAAAGAGAGTCCAATTAATTTTAAAGCGCTCTCGCTACATTTAAAATTAATGTTCAATTACCGCTATCTGGTTAAAATCTCAAACTCTCTCTATGTTGATTTTATCCTCAGTCTATTTTTTACTCTCGTAACAAAACAATTTAATATTGAAGTTGGAAACCAAAACTAGAAAATTCTTTTTCTAAATATTTATGCCAATTAATTATCGAACCCCTTTGTTTTATGACCTCACATACCGGTATCGGGATAGTTAGTCGGGATAATAAAAACATGCATACAATAATATAATCATGATAAAATAATTAAACTGTATTAATTAAATTTGAAGTTTGGAATAAAATACTGAGAGAATATACTGCAGTACTGCAATCCTCCACAAGGCGGCAGGATTTTGCCTTATAATAAAATAACTTACAAAAAAATTAATAAACCTAAGCAATGTTCTGAAAGCTGAGAAGGAAACTAATGGTGCAATACCCCTCTGGTGTAGAGAAGTATTGATTTAATGGTGATCGATTCTTTCTGCTTAAAGAATTTTAAAACGAAAACAAAAATGCTGAAATCTCTAAATTGGAATAATAATAAGCTTAATGTGAAGAAGAAAAATAATTGCTGGAGTGGGTGCTCGAGCGAGAGTTTCTTTGATAATTTCCTTCCTTTTTATAGATTTAATCTGTTGAGGAAGAATATGGGTAGTTATTTGATTTCCTTTCTCCGTGCATGGAGGGAAATCCGGAGGAAATGTGTTTTTGGAGAAGACTCCATATGCAACTGAAATGATTTGTGCGTAGTGGCGAGTGGCACACATTGCATTACGTGGGGCACATACTTTTGCTTTGTGCCGACCGTCACGCTTTGTATGCAGAGGGGCACACATCCAAACCTTGTGCCGACCGACAAGAGGCTGTGACGACCATCACAGACTTCTGATATGGATTATTTGCATTTTTCTGCTAATCTTCCATTTCTTCAACATTTTCTTCCTTTCCTCATGTAGGCTTTGCAGAAAGTAAATACCTAAAACATACTACAAATACAAATATAATGCAACATAATTAATGAAAATTGGAAACTTTATCTATGTAAATCGGGCGGAATATGCTATGACTTTTCATGTTGTCAAACTCCCCTAAGCTTGAACCTTTTTTTGTCCTCAAGCAATATAGTCAGTATGAAATCAACAGAGTACAAGTTAAATACAAATAGATGATGTAATTCAAATCGAAAGAGGTTACGACAATGTTTTTGTGGGAACATAAGCTCAACATGACACTAAAGATACAATAATAACACTAAAATCCCCTGTTGTACCTCAAAATTTGCCCTCCCATTTTCTTCAAAGCATTATTTCAAGTCTTTTCAAATGGTCAAGGCACCCAAGGGTTGACTAGTCAAGACGCACCTCCTAGACCAAAAGCCTACAACTAGGGTTTGGAGTTTCTCAAGGAAATTTGGTCTGCAAAAGTCTCAAGTGGCTCCCATGTTTCTTCATAGGTCCTCAATAAAGCTTATGTCAATTTGCAATCCCTACATCACAAGTTTGCTCAATTAATTGCTCAAATGCTGGAAAATCAACTATATTGATCATAAAGTCAAATATGGTCAACATACAGTCAAACTTCAAGATTTTTGGTCGACGTCAACATTTTGAAGTGATATTCATCATTTGATTAAGGGTTGATCATGATTCCCCAAGGAAAGTCCTCAGATCATCAAAAGTCAAGAATTTGCCAAATTAGGGTTTTCCTTAGGAGAAGTCAACTAAACTTTGACCAGGCATAACATTCACATGCTTCATAAATTTTCCCCCAACCAAAGCCCATTTTTAATAAAATTCAATTCTCTACAACTTTTCTTTTATTCTCAAGTCCAAAAGATGCTTCATTTGGAAGATATGATCGCATACATTATAGGTCATTTTCAAAAAGTCAACAAAAGACACTTTTTGTCAAGGCAACTTACATCAAGATAATATCTCCAAATGAAAAAATGATTAAAAGAGAAATTATATAGGACATCTTGGGATTTCTAAAAAGTCCAAGATTATCTCCAAAAGATGAAAATTTAGAAATTTATGAGTTGCACAATGTTGTACCCCAAAATTTGCCCTCCCATTTTACTCAAGACATGCTCATTGAGGTTCTCGATTACTCAAGGATGACCAAGAATTGACCAGACAAATTCTCCTCCTAAGGCAATGAACCTCTAATTAGGCTTTCAATTTTCATCAAGATGTTTGAACTTCAAAGGTCACAAATGTTTTCCAGGGTCCTAATATGTCTTCAAGATTGTCCATGCCAAATTTCATGCCTTGCACTACAAGTTTGCTCAGTCAATTGCCCAAATTTTTGAAAATCAACTGTACTAGGTCAAAAGTAAACTGTGGCCTATATACAGGCAAACATCAAGGCTTTTGGTCAACCTCAACATTTTGAAGATATATCCATCATTTGATCAAGGTTGATCATGATTCCTCAAGAAATGCTCCTAATTCATCAAAAGTCAAGAATTGATACTTAGGGTTTCTATAGGAAAAGTCAACCAAACTTTGACCAGGCATAACATTAACATACCTCATCCATTTTTCCCAACCAAGGCTAATTTTGAAGAGAATTCAATTCCCTACAACCTTTATTCAGACCACAAGTTCAAGAGATGCACCATTTGAAAGATACAAGCTTATACATTACAGGTCATTTTCAAAAGTCAACAAAAGACACTTTTTGTCAAGACCATTTACGTCAAGATAAAATATTCAAATGCAACATTGTTCAAATGTGGGATTGAAGTAGACATCTTGGGCTTTCCAAAAAGTCTAGGATCATCGTCATGAGATAAAAATTGAGCAAGTTATGACTTGCCCAAGTTGGGAAAATTTGGAAATTTTCAAGAATTATGCATTGAGCAAATTTGAAATTTTAAGGCAAGGGCTCAACTTCTTGGATTTCAAACATCTTCCTAAGATTATAGAGTACCTCCAAAAACACTCTTACCATGCCTTACATTTTTTACTTATTTTGTACATATTTATTTTAATTTATTTCAAATAAATATAAAATAAAGTGTATAAAATAATTGGAAATAGGTTTTGGCATTTGGTCTGGTGTTTTAGCTTGCCTTGAAGTTCAAGATTTTATGCAGCCATGTCCACATTCATTCAAATTCAAAAAATGAGAAGTTTCCTTATTTTTGGCCAAAGTTACAAATTTCATTCATGGCTTTGAAACATTTGCTTTAAGGTTGTTTAAAACTTTGTTTTCTTGTATCCTCATTCCTCTCTATATAAACAAGCATCTAGCAAGCATTTCAAGAGGCCTACACATCCTAGAGAGAGCTCTACCATTTTTGCTAAATTATCAAAAGTGGTAAAAATTTGAAACCCACTTTGCAGGTGCTTTTGGTCCGAACTAGTAATCATAAATTGCACTTGAAGTTCCCAGGGACTTGTTCCAACCATCCTCAAAGCTTGCAAGGTCCCATATCACCGGATCCAAGCTATCACCATTATGGTATAATCTCAAATTCAAATCTCTATTTTTATTAATTGTTGAATGTTCTAATGTGTGTATATGAGTTCCTGGATATCCTTAGAGCAGGTCAGGGGAATTACATGGAATGCATAATTTCTAGAACATGAGATACCATGTACCATCAAATACTGCCCACACTGGATCCAAGGATGGAGCTGGGCTTCACAATCCGGGCTTAACAAAATTTCAATTGCAACCCCCATTCTACTTCAGCCATCAAGCCCAATCTCTTTTCTTTTTATTTTATTTAGTTATTTCATTTCTTAATCTTTTTTAATAATAATAATAACAAAAAACTCACAAAAAAATTAGGCATATATTTTTTTAATTAAATAATTAATTTCTTTAATTAATTAATTAAATTTTAACTATTTTCTTAATTTAAAATGAACTAGAATTTAGGACTTAATTTAGATTTAATATTTCTTTTCAAAAATATAAAAAACCACAAAAAGAGTTTAGTTTAGTTTTCTTAAGTTAATTTTCTAAATAGACTTTAGAATAATTAATTTAGTTATTTTCTTAAATTAAAAATAACACAAAGATTTTTCTCACCAGGTTTTAGAACGTATTTTCATTCTTTCGGGCATTATTCATTTGTCGCATTTTTTTATATATTCATGTAATTGTTATTAGGGATGCAATAGTTTTAAATATGAATTTTCATTGCTTTCTTTATTTTTTTCCCAAATTGTTTGTACATTGTAAATACCCCATCCCCGAAGCCATGTAATAGTGTAGGTTTATATTTTCACACTTTATTTTTTTTGATAATATTACTGCTGGTAATTAGGCATGTATGACAAGACTGAAATTAAAATTCTAGCAAACCTTAATGCAAAAGATAAATAACTGAACTGAACACAATTGCACACAAGCACCTCTAGGGTATCCCATTTCGGTTGCCTTCGGAAAATGGTCACAATTCTCGAAACGTGAGAATCTTTAGTAGCTGTCCTTTAGTTTGAAAGATCACCAGTCCCTCGATGATCCTTTCGAGGTTGCCTCGGTTAAATGTGATCTTAAGACTTTAGGACAATTACTAAAATTTCTTTCCAAGTTGCCTTCGTGACCGTAACGTCCCTTCGATTGTCCCTCAACATCCAACGACAAGGCTAACTACTCACTAATAGTAGGATAGCATTGTCTAAAGGAAAAGAGGAAGAAACGACCTTTTTCGAGTAATAAAGTAGATAGCTGTTAGAAGTTTTCTCAAACATTTTGAACTTACACAATAAACTACTTTTTAAAACATAATTTCTAAACACTTTGTATACTTTCTCCACTATCCCGAGAAACATTACAAATTTCGTCGTACTAAGGCGTTTTCAAAACATTTTCAAACACAAAGCACAAAAGCATCTTGAAAAATGAGCAAACCTCTAAGAGTCCGTAGATAACTACGGATGAAAAGGGTGCTAACACCTTCTCTTTCCATAATCTACCCCCTTACTTAGAAAACTCTCGAAAAGTTCTTTTTCTGTTCTTTTTCACCCTTTCCTTTGTTAGATAAAATAAAAGATGGTGGAGACTCTTGCTTACCGCAACATTTGCGAACACAAACGCAAAACCAGTATTAACAGTCGGTTCTGCCACCGTATCACAGAACTGGCGACTCATCTGGCGAATATAATAAGTGGGGTTACCTTAGAGTTAGTTCATTTTGAAATTTCTTTTTTGTGATTTCATGCTTTACTTTTGAGGGTTTTGTTTGGGTATTTACTACAGATCCTACACCCGGATCTGGGGCAACTTATTAGGTAAGTAGCAATAAATCATGGAGGCTATACGATGTAGACCAATACGGACAAAGTGGTGGCTACGTTAGCGCGATACTCTGGATTGTACTAATGTTCCTTAAGTAAGTCAAGGATAACATTAGGCTTCCTCATAGTGTCACTAAGCACTAAGTGACCTTTAGAACCTTTAATGACTCATCCTAGCCATTAGGAAGTAGTGAGATAACCGGCTTTGGTTCCGGCAGAAGATTGGTTGATACTCGATGCTACACTCATTGAGACTGGACTTTCAGGATTTTTTGGCTGCAATACTTTGGTGCGTGAGCTGAAACAATTCCTGATGGGAAGGTCAATGATTTTGAGACTCCTTAGAAATTGGTTACCATTAATAGGACAGGTTGAACCAACTTAACATTCAATAGGGTACTTGCCTACAAACCCCATGCAAGCCTAAACCTAAGGCTTCTTGTGTGATTTGTTTGCTTTCAATATTGAGTTAATTGCAGGTTTTTTATCTAACAACATGATCTCCTTACAGGATTTGTTTACAATCGTTATCCAGTAACCTGGACTTCTTAGACTCACTTGTTTTCATCACCTTACATTTTTTGCTTAGCGCATAACATACACATCATAAACATCATACCATAGCAAGGATCTCAAGGGTCTGTGATGTAGGTTATAATGAACCAGATGTCTAAACAAGGGGCAAGGGGATTTATTTTGCTCTAACCAAATGCCTTCAAAAGACAAAAGTGATAACTTGAGTCAGGGGCTATGACGCACTTGATATGGTGAGCTTGACTCTCGTAGAAGGACACTCAATATACGAAGTTCTTCACTCAAAACTACAAATTTCAACTTCTGACATTTTCTTGTTTATCCCGCGAGATCCTTGAAAACATTTGCATATCATACATGTCATTGCATAACAGGTACTCCAGGTACAAGCTTCTTATCCCTTCGTTGTTTATTTCAGACAGAAGAAATGGCTCTTGAACAAATAATCAAAGACCTTCAGGCTCAAAACGCTCAGTTCCAACAAATGTTCCTGACTCTAACCTAGGGGCAAGAAGACCTTAAAGCTCTGATCGTCAAAAAGAAGACTAAGAAGACAAAGAAACCAGTTTATGTTTTGAGTGTGGGAAGAAGAAGAACAGCTAACCGAGCTATAGATTTAGCAACCCCATCAAAGAGAGGGGATAATCAAGAGGAAGATGAGGAATTAAAGGAAGGAGACAATAATCCAGCGTCTGAAGAAGATGAACCTGACTATTCTGAGTAGAAATATCCTCCTACTGACGATAAATACAAACAGCTGGAGGATCGACTCAGTGCCATGGAGATCCAAAGGGTGCCCGGTCTAGATTTTGAAGAATTAGGTTTGGTTTCAGGGGTGGTCATCCCACCTAAGTTCAAGGTCCCTATCTTTTCAAAATATGATAATGTTTCCTGTCCCAAGATTCACTTGAGGTCATATGTCAGAAAGATCCAGCCTCACACTATTGACTGGAAGTTATGGGTCCATTTCTTCCAAGAAAGTTTGGCTGGCACTCAACTAGATTGGTTCTACCAGCTAGAAGGAATTGATATCCATACCTGGGAAGACTTGGTTGCTTCTTTATACAAGAGAACCAATACAACACTGACCTGGCACCAACTCGAGTGCAACTGAAAAATATATCCTTGAGCTCAAGAGAAGGGTTCAAGAAATATGCGCAAAAATGGAAGGATCTAACTGGCAGGATACAACCTCCTTTGAATGATCGGAAAATCGTAGACATGTTCATGGGAACTCTGACATGCCCGTTCTTTAATATGCTGATTGGGAGTTCCTCATCCGGGTTCACAGAGATGGTTCTGACTGGAGAAAGGATCGAAAGTGGTATCAAGATTGGGAAGATCCCGATGGCTGCATCTTCTAATGCTGAGAAGAAGTCGTTTACTGGTAAGAGGGAAGCCAATGTTGTCTATGGACAGAAGGGTCATAATAAGGAAGACTACCACCAATCTGTAGAGGCAGTGCTAGTCTCTAATTCGGCACGCGTGCAATGACCATAACAACGGGGTAATCAGCGAAGGCAAGACGAGCCTAAGAGACAGTTTACCAAGATCAACATGCCATTGTCTCAAGCATTATAACATACGTTAAGGATGAATTTAATTATGTTGATATGACCTCATCCGAACCCTAAGACTTCTTCTCCTAACTACAATCCTGATGCAAGGCGTGCCTATCATTCTGGAAGTCTGGGGCACGATATTAACGAATTTTGGGCACTGAAATACAAGATTCAAAATATGATTGACGCCAAGGAGATTGAGTTCGACCCTCCTAAGACTCCCAATGTGATCACTTCTCCCATGCCACATCATGGCTAGGATATAGAGAATTTTTGTGCATTTGAATTCTCAAGTTGTATTTTCTTTGTTTGTTTAAACAATTATTGTCATGTCAAACTTTGTTATTTCATTAATGCATTACACATGTTTGTCTTGAATTAATTTGTTTTCATTGTGCTTAAACTGCTTTCTTACTTCATTTTTGTGATATTCAACTCTTGATTAAAAGCTCTAAGACTTTAGAGGGAGGATGACGAAAATCATACCACAATCTCTACAGTATGCTTTTGAACAGACCTCGCTGACGATGTACAGGCATTGTTTCAAATCCTAAACAGTGGAGTTATAAGGAAGATAATCCCTAGTCAACCCCTTTGAGCCTAAGAAGTAGGAGTTTTTCTTTTCATACAAATTAAAACCCTTAATCATGATCCAGGGCAGGGTAGCTTTCTCAGTTAATTCAGAAGTGCATTTGATCGCAAGCTCTATCTCCATACACGACAAATAGTGTAGAAGATGCTCTCCAAAAAATGGTGATGGTTCCACATAATCATTAAGAAAAGGAAGTCATTATCTCTCAAAATAAAAGCCCATTAAGTCAAAACCTATGAAGGAGACTTAAGAAAAAAACGGGGGCATCCCGCTAGCTGTAATCACAAAAGAAATAGTTCAGGCAAAAGACAGGGATAATAAAAACAAAAAAGGAGGTCGCTACAAACCCTCAACAAAAAAAAGGTTACAAAAGTGACTGCCTTCTCAAACAAATGTTCATTTCTGAGCCATCACCCGAATACCGGGGCCAACATCCCAGAACTCAACTGGGATTCAAAATGCACAATTAACTAAGCATAGGACTGAAGAACATCACGAAGAACGGGTGGGTACAAATAAATTTTGAGCCTTTATCCTTTGTTTCTTAAACCGTGAACCAGGCCACGTTACAACCCTTAAAAGTCCTAGCTGTAGCATGGGTTAGTTCGAAAGCATACTGTTACAAAAGGTATCCTGACTCTTGTAAGGTTTGCTATAAATCATGAGTTGATATCACAGTCCTACAACATTTGTTTGTGTTAGTAAAAAAATGCATTTTCAAAAATTCAAGACATACATAAGCTTTGCATTCTTTAAATAACATTGTTTGCATATGGCTAATTGTTCAAACAATAGAGAAATTCACACAATGAATAATCAGTGAACAAAGATCCTCTCAATGGAAAAAATCACCTCAGACGAAAAAACATTCCAAATAGCAGGCCTTTCATAATCATAGGGCATGACATGGTGTCTAGTTAAATCTGGGGCAGTCAAGCCAATATGCAAAGAATCTCTCAAAAGTGCTGAATAGCTAGGGGCAGATCTCCATTTGAATCACTCGGGGCCTGTTACATTGATCGGGGATTCCGACAAAAATCACTGTGAATTTGGATCTTTGGCACCACCAAATTGCTTGTATGTGCCAGTAGTATCAGATGGTGTCAGTATCATGTCTTCGGGTCCTTCCATGATAGTTCTTAGAAAAGATACCTAGGAAGTTCAAGAAAATCAAAAACTTCAAGTGCACCAGACTAACCCCAGGGGAAAACAGGCTCTCACATATGAAAGGACACATGCGATCACATAAACATTTTCTGGCATTTCTACAACACTTGTTGTCATGGACAGTGACAACTCTCCATATCCTATGAACACGGACATAGTCGGAAAATACTACGCATAAAAAAGGACCCGCCTGGTTGACTGGCCTAGGAAAAAATAAGGGCATCCCGGTGAACCAAAATGGATCGAGCAAAAATTAGGGATATATACAAAAAAGAACTGTACACCTGGCAAGCCAAAAACCTGAAAAGGCGGCTTGGGAAAAAGGGTATCCCAATGGACTAAAAATTTGAAAAGACGATCCGGGAAAAAGTTAGGGATTAAGGCGTACGACTATGTCCTGTCATCTCGTCACTGGTCTAGTAGTATAAGACTTATCGCCCTGATCAGCATTTAGCAAGGGTTTTAGAAGTTCAGATATGATCAGTCTCCGCAGACCCCCCTCAGAGCAAATTCCATGAGATTATCTCCACAAAGTAATCTTCACAAAGTCATACATTCCCCACAACTTCCCCAAAAAGTTTATCATCTTCTAGATACAGTGCATATACAATCAAGACACAGATTCATTCTGACACTCATCCAATATATATTTCAGATACAATTCAGATACGCTCCAGATACGGATGCCATTCTGATACCCATTCAAATTCATATTTAAGATATAGTTCTGATACGCTCCAGATACGGATGCCATTCTGATACTCATTCAGATTCAGCTTTCAGATACAGTTCAGATACACTCCAGATATGGATGCCATTCTGATACTCATTCAGATTTAGCTTTCAGATACAGTTCAGATACACTCCAAATACGGATGTCATTCTGATACTCACTCAATACAGCTTTCAGATATAGTTCAGATACGCTCCAGATACGAATGCCATTCTGATACTCATTTAGTACATCTTTCCATTCAGATACTATCATAACAAAGATTCATTTTGACACTCCCTCACACAGCTTCTAGATACATTCAGACATGAGTTCGTTCTAGTATACTTCTAATTCCATGAAGTACAGAAATAGGAGCATCTTCCTGTCACATCCTCAAGCAGAAGTCGAAGATCCCCAACAGAGTTTTTTTAAAAAATCTTAAGCAGATTATAAATCTTCATCCCCAGTAGAGAAATGAACAACCAATGTTCTTGAACCCTTCTCCCCAATCAAGAATGAGCACTCTCCAACAGGGTTGCCTCACACAAACAACAAGAAATCAATGTTCCCCAGCGAAGTATCCATGATTAGAAAGAGGGACTCTCCAGAAAAATTATTCCCAGTGGAAATCGAAGAATCACTTTCTTCATCGCCAACAGCAGCCCGGGTTTTGCTTCCAATTACTCTCCAGTAGTAATCAGGGATTCTCTTTCTAAGATATAAATGCATTTCAATAACATTTCATATTCATACATCATTTATCGATATAATAACATGTGCATACAAAATGCATACGACACAATCTCATTTATTTTGAGAACATCGTTACGTAATGCATTTCATACATCATGACATTGCATACAACTAATTCTTTGCCTTTTTAGGAAAGATCAATCAGCGTATGATTATTATCAACAATTTTTAACAGGTCTAAGATTAGTTCTTGAAACAAGACAGAGCAACTATATATACGACCAGCTGAAGTAACTTACGCGGGTTCCTTCTCCTTCTGAAATACAAATTTATACGGGCGCTTCATGAAGAAATCTTACACGGGTTTCTTCTCCTTCTGAAATACAGCATTACACGGGCTTTTCATGAAGCAATCTTACACAGGTTCCTTCTTCTTTTGAAATACAGCTTTACACGGGCTCTTCATGAAGCAATCTTACACGGGTTCCTTCTCCTTATGAAATACAACTTTACATGGGCTCTTCAGGAAGCAATCTTACACGGGTTCCTTCTCTTTCTGAAATACAGCTTTACACGGTCTCTTCATGAAGCGATCATACACGGGTTCCTTCTCCTTCTGAAATACAGCTTTACACGGGCTCTTCATGAAGCAATCTTACACGGGTTCCTTCTCCTTCTGACATACAGCTTTACACGGGCTCTTCAGGAAGCAATCTTACACGGGTTCCTTCTCCTTCTAAAATACAGCTTTACACGGGCTCTTCACGAAGAAATCTTACACGGGTTCCTCCTCCTTCTAAAATACAGCTTTACACGGGCTCTTCATGAAGCAATCTTACATGGGTTCCTTCTCCTTCTGAAATACAGATTTACACGGGCTCTTCATGAAGAAATCTTACACAGGTTCCTTCTCCTTCTGAAATATAGCTTTACACGGGCTCTTCACGAAGAAATCTTACATGGGTTCCTTCTCCTTCTAAAATACAGCTTTACACGGGCTCTTCATGAAGCAATCTTACACGGGTTCCTTCTCCTTCTGAAATACATCTTTATACAGGCTCTTCATGAAGCAATCTTACACGGGTTCCTTCTCCTTCTGATATATAGTTATACACGGGCTCTTCATGAAGTAATCTTACATAAGTCCCTTCTCCATCCTTCTGATGTTTTACACAGACTTATCCCGAAGCAGCCCTACCTAGGATCCTTCTGAAGTTTTACACAGATTTATCCTAAAGCAGCCCTACCCAGGCTCCTTCTGAATTTTTACACGAACTTATCCTGAAGCAGCCCTAACCAGGCTCCTTCTGAAGTTTTACATGGACTCATCCTGAAGCAGCCCTACTCAGGTTGAAGTCTTACACGGACTCATCCCGAAGCAGCCCTACACAGGTTCCTTTTCTTATACATCTGGATAGTAGTTTACTACACTGTAAAACCTAGACCCGACCAGATAATGGTCAATCTCATATTCCGCCAGTAAGGCACTGTGAAGACTAGACCCGACCAGATAACAACTAACTTTCATATCTCCAGTCAAGAGATCACTCCTCAGAAGAGTAATGGACCACTGAAGCTCCTAGACTCTATTCCCATAACAGAGACCAACATTCCTCCGTTGAATCCTCCTCAAATGACAGGAGTAGGAACCCCCACAAAGGAATCTCTTATGAACATCTACTCTAGATGGCATCTTTAAGCCCATCCTAGACGACTCTTTGTTATTTTCCCTTGATGGCATATTTAAGCCCATCTCCAACAACCTTTGGTTATATATTCCAAATGGCATCTTTAAGCCCATTCCTTACACAATCAACCATCACATCATCAAGTGCAAATTTATGGGCACTCTAGTGTTCAATCATCTTCCACCTTCAAATCACGAAAGACAGACGAGCCAATCTAGATCTTCAGGTTTAAGAAGATTGAACAGGGGCAGCCGTTGTACCCCAAAATTTTCCCTCCCATTTTACTCAAGACATGCTCATTGAGGTTCCCAATTTCTCAAGGATGACCAAGAATTGACCAGACAAATTCTCCTCCTAAGGCAATGATCCTCTAATTAGGGTTTCAATTTTCATCAAGATGTTTGAGATTCAAAGGTCTCAAATGATTTCCAGGGTCCTAATATGTCTTCAAGATTGTCCATGCCAAATTTCATGCTTTGCACTACAAGTTTGCTCAATCAATTGCCCAAATGTTTGAAAATCAACTGTACTAGGTCAAAAGTCATATGTGGCCTATATACAGTCAAACTTCAAGGTTTTTGGTCAACCTCAACATTTTGAAGTGATATCCATCATTTTATCAAGGTTTGATCATGATTCCTCCAGAAATGCTCCTAATTCATCAAAAGTCAAGAATTATAATTAGGGTTTCTATACGAAAAGTCAACCAAACTTTGACCAAGCATAACATTCACATACCTCATCCATTTTCCATAACCAAGTCTCGTTTTGAAGAGAATTTAATTCCCTACAACCTTTATTCAGCCCACAAGTTCAAGAGATGCCCATTTGAAAGATACAAGCTTATACATTACAAGTCATTTTTAAAAGACAACAAAAGGCACTTTTTGTTAAGACCATTTACATCAAGATAAAATCTTCAAATGCAAAATTGATCAAAATAAGGATTGAAGTAGACATCTTGGGCTTTCTAAAAAGTCAAAGATCATCATCATGAGATAAAAATTTACCAAGTTATGGCTTTACCAAGTTGGGAAAATTTGGGAATTTTCAAGAATTATGCATTGAGCAAATTTGAAGTTTTAAGGCAAGGGCTCAATTTCTTGGATTTTAAACATCTTTCTAAGATTATAGAGTACCTCCCTAAAAACTCTTACCAAGACTTACATTTTTAATTATTTTGTACATATTTATTTTAATTTATTTCAAATAAGTATAAAATTAAGTGTATAAAATAATTGGAAATAGGTTTTGGAATTTGGGCTGGTGTTTTAGCTTGCCTTGAAGTCCAAGATTTCGTGCAGCCATGTCCACATTCATTCAAATTCAAAAAATGAGAAGTTTCCTTGTTTTTGGCCAAAGTTACAAATTTCATTCATGGCTTTGAAACGTTTGCTTTAAGGTTGTTTAAAACTTTGTTTTCTTGTCTCCTCATTCCTCTCTATATAAACAAGCATCTAGCAAGCATTTCAAGAGGCCTACACATCCTAGAGAGAGCTCTACCATTTTTGAAAATTATCAAAAGTGGTAAAAATTCGAAACCCACTTTGCAGGTACGTTTGGTCCGAACTAGTAATCATACATTACTCTTGAGATTACCAGGGACTTGTTCCAACCATCCTCAAAGCTTGCAATGTCCCATATCACCGGATCCAAGCTATCACCGTTTTGGTAAAATCTCAAATTCGAATCTGTATTTTTATTAATTGTTGAATGTTCTAATGTGTGTATATGAGTTCCAGGATATCCTTAGAGCAAGTTAGGGGAATTACATGGAATGCATGACGTATAGAACATGAGATATTATGTACCATCAAGTATTGCCCACACTGGATCCAAGGATGGACCTGGGCTTCACAATCTGGGCTTAGGGTAATTTCAATTGCAACCCCTACTACTTCAACCATCAAGCCCAATATCTTTTCTTTTTGTTTTATTTAGTTATTTCATTTCTTAATCTTTTTTAATAATAATAATAATAATAATAAAAAACACAAAAAAATTAGGCATAGATTTTTTTAATTAAATAATTAATTTCATTAATTAATTAATTAATTAAATTTTAACTATTTTCTTAATTTAAAATGAACTATAATTTAGGATTTAATTTAGATTTAATATTTCTTTTCATAAATATAAAAAACCACAACAAGAGTTTAGTTTATTTTTTTAAAGTTAATTTTCTAAATAGACTTTAGAATAATTAATTTAGTTATTTTCTTAAATTAAAAACAACACAAAAAAGATTTTTCTCACTAGGTTTTAGAACGTATTTTTATTCTTTCGGGCGTTATTCATTTTTCGCATTTTTTTATATATTCATGTAACTGTTATTCGGGATGTAATAGTTTTAAATATGTCTTTTCATTGCTTTCTTTATTTTTCCGCAATTGTTTGTACATTGTAAATACCCCATCCCCGAAGCCATGTAATAGTGTGGGTTTATATTTTCACACTTCATTTTTCTGTACAATATTACTGCTAGTAATTACGCATGTATGACAAGACTGAAATTAAAACGCTAGCAAACCTTAATGCAAAAGATAAATAACTGAACTTAACACAATTGCACAAAGTACCTCTAGGGTATCCGACTTCGGTTGCCTTCGGAAAACGGTCACAATTCTCGAAATGTGAGAATCTTTAGTGGCTGTCCTTTAGTTTGAAAGATAACAAGTCCCTCGATGATCCTTTCGACGTTGCCTCAGTTAAATGTGATCTTAAGACTTTAGGACAATTGCTAAAATTTCTTGTCAAGTTTCCTTCGTGACTGTAACGTCCCTTCGATTGTCCCTCAACATCCAATGACAAGGCTACCTACTCAGTAATAGTAGGATAGAATTGTCTAAAGGAAAAGAGGAAAAGAATGACCCTTTTCGAGTAATAAAGTAGATAGCTGTTAGAAGTTTGCTCAAACATTTTCCACTTACACAAAAAACTACTTTTCAAAAACAATTTCAAAACACTTTGTATACTTTCTCCACTATCTCGAAAAACATTACAAAGTTTGCCATACTAAGGCGTTTTAAAAACATTTTCAAACACAAAGCACAAAAGAATCTTGAAAGTGAGCAAACCTCTAAGAGCCCATAGATAACTACAGATGAAAAGGGTGCTAACACCTTCCCTTTCCATAATCTATTCCCCTTACTCAGAAAACTCTCAAAAAGGTATTTTCTGTTCTTTTCACCCTTTACTTTGTTAGATAAAAGAAAATAAGTTGGAGACTCTTGCTTACCACAATATTTTCAAACACAAACGCAAAACCAGTATTCACAGTCGGTTCTGCCACTGTATCACACGTAAGTTGGGGAATTTTGAAGGAATTCATGAATTTCAAGTAGAGCAATTTTGAACTTTTAGACCAATGGACCTAATTTTTGAGACTCATACATGTTCATGATATGTTAGAGGACCCCTAAAACCATTCCCTTATTTTTCATGATTTTTATTTATTTTATTTGAATTTTTTTCATATAAAACAAATAAAATCAAGAACAAAGTGTAAACCAAATGGGCTTAGGCGTATGACTGGACTTATGGGTCCATATTGAAGCCGAAATTTCATGAAAAGGCCAGCAAGGAAGTCCAGGTTCAATGCATGCCAAGAATGGCAAAGATTTCACAACTTTGGAAACATTTTAATGTGTTTTATCTTGTTTTGAAAAGGGCCTTAATGCCTTGATTCTTACCTTACTTGTTTTCTCTCCTCTCACTCCTCTATATATACCACACTATGCAAGGTACAAAGGACGAAAAAAATCATTTCCTAAGAGTGCGAAAAAATCATTGCCTAAGAGAGAGCTCGAAATTCACAAAAAAATTCCAAGAAGTTATAAAACTTATAACCCAAGTTCCAGCTTCTCTCACTCAAAACCAGTGACTCTGAAATCCTTCTGAGAACCCTAGGAGGAGATCCACATAATTATCCAACCCCCACGTGTCTCAGAATCCCTTAATACCATCCCTCCAATTTGGTAAAATTTTGATTTCGAATCTCTTTGATTTCGTAATTTAAATCATTTTTATGCGTATATTCTTATTACTATTGATGTTTTGAGCAAGTCTAACGTTTTACATGCAAGCATGAAGGCAGAAATAACGTGATGCCATCGTTAGGGCATCAAGAACGTTTGGTTTTGGGTCTCAGGATATGGGACGATCCAAACAAAAATAAGCTTAGATTCGGAATCAGGACATTTTCTTTTTTTAATATTTATGTTGTCTTATTAAATTTTTTATAGATAATTAACCTAATCATAAAAATCTCATAAAATCAAAAACCCAAAGAAAAATTAGATTTAGTTTTAATTAATAATCACTTTCTTTTTTTTAATTAAAATCAATTAGACATTATATTTTTTAATTATCATTAACTTAATTTTCTTAAATCAATTAAAAAAATAATAAACAAAAAAAAATCATAAAATTGAAATCACAAAAAAATAGATTTATGTTTTTTTTAGATTAAAATTAATTTTTGAGAAATTAATTTTAATCCCATTTTAATGTTTATTTCATAATTAATTTGTAATTAATTTAGACTTTTTTTTTTAAATATTAAGATCAAATCACAAAAATACCAAAAATATTTAGGCTTTTCTTTTTAGGATATTTAATTTTCTTTATAAATAATCTTTTCTATTATTTTTTATTTATTTACCATTTTAGAAATAAATGTATTGGTCGCACATATGATTTTGTAATAGTTAGTTTATCTTTTACGCATTTTCTTTCTAAATATTGTACATGCTCATGGGATGTAATAGTTTAGGATTTACTTTCCCGCACTTTTACTTTCCACACCTCTGTATATACCTGTATATTAATGTTAGTAATTAGGTCGTGTATGGCAAGATAAAAGCAAACGTTAGCAAACCTAACACTCAAGATAAATAACTGAAACACAACACACTTGCACACGCACACCTCTAAGGTACCTCCACATGTTGCCTTCGGATAAGTAAACAGTCACAACTCTCGAACGTAAGAGATTTTAGTGGTAACCCTTTGGTTTAAAGATCATAAGTCCCTCAATGACCCTTTCGACGTTGCCTCTGTATATGATTTTAAAACCTTAGGGTAACTACTAAAGTATCTTACTAGTTGCTTTTGTGATTGTACGATGACCCTCAACCGTCCCTCAAAAATCCAATGATAGGGATACCTACTCACTAATAGTAGGGTAGCACTATCTAAAAGAAATGAGGAAAAGAACAAAAATCTTTCGAGTAGGTAGATAGCTCATAGTTTCTTGTTCACACAAACAAACAAAAATTTTTTTCACACATACACAAAACTCTTTTTTAATTATTTTCAAAGACAAAAAAAAACATTGTATACATTCTCGCCGAAACGAGAAACATTACAAAGTTGGCCGTACTAAGGCGTCTTTCCAAAATATCTTTAAAATACACTTACACAAAAAAGAATTTTCAAAGAGAGCTAGCAACTAAATGCCTGTGGATAACTACATATGGAAAGGGTGCTAACAACTTCCCTTTCCATAACCTACCCCCTTACTCAGAAAATAATCTCGAAAGGTATTTCCTATTCTTTTCACCCTTTGCTTTGTTGGATAAAAGAAAAGTCAGTGGCAACTCTTGCTAACCGCAACATTTGCGATAAAACGTAAAACTAGTAAAGCCAGTTCTCCCACCGTATTACAGAACTGAAGACTCTATTCGGGAACATTAGTCTTAAAAAGTGGGGTTACCTTAGAGCTAGATCATATTTGAAATGCTTTACTTGTCTGATTTGTGTGCTTTATCTTTCGAGTTTATGTTTGGGTAATTGTTAAAGATTCTATACCCGGAACTGGGGCACCTTTTAGGTAAGTAGCAATAAATCATGGAGGTTGTACAGTTTAGACCGATATGGATGATATGATAGTTATGTTAGTTTGATACTCTGGCTTGTACTAATGTTCCTTGAGTCACTCAAGGATAACATTAGGCTTCCACATAGTGTCATTAAGCACTGACTGACCTTTATAATCATAAATTGACACAACTTAGCCATTAGAAGGTAGCGAGTTAGCCGACTTTGGTGCAGACTGAAGTTGGTTGATACTCGATGCTACACATTGAGGTCGGACTCTTGGAATATTTCGGTCTCAATTTAGATGCTTGAGCTAAAACAATGCCCGAGAGAAAGATTAGTGATATTGAGATTCCTAAAACTCGTTTACTTCTTTTAGGACATGTTGAGCCAACTAAAACATCAAGAGAGTACTTACCTACAAACTCCATGAAAGCCTGAACCTAAGGCTACTTTTTTGACTTGTTTTCTTTCATTATCTAACAACTTTAACTCCTTGCAGGGATTATTTATTTTCATTATCTAACAACGTGAGTTCCTTACAGGACTTGTTTGTATACATTATCCAAAAACCTGGATTTCTTGTAAGACTTACTTGTCTTCACCGCCTTACACTTTTTTTGGTGCATAGCATATACATCATAACATCATACCATAACATATCGATAACCATTTCGAGGATCTCAAGGGCCTGTGATGCATGTTATCATGAGCTAGACGTCTAGCAAGGGGCAGGAGGATTTATTTTCCTCTAACGAAAGGTCGCCAAAGTATGATGAACTAGACGTCTAGCAAGGGGAAATGGGATTTATTTTCCTCTAGCCAATGCCGTCAAAGCAAGTTATCTTGAGTCAAAGGCTATGACCCACTCGACATGGTGAGCTTGATACGAAGTTCTTCAACCAAAACTGCAGTCAAATTCCACTTCTAACATTTTTCTTACCCCGCGAGATCCTTGAAAACATTATATATTTGTATCATGCATCATGTCATAATGGGTTTTCCCCCAAACAGGTTTTCCCATTTTCTTACTGTTTATTTTTGTAAAGATGGCTCTCGAACGGAACGTCAGAAATCTCCAAGTTCAAGATGCTCAGTTCAAAGAAATGTTCCTGAACCTACCCAAGGGGAAAGAAGAATTGAAAGCACTCCTCGCTGAAAACACGACAAAGAAAAATCCTGAAGATAACCAGGATGACCAGGAGGAACAACTGCAAGCTGAGATGGAAAGGATGAGAATCCAGATGAGTAGTCATATGGATCTTATCCAAAGTTTAGCTCGGGAACAAGAAGAGTTAAGGATTCTCGTCAATAAGCTTCATCAAGACAGATAGACCGTCTAGGGAAAACTACTAGAATTTGAGGCCTAATCAACGATCAATCTCTCTGGGCAGACAGGGAATCAGGTGACTTGTTCATGCGGGAACGTGTTAAAAATAAACTCAGGAGAGGTGAAATTCAGGGGGAATGCATCTTCAAGTACTCCGAAGAGATCATACAATGGAAATAAAAAGTCCAGTACTATGTACAACCAAAAGGATCGTAATAAGAGTGATCTTAACCAATATGTGGGGGAAGTACGAATATCTAATCCAGAACCAGTGCAACAACGACAACAGGGTAATCAGCATAAGCAAAATACATCTAAAAGACACTTTACTAAAATCAACGTGTCATTGGCTCAAGCATTGCAACACGTGTTGGAGGCCAAGCTGGTTACGTTGAAGGATCCTCCTCATAATCCCAACACCACCTCTCTAATGTACATTCCAAATGCAAGGTGTGCGTACCACTCCAATATTCCTGGACATGACACTAATAGCTGTTGAAAGTTGAGAAATAAGATTCAAGACTTGATCGACGAGGGAGTTCTGGAGTTCACACAAGATGGTCAAACTGAATTCTTCTGCCATCCCTTAAAGGCGCACCATCTAAATTGACAAGTTTAGACAAAGAGGCTTTTTGTTCATTAGAATTTTCAAATTGTAATTTTCTTTTGATTGTTCGAACACTTATTTATGTCAAACTTTTTTATTCCATTAATGCATTATATATGTTTGTCTTGAATTAGTCCATTCGTTTTCACTATATTGAAACCATTCTTTTACTTCCTTTTTGTGATATTCGACTCTCGATTAAAAGTTATAAGCCTTTAGAGGAAGGATGATGAAAAAGATACCACAATCTCTACAATATGCTTTTCAACAGACCTGGCCGGGGATGTACAGACGTTGTTTCAAATCCTAAATAATGGAGTTATAAGGCAGATAATCCCTAGTCAACCCATTTGAGCCTAAGAAGTAGGCGTTTTCTTTTTCACACAAATTAAAACCTTTAATCATAACTTGGGGCAGGGTAGTTTCTCAGTTAATTCAATGGTGCATTCAATCGCAAGCTTTCCCCTCGTTCACGAAAAGTTATGTCAGAGGTATCATTCCAAAACAAAAGATGGTGATGGTTACGCATAATCGTTAAAAGAAGCAGTCATTATCTCTCAAAGAAAATCTCGCTAAGTCAAAACCTATGAAGGAGACTTAAGAAAAAAAACAGGGGCACCCCGCTGACTGTAATCACAAAAGAAACAGTTCAGGCAAAAGGTAGGGATAATAAAATCAAAAAAATAGGTCGCTACAAATCCTCAACAAAAAGAAAATATTACAGAAAATGACCACCTCCTCAAAATAAACTTTCAGTATCTGAACCATCACCATAATATCAAGGCAATGATTCTAGACTCAATTGGGATTTAAACACACAATTAACTGAGTATAGGATTGAATAACATCACCAAGAACGGGTTGGGTACAATTAAATTTCGAGCCTTTATCCTTTGTTTCTTAAACCATGAACCAGGCCACGCTACAACCCTTAAAATTCCTAGCTGAAGCATGAGTTAGTTCGAAGGCATACTGTTACAAAAGGTATCCTGACTCCTGTAAGGTTTACTATAAATCCTGATTTGAATTCATATTCTTACAAATTTCTGTTTGTTTACTAAAAATGAATTTTTAAAACTTCAAGACAAACATAAGCTTTTCATTCTTTAAATGCCATTGTTTACATATGACTAATCGTTCGACAACAGATAAATTTGAACGACGAAAATTCAATGAATGGAAATCCTCTCAATGGACAGAATCACCTCAGATGGAAAAACATTTCCAATAAAAGGCCTTTCATAATCAAGGGACATGACATGGTGTCTAATTGATCTGGGGGCAGTCGAGTCAAGATTCTAGGAATCTCTCAAAAGTTCCAAATAGCCAGGGGCAGACCTCTGTCTAAATAATTTGGGGCATTGAACATGAGTTCCAGCAAAGGGCCACGTGCGGTCAAGCAAACATCTTTCTGGCAATGCTACAACACTTACTACTATAGACATTGACAGTTCTCCTCACCCTATGAACACGGACATAGTCAGAAAATACTACGCATGAAAAAAAAGACCCGCTAGGTTGACTGACCTAGGAAAAAATAAGGGCATCCCGGCGAACCAAAAAAAGTTCGGACAAAAATTAGGGATATATAAATAAAATTGTACATCCAGAAAGACAAAAACCTGAAAAGGAGGCTTGGGGAAAAAAGGGTATCCCGGTGGACTGAAAATCTGAAAGGACAGTCTAGGGAAAAGTTAGGGATTAAAGTGTACGACTATTAGTAGAAGAATTATCGCCCTGATCAACATTCACCAATGGCTTTAGAAGTAAAGATATGTTCAAGTCTCCATTAATCCCCATAGATCCACTGCCATGAGATTACCCCCATAAGGTAATCTTCACAAGTTTATACATTCCCCGCAATTTCTCTGGCAGATCACTCTGGCTGATAAAGGAGTATAATCTTCTCCCCGACAATGTCACCAACATACAAGATCCCAAACATTACAGTCCATGGGAATTGCTCTCCCCATATGAGTTTTCAAAACTGTAAAAGCCCCTGCAGATTACTTCTCTCCAGCAGAGCGCATCCTTCTTGACAAAAAGCTTCCCTTAGCAGGATTTTCCTCCATCGCCATGGTTTATTTCACCAATAGGATTTATCTCCCCAGTGAGGTCCAACCTCCCCAGCTTGAGTCTGTTACTTATATGACAATGAGTCATGGACAATACTCCCTTCCCCAGTGAAATCATCACTATCCCCAGAGAGTTACCATAGAATCTAAAATTGGATCAAATATCAGTCAACTTTGTCCTCCTCAGACGAGCCAGAAAGTCATCCATTGAACTTATCTCCGGTCAGGGTATACACAGAATTATAACTTTCTAGTAGAGAAAAGAATGACCAAAGTTTTGAACTCTTCTCCCCCAAGAAAGAATTAACACTCTCCAACAGAGTTTTCTCAAAAAGCAGAAATCAATGTTTCCCAGCGGAGCTTTCCTCAAACAGCAAATAAGAATCCCCAGCGGAAACAATTCCCATAAGATTACGCATACTCTTAATCCCTAGCGATAACTAGGGATTTATTTTCCCCAGACGAAGATGCCACTCAAGTTTACAAATGCATTTCATTAATATTACACATTCATACATTATTTACAAAATATCATAGCATATACATACGAAATGCATACAATACAATGTCATTTATTTTGAGAACATCATTACGCAATGCATTTCATGCATCATGATATTGCATACATCTAACTCTTTATCTTTTTAGATGAAATCCATAGACAGTTGAATATAATCAACTACTTATATGACCTGACGAACTTCTCAAAGACTATATCTGACGAAGAGTTATCTTCAGCATTTTCCTCAGAAAATCATTCTCAAAATATATATGTTGCTTCAATTTAAATCAATCAACAATTCATCCTTATTTGTTTTCTGATGGACTTCTTTCTCTAGTTCAACTAAATCGACTCCAAGATTTCACTGATTTGATTTCTAGTTAAGGATAATTTAAGACTTCTGCTGGTTCATTTTAAATCGATCAACGATTTATCCTAATTTGTTTTCCGGTGGACTTCTTTCTCTGGTCAGCAAAATCGACGCGAAGATTTTAGTGATTTATTTTCCAGTTAAAGATAATTTAAGACTTCTGCTGGTACAGTTTAAATCGATCAATGATTTATCCTGATTTGTTTTCCAGTATAATTCTTTCTTTGGTTCAGCTAAATCGACTCGAAGATTTTACTAATTTGTTTTCTAGATAAAGATAATTTAAGACCTCTGTTGGTTCAGTTTAAATCGATCAACGATTTATCCTTATTTATTTTCTAGTAGACTTCTTTCTCTGGATCAGCTAAATTGACTCGAAGATTTTACTGATTTTTTTTCCAGATAAAGATAATTTAAGACCTCTTCTGGTTCATTTTAAATCGATCAATGATTTATCCTTATTTATTTTCCGGTGGACTTCTTTCTTTGGTTTAGCTAAATCGACTAGAAGATTTTACTGATTTGTTTTCTAGATAAAGATAATTTAAGACCTCTATTGGTTCAGTTTAAATCGATCAACAATTTATCCTGATTTGTTTTCTGTTGGACTTCTTTCTCTGGTTCAGCTAAGTCAACTCAAAGATTTTACTGATTTTTTTTCCAGATAAAGATAATTTAAGACCTCTGAGTTCAGTTTAAATCGATCAACGATTTATCCTGATTTATTTTATGGTAGACTTCTTTCTATGGTTCAGCTAAATTGACTCGAAGATTTTACTGATTTGTTTTCCAGATAAATATAATTTAAGACCTCTACTGGTTCAGTTTAAATCGATCAACGATTTATCCAGATTATTTTTCCGGTTGACTTCTTTCTCTGGTTCAGCTAAATGGACTTGAAGATTTTACTGATTTATTTTCCAGATGAAGATAATATAAGACCTCTGCTGGTTTAGTTTAAATAGATCAACTATTTATCCTGATTTGTTTTCTGGTAGACTTCTTTCTCTGGTTCAGCTAAATCGACTCGAAGATTTTACTGATTTAATTTCTAGATAAAGATGATTTAATACCTCTGTTGGTTCATTTTAAATCAATCAACAATTTATCCTTATTTTTTTTCTGGTGGACTTCTTTCTATGGTTCAGCTAAATCGACTCGAAGATTTTATTGATTTGTTTTCTAGATAAAGATAATTTAAGACCTTTGTTGGTTCAGTTTAAATTGATTAACGATTTATCCTGATTTGTTTTCCCATAGACTTCTTTCTCTAGAATATATGAAATATATGACGAATATAGGAAATCTATGAATGCATAGGTGTAGGGTTGAGTGACAAGATTTTTGTAATAAGTACCCCTATAAGGTAGGGATGTATGATTCAGTGACGGGTTTTTTGTGATAAGTACCCATAGAAGGTAGGCTCCTTAATTTTGACCAACGGTTAGTCTACCCTCCCAAAAGGTGGTGTCCTTAAAGGTATCATGAATAACATTAGAGGGAAAAGGCACAAGGGCCTCCCTTAGGTGGAGCTTCTTTACGGAACAAAACTTTCGTCTCAAAGTTGTGAAAGGTCTCGTCATGAGATTTTAGGTTAAGACCGTTACAAAGAGTCATGGGTGACCTTCCAAATTCCTACTCGTCAAAAGGATATCTCTCGTTAAGTATTCCTTTTTTGGAAGTTCACCGACTCTAGGCAATGTCATCAGATAAACTCGCAGGGATGATGTACCCCCTAAGCTAATAGACGAACCTTCTTTCTAAGGGTTATCGACGATATTTTTTTTGAAATAAAAACCCGCTACATAGTAAATATATAATAATAAATAAAAATAGACAATAAATAAAAAAATGCAATAAATAAATTAATGCAAATAAATAAATAAAAATAAAACCTAAAAGAGACCTAAAACCTAGGGTTAAGGAGATTCCCCAACAGAGTCGCCAATTGTAGCGACTGGTTTTTAAATCAGATTCTCCACTTCTTAAGTACTAGACCATATCGTGGTTTATCTTGTGCAGTACACCGTTACTCTGAAATAATTCTGAGGCTAGTTTCCGTAGAGTTCGTTTGTCGATGCTGGGGGCATTTTCTTGATGTCCTAAAACCAAGGCTTGTCATTCGGTCCTTCTTTGATAGAAAGACTAAGTGTGGGCTCTTGATTGTGATGTGTGGTTCGTGGTTTGACCAATTTACTTTGAACATAGCTGAGAGAGTTTCCAGGGCGTCTGCCATTTGGTTTTCTTTTCGTGGGATATGACTGAAAGTGATCTTTGTGAATTCTGCAGTCAGTTTTCAAAACATGATCCCGATATGGAATCAGTTTTGGATATTTAGTATCCCATTCGCCATTGACCAGGAATATGGCTTGTGAGAATTCTTTGGAGAATTCAAAATTGCCCCTATATCGTGCCCCAGTGTATTTGAAGCCCCGTCGAACGTGAATGTGCAACGTGCCCCTAGCTCGGGTTCTTCACCAGGTCCTGGTATTTAGTAGTCGATTATTTTTGCCTAATTGGAGAACAACCATCTTTGAATAGGTGATCTATCCACCATCATGTCTGTATCTTACCTTGGCATGTTTCTTTAGGAACAAGCAAATATGTGCAATAATTTGATAAACTTCTTTGTGGCTCTGCTCTAACATTGCCCCTTAGCTTGGTTTCTTTCAGATCTTCCCCTGTACTCAGATTAATGGTCTTAACAGCCTCTTGATATGGTTGTATATTGTTAACCTTTTATTTTATTTCCCTCACCATTTTCTCAGAGAGTTCAAGATGTTTATCATCTTCCTCTTTAGCTTGGTTGATAGGAGCATCAAAATTATATCGGGGTGCAACAGTAACATTATCGGTGGCTTTGGGCATGAACTTGCACACTTATCCTGTTTTGGTGCACATTTAGTATATGAGATTTGAAAATGTATATGCAAAGAAAGTATTTCCATTTTTAAACTTAAGATATAAATGCAAGAGAAAGAAAGGGATCTTAATTGAAAACAAAATATAACTTTTATTAATCGTAAATATAATCTGAAACAAAACGGGGAACCCTTACAAGCAACCCCCATGCCTCGGGCTTGACATAGGTTCTTTCAAAAATAAGAAAAATTAATTAGGAAAGAAAAAGATCTCAGGAATCTCCACTGTAGTCCATATTTTGAGTTCTTCTCCTGGGGCGCATTCTCGGATGAGTTTAGTTGCCCCTTTGGTGTTGGCTTTGTTGGATATTGTCCCCACATGTCCGCCGTGCTCTATTTCCTTGTGGACAAAGGTCTCTTGGATTGGAGGAAAACGTGCTTCGCCCTTCAGAGTAGCTTTATATTTTTCTTCAGGGTATGGTCCAAATTGGACTATGCCCTGGTTCCCTATCCTTTATAGAGTTCTTTCGAAAGCTTCTATGTGTTCTAGCGGGAATACACATCCCAACAGATATTCTTTCAGTGAGTTTATCGGGTTTTGCTTGTCTACTTTCCCCAGAGTCAATGACTACTTCAATTGCATTTGTTGTCAGCCCATCGTGCGAAGGTGTAGGGTCTGATTTGATGTTAGGTTTCTCAAAAGTGATGTCTTGATATTCTAACAAGTCTTGTACCTTATGTTTGAATGGCCAACACTGTTTTATGGTATGTCTAGGGGAATTAGCATGATACTCACATCTGGCATTGGCATCGTATCTTTGTGGGAGTGGCCCGACTGGAGGAGCTAGAGGCTTAATTTCCACCAAGGATGCCTTAACCAAATGTTGTAATAATTGGCTAGGTGGCATGGGGAGTGGATCAAAATTTCTGGGTGGCCTTTTAAATCTATCTTACTGCTGTCCTTGTGGGATCACTAATTGTTGTGGTACCCTTGCTTGTGAGGCTACAACATTGATTTCTCCCTCCTTTCCTTTCGGGAAGTTTGAAGCAAGCCTTTTTGAATTGTAGGGAGCATCTAATGGTCCCCATGATATCTTCCTGCTTTTTATTCCAGTCTCAATTATTTCTCCGATAGTTACTAGGTCTGAGAACCCCAAAGAGATACTTCCGACCATCTTCTCATAATACAACCCTTGCAAAGTACCCATGAACGTGTCTACTAATTCCTTCTCTAATAGTGGTGGTTGCACACGGGATGCTATCTCCCTCCATCTTTGAGCATACTCTTTGAAGGACTCTTCTTTCTTCTGGGACATATTCTAGAGTTGCATGAGGGTAGGCGCCATGTCTAGGTTATATTTGTAATGCTTTAGAAAAGCATTAGCAAGATCTTCCCAGGTTCAAATATGTGTTCGTTCCAATTGCATATACCAGTATGAAGATGTCCCACTCAGGCTATCTTGAAAATAGTGAATCATCAGCTTGTGATCGTGGGCATGGGCATGCATCTTCCTGCAATACATACGAAGATGATTTCTTGGACAAGTGATCCCCTTGTATTTTTCAAAGTCAGGCACTTTGAACTTCAGTGGGGTCACCACATCAGGAACTAGACCCATTTCAAGGGCGTCTACTTCGAAAGTGTCAAAACCCTCCACAACTCTTAATCTTTCCTCCAGAGCTTTATACTGATTTATTACTAGTGGGTTATCAACAACAAGAGTACCAGTCATCTTTAAGGGTGCTTGGTTGGCATCCTCTGGGTCGTGATCTTCGTATTGTAGGTCTAAGTAGTTGTCTGCATTACTGGTTGGGATCTGTAGGGTATGTGATGCCCCTGTTTTTGGTGGAGGTAGGACAAACCCTTCAGTTTCAACTTCTTGTTGGTCCATGACGGACTATTGAATTCATGCTGCTGGCTCTTTCCTTGGTTGGTGACCGCTTGATACACCAATTATTTGGGCTACTTCTTCGAAAGCTACCCTAGGAATCTGGTCTTGCCTGTCAATGATGTTCTTCAAAGCTAGGAGAACTTGACTCAGATCTCCTTTCATTAAAGTGACATCACCCTTTACTTGGTCGAGATCCTCTTTAAATGCAGCCTGAGTTTCCTTGATTTTCTCCATTTCTTTTTTTTATAGGCCCTTGTTTGATATGGAGGCCTAGGAGGTGGAGATCTTCTTCTACCAATGGTTCAACTGGAGAGATGTTTTAAAAAATGAGTTTTGATATGATATGCAGGTGTTTATGAATGCATGCATGCGAACAAATGTATATTAACATGGAATGGTTTCTTCTTATTCATCAGGGTACATAATTATCTTTTGTTTATTATTTTACTTGGTGACTATCTTTAAAATAGATACGCAAATGAGATGTGGAAACAAAATACCTTTATTAATGGTAACATAATTCAGATATTGAAAAATATTACAATCTTAAACCAAAACTTGATTGCATCAAATTGAACCAAGGGAAATAAGTCTTCTTGGTGCGCTTGCGGACGTCTGCTCTTGAAACCATCCAATTTTGCTTGACAAAGCTTGAGAAAGTCTTCAGCACATTATTTCCCTTTTGTGGCTTTGATTTCAGACATGTTTGGCATACTGTCGCGGACAAGTTGTTTCCTTCGGTATCTATTTTTAAAGACAGTCACCGAGATCTTGAGTTTATTATTATCTTTTATACCCCCTGTGAATAAGACAAATAGAAAGAAACAGGTGACGAATATATGAAATGTATGACGAATATATGAAATGTATGAATGCATAGGTGTAAGGTTGAGTGACAAGATTTTTGTAATAAGTACCCCTATAAGGTAGGGATGTATGGTTCAATGACGGGGTTTTTGTGATAAGTATCCTTATAAGGTAGGCTCCTAAATTTTGACCTACGGTTAGTCTACCCTTCAAAAAGGTGGTTTTCTTAAAGGTATCATGAATAACACTAGAGGAAAAAGGCACAATGGGCTCCCTTAGGTGGAGCCTCTTTACGGACCGAAACTTTCGTCTCAAAGTCATGAAAGGTCTCGTCATGAGATTTTAGGTTAAGGCCGTTACAATGATTCATGGGTGACCTTCCAAAGTCCTACTCGTCAAGAGGATATCTCTCGATAAGTATTCCTTTTTCAGAAGTTCACCGACTCTAGGCGAAGTCGTCACATAAACTCGCAGGGATGATGTACCCCCTAAGCTAATAGATGAACCTTCTTTCTAAGGATTATCGACAATATTTTTTTTGAAATAAAAACCCGCCACATAGTAAATATATAATAATAAAGAAAAATAGACAAGAAATAAAAAATGTAATAAATAAATTAATGTAAATAAATAAATATAAATAAAACCCAAAAGAGACCTAAAACCTATGGTTAAGGAGATTCCCCAGCAGAGTCGCCAGCTGTAGCGACTGGTTTTTAAATCAGAGTCGCCAATATTAGTTTTTATCCTAGGGAATGGAATCTAACAAAAAACCCTAATTCGCAGACAGAGATTCTAGGTTTCAGACTCAATTAGACAAAAGGAAGGTGTTAGGCACCTTTCATCTACCTTGTTCACAAGGATATTAGGTTTTAGGTTTAGGTTTGGGGTAAACAGGATTTTAAGTTTTAATTAGGAGGAAAAGTGTTTTAATTTTTTATAGGAGAAATCGCTATGATTTTTGATCGTATGCCTACGTATCCTCTTATGAGGAATCAGATTCCTAATTCGTAGTTCGTATGGGGTTGGTGTTTTTTAGGGGTTTGCAAACATATTTTGAATCACCTCGCACTTTGGTCAGGAGTGGTGATTGCGGAGATTTTGACTAAATGCGCGGTAAGTCAAAATCTGTTTGAAACCCTTTTGCAAAAACAATTAGTTAGCTTAGTTTGTTGCGAAAAATAGTTTGTTGTTTGTTGCGTGTTTTTTAATCGTATTGACTGCAAAAATATCTTGATTAATGCATGATTAAAAAAAGGATTTAATGCCAATAATGAGAAAATAATATATGCAAATTTGATATAAAATGATTTGGATGACAATATAGCAATATTTAAATAGTAAATAAAGTATATTGGTATTAATAATTAATAATAATAATAATAATATTTACATAAAAAAGGGATTATAATAATAAATGATAATTATAAATAATAATAATAAAAAATTAAGTAATTATAACAATATATAATAATAATATCAAATTATAATAATTATAAATAATAGAAAATAAGTGATAATATAACAATAGGAAAAAAATAATTTAATTAAGTTGAACTTGGGAGGTGTAGTTTTATGCTGATGAGTAAAAACTGGGGATTTGTAATTAGGAATCTGGTTAGGCCCATTAACAGCTCAGAACAGTGGCGTGCAGTTTGGTTTGAGGTTTAGTAAAATAATGAAAGGGGGTGCAAGAAGTAACTGGGCTTAGGCCCATACGCTTGGGAGAGAGGCTGAGGGATTGCGTGGATGAGGGTGTATGTTAGCTATCATGCAGACTTGGCCTCTGGCTGTCTGATCAAGATCGTGTGGATAAGATTGAAGGTGCATATTAGTTATTGTGGGCACGCGGGTACTGGAGTGAAACAGATAACATTGTTTTATTTTTATTCATTTTAAATTTTTTTTTGTTACAGAACAAACATTATCTTCCCCAATCTCTCGTCCCCTTCTCCTCATACACACCCTTCACCTCACAAACCCTAATCCACTACCTAACGACGATGCTCAATCGAAAACCCTCCCAACCAACAAAATATAAGAGCTACAAAAAGGAAAAAGCTAAGTTCGATTTACCCCTCTTGCAATTTTGTTTTCCCATTTTGAGCTTCTGGGTTTAATCCTTTCCTCCTTCCAATTTTGTATATTCCGGTTGGCGTATGAACACGGTGTAATGGTGGCGGACGGCGAGGCGACGATAGCTGTGCAATTAGGGGTGGTTGTTCATGGTTAGAATTTCAGAGATTGAAACCCCAACCAATCTCCTTCGTCCTCCTTTGTATGGTATACCAGATTCTTCCCTTCAAATTCTTCTTCTCAGTCTCTGTACCAAGTCTTCTCCATTTCTGTTCTTTTTCTGTAACTCCCCTCACAGTTCTGTCCTCCTCTGTTCTCTGTATTTTTTCCTCGCCTTTGTACCCAGTTTTCCCTTTGTATTCTGTATTCTTTAGTATATATAGGTTTTAGAATTTAGGGATTTATAATTTTTCGTTACAGATTTGATTAGTGATTTCTGTTATAAGCTTAGATCTAGGATAGTTAAGGATTCGTAATTGATTTTATTTGTTCTATAATTTTCTGGATTGTAATGGATTATGGGATTTACTGATTGTTGATCGATTTTGTTGCCAATTTGCTGTAATTGAGATTTGGATTTGATTGAATACCGATTTTAGATTTGATTTTGTTTGAATGTGTTGATTCTGTCATAAAGATTTGATTTGTAGATATTTGTATTATTGAATATTCTGGACAACTTGTGCACATATTTTGGCATGATTAGTATAGTAGCAGTTAGTGCAAACGTGCTTGAATGATTAGAACAATGCATGTTTCTCTCTTTTTTTGTTTGGCCGTCATTTGTTATTTCCTTTTGGGCCTGCGTTAATTATAATTTTGGGCCTTTACGTTATATATTTTTCCATTTATTGCACAGCATTATTTTTGGTACATAGTGGACCTAATAGGCTTTATACAACAAAGTCTGATAAAATAAAACTCTTTAATAAATTAAAAAAGAGTCTGATAAACAATTTTAACAATCTTTATTGAAATATTTACTGAAATAAACATGTTTTACTAATAGGCCTAATGGACTCTTAATAACCAATAAAATATTTACTAAAATATTTTAACAATAATAATTTTTTCCCAAAATCATACATCAGTAAAAACGTGGATGGGCTAATTGCTTAATGGGCCTTTAATTTGTAACTGTACCCTCTCCTTTTTACTAATAACAAAGTAACACCTTAATTCTTTAATAAATTTAATTATTATTTTAGTAATTTTAATTTCAATAATAAAAACTATTTAATAGTTTTTATTCTGAAATAACTTTACACTTTCGAATCGCATGTGTCATTAGCCAACATGCCACGCGAATGAGTTCACAGATACACGAGTCTTTGTGATTTAGAAAGCCCCTCTTTCCTGAATTTAAATACTTCTTCTATTTTAATCTCGAAAAATAAAATCATCGAGGTAGAACAAATTTGGGGTACGACAATTCAGTTTAAATCAATCAATGATTTATCTTGATTTGTTTTTCGGTGGACTTCTTTCTCTGGTTTAGCTAAATCGACTCGAAGATTTTACTGATTTGTTTTCCAGATAAAGATAATTAAGACCTCTACTGGTTTAGTTTAAACCGATCAATGATTTATCCTGATTTATTTTCGGGTAGACTTCTTTCTCTGGTTCAGCTAAAGTGACTCAGAGATTTTACTGATTTGTTTCCAGATAAAGATAATTTAAGACCTCTGTTGGTTCAGTTTAAATCGATCAACGATTTATCCTGATTTGTTTTTTGGTGGACTTCTTTCTCTGGTTCAGCTAAATCGACTCGAAGATTTTACTGATTTGTTTTCCAGATAAAGATAATTTAAGACATCTGCTGGTTCAATTTAAATCGATCAGTGATTTATCCTGATTTGTTTTTCGGTGGACTTCTTTCTCGGGTTCAGCTAAATCGACTCAGAGATTTTACTGATTTATTTTCCAGATAAAGATAATTTAATACCTCTGCTAGTTCAGTTTAAATTGATCGATAATTTATCCTGATTAGTTTTCCGGTGGACTTCATTCTTTGGTTCAGCTAAATCGACTCGAAGATTTTACTAATTTATTTTCCAGTTAAAGATAATTTAAGACCTCTACTGGTTCAGTTTAAATTGATCAATGATTTATTCGGATTTGTTTTCCGGTGGACATCTTTCTCTGGTTCAGCTAAATCGACTCGAAGATTTTACTGATTTATTTTCCAGATAAAGATAATTAAGACCTTTATTGGTTTAGTTTAAACCGATCAATGATTTATCCTGATTTATTTTCAGGTAGACTTCTTTCTCTGGTTCATCTAAAGTGACTCAGAGATTTTACTGATTTGTTTCCAGATAAAGATAATTTAAGACCTCTGTTGGTTCAGTTTAAATCGATCAACGATTTATCCTGATTTGTTTTTCGGTGGACTTCTTTCTCTGGTTCAGCTAAATCGACTAGAAGATTTTACTGATTTGTTTTCCAGATAAAGATAATTTAAGACATCTGCTGGTTCAATTTAAAACGATCAGTGATTTATCCTGATTTGTTTTTCGGTGGACTTCTTTCTCGGGTTCAGCTAAATCGACTCAGAGATTTTACTGATTTATTTTCCAGATAAAGATAATTTAAGACCTCTGCTAGTTCAGTTTAAATTGATCGATAATTTATCCTGATTAGTTTTCCTGTGGACTTCATTCTTTGGTTCAGCAAAATTGACTCGAAGATTTTACTAATTTATTTTCCAAATAAAGATAATTTAAGACCTCTACTGGTTCAGTTTAAATTGATCAATGATTTATTCGGATTTGTTTTCCGGTGGACATCTTTCTCTGGTTCACCTAAATCGACTCAAAGATTTTACTGATTTGTTTTCCAGATAAAGATAATTTAAGACCTCTGCTGGTTTAGTTTAAATCAATCAACAATTGATCCTGATTTTTTTTCCGGTAGACTTCTTTCTCTGATTAAACTAAGTCGACTCGAAGATTTTACTGATTTCTTTTCCAGATAAAGATGATTTAAGACCTCTGTCGGTTCAGTTTAAATCGATCAACGATTTATCCTGATTTGTTTTTCGATGGACTTCTTTCTCTGGTTCAACTAAATCGATCGAAGATTTTAACAATTTGTTTTCCAGATAAAGATAATTCAAGACATCTGCTGGTTCAGTTTAAATAGATTAACGATTTATCCTGATTTGTTTTTCGATAGACTTCTTTCTCTGGTTCAGCTAAATCGAATCGAAGATTTTACTGATTTGTTTTCTAGATAAAGATGATTTAAGACCTCAGCTGGTTCAGTTTAAATTGATCAACAATTTATCCTGATTTATTTTCCAGTGGACTTCTTTCTCTGGTTCAGCTAAATCGACTCCAAGATTTTACTGATTTGTTTTCAAAATAAAGATGATTTAAGACATCTGCTGGTTCAGTTTAAATCAATCAAAGATTTATCTTGATTTGTTTTCTGGTGGACTTCTTTCTCTGGTTTAGCTAAATCGACTCGAAGATTTTACTGATTTGTTTTCCAGATAAAGATGATTTAATATCTCTGCTGGTTCAGTTTAAATCGATCAATGATTTATCCTGATTTGTTTTTTGGTGGACTTCTATCTCTGGTTCAGCTAAATCGACTCGAAGATTTTACTGATTTGTTTTCCAAATAAAGATGATTTAAGACCTCTGCTGGTTCAGTTTCAATCGATCAACAATTTATCCTTATTAGTTTTCTAGTAGACTTCTTTCTTTGGTTCAGCTAACTCGACTCATGGATTTTACTGATTTATTTTTTAGATAAAGATAATTTAAGACCTCTGCTGGTTCAGTTTAACTCAATCAACGATTTATCCTGATTTTTTTTCTGGTAAACTTCTTTTGTTGGTTCAGCCAAATTGACTCGAAGATTATGCTGATTTGTTTCCAGTTAAAGATAACTCAAGACCTCTGCCGATTCAGTTTAAATCAATCAATGATTTATCCTGTTTTGTTTTCTGCTAGACTTCTTTCTCTGGTTCAGCTAAATCAACAATAAGATTTTACTGATTTGCTTTCCAGATAAAGATAATTCGAGACCCCATCTCCAACAACTATCTATCATTTCTCGAAATGGAATCTTTAAGCCCATTCCCTACACAATCAACCACAATATCATCAAGTGAAAATTTCTGGGCACTCTAGTGTTCAATCATCTTCCACCTTCAAGTCATGAATGGCAGATTTTCCTATCTAACTCTTCAGGTGTAAGAAGATTGAACAGGGGCAGCTGTTGTACCCCAAAAATTTCCCTCTCAATTCTCAAGGCTTTTCGCACAAAGGTTCTCAGGGTTCAAACTTTCACAAGTACATTGGAATTTTCCAGTACCAAGATTAAAAGGAAACTGTCAAAAAGGGAGAAAACAGATAAAATTGTTTTTTTGACAAAATTAAAGAAACAGTAAGTTTGCTTCGATTTGGACAAAATAGCTTCCTGCAAGCCTGCTTCAATTTGGACAAGTTAGTTGCCTGCAAGCCTGATTCGATTTGGACAAGTTAGCTTCCTGCAAGCTTACTTCTATTTGGACAAGTTTATTTCCTACAAGCCTGCTTCGATTCGACAAGTTTGTTTCCTGCATGCTTGCTTTGGATTGACAAGTTTTGCTGCAAGGCAAGCCTTTCGATTGGATAAGTATGCTGCTTGCATACTTGCAATCGAAGGCCATGACCTACTGGCCACAAGTGCCCCATGCAGGACAAGCCCTTTGATTGGACAAGTATGCTACCTGCATGCTTGCAATCGAAGGCCATGACATGCTAGCGACACGTTCCCCCTGGAAAGCAAACCTTCCGATTGGAAAAAAGTACTTACATACAAAGCTTCGATTGGAATGTGGATCCCTTTCGAATCAACTTCCTTCGAATCCAAGCTGAGCCTTTCGAAGCAGGTTTTGTTGGAAGCAAATCTAAGGAAATCTCATGGCCTTACCCTACTTGACAGGCTATGTTGCTTCCAAGTCTTTGTATAATCAGAGGCCCAGAAGCATAAGTCACATCTTCTGCACCCCAACTGCCAAAAGGCCCCCCACATGTACTTTCATATTACATATATTTTATCATTTCTTTGCAAAGCTGGCTACTACAACATGTCCACTTTTTCTCTATAAATAGAGGATTTTTTTGCAAAGGCTGGAGAAGATTTTTTGACTAGAGGAACACAACCTCCAAGATCTTCTCAAGCACAACAAAATCTCTCAAGTCCTTAAGCACTTTTGAAGAACAAACCCAGAATCCCATTGCCACCTCTTTCGATTCTGAAGAACAAGCACTCTTCAGTATCCTTCGAATCCAGTTTGGAAAGAAACATAAGACTTGTTTCTTTCCTTCCTTTGAATACAACATTCCAAGCACAATTGTTGGCCTCCTATTTTGAATCCAACACCCTGGGCCTCCACTCAAGGTCCCACACCCATTCAAGGCCTGAAGCAAGGCAAGTCACTCTTACCTTTGAACTTTTCGTTACATGGCATAGTATAACTTTCCCCTTCGTTTGGCACATGTATATAACTTTTGTTTGTTGTTGTTCTTTTTCATTTTCATCCCTTAAAATTATTTTTTATTTGCTAACCCTTTTAGTTTTGCTACTTTTTTTTTAAACATGCTTTAAAGACTAACTTGGCAATAAGGCAGTGTTAGCATGGCCTTAGGCCATGTTGCTATTTTTAAAGTCAAACGAAAGAGACAGGGGGAAGAAAGACATGAAATAAAGCCTTGGGCTTCCATGCTAACTGCCAGACCTAGAGAATACACGCTCATGCTGACTTCCAAGCCCCAGAAGGCACATTTGCACTAGGTCCAGCCAAAATCGAAGGCCATGACTTGCTGATGCCAACCCCAATCTAAGAGGGAAACAAGGCAGAAAGGTAGAACCAGAAGGCGCGCCCGGTTGACTTCCAAGCCCAATTGAAGGCCATGACCTGACTGGTGCTAACGCCCATTCGAAGTCCATGACTTGCTAGATGCTAGCCCCCAATCAAAGGAGGCCAACAGAAGCATAATCGAAGGCTGCTTTCCCCCTAATTGAAGGAGCTCTTTTTTCTTCTTTTTATCTTATTTTTGCCTTTTATATTTTTATGCATTTCAATATGGTTGTAATATTGTAGGATTTAGTTTTTGCACTTTTTATTACTTTTGTACAAATGCTAGTAATTAGGTGTGTATGGCCAGATGAAACCAACAAGTACACAGCCCAAAAATCAAAGACAAAATGCATGCAATTAAACACACTTTCACACATGCACCCTTAGGGTAATTCCACTTGTTGCCTTACAAAAATGGTCATGTTATGCATGTGGGATATCTTAGCAAAAACAATAAAAAATACAAGATCATAGTCCCTCGATGATGCTACGAATGTTGCCTTACAAATGATCTTAGTCCCTCAAAGAGAAATGCTAAGATATCTTATAACATTGCAATCATGACTATACGATTACCCACGCCCGTCCCTTTACATCCAAAGATAAGGCTTCTTACCAAATCAATGGTAAGATAGAAATATCAAAGGAAGGAAGAAACGAACAAAGACTTTTTAGTAGGTAGATTGTGCCTAGTTGCTTGCTCACTTTCAAATCAAAAATCCATGCTAATTTTCAAAACAAACACCAAACACTTTCAAAAACAAACTTTCAAAACATGAAACATTTTCAAAAGTCCAACACTTTGTATACGTTCTTACGAACGAGAATTGTTACAAAGTTTGCCTAAACGAAGGTGCCTTTTTCAAAATATTTTCAAAAACCACCACAAAGCAGATTTTCAAACAAAGCAAGTGATCTAGCAATCAACTAAGAGCCCATAGATAACTATCGATGAAAAGGGTGCTAATACCTTCCCTTTTTATAATCTACTCCCCGAACTCAGAAATAATCTCAAAGGTCTTTCCTGTTCTTTGCAGCCTTTCCTTTTCGATAAAAGAAAAGTCAGTGGAGACTCTTGCTAACCGCAACATCTGCGATAAAACTCAAAACACCCAAGTCAGTTCTCCCACTGTATCACAGAACTGGCGACACTGCTGGGAAATTCTTAAAAGTGGGGTTACCTTAGGGCTAGATAACATTTACCTACTTTTCATTGTTTGACTTGTATGCTTTACTTTTTGGTTCTTTGTTTGGGCTTAATTCCTCTACCCGGATTTAAGATACCTTATAGCTAAGTAGCAATACGTTGTGGAAACTGTGCGAGGTATACCGACATGGTCTAAGCAATAGCTATGTTAGTGTGACATATTTGTGGGTACCGGTAGCCCTTGAGTAGTCAAGGAGAATATGGGGCCGTTGAGTGATGTCATGAAGCACTAATTGACTTTAGAACCTTTACTTGACCAACTTGGCCATTAGGACGTAGTGAGATGACCGACTTTGGTGAAGTCCAAAGTTGGTAGATACTCGATACTACACTCATTGAGGTTTGATTTTCGAGATATTTGGGTCGCCGTGGAAGAGGATTATGCTATAACAATGCCCGAGAAGACAAATCAATGATATTGAGATCCTTTAGAACCCAGTTACTATTTATAGGATAGGTTGATCCAACTAAACTTCAAGAGGGTACTTACCTACAAACCCCATGCAAGCCTAAACCTAAGGACTTGTCTGCTTTGTGTGTAAATGATTATTTGTATATAAACTTGCTTACTTTGCATATTTGTACATAACATTATAACATCATACCATAGCATTTTCAATAACCATTTCAAGGATCTCAAGGGTTTATGATGCAGGGTCACGTTGAACCAAACATCTATCAAAGGGCAAGAGGATTTATTTTCCTCTAAACAAACTTCGTCAAAGATCAAGTACAACAAACATGAGTCAAGGGCTACAACCCACTTGACATGGTGAGCTTAATTCTCGTGGAAGGACATCCACCGATACAAAGTTCTCCATTAAAGCTGTTGATCAAAGTTCAACTTCTAACATTTTCTTGTGTTTACCCCGTGGGATCCTTGAAAACATGCATCTACTTATCATACATATCACCATAACAGGTTTTCCCGTACAAGTTTTCTCATCTGCTTACTGTTTATTTCAGTAGAGATGGCTTTATAGCAAACAATTAAAGATCTCCAAGCTCAAAACACTCAGTTCCAACAAGTGCTCATGAACTTGGCCAAGGGGAAGGAAGATCTGAAAACACTCTTCACCAAAGAGAGCAAGAAGAAGAAAAAGTTTGTCATCCTCAACATAAGGAGAAGGTCCAAGGGGGCTTGCCTAGCTAGTTCAAAAAGAATATGCTTCTTCTAAAGACAGTCAAGAAGAGGAAGCTGGAAGCATTAAAGCTAACATAGCTACTAATGACGATGACTCGTCTGAGGAGAGGTATCCACCGGCGGATGAAAACTATAAACAGCTTGAAGACAGATTAAAAGCTTTGGAGATCCAAGCTGTGTCTGGCTTGGACTTAGGAGACATGGGTTTAGTTTCTGGAGTGGTCATCCCACCAAAATTCAAAATCCCTACCTTTGCCCCATATGACGGAGTCTCTTGCCCTAAGATGCACTTAATGTCCTATGTTCACAAGATTCAACCATACACAACTGATCTGAAGCTTTGGATCCATTTCTTTCAAGAGAGCCTAGTAGGGACTCAACTTGAATGGTTCTATCAATTGGAGAGTTCCTGCATCCACACCTCAGAGGATATAACTGCTTCTTTCTACAAGCAGTACCAATGCAATGCTGATCTTGCACCAAATCGTGTGCAATTGCAGAACATGACCATGGGTTCATATGAGAGCATCAAAGGATACGCTCAAAAGTGGAGAGATCTGGCTGGTAGGGTGCAACTCCCTTTAACTGAAAGGGAGATGATTGATATCTTCATGGGAACTTTGACATGACCTTTCTTTAATCACCTAATCGGAAGCTCCTCATTCGGGTTCACTGAGATAATACTAACTGGTGAAAGGGTCCAAGCTGGCATCAAAAGCGGAAAGATCCAAGGAGCTACACACTCTGATGCTCAAAAAAATCCATACAATGGGAAGCAAGAGTCCAATGTTGTGTATGGTCAAAAGAGTTGTCATGACCAACATGTAGGGGCAGTCCTGATCTCTGGTTCTGCGTCACACCGACAACAGCAAAGGGGAAATCAACAAAGGCCAGAATAGCCCAAAAGACAGTTTACCAACATCAAAACCCCAAAACTTCATCTCCTAACTACAATCCTAATGCAACGTGTGCTTATCATTCCGGCAGTCCCAGGCATGATACTAACGATTGTTGGGCGTTGAAGTACAAGATTTGGAATTTTATTAACGCCAAGGAGATCGAGTTTAACCCTCCGGTGACTCCAAGCGTGATCACTACTTCTATGCCAAATCATTGAGAGTGTCTTGTTCATTTTGAATTTTCAATTGTAATTTCTTTTGTTATTCAAACAATTATCTATTAATGTCAAACTTTGTTTCATTAATGCATTGCATATGTTTGTCTTGAATTCATCCATTTGTTTTCACTATATTTAAACTATGCTTTTTACTCTCCTTATGACATTTAACTCTTGCTAAAAGTTACAAGCCTTTAGAGGGAGGATGACGAAAACAATGCCATAGTCTCATACAATATGCTTTTGGACAGACCTTGCTGACGATATATAGGCGTTCTTTAAAATCCTAAACACTGGAGTTATAAGGAAGATAATCCCTAGTCAACCACTTCGAGCCAAAGAAGTACAATTTTTCTTTTTTACATAAAATGAAACCTTTAATCAAAATCTGGGGTAGGGTAGTCTCTCAGTTAATTCAAATATGCGTTCAGTCGCAAACTTTCACTTCATATACAATGAGTGATATCAAAAACATTCCTCTGGAATCAAAATACAGTGATGGTTCCCTACCAAATAGGCATTCATTATCTCTCAAAAAGGATAGCCCACTAAGTCAAAACCTATAAAGGAGACGTAAGAAAAATGGGGCATCCCGCTGACCGTAATCTCAAAACAAGATCAGTCACGCAAAAACCAGGGATAATAAAAAAAAGAGGTCACTAAAAGTCCTCAATAACATGAAAAATGTTGCAAAAATGACTGCCTTCTGACAAACTTAACTTGTCTGAACCATCACCAAAACGTTATTCTAGACTCAATTGGAGTTCGAGCGCACAATTAACTGAGTTTAGGACTGAAGAACATCATGAAGAATCGGCGGGTACAAATACACTTTGAGCCTTTATCCTTTGTTTCTTAAACTGTAACCAAGCCACGTTACGACCCTTCAAAAGTCCTAATTTAAGCATGGGTTATTTTGAAAACATACTGTTACAAAAGGTATCCTGACTCCTATAAGGCTTTACTCTAAATCCTGAGTTGAATTTTTCTTACAAAATTTCTTTACTTGCTAAAACGCATTTTCAAAACTTCAAGACAAGCATAAACTTTGCATTATTTAAATACCGTTGTTTGCATATGGCTATTTGTTTGACAACATAGAAATTCACACAACGAATATCCGATGAATGAAAGCTCTCTCAGTGAACAAAATCACTTCAAGTGAGATGACACTTCCAATGACAAATCTCCTATCAACAAGGGGGAATGACATGTCACTATCCATCACACCTGGGGCAATCCAGTTAAGATTCCAAGAAATCTCACAAGAAGTGCTGAATAACCAGGGGCAGGACTCCATCTCCATCACTTGGGGCATTGAACGCGAATTCCAACAAAGGGCCACGTACATTCAATTAGTTCTTGGCAGTGCCACAAACACTTGCTACTAGGGGCAGTGACAAAACTCCCCAAAATCCTTCTCAAAGGATGACTCCCATCCAGAGTTTAATCTCTGAAAACTTATTCCAGCTGAGTCGACCTCAAGAATGCTCGAGGATTTTCCCAGTGAAGTTGCCACCTCTCCAATAGACTGGCAACAGGGTTTATTTCCCCAATAAACGGCAGGATTCCCCAACTTCAGTTTTCCTCTCCGACTACTACAAATCAGAGGACCATAAATCCTCTTCCCTAGTAGACTCTTCTACAATCCCCAGCAAGTTACTATAAAGCCTGGACCTGACCAGATATCAGTTCAACTTTGACTCCCCAGTAGAGCAACGAACAACAGAGACTCCTGAACTCTTTTCCCCAAGAAGGAATCAACACTCTCTACAGATCTTTCAACATTCCCCAGTGGAGTTCTCCTCAAATAAAAAAGCAGGAATCCTCGGTGGAAACATTCTAAGCAAAGTGTGAAGACACACCTACTCTTCAACAACCGTCCGGGATTTAATGACTCCCCAACATTTGTCAAAGATTTATTTTCCCAGACAAAAAATACATTCAAATAACATTTCACCTTTCATGCATCATATTAAATACATGACAAGTGCATACAACACAATCTCATTTATTTTGAGAACATCATTGCACCATGCATTTCATACATAATGACATTGCACACAACTACCGTTTTACCTTTTTCAGGAAAAGATCAATCAACAGATGGTTATCGTCAACAATTTTCAAAAGGTCAGAGATTAATACCTAAAACCAGACATGATAACTATCTCAATGACCAACAATTTTCAAGTTCCATATTAAAACCTCTAACAAGCCAGAAAAACTATCTGTGGACGAGTGATTGTAGATTAATACCTATAATAAGCCAGAAAACTATCTACATGCAGAGATTGAAGATTAATACCTGTAACAAGCCAGGAAAACTATCTTTCTTTCTCGGGTCAGAGATTAATACCTGTAACAAGTCAGGGCAATTATCTACACGACCAACTGAAGTAACCCTACATAGGTTCCCATCTCTTTCCAAGATGAAGTTTTACACAGACTCATCATGAAGCAACCCTACCCAGGTTCCTTCTCTTTCCAAGATGAAGTTTTACATGGACTCATCATAAAGTAGCCCTACCCAGGTTTCTTCTCACTTCCAAGATGAAGTTTTACACGTCCTCATCATGAAGCAACCCTACCCAGGTTCCTTCTCTTTCCAAGATGAATTTTCACACGGACTCATCATGAAGTAGCCATACCCACATTTCTTCTCATTTCCAAGATGAAGTTTTACACGGATTCATCATTAGGTAACCCTACCCAGGTTCCTTCTCTTTCCAAGATGAAGTTTTACACATAATCATCATAAAGTAACCTTACACAGGTTTTTCCTCTTTCCAAGATGAAGTTTTACACTGACTCATCATAAAGTAACCCTACACAGGTTCCTTCTTTTCCAAGATGAAGTTTTACACGGACTCATCATAAAGTAACCCTACACAGGTTCCTTCTCTTTCCAAGATGAAGTTTTACACAAACTCATCCTAAAGTAACCCTACACAGGTTCCTTCTCTTTCCAAGATGAAGTTTTACACGGACTCATCATAAAGTAACCCTACATAGGTTCCTTCTCTTTCCAAGATGATGTTTTACACGGACTCATCATAAAGTAACCCTACACAGGTTCCTTCTCTTTCCAAGATGAAGTTTTACACGGACTTATCATGAAGCAACCCTACACAGGTTCCTTCACTTTCCAAGATGAAGTTTTACACTGACTCATCATGAAGCAACCCTACATAGGTTCCTCCTCTTTCCAAGATGAAGTTTTACACATACTCATCATAAAGCAACCCTACACATGTTCCTTCTCTTTCCAAGATGATGTTTTACACAGAATCATCATAAAGTAACCTTCCACAGGTTCCTTCTCTTTTCAAGATGATGTTTTACACGGACTCATCATAAAGTAACCGTACACAGGTTCCTTCTCTTTCCAAGATGAATTTTTACGCTAACTCATCATGAAGCAACCCTATACAGGTTCCTTCTCTTTCCAAGATGAATTTTTACACGGACTCACCATAAAGTAACCCTACACAGGTTCCTTCTCTTTCCAAGATGAAGTTTTACACGGACTCATCATAAAGTAACCCTACACAGGTTCCTTCTCTTTCCAAGATGAAGTTTTACACGGATTTATCATGAAGCAACCCTACACAGATTCCTTCTCTTTCCAAGATGAAGTTTTACACTGACTCATCATGAAGCAATCCTACATAGGTTCCTCCTCTTTCCAAGATGAAGTTTTACACATACTCATCATAAAGCAATCCTACACATGTTCCTTCTCTTTCCAAGATGATGTTTTACACGGAATCATCATAAAGTAACCTTACACAGGTTCCTTCTCTTTCCAAGATGAAGTTTTACATGGACTCATCATAAAGTAACCCTACACAGGTTCCTTCTCTTTCCAAGATGAAGTTTTACGCTAACTCATCATGAAGCAACCCTACACAGGTTCCTTCTCTTTCCAAGATGAAGTTTTACACGGACTCATCATGAAGCAACCCTGCACAGGTTCCTTCTCTTTCCAAGATGAAGTTTCACATGGATTCATCCTGAAGCAGCCCTACCCGGGTTTCCCTCTCATATGTCTCCTAAAAAACAGCCATACACCGGCCCATCACAAATAAAGACCTCCTCTGGTTAGATTTATTTCTTCCAGTTAATAACAAGAAATCAAATACCTCTGTTGGTTCAGTTTAAATCTCTCAACGATTTATCCTGATTCTTTCTGGTAGATATTTCCTCTGGTTCAGATAAATCCCTCCAAAGATTTATTCTTATTTCTTCTCCAATTGAAGTCAAAATTTAGACTTAGTCTAATTCCTGTCAACAATCACTCTTGATGGCATCTATAAGCCCATCTCCAATAACTATCCATCATTTCTCCAAATGGAATCTTTAATCCCATTCCCTACATAATTAACCACAACGTCATCAAGTGAAAATTTCTGGGAACTCTAGTGTTCAATCATCTTCCACCTTCAAGTCATGAATGACAGGTTTTCCCATCTAACTCTTAAGGTGTAAGAATATTGAACAGGGGCAGCTGTTGTACCCCAAAATTTGCCCTCTCAATTCTCAAGGCTTTTCTCACAAAGGTTCTCAGGGTTCAAGCTTGCACAAGTACATTGGGATTTTCCAGTACCAAGATTAAAAGGAAACTGTCAAAAAGGGTGAAAACAGATAAAATTGTTTTTTTGACAAAATTAAAGAAACATTAAGTTTGCTTTGATTTGGACAAAATAGATGCCTGCAAGCCTACTTTGGTTTGGATAGGTTAGCTGCCTGCAAGCCTGCTTCAATTTGGACAAGTTAGCTTCTTGCAATCCTGCTTCGATTTGGACAAGTTTACTGCCTACAAGCCTGCTTCAATTGGACTAGTTTGCTGCCTGCATGCTTGCTTTGGATGGACAAGTTTTGGTGCAAGGCAAGCCTTTCGATTGGACACGTATGCTGCCTGCATGCTTGCAATCAAAGGCCATGACATGCTGGCCCCACGTGCCCCTGGAAAGAAAACCTTTCGATTGGATAAAAGTACCTACATGTAAAGATTCAATTAGAATGTGGATCCACTTTGAATCAGCTTGCTTCGAATCCAAGCTGATCCATTCGAAGCAGGTTTCGTTGGAAGCAAATATGAGGAAATCTCATGGCCTTACCCTACTTGACAGGCTATGTTGCTTCCAAATCTTTGTATAATAAAAGGGACATAAGCATAAGTCACGTCTTCTGCACCCAACTTCCAAAAGGCCACCCACTTGTACTTTCACGTTACATATATTTTATCATTTCTTTGCAAAGCTAGCTACTACAACATGTCCACTTTTTCAAAAATAAATAGAGGAATTTTTTGCAAAGGCTGGAGAGAATTTTTTGACTAGAGGAACAAAACCTCCAAAATCTTCTCAAGCACAACAAAATCTCTCAAGTCCTTAAGCACTTGTGAAGAACAAACCCATAATCCCCTTGTCACCTATTTCGATTCTGAAGATCAAGCACTCTTCAGTATCCTTCGAATCTAATTTAGAAAGAAACATAAGACTTGTTTCTTTCCTTCCTTCGAATCCAGCATACCAAGCACAGCTGTTGGCCCCCTCTTTCGAATCCAACACCCTGGGCCTCCACTCAAGGTCCCACACCCATTCATGGCCTAAAGCAAGGTAAGTCACTCTTACCTTTGAACTTTTCGTTTCATGGCATAGTATAACTTTCCCCTTCGTTTGGCACATGTATATAACTTTTATTTGTTGTTGTTCTTTTTCATTTTCATCCCTTAAAATTATTTTTTATTTTCTAACCCTTTTAGTTTTGCTTCTTGTTTTTTATTAAACATGCTTTAAAGACTAACTTGTCCATAAGGTAGTGTTAGCATGGCCTTAGGCCATGTTGCTATTTATAAACTCAAACGAAAGAGACAGGGGGAAGAAAGACATGAAAAGAAGCCTTGGGATTCCATGCTAACTGCCATACCCAGAGAATACATGCTCATGCTGACTTCCAAGCCCTAGAAAGGCAGAGCCAGAAGGCACATTTGCACTAGGTCCAGCCAGAATCGAAGGCCATGACTTGCTGATGCCAGCCCCAATCGAAGAAGGCAACAAGGCAGAAAGGCAGAACTAGAAGGCGTGCCCTGCTGACTTCCAAGCCCAATCGAAGGCCATGACCTGACTGGTGTTAATGCCCAATCGAAGGCCATAACTTGTTGGATGATAGCCCCCAATCGAAGGAGGCCAACAGAAGCAGAATCGAAGGTTGCTTCCCCCCCAATCGAAGGAGCTCTTTTTTCTTCTTTTTATATTATTTTTTCCTTTTATATTTTTATGCATTTAAATATGGTTGTAGTAGTGTAGGATTTATTTTTTGCACTTTTTATTACTTTTGTAAAAATTCTAGAAATTAGGTGTGTATGGAAATATAAAACCAACAAGTAGACAACCCAAAAATCAAAGACAAAATGCATGCAATCAAACACACTTTCACACATGCACCCTTAGGGTAATTCCACTTGTTGCCTTACAAAAATGGTCATGTTATGCATGTGGGATATCTTAGCAAAAACAATCAAAAATACAAGATCATAGTCCCTCGATGACGCTATGAATGTTGCCTTACAAATGATCTTATTCCCTCAAAGAGAAATTCTTAGATATATTACAACATTGCTATCATGACTATACAATGACCCACGCCCATCCCTTTACATCCAAAGATAAGGCTTCTTACCAAATAAATGGTAAGATAGAAATATCAAAGGAAGGAAGAAATGAACAAAGACTTTTGAGTAGGTAGATTGTTCCTAGTTGCTTTTTCACTTTCAAATCAAACATCCTTGCTCATTTTCAAAACAAACACTAAACACTTTCAAAAACAAACTTTCAAAACATGAAACATTTTCAAAAGTCCAACACTTTGTATACGTTCTTACGAACGAGAAATATTACAAAGTTTGCCTTAACGAAAGCGCTTTTTTCAAAATATTTTCAGAAGCCACCACAAAGCACATTTCCAAACAAAGCAAGTGATCTAGCAAGCAACTAAGATCCCATAGATAACTATGGATGAAAAGGGTGCTAATACCTTCCCTTTTCATAACCTACCCCCTGAAATCAGAAATAATCTCAAAGGTCTTTACTGTTACTTTCAGCCCTTCCTTTTGGATAAAAATCAAATTCGATGGCGACTCTTGCTAACTGCAACATTTGCAATCAAACGCAAAACACCCAACTGAGTTCTCCCAACGTATCACACACCTCCTAGACCAAAAGCCTACAACTAGGGTTTGGAGTTTCTCATGGAAATTTGGTATGAAAAAGTCTTAAGTTGTTCCCATATTTCTTCATAGGTCCTCAACAAGGCTCATGTCTAGTTTCAAGCCCTGAAGCACAAGTTTGCTCAGTCAATGGCTCAAATGCTGGAAAATCAAATGTATTGATCAAAAAGTCAACTATGCTCAACATACAGTCAAACTTCTAGATTTTTTGTCAACATTAACATTTAGAAGTGATATTCATCATTTGATAAAGGGTTTGTTGTACCCCAAAATTTTCCCTCTCATTTATCAAGATTTTCCTCACAAGACTTCTTGGACTCAAGACAAGATTAGGGTTTGGTCAGCTCAAGACACCTCATCTTGCACTAGTAACCCAAAATTAGGGTTTGAGTTTGCACAAGGATTTTTGGACCACCAATGCTTCATATGACTTTCATACTCCATCTTGTACCCCTAGGATTGTTCATGAAAAGTTTCAAGCCTTGAATCACATTTTTTATCAGTCAATTGGACAGTTGACCTAAAAATCAACTGTATTGAGGAAAAAGTCAACCATGGCCAATTTACAGTCAAACTTCATAATTTTTGATCCACATCAACATTTTAGACTCATATGTACCATTTCATCAAGATTGGATCACAAGTCCTCAAGAAATTTGATCAAATCATCAAAAGGGCAAAATGGTCAAAATTAGGGTTTTGACTGAGAAAGGGAAATTTCTGATTTTTAACCTAGACAATGACCAATTGAGTTCAAAAAAGATTTCAAGGACTCAATGGCATCATCTTGACCTAATTACTTGGTTTAAAATATCTCAAGTTCATTGGATTGACAGATGAATTTTGCAGTCAACTGATCAAAAGTCAATTGTACACTGAAAAGTCAAACTTTGACTTTTTGGTCAAAATCAAGTGCCAAGGGTCATAATTCATCAAGATATGTCAAAATATGAAACTTGTTGACCAAGAAAACCAATTTTGAAAATTAGGGTTTTTGAATTTGAAAATTTTCATAACTTAGAATATTTCTAAGTATGGAAATTTTCTTATTTTTTCCCAACTTTTCAAAGAAAACTTCCAACATGAAAGTTGTAGTCCTCCATGAAATCTAAAACTTTTCTTCACAAACTTTTCCCAAAAGATTCATGGATCTCAATTTATAAATTTGTGAACATAGGTCCATGAAATAAATAACATAGTGAAAATTTGCCCTAATTTAGGCAGGTTTTTGACCCAACTTCATGGACATTTTTCACCTAGTTCCAAGAGGTATCTCAAAATGCATTTCAAAGATGGATCATAGAGCACATTGCAAGCTTTCTAAAATGTCTAAGAACTCTCCAAGATCATTTGTGGTTATGGAGAATCGAAGAAGAGAAATTGTCATTTTATCACTTTTGTTCATGCCATTTTCACAATGTATCAAGTTGCAAATTTGATCTTGGATGCTTGTACCTTGCATTACAGGTCCTAAACTCACTCTACACTCCATAATTAAATGCAAACTAGAGTATAAGGGCTTTATCTTTGCTTTTGGAGCATTGTACAAGAGATTTTTCCATTTTAAGCATAAAGGTTACAATGCCATTTTCATAAAGTAAGCTTTTGTAACTTTATCAATCTTGAGCCTTGGAGTTGTCCCTTTGGTGCAGGCAATCTCCACAGATCTTAAGCAATTTGTACAAGCCCTTTTCAGCCCTCAAACTATCCAGTACAAGAATGTTTAGTATGGTCACTTCACTTTTCTTCAAAAGCAAGAAAAGTTGCAAAAGTCCAAAGGCTTGCACATCTGATGAAGAGTGGACTTTGTATCCATTCTATACATATTCAAAAACTTGTCACAACTCAGAATACGAAGGCATTGCATTCAAAACTCTCCCAAACACAAAAACATCATTTTTTTGCCCAAACATTACAGTTCTGCAAAATCATTGCCAACTTCATTTTTGCTCGTGCGTTTTGTGGATTGACATTTGAAAAACTTCATACACATCCTACCAAAGCTATCCAAGCCCTTTCCCTGCAACTGTAAGCCCTGTTTCAGCCATTGCCATTTTCAAATTTGGAGGTTGCAGCTTGACTTCTACAGGGAGTTTTGGCCATCCACAAAGCAAGCTAGGTATTGGAATAGTTTGAAGGAAGTTCAAGGAAGCTCACACGATCCTCAGGCCTCACTCAAAGTCCCCACATTGTCATATCCAAATCCAGCTGAAGGAGGTATTTTTCTCAAACTCTATCTCTGTATTTAGGCATCCTCAAGCCACAATTTGTGAGGCAAAACTGTAGTCCTTAACATGGTGAAGTTGTACATATGCATACTTTCCATTTATATTAACTGAGTTAAGAGAATTTGAAGCTTGAAGTTGCGGAAAAAACTAGGTCACGATTTAGGACCATTAAAATTCTCCCTGACCTTTGAGAGTTAGGTTGCAAATTTTATATCATTGGAATCATGAGATTAAATTCTACATGTTTTATGTTATGAGTTTTTGTTTTTGTGCAAGCATCTGAGAGTTACAGGTTGAAGCATATACGCGCGCACAGAGATGGCTAGAGGACAGGGATGACTTGCCTTGGGCCTTTGGCGCGCCTGGGCCTTCTGTTTTGATTTTCACATCCCCCTGACCACTATTTGCACCCCTCTGATTCTTATTTTATATTTTTTGCATTTTTCTTTATATTTTCATGTTTATTGCTTTTAATCATTTTTTTTCTGAACTTTAAAAATCCTAAAAAATAATTCAATATTTTTTTTGCAATTTTATTTTATTTTTATTATTTTTTCACATTGAAAATAATTTGTTTAAATAAATAGAACTTATTTTTTTTATAATAAATTGTAAATACATTTAAAAATACTATACATTTTTATTTTATTATTTTACACATAAAATATTCATTTTCTCATAAATATTTAATATTGAGATATAATATTATTTATTATTTTCTTGTACAAAAATGGACAAAATAAATAATAGGAAACATATATTTGTTTTAATAAAAAATTAGGGTTTCCCCATTTCAAAAATAATAATATTATTTTTTCTTATTTTCTAGGGTTAATTAATTTTATTTTCTCATACCTTAATCAAATACAAAACATTTTACATAAATATATTTTTTCTGCATTTTAAATATTTGTATATTTATTTAATGCGCACAATATTCAGTTGGGTTGTAATAGTATTTTTAGGGTTTATTTTGTGCAATATCCCCAATCAAAAAACTTGTATCCCCCACCCCCTAAATATTGTAATAGCGTAGGAGTTTACATTTCCGCATTTTTATTGCTTTCAAATGTAAATGCTAGCAATTAGGATATGTATGGCAAGATAAAATCAACAAAATAGAAAAGCCTAATTCAAGATAAAATCATGCATGCAATCAAACACACTTGCACACAAGTACCCTTAGGGTTTCACCCACTTGGTTGCCTAAATTTAAATGGCCATGTTACGCATGCGAAGTATCTTGACAAAACAAAACAATTATAAGATCATAGTCCCTCGATGACGTTATCAAAAGGTTGCCTAAACAAATGATCTTGGTCCCTCCAAAAATGCTAAGATACTTGGCAGCATTGCTATCATGGTCATACAATGACCCACGCCCGTCCCATTTAACATCCAAAGATAGGGTTGCCTACCAAATCAATGGTAAGTCAACAATGTCAAAGGAATAAAAATGTACAAGAAAGACATTTGAGTAGGTAGATAGTTTCTAAGTTACTTGCTCCATTTCAAAACAATCCTTGCTATTTTCAAAAACAAACACACAAACACACATTTTAAAACATTTCCAAACAACTTTCAAAACATTGAAACATTTTTCAAAAGACAAACATCTTTGTATACATTCTTACCAACGAGAATCATTACAAAGATTTCCTAAACGAAAGGCATCTTTTTCAAAATACTTTCAAAATCACACCAAACACAAAGCACCATTTCAAACAATTTCAAAGCAAAGCAAGTGATCTAAGCAAGTAACTAAGAGCCCGTGGAAAACCATGGATGAAAAGGGTGCTAGCACCTTCCCTTTTCATAATCTACCCCCCGAACTCAAGAAAACATGTCAAAGGTCTTTCCTGTGCTTTTTTACCTTTCCTTTTGGATAAAATAAAAGTCGGTGGCGACTCTTGCTAAACCGCGACATTTGCGACAAAAACGCAAAACCTCAAGTCAGTTCTCCCACCGTATCACAGAAATGGCGACTCTGTTGGGGATTAATTTAAAAGTGGGCTACCTTAGGGTTTAGATCACCTTTATTTGCTTATCTTGTTTGACTTGTTTGCTTTACATCTTTGGTTCTATCATTTGGGTTTGAATCCTCCACCCGGATTTGGGAAACATTATAGGTAAATAACAATACATTGTGAAAACTGTGCGGGGTATACTGACACGGTCTAAGCAATAGCTATGTTAGTGTGACATATTTTTGGGTACCGGTAGCCTTTGAGTCAATCAAAGAGAATACGGGGCTGTTGAGTGATGTCATGAAGCACTAACGAACTTCTAGAACCTTTACTTGACCAACTTGGCCTTTTAGGATGTAGTGAGATGACCGGTTTTGGTGCAGTCCGATGTTGGTAGATACTCGATACTACACTCATTGAGGGTTGGTTCCTTTGAATATTTCGGTCACCGGTAAGAGGCTTGAATTGAAACAATGAACAAGGAAACAATCTAGTGATATTGAGCTCCTTAGAACCCGGTTACTTTTACTAGGACAGGTTGAGCCAACTAAACTTCAAGAGGGTACTTACCTATGAAACCCCATGCAAGCCTAAACTAGGAACTTGTGTGATTTTCTTGTACATATATACTTGTGCATAACATCATGGACATCATGAACATCACATGCATCCATTAACCATTTCAAGGGTTTTGGAAATTCATCTTTGTTCCTGTTTTATAGGTTATGGATTCACTTAGCAGGAAAACTATTCAAGTCAACCTTGTAAGAATTCCTCCACAACTTAAGGAGCTAGCTTCAAGGATTCTTGAGAATTCTCTATTCCCCGAGAGGCATGGTCTTCTACTCAACTTGGTCACTTCCAACACAAAGGAAGACATGATGAAGGTTCTCTTCCAGTTCTTTGACCCTTTGCATCACTGCTTCACATTTCCTAACTACCAGCTTGTGCCTACTATGGAAGAAATCTCTCAACTCTTGAGGATTCCTATTCTCAATAAACTACCTTTCAACGGTACGGAAAGAGATCCAAAGCCAGAAGAGATTGCTCAAGCCCTGCACTTGCACTCATCTAATGTCACAACCCATTGGGAAACTAGAAGTGGTGTCAAGGGCTTCTTGGCAAAATTCTTGTTTGAGAAGGCCCAAAGCTGTTGGAACTCCTTGGACTTGCAAGCTTTTGAGGAGATTGTAGCTCTTCTCATCTATGGGATGGTCTTGTTCCCTAATCCTGACCAACTCATAGATGTGAGTTCTGTCAAAATCTTCATGTCTCGCAATCCGGTGCCTGCTTTGCTTGGAGATATCTTACACTCTTTTCACACTCGTGCAATGGGGAAAAGAGGTGTTCTCATGTGTTGCACTCCTCTCCTAGCAAGATGGTTTATTTCTCATATTCCCCAATCAGTCTTGAAGAATGAGCAAGGTTTGAGGTGGTCACAAAGGTTAATGACACTTACACATTCAGACATTCATTGGTGTTCTCAATCCAAAGAGAATGTTATCATTGTCGACCATTGTGGGGAATTCCCTAATGTCCCTCTACTTGGCATTAGGGGAGGCATCACCTACAACCCTTGCTTGGCTCTAAGACAGTTTGGTTATGCCCAAAGGGATGGCCCATAAGATATGCTGATTCAAGGCTTGGTTTTCGACTTCGACAACGACAATCAAGGACTTCGTCAAAGGTTCATCCGAGCTTGGAGGATGCCAAACATTGTAGACAGTAAGACCTTGGGACACAAGAATTCTATCCCTCTTGAGCCTTACCTCAAGTGGGTACAAACCCGCACCCAAAATCTTATGATGCCTTATCCCTCCATTCTCCCAGTGATTATAGAGCCTGTTAAGGAAGGAGAGGTTCCATACACCATCCTACATCCTGACATGCCGACATCACTCGAAGACCTACAAAGGAGTTGGATACAGTTCAAAGAAGAACATGATACTTTTGAAGCCCAATTCTACGCAAGCGAGAGGAAGGTTTTGGAACTCACTTGAGTACTTCACGAAGAGTAGACTCTCAACACCTACATTGCACCAAAGAGGATGCGCAACGTCTTTTTATCTTAGAATTTTGTACTATTTTTCCCTAGGGGCATTGATGTACTCAAATACTATTTTATTAATATAACGTGTGTTCCTTTTTGTTTGAAATAAATTTGAATTTTCAAATCCTTGAAAGCATTGCATGAATACATATCATTCATCATAAAACATAAACAGGTCTTTGCAACAAGTCTCCTTATCTTCCTACTGTTTATTTCAGAAGAGATGGCTCCAAAACAGACTATCAAGGACATCCAAGATCAAAACTCTCAACTTTAAGATATGTTCTTGAACCTATCCAAGAGGCAAGAAGAGGTGAAGGCTCTCCTCACAAGAGGCATGGTCATGGGGAATCCAGAGGTTACCAAGGATGATCAGTTGGAAAGGCTACAAATTGAAATGGCAACAATGAAAGTCCAGATGATGGGACAACTGGTGGGATAGATGGCTCTTATTCAAAACCTGGCTCAAGGACAAGAAGAGCTAAGAGTCCTCATCAACAAGCTTCGTCAAGACGGATGTAACCAAATGGGGAAAACATCAAGAATTGGGGATCAAGGCATCATTCAACCTCCCATGAGACAAGAAGCCGTTTTAAAGGAGAGAAGACCTTCCCAATTTGCTTCCATGTCACGAGCCCAACAACGACTTCGTCAACATTAACCGGAAAATCAACAAAGGAAAAGCGAGCCCAAAAGACAATTTACCAACATCAACATACCGCTGTCCCAAGCTTTGCAACACATGCTGAGGATGAATTTGATTACACCAATAAGACCTACTCCAAAAACCAAAACTTCTTCTCCCAGCTACAATCTAGATGCTAGGTGTGCCTATCATTCTGATAGTCCTGGACATGATACAAACAATTGTTGGGCGTTGAAGTACAAAATTCAAAACCTGGTCAACGAAGGAATGCTAGAGTTCACACAAGATGGCCAAACTGAATTTTTCTTTCATCCTTCAGAGGATCGCCACCTAAAGTGACAAGTTCAAACAAAGAGGCTTCTTTTCATTTGAATTTTCAAGTTGTAATTTCTCTTTTGTTATTCAAACAATTATCTATTAATGACAAACTTTGTTTTATTAATGTATTGTGTATGTTTGTCTTGAATTATTTCATTTTCATTACATTTAAACTATGCTTTTTACTCACTTTAGGACATTCAACTCTTGCTAAAAGTTATAAGCCTTTAGAGGGAGGATGACGAAAACAATTCCATAATCTCATACAGTATGCTTTTGAACAGACCTTGCTGACGATGTATATGCGTTCTTTCAAATCCTAAACACTGGAGTTATAAGGAAGATAATCCCTAGTCAACCCCTTCGAGCCAAAGAAGTAGAAGTTTTTTTTTTGTTTTAACACAAATTGAAACCTTTAATCAAAACCTAGGGCAGGGTATGCTCTCAGTTAATTCAAACGCGCATTAAGCCGCAAACTCTCATTTCGTAATACAACGAATGACATCAAAAACATTCCTCTGGGATCAAAAGGCGGTGATGGTTCCTTATCACATAGGAAGTCATTATCTCTCAAGAGAAGAAAATCCCACTAAGTCAAAACCTACAAAGGAGACTTAAAGAGAAAAAAACTGGGGCATCCCGCTGACTGTAATCTTAAAGCAAGAACAATCAGGAAAAAATTAGGGATAACAAATCAAAGGAAAGAGGTCATTACAAATCCTCAACAAAATAAAAAAAATCTTGCAAAAATGACTTCCTTCCAACAAACTCAACTTGTTTGAAACATCACCAAAACAACATTCCAGACTCAATTGGAGTTCAAAACGCACAATTAACTGAGTTTAGGACTGAAGAACATTACGAAGAACGGGCGGGTACAAATACACTTTGAGCCTTTATCCTTTGCTTCTTAAACCGTGAACCAAGCCACGTCACAACCCTTCAAAAGTCCTAATTGAATCATGGGTTAGTTCGAAAGCATACTGTTATAAAAGGTATCCTGACTCCTGTAGGGCTTTACTCAAAATCCTGAGTTGATTTTTTCTTTACTTGCTAAAAACGCATTTTTTAAAAACTTCAAGCCAAGCATAAATTTTTCATTACTTGAATATCACTGTTTGCATATGGCTATTTGTTTTGACAACGGAGAAATTCACACAATGAGTGTCCAGTGAACGAAAGCTCTCTCAATGAACAAAATCAATTCAAGAAGGATGACACTCCTCCTATTAACAGGGGGACATGACATGTCATTGTCCAGCACATCAGGGGCAGGTCTCCATCTCGATTACTTGGGATATTAAACACCAATATCGGAAATGTGTTACGTATATTCAAACATTTCCTGGAAAAGCCGCAAACACTCGCTACTAGGGGCAATGACAAATCTCCCCAAAGTCCTTCTCATAGGATGATTTCCCAGCGAAGAGTTTAATCTCTGAAAACCTCCCCCTAGCTTGAGTTTGTCTCTCTGACTATTTTACAAATTGAAGGACCACAAATCCTCATTCCTTGTAGACTACTCTACAATCCCCAGAATAAGATTTTTCATAGAGTTTTTATTACGCCCGACAGAATAAAAGACTCCCGTCATTAATCCCCAGCAGAAACCATCCAGTTTCTCCAAATTCCACAACAAGTTATCTTGAAGTCTGAAAAGCAACCAGATAACAGTTAACTTTTGTTTCTCCCCAACCTAGGATAATTCCCAGTAGAGTGGCAGACAACCCAAACTTCTGAACTTTTTAAAAACAAGAATAAGATTTTTCCCCACAGAGTTTTCATTGCTCCCCAATAGAATGAAGATTCTCATTCTTAACTCCCAACAGAAGTCATCAAAGTTCTCTGGATTCCCCAAGCAGTTTTTTCAAGCAGTATATGGCATTACTCTCGCAACAGAATTTGTGTCAATACTCCAACTTCAAGACGTGAAGGATCACTATATCCCCAGAGAAGTCTCCAAGGATTTCTTATCCTCACCAGTAAATTATTTATTTTACTCAGTAATACAACAAATCAGCTTACATGCGCATACATTACATCCATAAATCATAAACATTGATAAAGTACATATATTGCATCATACATTTCATGCAACATAACTTTGTGCTTCAACTAACATTTTACCCTTTTCAGGATAAGGTTAACAACTACCATTAACAATATTCAAAGATTCTAGAGATAGTTCAGATACGCTCTAGAGATGAATGACATTCTGATACTTATTCCAGATTCCTTTTGATGCAGTTCAGATACGCACCAGATATGGATGCCATCCTGATACTAATTCAGTTTCCTTCTAGAGATAGTTCAAATACGCTCCAGATATGGATGACATTCTGATACTTATTTCAGATTCCTTTTGATGCAGTTCAGATACGCACCAGATACGGATGCCATCCTGATACTCATTCAGTTTCCTTCTAGAGATAGTTCAGATACGCTCCAGATATGGATGACATTCTGATACTTATTCCAGATTCCTTTTGATGCAGTTTAGATACGCACGAGATACGGATGCCATCCTGATACTCATTCAGTTTCCTTCTAGAGATAGTTCATATGCGCTCCAGATATGGATGACATTCTGATACTTATTCCAGATTCCTTTTGATGCAGTTCAGATACGCACCAGATACGGATGCCATCATGATACTCATTTAGTTTCATTCTAGAGATAGTTCAGATACGCTCCATAGATGGATGACATTCTGATACTTATTCCAGATTCCTTTTGATGCAGTTCAAATATGCACCATATACTGATGCCATCCTGATACTCATTCAGTTTCCTTCTAGAGATAGTTCAAATACGCTCCAGATATGGATGACATTCTGATACTTATTCCAGATTCCTTTTGATGCAATTCAGATACGCACCAGATACAGATGCCATCCTGATACTCATTCAGTTTCCTTCTAGAGATAGTTCAGATACGCTCCAGATATAGATGACATTCTGATACTTATTCCATATTCCTTTTGATGTAGTTCAGATACACACCAGATACGGATGCCATCCTGATACTCATTCAGTTTCCTTCTAGAGATAGTTCAGATACGCTGCAGATATGGATGACATTCTGATACTTATTCCAGATTCCTTTTGATGCAATTCAGATATGCACCAGATACAAATGCCATCATGATACTCATTCAGTTTCCTTCTAGAGATAGTTCTGATACGCTCCAGAGATGGATGACATTCTGATACTTATTCCAGATTCCTTTTGATGTAGTTCAGATACGCACCAGATATGGATGCCATCCTAATATTCATTCAGTTTCCTTCTAGAGATAGTTCAGATACGCTCCAGATATGGATGACATTCTGATACTTATTCCATATTCCTTTTGATGCAGTTCAGATACGCTTCAGATATGGGTGACATTCTGATACTTATTCCAGATTCTTTTTGATGCAGTTCAGATACGCACCAGATACGAATGCCATCCTGATACTCATTCAGTTTCCTTCTAGAGATAGTTCAGATATGCTCCAGATATGGATGACATTCTGATACTTATTCCAGATTCCTTTTGATGCAGTTTAGATACGCACCAGACACGGATGCCATCCTAATACTCATTCAGATTCAGCTTTCAGATACAACTCACATACGTTCCAGATGTAGACACCATTCTCATACTCATTCTTTCAGCTTACAATTTATAATCAAACAAACATTCTGGGATGGCATCTACAAGCCCATCTCCAACAAGATTCTATCACCTTTCCAAATGGAATCTTTAAGCCCATTCCCTCAACCACACTTTGACGAGTGCAAATTTACGGGCACTCTAGTATCCAATCATCTTTCACCTTCGAGTCATGAACGACAAAATTCGCCAATCTAACTCTTCAGGTTCAAGAAGTTTGAACAGGGGAAACTGTTGTACCCTAAAATTTTCCCTCTCATTTATCAAGATTTTCCTCACAAGACTTCTTGGACTCAAGACAAGATTAGGGTTTGGTCAGCTCAAGACACCTCATCTTGCACTAGTAACCCAAAATTAGGGTTTGAGTTTGCACAATATTTTTGGACCACCAATGTTTCTTGTGACTTTCATACTCCATATTGGACCCCTAATATTGCTCATGATAAGTTTCAAGCCTTGAATCACATTTTTGATCAGTCAATTGGACAGTTGACCTAAAAATCAACTGTATTGGGGAAAAAGTCAACCATGGCCAATTTACAGTCAAACTTCATAATTTTTGATCCACATCAACATTTTAGACTCATATGTACCAGTTGATCAAGTTTGGATCACAAGTCCTCAAGAAATTTGATCAAATCATCAAAAGGGCAAAATGGTCAAAATTAGGGTTTTGACTGAGAAAGGGCAATTTCTGATTTTTAACCTAGCCAATGACCAATTGAGTTCAAACATGATTTCAAGGACTCAATGTCATCATCTTGACCTAATTACTTATTTCAAAAGATCTCAAGTTCATTGGATTGACAGATGAATTTTGCACTCAACTGATCAAAAGTCAATTGTACACTTAAAAGTCAAACTTTGAGTTTTTGGTCAAAATCAAGTGCCAAGGGTCATAATTCATCAAGATATGTCAAAATATGAAACTTGTTGACCAAGAAAACCAATTTTGAAAATTAGGGTTTTTGAATTTGAAAATTTTCATAACTTAGAATTTTTCTAAGTATGGAAATTTTCTTATTTGTTCCCAACTTTTCACCATTTTTTCACCACGATGCAATTTGATTCAAAGAAAACTTCCAACATGAAAGTTGTATTCCTCCATGAAATCTACAAAGTTTATTTACAAACTTTTCCCAAAATATGCCTGGATCTCAAGTTATGAATTTGTGAACATAGGTCCATGAACTAAATAACTTAGTGAAAATTTTCCCTAATTTAGGCAGGTTTTTGACCCAACTTTATGGACATTTTTCACCTAGTTCCAAGAGGTATCTCAAAATGAATTTCAAATATGGATGATAGAGCACATTGCAAGCATTCTAAAATGTCCAAGAACTCTCCAAGATCATTTGTGGTTAGGGAGAATCGAAGAAGAGAAATTGGCATTTTATCACTTGTGTTCATGCCATTTTCACAAAGTATCAAGTTGCAAATCTGATCTTGGATGCTTGTACCTTGCATTACAGGTCCTAAAATCATTCTACACTCTATAATTAAATGCAAACTCAGAGGATAAGGGCTTTATCTTTGCTTTTGGAGCATTGTACAAGAGATTTTTCCATTTTAAGTATAAAGGTTACAATGCCATTTTCATAAAGTGAGTTTTTGTAACTTTATCAATCTTGAGCCTTGGAGCTGTCCCTTTGGTGCAGGAAATCTCCACATATCTTAAGCAATTTGTACAAGCCCTTCACAGCCCTCAAACTAGCCAGTACAAGCATGTTTAGTATGGTCACTTCACTTTTCTTCAAAAGCAAGAAAAGTTGCAAAAGTCCAAAGGCTTGCACATCTGATGAAGAGTGGACTTTGTATCCATTCTATACATATTCAAAAACTTGTCACAACTTAGAATACGAAGGCATTGCATCCAAAACTCTCCCAAACACAAAAACATCATTTTTCTGCCCAAACATTGCAGTTCTGCAAAATCATTGCCAACTTCATTTTTGCTCGTGCGTTTTATGGATTGAAATTTGAAACACTTCATACACATCCTACCAATGCTATCCAAGCCCTTGCCCTGCATCTGTAAGCCCTGTTTCAGCCATTTCCATTTTCAAATTTGGAGGTTGCAGCTTGACTTCTACAGGGATTTTTGGCCATCCACAAAGCAAGCTAGGTATTGGAATAGTTTGAAGGAAGTTCAAGGAAGCCCACACGATCCTCAGGCCTCACTCAAAGTCCCCACATTGTCATATCCAAATCCAGTTGAAGGAGGTTGTTTTCTCAAACTCTATCTCTGTATTTAGGCATCCTCAAGCCACGATTTGTGAAGCAAAAATGTAGTCCTTAACATGGTGAAGCTGTACATATGCATACTTTCCATTTATATTAACTGAGTTAAGAGAATTTGAAGCTTGAAGTTGCTGAAAAAACTAGGTCATGATTTAGGACCATTAAAATTCTCCCTGATTTTTGAGAGTTAGGTTGCAAATTTTATATCATTGGAATCGTGAGATTAAATGCTACATGTTTTATGTTTTGAGTTTTTGTTTTTGTGCAAGCATCTGAGAGTTACAGGTTGAAGCATATCCGTGCGCACAGAGATGGCTGGAGCACATGGATGACTTTCCCTGGGCCTTTGGCGCGCCTGGGACTTCTGTTTTGATTTTCACACCCCCCTGACCACTATTTGCACCCCTCTGATTCTTATTTTATATTTTTTGCACTTTTCTTTATATTTTCATGTTTATTGCTTTTAATCCTTTTTTTTCTGAACTTTAAAAATCCTAAAAAATAATTAAATATTTTTTTGCAATTTTATTTTATTTTTATTATTTTTTCACATGGAAAATAATTTGTTTAAATAAATAGATCTTATTTTCTTATAATAAATTGTAAATACATTTAAAAATACTATACATTTTTATTTTATTATTTTACACATAAAATATTCATTTTCTCATACATATTTAATATTGACATATAATATTATTTATTATTTTCTTGTACAAAAATGGACAAAATAAATAATAGGAAACATATATTTCTTTTAATCAAAAATTAGGGTTTCCCCCTTTCAAAAATAATAATATTATTTTTCCTTATTTTCTAGGGTTAATTAATTTTATTTTCTCATACCTTAATCAAATATAAAACATTTTACATAACATTTTTATGGCATTTTAAATATTTGTATATTTATTTAATGCACACAATATTCAATTGGGTTGTAATAATATTTTTAGGGTTTATTTTGTGAATATCCCCATTCAAAAAACTTGTATCCCCCACCCCCTAAATATTGTAATAGTGTAGGATTTTACATTTCCGCGTTTTTATTGCTTTCAAATGTAAATGCTAGCAATTAGGATATGTATGGCAAGATAAAATCAACGAAATAGAAAAGCCTAATTCAAGATAAAATCATGCATGCAATCAAACACACTTGCACACAAGCACCCTTAGGGTTTCACCCACTTGGTTGCCTAAATTTAAATGGCCATGTTACACATGCGAAGTATCTTGGCAAAACAAAACAATTATAAGATCATAGTCCCTCGATGACGCTATCAAAAAGTTGCCTAAACAAATGATCTTGGTCCCTCTAAAAATGCTAAGATACTTGGCAACATTGCTATCATGGTCATACGATGACCCACGCCCATCCTTTTTAACATCCAAAGATAGGGTTGCCTACCAAATCAATGGTAAGTCAACAATGTCAAAGGAATAAAAATGTACAAGAAAGACATTTGAGTAGGTAGATAGCTTCTACGTTACTTGCTCCATTTCAAAAAAATACTTGCTCTTTTAAAAAACAAACACACACACACATTTCAAAACATTTCCAAACAACTTTCAAAACATTGAAACATTTTTCAAAAGACAAACATCTTTTTATATATTCTTACCAACGAGAATCATTACAAAGATTGCCTAAACGAAAGGCCTCTTTTTCAAAATACTTTCAAAATCACACCAAACACAAAGCACCATTTCAAACAATTTCAAAGCAAAGCAAGTGATCTAAGCAAGTAACTAAGAGCCCATGGAAAACCATGGATGAAAAGGGTTCTAGCACCTTCCCTTTTCATAATCTACCCCCCGAACTCAAGAAAACATCTCAAAGGTCTTTCCTGTGCTTTTTTACCTTTCCTTTTGGATAAAATAAAAGTCGGTGGTGACTCTTGCTAAAACGCGACATTTGCGACAAGAATGCAAAACCTCAAGTTAGTTCTCCCACCGTATCACAGGGTTGATCATTATTCCCCAAGGAAAGTCTTCAGATCATCAAAAGTTAAGAATTTGCCAAATTAGGGTTTTACTTAGGAGAAGTCAACTGAATGTTGACCATGCATAACTTTCACACGCTTCATCAACTTTTCCCCAACCAAAGACCATTTTAAAGAAAATTCAATTCACTACAACTTTGCTTTTATTATCGAGTCCAAAAGATGCTTCATTTGGAAGATATGATCTCATACTTTATAGGTCATTTTAAAAAAGTCAACAAAAGACACTTTTTGTCAAGGCAACTTACATCAAGATAATGTCTCCAAATGCAAAAATGATTAAATAGAAAGTGTATAGGACATCTTGGGATTTCTAAAAAGTCCCAGATCATCTCCAAAAGGTTCAAAATTGAGCAAGTTATGAGTTGCACAATTTGGGGAATTATGAAGGAATTCATGAATTTCAAGTTGGCCAATTTTGAACTTTTAGACCAATAGACCTAATTTTTTAGAATCATACATGTTCATGATATGTTATAGGACCCCTAAAACCATTCCCTTATTTTTCATTATTTTTATTTATTTTATTTGAAATTTTTTTCATTTAAAACAAATTAAATCAAGAACAAAGTGTAAAGCAAATGGGCTTAGGCGTATGATTGGACTTATGGGTCAAGATTGAAGCCTAAATTTCATGCAAACACCGGCAAAGGAGTCCAGGTTCAATACATGTCAAGAATGGAAAGGATTTCACAAGTTTGGAAACATTTTAATGTGTTTTATCTTGTTTTGAAAAGGGCCTTAATGCCTTGATTCTTACCTTACTTGTTTTCTATCCTCTCACTCCTCTATATATACCATACTCTGAAAGCTACAAAGGATGAAAAAAATCATTGCCAAGAGCACAAAAAAATCATTGCCTAAGAGAGAGCTCGAAATTCACAAAAATTCCAAGAAGTTGTAAAACTCATAACCCAAGTTCCAGCTTCTCTCACTCAAAACCAGTGACTCCCTCATAGTTATGAGACCCATAGGAGGCGATCCATATCATTACCCAACCCCCACGCGTCTCATAATCTCTTCATACCGTCCCTTCGATTTGGCAAAATTTTGATTTCGAATCTCTTTGATTTCGTAATTTGAATCATTTTTATGGATATATTCTTATTACTATTGATGTTTTGAGCAAGTCTAACGTTACATGCAAGCATGAAGGCAGAAATAACATGATACCATTGTTAGAGCATCAAGAACGTTTGGTTTCAGATCTCAGGATATGGGACGATCTAGACAAAAATAAGCTCAAATTAGGAATCAGGACATTTTCTTTTTTTAATATTTATGTTGTCTTATTAACTTTTTTTTAAATAATTAACTCAATCATAAAAATATCATAAAATTAAAAATCCAAAAAAAATTAGATTTAATTTTAATCAATAATCACTTCATTTTTTTAATTAAAATCAATTAGACATTAGATTTTTTTATTATCGTTAACTTAATTTTCTTAAATCAATTAAAAAAATAATAAACAAAAAAATCGTAAAATTGAAATCACAAAAAAAAAAGATTTAGGTTTTTTTAGATTAAAATTAATTTTTGACAAATTTATTTTAATCCCATTTTAATGTTTATTTCATAATTAATTTGTAATTAATTTAGACTTTTTTTTAAATATTAAGATCAAATCACAAAAATACCATAAGTATTTAGGTTTTTCTTTTTAGGATATTTAATTTTCTTACTAAATAATCTTTCCTATTATTTTCTATTTATTTACTATTTTAGAAATAAATGTATAGGTCGCACATATGATTTTGTAATAGTTAGTTTATCTTTTTCGCACTTTCTTTCTAAATATTTTAATTGCTCATGGGATGTAATAGTTTAGGATTTACATTCCCGCACTTTTACTTTCCGCACCTCTGTATATTCATATATATTACTGTTAGTAATTAGGTCGTGTATGGCAAGATAAAAAAAACATTAGCAAACTTAACACTCAAGATAAATAACTGAAACACAACACACTCGCACACGCACACCTCTAAGGTACCTCCACTTGTTGCCTTCGGATAAATAAACAGTCACGACTCTCGAACGTAAAAGATTTTAGTGGTAGCCCTTTGGTTTAAAGATCATAAGTCCCTCGATGACCCTTTCGATGTTGCCTCGGTATATGATCTTAAAACCTTAGGGTAATTACTAAAGTATCTTACTAGTTGCTTTCGTGACTGTACGATGACCCTCGCCCATCCCTAAAAAATCCAACGATAGAGATACCTACACACTAATAGTAGGATAGCGCTATCTAAAATAAATGAGGAAAAGAACAAAAATATTTCGAGTAGGTAGATAGCTCATAGTTGCTTGCTCATACAAACAAATAAAACAATTTTTCACACATACACAAAACTCTTATCTAAAAATTTTTCAAAGAGAAAAAAAACACTTTGTATACGTTCTCGCCAAAATGAGAAACATTACAAAGTTTGCCGCACTAAGGCATCTTTTCAAAATATCTTCAAAACACACTTACACAAAAAAGAATTTTCAAAGCGAGCTAGCAATTAAGAGCCCGTAGATAACTATGGATGAAAAGGGTTCTAACACCTTTCCTTTCCATAACCTACCCCCCTTACTCAGAAAATAATCTTGAAAGGTATATCCTATCCTTTTCACCCTTTCTTTTGTTGGATAAAAGAAAAGTCGGTGGCGACTCTTGCTAACTGCAACATTTGCGATAAAATGAAAAACCAGTAAAGTAAGTTCTACCACCGTATTACAGCCCCCCCCCATCATACAGACCAATTCTAGTCACGCCATTATAGTTCAACCTAATTATTTTCTCTTTATTTCACCTGTTTTCATTCGAGCGTAATTACATTAAGCCCTTTATCTTTACACACACATAGTAGAGTATTCAGTTAGTGAATATGATCCTTTTAAGCACGAGGTTCTGGAACATATATGTGGTAACCTCCTTTAATTCTCCCAATTGCAAGTTATGGAGGATCAGACCGTGGTCCTCCCTACCAAGTTCAGTACCAGACACCTCTGAACCAACCAACAACGGGTTTCTTTGTTATAATTTGTAGGTTCCACATCTGTTTGATTAAGTGTCCGGGTGAGGGTCGTCTAACTTAATTGGTGCATTCCCTGTTTTCAAATAGTAAAGCATGTAACTTTTTTAAATACTTAGGATCATTCACTTATATTCATCGACTCCCTACATAGTTTATGTTTACGACGGTGCTGACTGCTAAATAAACTACTCGGGGTTACTTTAAAACTAAAACTTAAGGTTTCGGTATAAAAGGTACTGAAATCGATCTAGCGTAATTTGGAGATTTAGAGTGTTACAACGATATCCATCTTGTTTCTGTTTTACACAAAATTATCATATATCTTAAAAGTGAGCAACCTGTATGCTTTTCGAATGCGTCAAGTTATGCAAGTAACTCAATTTTTTTTGTTATGGCTCAAGAAAGTTGGGAAATTAGATAATAGAGGAAAATTTTGCATATAAGAACTCGAAAGTACATAGATGTTTTAATTAAGGGAAATACAAGCGAGAATGTAAATTTACTTAGAAAGTGGTAAAGTGTTTCCCAACTTCCCTAAGCTTGAACTAAGCAGTGTCCCAATGCTATTAAACAAAGAGGAAATGTGAAAAGAAACAAATGTGACCTACTCCTGCTCATTGTCACGTCCTCTTCCTCGCCCTCTTTCTCGTCCACGTCCATCCCGTCCAGCCAGAGGATGAGGCATACCGACATGGTACAAATATTCCTAAAAGTCATCCATGCGTGTGGTTAAAGCCGCCATTTCCAAGGTCATTCTTGCAGCCCAACGCTCATTCCTTTCATCATATTCTTGCTTCTGAGTTTGAATAGCTTTCATGAGTTACTTCATCGCATTTTGATTATTTTTCATAGCTTGCATCCTTATCTTGTCGCATAATGGCAACCATAATGTCATCATTGGTGGTCGGTGCTCTTTCGTGTCTTCTTTGAATTCTCGTGAGCGTGGTTGCCACATTTTTAAAAGGAGCTTGTGTTGTAGTTTGTTGGTCAGTGTCCCCTTGTTCCATTTCTCAATCCATCTCATCAGCCTGAGCATTAAATTGGTCATTTTTCACATTACCCCCAAGTGCAGGAGCAGTAAGATCATAAAGCCACTTTTCCATATTTGTTACATCTGTGAGTACAATGTTGGGGCAAATGATACATGGAACTACTTTGTTACGCACCATGAGATTATACCTTCCATCTCCTCTAACCTTAATCAGGTGTCCAGCTCGACAATTGTCAATGTCAATAAAATTGGGTAGTAGTGGAGGCAGATTTGCTAGTTTGTCTTCCAGGTGTAGGCCAAGTGCTATAGAGGTAACTAGACCTCTAATGCAGAAAGGTGTACACCCTCTTGCACACAAAGATTGGATATGTGTCAGGAGGAATGAACTGGCATTGATCTTTTGATTAGGGGTGATGGTGCGTTGAAAGAGAAACAATTATTTGGAATTTGCCTTGTTGTTGTTGATCCTCCCAAAAATTGTGTTGGATATAACACAGTGAAAGTACCGGATTTCCAGATTATGTATAGAGGAGGCATAAAGTCCCTCCCAACTAGTAGGTTTCTCATCAGAAATAGCTTCCCAAATTTGGAAGGTTGTAGATGCCTAGTATGACTCTGGAGGGATTCAATAGTATACCTCCCCATCACGGGGGAAGTGGAGCAAATCACTCAGAGCTGCTTGAGTTATAGAATATTCATCATTAAACATTCTGAAAGTTATTGTTCCAGCTAGGTGCAGGTTTTCATCGTATGGTGGGTTGTAGGAGAACAAACTCAGGAATTCCAATGTTAATGACTCATATGTGGGAAGATTTTGCATGCAGACGTATGCTAGATCTGAATTCCTAAGTAAGTATCACACACTATCAAGCAGTCCCAATTTACACAGACATTCAATATCAATATACTGTGTAGGGATGACAGGGAGCTGATAGAATTTAAGATATTGAGCTCTCTGGTGTTCTCCGGCTTCTCTAATTTGAAATGTTATCCCTGAAAGGTCGGTTTCTAGCCTTGGGTTCTTGTGTTCCATAGTTGAATCAGAGATGGAAGATGGTTGGTGATTTGATAGAGAGTTAATGCGTTCGAAATTGAGGGTTTCGGATGGAAGAGGGTTTTGGTAGTGTATAAGTAAATAAAAATAAAGAGGGTAATGTATGGAAAATAGTGAGGTTTGATGATATCGATAATGGAAGGAGTGGGATGGGTAGTGGATTTTTAATTGAGTTAAGTGAGAGTTGAAGAAAAAGAGAATAAGGGAAATAAAGAGGTTTTCTGTGTTAAAACAGAAACCGCTTTGTTTTACTCTGCACCGAGGGGCACAAAATCCATGTCGGGCAGGACAACTTTGGAGCGTGACGATCGTTACGCTTGTGTGGCGAGCGGCACGAAGTGAAAGAAAGACAATAAAATTTGTAATTCTTTCTTCCCGACTTCACAATAATTAAACATATATATACTAATTCTTGCAGGAATTTAAGTACGTATGTATATATAATGGATTGAAAATATTAAAGCACATGATATATATGTAAACATCATAATAAAGCAAAGTGTTTAACTGGTTCTGAAATGTAATAAGAATTCCAAATAGTAAGTGAAGGAAAAATAAAACAAGACATATCTCAAAATAAATGACAAGTAAAAATCTACCTTAAGAATTAAAAAACAGAAAACAATGAAAATCATAAATTAATTTGTCTTCTCTCCCCCCCCCCCCCCCCCCCCCCCCACACACTTAAACAAAATAGTGTCCTCAATGTTTAAATGTTAGAGAAATACATGTAGTAAGTTCTAAACAAAATTAGCCACTTTGATTAGTTGGAAGAGTAGTTTAGTAGATATGATGATATAAATGATCCAACTCTTCTGTCACTACGTCCATAAAAGAATGAAAGTCGATCCGCAAAGTAATGAAGTCCTCTCTCAAACAATAAAGCTCAAATTGAAGAGCAGCGAAAGAAGTAGCTTGGTCAATGGAGGGAAGTGGAGTAGCAATCGGAGCAGCAGAGGTGCTTGAGTCATCATGATCGGGAGATGGATAATGGTGATAAAATGGAGGGGTTTCTGGGTCGGTTTCCACATTGGATAAGAAGGAATCATGGTGGTCATAGATTTGGGGTGTCTCAGGAGTAGCTGGTGGTGAATTTTGTGGTTCAGCCCAATCATATAACCAATTGTTTTGGTCATAAATTCTAGTCCTAGGGTTAGGAAAGGTGAAAAGAGGCATTAACTGATTGTTAATGAGAAGTTCAAAGGTAGTCGAGCCTAGGTTCCTAATAATTCCTCTATTTAAACAGAATTGTATGTTCATGGGTTGGAATCTACCTAGAGGGGAAATATTGAGCAGTGATTTTCCCAAGTCGATAGCATTTGAAATCATGGTCATTAGGCCTCTTACTAGGACTGGTTCATGGGTAGCTCTGCAAGATGGTGAAAATTGGCTATCATAAAGGTAACACCATTAACATGACGATTTTGGGATGCATAGAACATTATGAAAAGTTAGGCTCTTGATACAGAGGTAACGTTCTCTTTCTTTCCAAAAAGGGTATGCACTAAGATCTTATGAATGTACCAGAAGGCGGGGTTATGAATATTTTTAGAGTACATGTCATTAGATTCATGGATGCTAATACCGGTAATACTACCCCAGAAGTAGTCAAGTTCATTCACATCAAAGAGTTCCTCTTGGATTATGGTGAAGGTATCAAGGCCATGTGGGAATCCTAAAAGTTTGGCCATTTCTCTATGGTTATAGGCATAATCAATCCGAAACATCCTAAAGCTAATTAATCCCATGTTAACCCTTAGACCATGGTTAGGAAAATAGACAAGAGAGCTCATAAATTATAGGGTTAACCTACGGTAAGAACTAAATCTTCTTCTTATGGAAGAGGTATCCCAACCTATTTGATTCAATAGAAACAAGACACTGTCTCTAACCTCTAGTATGGCCATGGCAGGTCCATCTGGGTAGATACTCATTTCCATCTCCCTTTCAGCTAATGACTTAAAATGCCTCCGCTTCTGAAAGTAATTCCCATCGTGTCAACTGGGTTCATCATGGGTTAGTGTAGTTAGCTAAAGTTAAGTTAGCCTGAAGTAGGTTGACAATTAGAATTAAGTTAGTAGTGGGTAATAGTAGAGAAACAATACAACATAATTTATAAAAATAGAAATAGGAAAGAAAAAAAGTAAGAAAATGAAAAAAACAAAAAATAGTAAATAAAAAAGAAAAGACTAGAAAGTTTGTTGTCTCCCAACAAGCGCTTTGTTTTAAGTCGTAAGCTCGACATAGCAGGAGATTAATCTAATGAGTGAGACGGCAACTCATCAAGCTTAAATGTTGTGGAATATTCCTTATTGTCAATGCAATAATAATCCTTTAAACGTTGTCCGTTTATGATAAAAGGCTCACCAGACATTCCTCTAATTTCTATTGCAGCATTTTGAAAAACCTTAGTGACTTCGAAGGGACCAGGCCATCTAGAGCGAGGTTTTCGCGGAAATAGTTTAAGTATAGAATTAAATAGAAGTACTATATCTCCCTCATTCAATTCCTTCCTAGATATGCATTTCTCATGCCAATTTTTAGTTCTTTCCTTGTAAATTCGGGCATTCTCGTAAGCGTATAATCTAAGTTCTTCAAGTTCATGAATATCTAGGATTTTTTTTCTCACCTGCGGCAGTGTAATTCAAATTAAGGGTCTTAATGGCCCAATAAGCTTTATGTTCAATTTCTACCGGCAGATGGCATGATTTTTCATAGACTAATTTAAATGGCGTGGTTCTGATTGGAGTTTTGTAGGTTGTCCTATATGCCCATAGAGCTTTGTGTAAGTTAGACGACCAATCTTTCCTAGAGGTTGCTACCGTTTTTTCTAAGATTTGCTTAATCTCTCTGTTGGAGACCTCTACTTTCCCACTTGTTTATGGATGATAAGGTGTTGCGACACGATATCGAACTCCATACTTCACTAATAATTTTTCGAAGATTTTGGAAATGAAATGGGAGCCACCACTACTGATGATGAGTCTCGATACACCAAATTTTAGGAAGATTATATTCTTGAAAATCATGGTAACTACTCATGCGTCATTTGTTGGAGAAGCTACAACCTCGGACCGTTTTGAAACATAGTCAACAACAACGAGTATGTAGTTATTGACAAAGGAAGACAGGAAGGGTCCCATGAAGTCAATTCCCCATACATCAAAGACTTCAACTTCTAGAACTCCCTTTTGAGACATCTCGTCTCGTCTAGAGATCTTTCCAATGCATTGGAATTGGTCGTAATTTTTAACCGTGATATGGACATCTTTCCATAGATTAGGCCAATAAAGGCCAACTTGTAAGATTTTAGCGCATGTCTTTGAAGTGCTTGTATGGCCTCCATAGGGAGCAGCGTGACAGTGGAAAATTATGTTTTCTATTTCATCTTCGGGAACACATCGATGTAAAATACCATCGACACTTCTCTTTAAAAGAAACGGCTTATCCCAATAATATTGTTTAAGATCAGGAAAGAACTTCTTCTTTTGTTGATAAGATATATCTGGTGGAAGCACTCCAGCAGCTAAGTAGTTGAAAAAATCGGCATACCATGGCAGTATGGTTTTAGTGTAGACTGCTTCCAAGACTTCATTTGTCTTTATGTCTTCATAACTTATAGGGTAGTCAACTGTAATTCTTTCCAATTATAATTGGGCTACAAGGCATTCAAAAGGAAAATCATCATTGATAGGTACTTGATCTGGTTTGATTCCTTCTGTTCTGGATAGGTGGTCAACTACTATATTCTCAGTGCCTTTCTTGTCCTTGATTTCTAAATCAAACTCTTGTAGATGTAAGATCCACCTTAGTAATCTTGGTTTGGCGTCTTTCTTACTTAAGAGGTACCTGATTGCAGTGTGATCGGTATAGATAATTATTCGTGCTCCTACTAAGTAAGAACATAATTTATCCAAAGTGAACACAACAACTAATAGTTCTTTTTCTGTGGTGGCGTAGTTCGTCTGTGCAGGACCTAGAGTTCTACTTGCGTAATATATTACATGAAGCTTTTTATCCCTTCCTTATCCTAGAACCGCGCCTATGGTGTAGTCACTAGCATTACACAATATCTCAAATGGTTCATTCCAATCAGGAGGTTGCATAATATGTGCCGAGATTATTGCTTTTTTAAGTGTTGTAAATGCGTTTAAGCATTTGTCGGTGAAAATGAATTGAGCATCTTTCATTAGCAGTTCGGTTAGGGGTTTGGTTATTTTAGAGAAGTCTCTAATCAAACATCGATAAAAAATAGCGTGTCCTAGAAAACTTCGTATTTCTCTAACAGTTTTGGGCGGTTGAATATTTTCTATTACTTCAATCTTTGCTTTATCTACTTCAATTCTCTTATCGGATACGATGTATCCTAGGACAATTCCTTGTCGGACCATGAAGTGGCATTTTTCCCAATATAGCACGAGGTTGACACTTACGCATATTTTTAGTACCATTTGAAGGTTTGATAAACATCCTTCAAAACTCTCTACACAGGCGAAGAAGTCATCCATAAAAAATTCCATCATATCATCTAGAAAATCAGAAAAAATGGACATCATGCATCTCTGGAATATTGCAGGGGCATTACACAATCCGAATGTCATTCGTTGATAAGTGAAAGTACCATAAGGGCAAGTGAAGGTTGTATATTCTTGGTCGTTGGGATGAATAGGAATTTGGAAGAATCCTAAATAGTCATCTAAATAGCAGAAATGGGAGTGTTTAGCTAATCGTTCAAGCATTTTATCAATAAAGGGTAAAGGAAAATGATCTTTACGAGTGGCTTTGTTTTGTTTTCTAGTGATGCATATTCTCCCCCCAATTTGAGTTCGTTGTGCTACAAATTCTCCCTTAGCGTTGCTGAGAACTGTAAGACCTCCCTTCTTAGGTAGGACATGTACTGGGCTAACCCATTTACTGTCAGATATTGGATATATGATTCCTTCTTATAATAGCTTTTCTACTTATTTTTTAACTACATAGCTCAAAATAGGATTAATTCTTCTCTGATGTTCCCTAGAGGTCTTACAGTCTCCCTCAAGCATAATACGGTGCATGCAGATATATGGACTTATTCCTTTTAGATATGAGATGTTATAACCTAAAGCGGTTGGGTATTTTCTTAGGAAATGTAATAATTTTTCAGTTTCTATTTGTCCTACGTTTGCGTTGACTATAACTGGTTGTTCAAGTTTTGTGTCTAGGAATTCATACCTTAGGTCTTTGGGTAGTGTTTTGAGTTCTATAGCTGGCTTCTTTGGACAAGGCATAGAATCAGGAGTTAGTGCTAGGCATTAACCCAGATTTTCATCTTGATATTCACGGCGCCAATTATCGTCTTAAAAAATTGGTGGTATAGGAATCTTCAATACTTCTGAATAAGTGGTTTGCTTTTTTTCTATTTCTTTTATGCATTCATCGATTACATCTAAGAAACAGCATGAATCATCGATGGTTAGTGCCTTAAAGAATTTAGACAAGATGAATTCAACTTTTTCTTCATCGACTTTGAAAGTTAATTTTCCGTTTTTAACATCTATGATGGCTCCTGCAGTGGCTAGGAATGGTCTACCTCATATAATAGGAATATTGGAATCTTCCTTAATGTCCATGATTATGAAATCAGTGGGGATATAGAATTGTCATATACGTACAGGAACATTTTCTTACATGCCTAAAGGAAATTTCACCGATCGATCCGCTAATTGTATGCACATCTTTATTAGTCTTAGTTCTCCCATGTTGAGTCTTTTGCAAATTGATAAGGGCATCAGACTAATATTGGCTTCTAAATCTCATAGTGCCTTGTTTATCACAAACTTTTTGATTATGCAAGATATGGAAAAAATACTCGGGTGTTTCAGTTTAGGAGGCATGTTGTTTTGGGTTATAGCACTGCATTCAACAGTGAGCATAATAATTTAATTATCCTCAAGATTTTTCTTATTGGACAAGATTTCTTTAAGAAATTTAGCATAGGAGGGCATTTGTGTGATAGCTTCTGCGAAAGGTATGGTAATGTTAAGTTGTTTCAGAAGTTCCACAAATTTCTTAAACTGCCCTACATTTTTAGACTTAGCAAATCTTTGAGGATATGAGATAGGTGGTTTATAGGGTGGCGGAGGCACATAATGTTCTTCTTTTTCTACGACCTCTTCACCGTCACCTTCATTTTCTCTTTCCTCCGGCTCATCTTCCTTATCAGTCTATTTACTAGGTTTTTGGTACATGACTGAATTTTCTATTCTAGGTTCAGTTGGTCCGTCTAGCTCTGTCCCACTCCGAAGTGTTATAACATTAGCATTCCCTTTTGGAGTTGGTTGGGGTTGTCCAAGAAAAGTTCCAGTTGAAGCAGCTGTAGCTGCTTGCTGTTGAGCCACTTGGGAGATTTGTGTTTCTAACATTTTGTTGTGTGTGGCAAGATCATCAACCTTATTTGCCAGTTGCTTAATTTGGTCACTATTGTGAATATTTTGATTCAGGAAATATTTATTATTTGAGCTTGGGTGGGCTATAAAGTTTTCTATCATTATTTCAATTTTGGATTTCCTATGGATATTTGGAATATTTGAGACATTTGGGGTGGCTTTCTGATATACGAGGGTGTAGTAGGAGCTTGCCTAGGTGCGTACAAGACATTATTGCTTTTGTATGAGAAGTTTGGATGGTTCTTCCAAGTAGGGTTATAGTTATTGCCATAGGGGTTCCCTTGAGCATAATTCACTTGATTAGTTAGTACTCCTGTTAAACGTGGACATTCAGGTGCAACATGCGCATGAAGTCTATATAAATCACAGGTTGGATCTAATGCAACCACGGTGGCTGCGGGAGCTGTGTTTAAGCTTTCTATCTTTTGGGTAAGGGCTTATACCTTAGCTTTAACTTGGTCTAAGCTACTAACTTCGTACATACCGCCTTTTGTTTGAGGTTTCTCCATAATGGTTCCATCACTTCCCCATTGATAATGATTTTGAGCCATACTTTCGATAAGCTGATAGGTGATAACACAAAAAATATAACATTTTCCACCCGATTTACATAGATTATATTTCCGATTCTTCGATTATTATGTCACATTTCATCTCTTTTTGTAGTATTTGCAACATATTTTAGGTACTTAGCTTTTGCAAGGCATAAATGAGAAAAGGAAGAAAAAGAATGGAAAAATGAAGAAGAAATGGCTATTAAACAGCAAAACGCAGCATTCTGTAAACAGAAGCGTGTCGCCCGCCAAAAAGGTGTTACGACCGGGACAAGCTTCGTTTTTTACCCCTCAGCATGTCTAATGTTACGACTGAGATAAATATGAATTATGTGCCCCACGTCACAATACACACCACTCTTACCATGATCCATCACAGTTATGAACCTTTCGCAACTAAAGCGCATTAAACGCATGTTCACCTGGATTTTCTCCATGCTTCTTGAACGAGAATTATGGGACATTTCCTATTTTCTCTCACCATTTGGAATGCATATATATTGAAGAAGTTACCAAAGATGGCTCTCTCTCTCTTGCACCTTGAACAATTGTTACGCAATATTACTACTTTCAATTTCACTTTCTCTATTGAGCATTATGTTATTTCTATTCTGTTTTGATATTTTCCAGTTTAGATTTCCAGCGTTAATTTTCCACTTTTCATAGTATTCCGTAAGCAATAAAAAACCCACCATCAAAGCAGTATTTTTCCACATCAGAGAAGTACTGCAACACTAGTTTATTTCTAGACTTCCATAATTTGCTTAGGATTACTTTAATTTAGTTCGAGTTATTTTTACTACAAGTCAATCCTACGGCTTGTGGAGGACACACATTGTTTGGAATTAATATCTTTGTTATTCACTTTCAGGTTCTTATTTTAATAAGCATTATTTATTTATTTCCTACCATGCATGCGTTGTTGAATTTACATTTAAATTTTATGCTGTTCTGCAATAATATTATGCCTGGCTTGATTCTCTGATATCGGTATGTAGAACTTAACCGAAAGGATTCAGTAATTAATTGGCATTATTAATTTTTACAAAAACAGTTTTCTAGTTTTAATTTCCAATTGAATATTTAATTGATTTTGTATGGAAGTAAGAGACAATCTAAGGTTAAAAACAACAGAACGGAAGTTTGAGGTTTCAACCAGATAGTGGTTATTAAAACATTAATTTAAAAAAAACAGCGGAAGCGCTTTAAAGTTAATTGGACCATATTTGTTTTCAAAAAATACTTTTGAGTTTTAAACGAAACAGCTGAAGCGCTCATTTCGAGCTTAACTGATATGATCTGATTCAATAGAACGGAAGTTTGAGACGAGGGTTTTTAAACGAATAGTTTCACCGAAACCGTGTTTTTATACTAAAAACAAACGCCAATGACTTACTGAATCCCTTCAGTTGACATAATACATACCGGTGTCCTGTTATTAATTATTAAATTTTATTTAAATCCCGATCAAACCCAAACACCCAAATTTATAATTAGCCTTAGCTTTACATAGTAACCCTAAGATAATAGTAGTTTTGACCATCAGTCTTTATAAGTTTTATATCTTTTAAAACTATGCGATAGACTGTGCACTTGCAGTCACTACACCCGATAGACCTATAAAGTCGCGATCAATAGGCATCATAGTAAGGTTTATCCATTAGTGCACCGCCAGCTGCAGCGTCAATCGTTAGTTCTGTGTTGTACAAGAGACCATTCTAAAAGGTGTGGATGATCAACCATTCTTCTAGACCGTGATGTGGACAAAGTCGCAACATGTCTTTGTATATTTCCCATGCTTCAAAAAGAGATTCGCTTTCCTTTCATTTTAAACCATTTATATTGGCTCTTAGCATAGCCGTCTTACTCGGCGGAAAATATCGCGCTAGGAAAACTTTCTTCAACTCTTCCATGTGGTAACAGAGTTGGGTGGTAGAGATTGGAGCTAAGCTCTAGATCTATCTCATAATGAGAAAGGAAAAAGATGAAGTCTTACTGCTTCAGGGCTGACACCATTTTCTTTCATCGTGTCTGCATACTGCACAAACACGGATACATGAAGGTTCAGATCGTCCGTAGGACATCCTGAAAATTGGTTTTGTTAGACCGCTTGTAATAACGAAGGTTTTAAATCGAAATCATTTCGAGCAATGGTGGGAGCAACAATATTGTTGTGAGGTTCCTCTTGCGACGGGGCATCATAATCCTTCAAAGGACGATTTTGGGGTCCTTCAACCATACTAGGTTCAGGAAGAGAATAATTGGGAAGATTGTACTTAATCTAATATTCTCTAATTCAGCATCTTATACAAACAAAACGCTCCACTTCATCGATTGGTTTCTCTAGATCTTCGCCTTGAGAGCGAGTGTTTGGCATACAATTAACGTATAAAATTAAATTAAATTTGTTGCCTTAGTCTATACTGCTTAACAAAGGATTCAAAATATTGACTAAATCAGTCTCCGACAACGGTGCCAAAAACTTGATCGCGTGACTTTAATAGTCTGTCAGGTGTAGTGACTGCAAGTGCACAGTCTAATCGAATAGTTTTAATAGATATCGAACCCATAAAGACTGATGGTCAAACTACTGTTATCTAGGGTCACTATGTAAAGCTAAGGCTAATGATAAAACTTGGATGTTGGGGTTTAAACGGGAATTAACTAAGATCTAATAATTGATAACGGGACACCAATATGTAATATATCGACTTCAGGGATTCAATAATTCATTGGCATTGTTTTGAGTATTAAAACATTGTTTAAGTGGAAACTATTAATTTAAAAAACTTTGCCTCACACTCTCGTTCTATCGATTCAGGGCATATTATTAAACTCAAATGAGCGCTCTCGTTGTGTCATTTAAAAATCTAAAAGTATTTTTTTAAAACAAATAGAGTCCAATGAATTTTAAAGCGCTCTCGCTCTATTTAAAATTATTTTTCAATTACCACTATCTGGTTAAAATCTCAAAATCTCGCTCTGTTGATTTTTCCCTAGTTTGTCTTTTACTCTCGTAACAAAACAATTTAATATTGAAGTTGGAAACCAAAACCAGAAAATTCTTTTTGTAAATATTTATGCCAATTAATTACCGAACCGTTTCGGTTTTTGACCTCACATACCGGTATCAGGATAGTTAGCCGGACATAGTTTTTTTGCGTAATAACAAAGAATAAAAACATGCATACAATAATATAATCATGATAAAATAAATAAAAAGTATTAATTAAATTTGAAGCCTGGAATAAAATACTGAAAGAATATATTGCAGTACTGCAATCCTCCACAAGTCTGCAAGATTTTGCCTTGGAATAAAATAACTTACAGAAAAATAAATAAACCAAAGCAAAGTTCTGAAAGTTGAGAAGGAAACCAATGGTGCAATACTCCTCCAGTGTAGAGAAGTATTTCTATAATGGTGATCGGTTCTCTCTTCTTAACGAATTCTAAAACGAAAACAAAAATGCTGAAATCTCTAAATTGGAATAATAATAAGCTTAGTGTGCAGAAGAAAAACAATTGTTGGAGAGGGCGCACGAGCGATAGTTTCTTTGATAACTGCCTTCCTTTTTATAGATTCAATCTATTGAATAAAAATAAGGGCAGTTACTTGATTCCCGTTCTCCGTGCATGGAGCGAAATCCGGAGGAAATGTTTTTCTTGAGAAGACTTCGTATGTAACTGAAATGACTTGTGAGTTGTGGTGAGTGGCACACATTGCATTACATGGGACACATACTTTTTCTCTGTGCTGACCGTCACGTTTTGTGTGCCGAGGGGCACACATTCAAACCTTATGCCGATCGTCAGGAAGCTATGGTGACCGTCACAGACTTCTAATATGGATTTTTTTCATTTTCTTGCTAATCTGTCATTTCTTCTTCATTTCTTCAACATTTTTCTTCCTTTTCTCATGTAGGCTTTGCAGAAAGTAAATACCTGAAACATACTAGAAATACAAACATAATGAAACATAATTAACAAAAATCAGAAACTTTATCTATGTAAATTGGGTGGAATATGCTATGACTTTTTGTGTTATCATGCGAAAACCATGACGGAGCAATCCGGAAGTGGTTGTCACACGATACTACACTCAGACGAGTTTTTCCTGAGAATGTTACTAATTACTGAGTTAAATGGGACATTGGTAATATCTGAAGGAAGGATGGAGACTCTGGGAACCTTTTAGATTCTTGTTTGGAAGGTGATAAAGTTTTAGTCCATACCTTGTGGGTAGTACCTTTGACTTCATGCTCGTGACGTCGAACCTATGAACCCCCATGGTTGTGATCTTGCGTGTGATTGTTGCATCATGCATTCATGCACCCATGGTCATTCTTTAAAACAGTTGATTCAAGGAAATTAAATTTTACTTTTTCAAATATCTCAAGTACTTTTGACCATGGATTTTGGAAGAAGAAAGACTTGGAAGTACATTTTCAAAGATCCTAAGATAGAGGAGCCGATGAGTTTGATTCCTAAGATTGAGAGCTCTATAGATTTCCAGAAGAAGTATGGAGTTGTTGCTTCTCTTATGAAGCTTAAGATGAAGGAGGGAATTCTTTCTACATTGGTCCAGTTCTATGATCCATTATGCCAGTGTTTTACTTTTCATGATTATCAGCTGATGCCCATATTGGAGGAGTATTCTTACCTATTTGGCTTACCTATTACTGATCGTGTTCCTTTCACTGGATTAGATGGAGAGCCTAATACTCATGAGATTGCTGCTATGACCATTTGAAGAAGTCTGAGATTGAGGCTACTATGACTACTAAAGGAGGAATTAGGGGTTTACCTGCTCAATTTCTATTGGAGAAAACTCGTTACTTTGCCGAGATGAAGAGTACAATTGCTTTTGAAGCTATCTTTGCTTTGCTCGCCTATGGTTTATTCTTTTTTCCTAATGTCGACAACTTTGTGGATGTTAATGCCATTAGGATCTTTATGATTGGGAATCTGGTCCCTACGCTGATAGGAGAGACTTATTATTCCATCCATCTTCGGAATTTCTATCAAGGAGGGATGATCACATGTTGCACGCAATTGTTATATCAGTGGTTTATTTCTTACTTACCTAGGTCTATTGCCTTTTGGGATACCAAGAAGGAGACTCGTTGGGCCCCGAAGATCATGGCCCCCACTCATTCTGACATTGATTGGTGTCACCAAGCTTATTATGATGTGGAGATTATTGACAACTGTGGTAGTTTCCACAATGTGCCTCTTCTTGGTACAAAGGAAGGAATTAACTACAATCCCGTTCTTGCGCATCGTCAGCTTGGATATCTAATGAGAGATATGCCAAACAACATTCATCTGAGTGGTTTCTTTATCAAAGAAGGAGAATATCACAAGGAGGATAAGAAGGAGATTGAGAAGGCTTGGCGCCATATTCATAAGAATAGTAGAAAAGATTTGGGGACCAACAGGAGTCGTTTCTTTATAACCTCATATCCATTGGGTACAAATAAGGGCAATTCAGTTTAAGATGCCTTATTTTCGTGAAGAAACTATACATGATATGTTTGTGAGGATTACTCCACCTATTTTAAGTGATATAGAAGAACTTCAGCTTGCCCTGATTAGGATCCAACAAGAGAAGGAAGCATAGAAGAATAAGTACCAGACTTTGGAGGTGTCCTACTCAACAGAATTGAAAGAGAAGGATGACTTGATTGTGATTCTTGAGAGTCGTGTTATGGAGATGGTGGAGAAACAAGAGGATTTATTTTCCTCTAGAGCTCGGACATGACCTAGTTGCTCACTTTCTGACTCTGGTGGTTAGAAAGAAGTCACCGACAAGTATGCATAAGAGAACAAGCAGTTGAAGGCTCAAATTGCAAGACTCCAAAGAAAGCGCCAGTGTATGGAGAGATCTTCATCAAGTTTGGCTCCTTAGGATTTAAGAATCCATCTTTATTCTATTGTACTTAGGATCATTGAAACTTGTACTAAAAGTTGTAATCCATTCCGAAGTTATTATATCAAAATTTTCAGTATTTCAAAATGTGTTAGTACTTTAATCTTTGAAATTTCCTATGATTCTTTGAGTTCATTGAAATAGAAATAATAATAAATAAATTATATGCATTACATATCATGCATAAATTTTCATATATTCTTGCATTTCTGTTCATACCCAGGTGTCTTACTGTGTTTCTCTACTTCGTTCAATCAGCAAGTTGTCTCATCGATACAATACTCGAGCTAATTCCAGGAAGAAAATGGAGAATCTTGAATAAGAGAATCGCGAGCTACGCGAAGAAGTTACTACTTTAGGGGATGGGATGACCAATCTGATTGCTTTGGTCGAATCTCTGGTGGTTGCTCAGAATCAGCCACCTTCTCCTCATCTGTCTCCTCATGTTCCTCAGCCACAATAGATGACTGTTATTACAGAAGTTTATTCGGTTCCGATTTTTGTTACTCCAATTAATGCTGCTAAAAACCGTATGCCTCGCGGTTATACGTGGCGAATTCCTGGGAACTTTATGCCAGAAGTTTATAATCCTGATGCTCAAGTTGCTCTGTTTGCTCAAACATCTATTGTTACTGCACCTCATATGGTTCGTGTTGCTCCTGCTGCTAGAAATGAGATTCATTATACCGCGCCTCCTTCGGTGAATGTTGTGTCGTTTATTAATGATAAAGTTTATCGTCCTATTCCTCTACCAAGTGAAAGTTTGGGCTTTTATGACCGATTAGATAACTTTTATGACCAATTCAATGAGATGCATAAGGAAATGAAGGCTCTTCGAGGGAGAGAATTATTCGGGCAGAACGTCAGTGAACTCTGTTTAGAACCTAATAGAAAAATGCCAGCAAAGTTTAAGGTGCCAGACTTAGAGAAGTATAAGGGCAAATCTTGTCCCCACGACCACATGGTAATGTATATCAGAAGGATGTTCACTCATACTGATGACCAACACTTGCTTATTCATTTCTTCCAAGATAGTTTAACTGGCGCTGCTTTAAAATGGTACATGGGATTGGACAGTAGCAACATCCGCACCTTCAATGACTTGGGTGAATCTTTTGTCAAGAAGTATAAGTATAACATGTTTATGGCACATGATTGCGATCAGTTGAGGGCGATGACTCAGAAGGATAAAGAGTCATTTAAAGAGTATGTGCAGCGTTGGTGCGAAGTTGCTGCCCAAGTGGTATCCCCTATAGGAGAACAAGAAATGACCAAGGTCTTCCTAAAAACCCTTAGTTTATTCTATTATGAAAAGATGGTTGCAAGTGCACCGAGTGATATTACTAAAATCGTGAGTATGGGTGTTCGTCTAAAAGAAGATGTCAGGGAAGGACGACTGATAAAAGATGAAGGTTCTAGTGGAAGAAGAAAATCATTATATGGGTTTTCTAAGAAGAAGGAAAGTGAAACAAATGTTGTCGTTGAGGAAAGAAAGTTTAGACTACCAAGAAGATGTCATCATTACCAACAACAATTTGCTTCCATGACTCAAGTTGTAAATGCAGCTCCAACTACTGTTTCCTATCAGAGACCAACTCCTCAAATAAATCAAGGGCAAGGTCAAAAGAGAGAAGCTTTTGACTTTATTTCGATGAGTTATGCAAAGTTATTTCTAGCTCTGATTCAAAAGAAATTGGTTAAGACTAGACCTCTTCCTGTTATACCTTCTCCTTTGCCATGATATTAAAAGGCGGATTAGACTTGTGATTTTCATCAAGGAGCCCCTTGGCATAACATTGAAAACGGCTATCTGTTGAAGTCCGAAGTACTAAATATGGTAAGATTCGGTCTCTTGTCTTTTAAAGATGTTGGTCCCAATGTAAAAGATAATCCAATGCCCAAGCATGGAGGTGGAAGTGTTGTAAATATGGTTACTGGTTGTCCCAAGGATTTCCAGATTTTTGACATCAACCTGGTCAGAGGTGATTTGGATAAGATGCATGCTGATCTCTGTGAGTTCAGTTATTATACACATGACCATGTTGGTTGTAGTATTTGGAATTCAGATATTCATGGATGTGATAAAGTGAGAGCTGATCTTCAAGAAATGATGGATGAAGGTCTTATCCATATAATCATACCAAGGGTTGAATATGAAGAAGAAATGAATATGGTTTATGGTTGCCCTAGAGAATTATGGATTTTTGATGTGAATTACATGAATGATGATCTAGTGCATTTGCATGCCACATTTTGTCAAATGAAGGCTCAGGAGGTGCATCATTATGGATCTTGTCGAGTCTTCTGTAGAGATTCCTATGGTTGTTTCGTGGTAAGGAGAGGTATTCAATTGTTTCTAGATAATGGTACCATCAGAATCACAGGAAATAGAGATGATTATGGAGTTAATATTATTGAAAACTACCATGTTGAGGATGTGTCTGATGATGAGTGCATATCTATTGGTGAGTTATTTTCTTCTGACGAGTCAGAGTCGGCAAGCGAGGATGTTTCATTTGAAAATGATTCCAAGTCTCCGAGGAAGCAGGAGTGAATGTCATTGTGCCCTGTTTTGGTGTTCCCGCTCTTGTAGATATTGAATACCACAGTAAGCTTATTGTTACTCCTATAGTTATTTGTCCGCCTGGTCTTGTTCCATATAAATCAGATAAAGTTGTTCCTTATAAATACAATTCAACTATTCTGGAAGATGGTGTGGAAATTCCTATTCAACCTTCGTCCCATGTTGAGAATATTGCTGAAGCCAGTCGGGAACTCGCAACGGTCGGGTCTTCTCCCCTACTTTTCAAGGAGATGGTGATTCTTGAAAGAAGACGTTTGAGAATGCTGAACCTAAGGAAGTGATGGGAGAACCTAGTGGAGCCGCTTTGGAAAAGGAGGTGGATGACTTGTTGGAAATTATCAAGATGAGTGATTTTAAGATTGTAGATCAATTGTTGCAAACTCCATCTAAGATTTCCATTCTAGCCTTGCTTATGAATTCTTATGCTCATCGGGAATCTCTGATAAGAGTGTTGGATCACGCTTTTATTGAGAGTGACGTGTCTCTGGATTAGTTCAGCAGTGTTGTGGAGAATATTACATCTTGTAATAATCTGATCTTTTGTGATGAAGAGTTTCCTGATGAAGGAAGAAACCATAACCTGGCTCTCCATATTTCCATGAATTATAAGAATGACTATTTGTCTAATGTGCTGATTGATAATGGGTCTGCTTTGAATTTCATACCAAGGAGTACACTCATGAAGCTTAAGTACCAGGGATCTCCCATGCGCCCAAGTGGCATCATAGTGAAAGCATTTGATGGTTCGAGGAAGTCTGTCACCGGAGAGGTAGATTTTCCTATTCACATGGGACCGCACTTTTTCCAGATTACTTTCCAGGTTATGGATATTGTCCCCGCCTATAGTTGTTTGTTGAGACGACCATGGATCCATGAAGCAGGAGTTGTTACTTCAACCTTACACCAGAAGCAGAAATTTGTTCGTGAAGGAAAGGTGGTCATTATGACAATGAGCAAGCCCTGTTGATATCCCACTTGTCTTCCTTTAACATTGTAGAAGCTAACAAAGCCACTGTTGGAACTCAGTTCCAAGCTTTATAAATTGATAATATAAGGAAGAATGAGAACTCTATCGCCTCATTTAAGGATGCACATCAGGTAGTTCAGAAAGGCCCTAACAAGGTGTGAGGGTAGGTTATTAATCCTCCTGTGAACAAGAATGGGTCCGACATTAGTTTCTCCATGAAGAGCGAAGTTATAAAGCCGAAGTCTGTTTTAAGTAAATATCAGGACATCTTTCATAGCGCAGGGTATCTCTATCGAAATACTCCAAAGATCAATGCTATTCTCGAAGATGAATCAGAGCAAGAAATGCCGAACTTCGTGACATATGGAGTCAGAGTCCAGAATTGGGTCACCGTCGATGTTCCTTCTTGCATTCATATTTCAAATTAATTTTTTTTGTTTATCTTTTCAAAATCCTTTCACCCTACCCAAGGTGAAAGTGATGATTGTATGGGTTTATCTTTTGTTTTGATTTTTAAGATCATTAATAAAAGTTATTTTTGACTTTTAGATTGTGTCTTTATTTTCTACTTTTTCTTGGAAAATGGTAATCATAAAAAAACCTTTTAAAATAAATGATAATTGTAAATGAATCTGCATAATCACTTGTTACATGCGTCAGTTTCTAAAATCAATCATAAATCATATGTGCAGATTAATTAAAAAACTCGTTGAGTGCAATGACCCTATGTAACAACCCGATTTAATTAGAATTATTTTATTGAAATAAAATAGATGATATGCTGTGCTTATATGTGTTGATGATCTTATGATGCGTTTTGATGAAATTGTTGGAAGGTTAGAAGTAGTGATAATTGAAGAAGTTATGGGTGTACGACTAAAAGTGTAGAGGCGTGGGGGTGACTGAAGAATATTAGCAACATTAGTATTATTATTATTATAATTACTATTATTATTTTAACAGATAAATAGTATTTTATAATATTAATAATTAATAATTAAAATAAACCTAGTAATAAGGAAGGGCAATATGGGGTTATTGATATTAGGGGTCTAAATTGTGTAGTTAGAACAACGGAAGTAGAAACACGAATAATAGAACATAGAAGTGAGAAGAGAAGAACAAAGAGAAGGGAAGAGCATACAAGATAGGGCAAGGAATCTCTGCTAGCGGGCTTAGAATCATCAAACCTAAGGTAAGGGTGAGGTTCTGACTCTCTAATAGGTGGTATAATTGTGGGTAGATAATGATATTGAATGTTAGGTTTTGGGGTAAATTATTGTGAAATTAATTATTGTAATTACTTGTAAAGGATGACATTGATGTGTTATTTGTGTTGGAATTGTGGTGTATGATTTGTGTTAATGATTAGAATAATTGATGTGTTTGATCTTTCATGAAAAGTGGTTTTTGGATGAAGAGGATGGGATTTCGTAGTAGAAAATTCAGGTTTTTGGTTCTGTGCGCGATGGGTAATCGGTTATCATATCTGGGTAACCGGTCATCTCTACTTGTTGTGTTGAAACTTTGGTTACTATCTTGCGGTAACCGGTTACCATAACTAGGTAACCTGTTACCACTATAACTGGCAGGAATTTTTGAAAATTTTGAAAAATCATAACTTTTGACTCGGGTGTCCATTTGACGCGCCGTTTGGACCGTCGGAAAGTTAAAAATATTGTGTACAAATTGGTAATAATTTTGATGACATTATAATAATGTTTTATTGGAAGAATTCTGATGTGTGCGGATGTAGTATGTGTTGTAATGCAAAATGTTACGATTAATTGTATCGATGATGTGCGAAGGAATTACAGGTGATAATGCAGTATTGCAAAGATGATGTTGGTCTAAAATTGGCATGATGTTGATGATTATGCTTGTGGTTTCATAATATTGTTGTAGCATGTCGCATTTCATGCATCGTTGAGGGCTTTTGCCCTGGCCTTTATGGAAAATGTTGAGGGCTTATGCCCTGGCCTATATGGAAATTTGTTGAGGGCTTATTACATGATGGTACCACATGCATCTTGCATCAGTGTCAGTCAAATTTCATTATTGAACTGTTGATATTCGTTGAAGTTGAGTTGTATGTTCGATTTACGTTGTATGATGGGTGATGATAATGAAGTTGAGTTGTAAGTTTGATTTATGTCGTGTGATGGGTGATGATAGTTAAGTATGTATCTGTGTAATCGTTATGAACTATAATCGATGATTGTGGATCTTGAAATATTGCATGATATACCTGTTGTTTACTCATGATTATATGACTTATTATATTGTTATGATATCCCACCCTTACTATTTGAATGTTGCCTCTACGTGGGTAACATATAGATAAATGTTTGCTTGCTTTATTTAATTGATGTTTTTATTCTGAAGTATTGTGGGAGTATTATAGACTCTAATTTACTTGATTAAAAAAAATATTTGACAATGAATTGAAGATGTTGAAAACAATTTATGAATTTCTTTCCGGTGCATTAATAAAGTTGAAGTTTAAAGAATATGTTGATATGTTGTCGATTCATCTGAAATATGTGTTATGTATCCATTTGTTAATGTTTGAGCATTTTTTGAGATGATGAAATGTAACATCCTATTTTGATGTTGATTGGAAATTTTTAATTACTCTGATTTCATTTAATTATTCGATGGGTAAAATAGGGTGTTACAATGGTATTAGAGCAGGTCGATCCATTCGGCCAAGTTGTCTAATGGTATTTGTTCCTTAGTACGCGATGTGTGTGAAACACTATCGGGGCTTGCTTGCTTTTCTGATCACTTGTTTCCAGGTGTGGGATTGAAATAAGTGGGGGGGGGAGAATCTTGTGATTCTCTGAGATAGTTCAGGTGTGAACAATTGGTTTGGTATATTTTGAATTACATGGGTGCAGACGTTGGTGCTACTAAGTTGTTTTCTGATTTCGAAGGAAGTATGGATTCGAGAGTTGTGCCTAGCGGTCAGTCGAAGGATCCTTGAGAGGGAATAATCAGGTACTCATGTTGTTTGCATCTCTAGAAGTGAAAGGCGATGTTATGGCTAATGATCTGCCAACTATGGGTGAGTTATAATGTCTTCCCGGGGGAAATTGTGACTTGTCGTTAGAAAGGGATATTGGATTGACTTAATGATATCCTTGAGGTGAACTATCTAGAATTAAACCAAGTGATTTTGAGATGTTTTGATGAGTCAATGCAGATTCTCATGCCTGAAGGTTATACAGATTCAAGGTTCTTGTTCGTTGGTCAAGTAGAGTCGTCTCTGAGGGAAATAGAGAATTGTTAAAGTTTGCTTCTCAGAGGATATAAGGCAATGTGATGGCTAGAGATATGCAAGAGGTGTGAAATTTCTTGATGATCCCATGAGGACATTAGATAAGCAAGTAGGATAACTCTTAGAAGGTGGAGCTCAGATGGTTATAATGTTTTCAACACTACATGTTGATCGTAAAGTTGTTAGTGTTGAGCACCATTCTGCATGCTGTCATTGTTCAGAGTAATGTTGGAGTAATGAATTACGAAGAATTTTGTTGTTGGAATCATGTAAGTGGTTGTTGAATGTCGTTAATGTTGTTGAGTATTTGTGAAGCACGGGACAGAATTGAAACCCAAAGATATTAGTAGTATTATGAAAAGAATTGGAATGCTCATGTTTTGGTATGATTTAGTGTTGATATCGATGTTAGAACTATTGAGTTGTATTTGACGTGTCAATGTTGGGAGTGATACAAAATAATTAAGTAATTGCATGCTTTAATGTGTTTACTTGGTGATTTAGAACGTTGATGATGATGTATATAGATAGGAATTATAATTTGGAACATGAACGATGAAGTATTTGGAAATTAGGGTTGTTTGAGTACTAAATAAGTGGTTTCCGTAACATAAAAATCTAATTTTGTTGACTTTGGTTCAGTGGTAACCGGTTACTGGGATTGAGTAACCGGTTACTGCTCAAAAAAATAGCATTTTTGGTTGTTTTGAGGGGTGTAATCGATTACCGCTATTTGGGTAACCCGTTACCGCTGAGTCGACAACATTTTGTAATTCTTTGAAAAATTCATAAATTGAGTTCAGGACGTCTGATTTGAGTTCCAATTGAAGCGCTAGAAAGCTAACGTGATGGAATTTGTTTTAAAAATGTTTATATCACCTGAAAGTAATTTATTTGTCACGTGATGATTTTGGATGAGAGGTGAAATTTGATGTTGATCTCGTGATTGGTACTAGACTTGTTCCTATGGCACCATACATGATGTTAGTTCAAAAGTTGGGAGAATTGGAGAAGTTATTAGAAGATGTATGGGGAAATAGATTTGTAAAACCGAATGTATCGTTTTGGGAGCTTTGATGTCATTATTTAAGGAAAAATAAAGTAGTATGAAACTGTATATGGATTACCGATGAATGATTAAAGTGGTAGTTGACGTTACATATCCACTTCAGATGATTGACGACTTAAGGGACCAACTGGTAGGCGAGTATGTTCTCAGTATAATTGAATTGGGGTCGGATTATCTTCAGATACGGATAAAGAGTGAGGATAGTTAGAGGGTAAATTTTAGAAATCAGTGAAGTTATTTTAAATAATTGAATCAGTTTATTGCGGTGTTTCTTGAGGGCATTTTGGTTTAGTCTGAGACAGAAAAAGGGAATGTTAAATGTTGTGACTCGAATTACAGCGTCAAAATGGGAAGGAAACATATGTTAGGATGTCAGGGTGTAAATCGTGATTTGAGGAGGTGAATTTTCTTGAACATGCTATTTCGAACGAAGATATTTGTGGAATCTATTCAAAGTAAATAGAGGTTTATATCGAGAGACTATGAAATTTGGTTATGAGACTAGAACTTGTCAAGAATTAACTGGTTATTATCACAACTTGCTTATGATGAGGTCAAGTGAGATAAGTTATTAGTGAATGAATTAAGGAAATGAATTTTTTGGCATTAGTAAAGATGTGAATGTATTAGATAAGTGCATAGAGATGTAATTTATGCCGATTAAGCATGATTAGAGTGATGGTAGTGTTGAGATTGTGATTAGAATGAGATCCAAATGCGAGATTAAAGGAAAGAGTAAGGATTCATTGATGTGGTCAAATCTTCTAATATGATAAAGACTTATTTTGGAATGAGGCGATTTGGATTATACATGGTGTAGTAGTTTTCTTGTATTAGAATATACTTAGCAATTGTGTTGTGCTACATGCGTATAAGGGAGACTATGAAATGGAGGTTTTGAATTTATGTATCATTGACGAGGTAGAAATGAAGGAAATTAAGAAAAACATTTGTAAGCCTTGGAGAGATTGTTGGAAATTATGCTCAGGCAACCTTGAGCACAAGGTGAAGGACGCTATATAGTTGGGTAACAATGATTTATGCCACCGTTATGGTTGTCGGCTACCTATTGAAAAATTGAGGAACTGATCACCCTTAATCTCTTGTTGATAGTAGAAGGGATCTTAATGGATGGGATAAACGTGTATTACTAGCTTGATGGTATGTAAAGTAATTGACATTTTATCAAGAAGATAATTGTTTACCATTTTGTGTGATCCTAATGCAAAAAGTAGCTATGGAAGAGTTGGAATTTATTAAGCAGTTTAGAGACTCGAGTTGGTATGGAAGCTAACACCGCGGAGTAGACGGTTGAGGATGTTAAAAAGTGAGCAGTGATTTTATGGTGCTTACTAAGGAGTCAGAAGATATATGTGGAATTTGTAGATCTTGTGGTTGGTGGAAATCAAAATGAAGACATTGACTTAAGATAGATGATCAGAGTAGCATAGAGGAAGTGTGGTGTAACGCAGTTTGTTATGCGGGTATGACTTTGGAGTCAAAGATTAAACACTAGAAGTTATGGGATAATGCAAACTATTAGACATGCCATGATGGAATTGTTAGGTGAAAAGTTACCTATATTATTCGTGTTATCACTATGTCAATAGATGTATTGAATTGCATGATCAATTTTCGGGATATAGCATGGTGGCACTAAGGTTGTGTTGATGTTCTTAGGAAGGTATTGCTGTGTGATGTAATAATATATACGGTGTTTATGTCATGAGACTCTGTGTCCTTAAGCTATGTTGTTGCATCACCTATGGAAAGAACTCGAGGGTGAGCATATTTTTCCTTATGAATAGAAATTAGAGAAGTGTTACTTATAGTGACTGAAAAGACCTCGTCGTGTTCTGGTTCAAGCGCGAACAATATCGTAAAGTAATAGATCTTGTATCGCAGGGGTGACGGGACAAGGAGAAAAATGGATATGTGCATTCATAACTAGGTAGTAATGCATCTTATTGGACTATTGTAGTTGGCGATATATAATTTTAAATAGAAGTATTTGAAAGATTCCAAACATGACGTTGGAGCTACAGGGTGGGATGTGAGAGTCGAATGCAGAGTTGTTTGCAATAGGTAATTTTTGAGGACGAAAGTACTCTATGTGGGGGAGAGTTGTAACACTCCGATTAAATTATAATTATTTTATTGATATAAAATAGATGATATGATGTACTTATATGTGTTGATGATCTTATGATGCATTTTGATGAAATTGTTAGAAGGTTAGAAGTAGTGATAATTGAAGAAGTTAGGGGTGTGAGGCTAAAAGTGTAGAGACATGGGGGTGAATGAAGAATATTAGCAACATTATTATTATTATTATTATTATTATTATTATTATTACTATTATTATAAGAGATAAATAGTATTTTATAATATTATTAATTAATAATTAAAATAAACCTAGTAATAAGGAAGGGTGTAATACGGTGGCAGAATCAACTGTTATACTTGTTTTACGTTTGTATTCGCAAATGTTGCGGTAAGCAAGAGTCTCCACCGACTTTTCTTTTATCCAACAAAGGAAAGGGTGAAAAGAACAAAAAATGACCTTTCGAGATTATTTCTGAGTAAGGGGGTAGATTATGGAAAGGGAAGGTGTTAGCACCCTTTCCATCTGTAGTTATCTACGGGCTCTTAGTTGCTAGCTCACATTTGAAAATGCTCTGTGTTCGTGTGTTTTGAAAATATTTTTGAAAAGACGCCTTAGTGCGGTGAACTTTGTAATGTTTCTCCTATCATTAAGAATGTATACAAAGTGTTTTTTCTTTGAAAATATTTTAGAGAATAGTTTGTGCATGTGTGAAAAATTGTTTTATTTGTTTTTGTGAGCAAGAAACTATGAATTGTCTACCTACTCCAACGGTCTTTGTTCTTTTCCTCTTTTCCTTTAAACAGTGTTATCCTACTATTAGTCAGTAGGTAGCCCTGTCATTGGATGTTTGAGGGACAATCGAAGGGTCATTGTTACAGTCACAAAGGAAACTGGGCAAGATACTTTAGTAATGACCCTAGGGTTTTAAGATCATACCGAGGAAACATCGAGAGGGTCATTTCTTAGATCTTTAAACTGAAGGAGAGCCACTAAAATCTCTCACGTTTTGAGAGTTGTGACTGTTTTAATCCGAAGGCAACCGAAGTGGGGGTACCCTAGAGGTGCGCATGTGCAAGTGCGTTGTGTTTCAGTTATTTATCTTGGTGTAAGGTTTGCTAATGTTTTGTTTTTAATTTCTTTCTATGCAATCCTATTACCATACATCTAAAAAGTTCAAATATATACAGGAATTTAAAGTGCGAAAATTAAATCTAACTATTATATGGCTTTAGGGAGGGGGAATTTACAAGTCCAAAAACGGGGAAATAAAAAGTAGTAAATAAAGTCCTAATTATTCTGTTTACAACCCATAAGCAGATACATTAATAATAAAAAGTAATGATGCTAAAATAATAAACACGCGCGAGTTGGAAAGGACGACTAAAATCCTAAAATATTTCTAAGTAAAAGAAAATCTTTTTTGTTGTTTTTTTTTGTTTATTTAGGAAAAAAAATGTTTTAAGTTAAAAATTAATAAGCAAATTAGGTTTGATCTTATTTAATTAAAAAATTATCATTAATAAAAATTACAACTAATAAAAGAAAACTAATTCTAATTTTTATTATTGAGAAAAAGATTTGAAATTTGACTAAACCCTAGTTCTAATTAATTTTAAATCAAGGAAATAGTCAAGGTAATTAATTAAATTAATTTGTGAAAATTAAATTTAATAAAAACCCTAAATCCAATTTTTTGTGTTTTTTATGATTTTTCTGATTTAATAAAAAAGGTTTAAGAAGAAATAAATAAAGTAAAATAAAAAAGAATTAGATTGGGCCTGATGTTAACTAGCAAATAGGGGGGATGAACCAGAATTTTGTAAGGCCCAAATCAGGGAGCCCGATTCTGCACCTAATCCTATGTTGCTGGCTCTTGAGGGTCCATCATGAAGGAGTACTCCAGGGGAGTTGGATCTGACCTCCTTGTGATCTATTGGCTGAAGTTTGACAGTGCATGGTAGGTGTTTGAAATGCAACACACTAGATCTAGAACAAGTTTGTTAGAAAATTAAAAACTCAAATCCTGGGGATCGAACCCAGGACTTCCAGGCTAACACCCACGCTCTTTTCCACTGGACCACTTGCTTCAACTGTTAGTATAATATAATAATAATAATATAATGGTAAATCAAATCTAATCCTAGTTGCCACACGCGCGCCATAAATAATTTGAATGAACCAATGGAAATGTGCACTTTTACCATGCAGACCCCAACGAAGTCAACACCAGTTAGAGGCGCCAGAGCAGATCTCTGGTCGTCTTCTCTGGCCTCCCAAAAAACGAAACCTGCGAAAAACATGGAACCAAATCCCCAAACTCAGACTACCCCCCTATTTCGCATGCTACAAGTTCAACCATGGAAATGGCGTGATCTGAAACGGTATGCATCATCTAGTTCAAAGCTTGGCCATTTTGAAACCTAAAAAATGGCATCCTGCATTCTAGGCCTCTAGCTTTTCATGTAACATGTTAGAATGATTCAAAATAATCAAATAAAAATGATTTTATGTTTTAGATCTATTTAGAACGCGTGTATTAAGAGATCTAAAATGCAAAAAGTTTACCCAATATAGGTGGTTCGGTTGACCTATTTTAAGCAGCTTCAGGCGTGGATGGAAGATGATTTGGCATCCTGGGAGCCTCAAGAGTATTGCTCGACCCTTTGTTTGGCTTGAGAGAGGCAGGATGTGAGCGTTTCAAATTTGCAACTTTGAATGAATTTTTGATAAATTTCGTCTGGCCTCCCTATGCAACCTATGTGTGTGTTTTGGATCTGATTAGTTTGTACATATATATGGGACCAAATTAGGGTAACAAAAAGAGTAGGAAATCAAGTTGATCAATGATGTTTTAAAGTATGAAGATTTTTGGTTCAAATCTTCCCAAAAGAAGAGTTTCACTTCCCTTCTTACTCCACACGGTTTTGATAGATTGCCATGAGTTTTTTGGCTTCAAAAAGATTTGGATCTTTTATATCTTGCATATTTCTTGCATTTATTTAATATTTATTTAATTTATTTTTAATTTATTTGAATAAAATCAAAACAAATAAAATATAAAATAAAATAATTCATGGATATGTTTATAGGTCCTTAGATACGTCTTGAACACGTTTGGACTCTAAAAATTGGGTCCAATAGCTCAAAATCACAAATTTGCTCAATTGAGTTTTCATGCATTTCTCAAAAATTGCCCAACTTGTGCAAACCATAACTTGCTCAATTTTTATCCTTTAAAAATGATCTTGGACTTTTTGGAAAGCCCAAGATGTTCTCTTCAATCTCTCATTTGATCAATTTTGCATTTGGAGGATTTATCTTAATGTAACTTTCCTTGACAAAAAAATGCCTTTTTGTTGACTTTCAAAAAGACTTGTAATGTATTGGCTCATATCTTTCCAATGATGAATTTCTTGGACTTGAGGGAAAAACAAAAGTTGTAGGTAATTTAGTTCTCTTCACAATGATCTTTGGTTGGGGAAAAATGGATGAAGCATGTGAAAGTTATGCCTGGTCAAAGTTCAATTTACTTTCTCTAGGAAACCCTAATTTTTCACTTTTGACTTCTTGATGATTTGAGAGCATTCCTTGAGGAATCATAATCAACCCTTGATCAAATGATGAATATCACTTAAAATGTTGATGTTGACCAAAAATCTTGAATTTTGACTGTATATTGGCCACAATTGACTTTTGACCTAGTATAGTTGATTTTCAAGCATTTGAGCAATTGACTGACCAAGCTTGTAGTGCAAGGCTTGAAACTTGGAATGGATATTATTGAGGACATATTAGGGACCATGGAAATCACTTGAAGCCTTTTCAACCCAAAATTATTTGTGATAAGTGAAACCCTAGTTGGAAGTCCATTGCTTAGGAGGAGAATTTATCTAGCCAATTCCTGGTCAACCTTGAGCAATTGAGGGCCTCAATGAGCATGTCTTGAGTAAAATGAGAGGGCAAATGTTGGGGTACAATATATTCCCCTGTTAAATCTTCTTAAACCTGAGGATTTATTTTGGCTTGTCTGCCTTTCATGATCTGAAGGTGGAAAATGATTGAATACTAGAGTGCCCGAAAATTTGCACTCGCCTGTGTGTAAAGTGACGTTGTTGGTTGATGATATCGGGAATATGCTTACAAATGCCATTTGGAGAAGATAACAATAAGCCGTCAGAGATGTGCTTATATATGTCATCCAAAATAAATGTTGACTTCAGATTGGAAGAAACATCGGAATAAATCTTTGGTCGATTTACTATGAGCCATAAGAGGTCTCTTTGTGGGGAAGCCTGTTCTTGTTGCTTGAGAAGGACTCCGCTGGGGAATGTTGATTTCTGTTTGGAGAATAGATTTCAGGAGTTTTATTTGTCCATTACTCTACTGGGGAGTTATCTCTTGGCTGAGGATATGAAATTAATTGTTATCTGGTCGGATTCCAGGCTTCGCAACAACTTAGATGAAAGGAGGAAGCTAATTAATATCTGGTCAGATTCCAAGCTTCGCAGCAACTTACTGAAATTAATCTGTAATCTGGTCAGATTCCAGGCTTTACAAAAAAAACAAAGTTAAACTGTTATTTGGTCATATTCTAGGCTTCACAGTAATTTTCTTGAAAAGATAGAAGTTAATTTCTATCTGGTCGGATACCAGGCTTCGAAATAACTTACTGAAATTAATCTATTATCTGGTCGAATTCCAGGCTTCACAGAAAAATGAAGTTAAACTGTTATCTAGTCGTATTCTAGGCTTTGCAATAATTTGAACTGTTATCTAGTAGAAATCCAGGCTTCACAGTAACTTGAGTTGTTATCTCAGATAGTTGCCCGGTCTTGTTTCAAGAATTAATCTGGGACCTACTTTTGTTGGTTGTTGAGATAGTTGCCCTGTCTGGTTTCAGGAATTAATCTCTAACCTGGTCTTGTAGATAGTTTCCCCGTCTTGTTTCAGGAATTTAACTACAATCATTTGTTCACAGATATTTGCCATGTCTGGTTTCAGGAATTAATCTAGAACTGTTGAAAATTGTTGATGATATTCGTCTGTTGATCTTTCTTGAAAGGGTAAAGAGTTAGCTGTACGCAATGTCATGATGCATGAAATGCATTGGGTAATGATGTTCTCAAAATAAATGAGACTGTGTTGTATGCAATGTCATGATGCATGAAATGCATTGGGTAATGATGTTCTCAAAATAAATGAGACTTTGTTGTATGCTATGACGTTTGTAAAAGGATGTATGAATGTGGTATGTGAACGTATCAGTTGTTCTTTGCAGTGTCGTTGTACTAGGAAAAATAAATCCTGAATGGTACTGGAGATGAATAATGTAGTCCCTCGCTATGCGTTGAAGTTGAATTTGCTGGGATATGGGTTTCCGTAACTAGAGAAATAAACTCTATATGGGAAAGAAACTTCGTAAACTATTTGATGAAACCCTGCTGGGGAAACCAAGAAACTTATAGACCATGCTGAGGAAAGCTCCAAGGTACTGGAGAGATGATTGGAACTCTTGATCTGTTTAAGGAATGCCGAAATATCTGAAATCATTAGGCTATACGCTGAAGATACGGCGGTGACCTTCAGGAAGATTCCCCTGCTTCTGTACCTACTGAGGAATGTACCCTTACTGATGATGAATTTTGTGAAAATGATCCCCTAGGGGTGTTCTGTGGGGAGTTACAGATGGCTTTCCGACATTGTCCCGATTCTTAAAAACCCTTAGCAACTGTCTTTCTATTTTTATGCATGTATTTGTAAACAATAATCACATTCAAATGCATATGTTCAAAAATAATCACTGGACGTTTTTGCAAACAAAACAGAAAAATAAAAAACAAGTACTTTTGCACTTTCAACGAGATAATTTTGTATTAATTTAAAGAAATTTTCCTACAACATGCGTCTTTTTCCAAGGATACGAACATCCTAATAAGAGAATGTCATTGTAAAATTAAAGTTATACAAAGTAGTATACAAAGAGAAAATATCTATGTGAAATAATCCTATTGGGTTTCAATTCTGCTATTGCCTTTATATCTTTGAGCGTCTTATCACTTTGCTGCTTGGCAGAAGCTGACTGGATTGATCCGCACCATTCGAACTTGTCAACTTGGATAATGAAGTATGGCTGTAAGGTGATCCAACGGGACATAGCCGTATGCTTTTAATCCCTAATTTTTGCCTAGACCACCTTTTCAGGTTTTCAGTCCACCGGGATACCCTTTTTTGCCCAAGCCGCCTTTTCAGGTTTTTGACTTGCCGGGTGTATAGATTTATTTTTATATATCCCTAATTTTTGCTCGAACCCTTTTGGTTCGTCGGGATGCCCTTATTTTTTCCTAGGCCAGTCAACCGAGCGGGTCTCTTTTCATGCGTAGTATCTTTTAACTATGTCCGCGTTTACAGGGTGTGGAAGGTCGTCACCGTCCATGGTGGTTAATATCATAGCTCCACCATAAAATATGTTCTTGATCACAAATGGGCCTTAGTATGTAGGGTTCCACTTGCCCCTGGGATCACCTTGCAGTAGGATCATGCGCTTAATTATTAAGTCACCAACATGATATACCTGAAGTCTGACCTTCTTGTTAAAAGCTTTGATCATACATTTTTGGTACATCTTACCATGACACACAGTCGCAAGCCTCTTCTCGTTAATTAGGTTCAATTGGTCAAGTCGAGTCTGAATCCATTTGTCTTTGTTTAAACCTGTATCCTTCATGATTCTCAAAAAAGGGATCTGGACTTCAACAGGTAAGACAACTTCCATACTGTATACGAGAGAAAAGGGGGTTGCCCATGTTGACGTGTGCACTGAGGTACGGTAACCATTAAGAGAGAACAATAACATCTCGTGCCAGTGTTTATATGTCATTATCATCTTCTGTATAATATTTTTGATATTCTTATTGGCAGCCTCCACAATGCCATTCATCTTCGGTTGGTAAGGAGAAGATTTATGATGTTGGATCTTAAATTGCGTCCAGAGCTCGGTGATCATAGTATTATTGAGGTTAGTACCGTTATCTATGATAATTCTTTCTAGGACACCATCCCGGAAGATAAGATCATGTCTGATGAATTGAGCCACGTCGTTCTTAGTAACGGAAGCAAATGAGGCTGCCTCCACCCACTTCGTGAAGTAATCAATGGCGACAAGGATGAAACGATGTCCATTGGAAGTGGTAGGTCTAATCTCTCTGATCATATCAATACCCCGTATTGCGAATGGCCAAGGAGAAGTCAATACATTTAGCGGAACTAGAGGCGCATGTACTTTGTCAACATAGAGTTGGCATTTGTGACAAGTTCGGGAGTGATGATGACAATCTGCTTCCATAGTGGACCAATAGTATCCTGCCCGTAGGATCTTTTTAGCCATTGTATGCCCACTAGAATGGGTGCCAATGGTACCTTCGTGCATATCCTCCATTATTTTCTCCGCTTCTCTCTTGTCCACACACCGCGGTAAGGTAGAATCATGGTTGCGCTTGTAGAGAATTATGTTACTCAGGAAGAACTTGGCAGATAACCTTCTTAAGAACTTTTTGTCATTGATGGATGCTCCCTCAGGATACTCTTGAACTTCGATATAACTTTTCACCTTGGAGAACCAAGGCTTTTCTTCTACTCCCTCAGCATCAATCTCATAACAGTGAGCCGGTTCGTCTAATCTTTCGATAGTGATCAGAGGAGCTTCGTTATCCCATCTGGCTTTAAACATGGATGACATGGTGGCTAGCGCGTCCGCTAACTGATTTTCTTCTCGTGGAATATATTCAAAGTTAATCTCTTCAAAGTATGGAATCAATGTCAACACATTCTCTCGGTAAGGGATGTGATTTGGATGTTTTGTGTCCCATTCTCCTTTACCTTGGTTGATCACCAAGGATGAGTCTCCGTATACTTGTAAGAACTTGATCCTCATGTCAATAGCAGCCTTGATACCCATAATACATGCTTCATATTCGGCCATATTGTTGGTGCAATTAAAACATAGTCTGGCGGTGAAAGGTGTATGGCAGCCTTCTTGGGAGATAATTACAGAACCAATGCCATTTCCGAATGCGTTGGAAGCTCCTTCAAAGACCATAGTCCATCGAGATCCTTTTTCAAGTCTTTCATCCGGTCCAGGTTCTTCGCAATCAGTTACTAGCATAATGTTCTCATCTGGGAACTTAAAATTCATTGACTGGTAGTCGTCTACAGCCTGATGAGCCAAATGATCAAATAGTACACTCCCTTTGATTGATTTTTAGGTAGTGTACTGAATGTCGTATTCGGTTAAGACCATTTGCCATCTTTCTATTCTTCCGTAGAGAGCGGGCTTCTCGAATATGTATTTGATAGGATCCATTTTAGATATCAATAAGGTAGTGTGAGTCAACATATACTATCTTAGTCGGTGAGCAGCCCATGCCAAAGCGCAACAAGTAATCTCGAGAAATGAGTATCTTGTTTCACAGGCGGTAAACTTTTTGCTAAGGTAGTATATTGCATGCTATTTTCAACCAGACTCGTCATGCTGCCCCAACACACACACCCATTGAATTATCTAATACTGTTAAGTACATGATCAGAGGTCTTCCTTCAACCGGAGGCATCAAAATTGGAGGTTCTTGAAGATACTCCTTGATTCTGTCAAAGGTTGTCTGGAAATCGTCGTTCCATTTCACTACTTGATCTTTCTTCAGTAATTTGAAGAATGGCTCATAAGTAGTGGTTAGGTGGGAAATGAATATGGCAATGTAGTTTAGACGTTCAAAGAATCCCCTAACCTCCTTCTCAGTGCGAGGAGTTGGCATTTCTTGTATATCTTTAACCTTTGTAGGGTCCACTTCAATACCTTTGCCACTGACAATGAAACCTAAGAGCTTACCAGATCTAACCCCAAAGGTGCACTTGTTCGGGTTCAGTCTTAACTTGTACTTCTTTAGTCTATCAAACAACTTTTGCAGGTGATCAAGGTGCTCTTCTTCAGTCTTAGACTTGGCTATCGTATCGTCGATGTAGACCTCTATTTCGTGATGGATCATATCATGAAACAAAGCTACCATAGCATGCTGATAGGTTTCCCCAGCATTCTTCAACCCAAATGGCATAACCTTGTAGCAGAAGGTGCCCCACTGTGTGACAAAAGTTGTTTTCTCCATGTCTTCAGGTGCCATTTTAATCTGATTATAATAAGAGAAATCGTCCATGAAGGAGAATATCTTATGATGGGCAGTGATATCAACCAGAACATCAATATGGGGAAGCGGAAAGTCATCCTTGGGGCTTGCCCTATTCAAATCTCTGTAATCCACACACATACGCACTTTACCGTCCTTTTTAGGTACCAATACCACATTCGCAACCCATTGTGGATAAGAAGTAACAACTAAGAATCTGACATTGAATTGTTTCATGACTTCAGCCTTAATCTTTTCTAACATTTTAGGACGCATACGGCAAACCTTTTGCTTTACTGAAGGGTATTCTTCTTTTGTTGGCAGACGATGAACCACAATACCAGTATCTAGCCCCGGCATGTCTTTGTATGACTAAGAAAAGATCTCAATATACTTATGCAACATCTGAACTAACCATTCTATAACACCATTTTCTAAGTTGGCACCTATCTTGACGTCCTTTTTATTCTCCTCAGTACCCAAGTTTACTGTCTCGACCGGCTCTTCATGAGGTTGTATTGCTCTTTCTTCTTGATGTAATAGTCTAGCAAGTTCTCCCGGTACTTCACAATATTTCCCACCTTCGTCCTCGGCTTGGTAGATCATATTTTCAAAGTCATAACTTGCAATAACAGAACTGTTATCAATGGGATCTAGGGTGGATGTGGATCTTCAATTTGATATATGGATGTGTGTAATAAAGCATAACTATTTTGACAAAGTAGAGTAAAAAGAAGAAAAAAAAGAGCGTAAAATTTGTATGCAAAGCGTCCAATGATTTATTAATGGAGTATGAAAATGAAGTCATAACCATCACAAATATACTGTTGTGCCTCGGGTAAGACACAAGGATTTAGAGTTTAAATAGTTAAAAAATTACATATCCTTAAAAACAAAATGACAAATACTCCTGGATAAAAGAAATAGGCACAATGTTTGTAGTCGTCCAGTTATTGAGTCCACCTCCGGTAGTAGGGAAGATCCAATTGTCCAGGTCACAGTCACTGTCAGCGTCTTCTACGGCATTGACCCCATGGTTGCTGATGCGTAGTGGTGGTCCTCCAGCGCGAGCATGAAGAACAACTTTTTGAGCTCCTGAAGTGAAACCCAACCCAAATTTGTCAGACTTATAGGGGATGTCAAGTAGTTGGCCCCAAATTGTACACCCACCTTCTTCAACTACAGCCTTAGCATCTTTTAGAGAAGCCATTTTCAGTGGAGGTCTGGCAGCGGTAGCAGCTTTGGTAACAACAATCGTCCGAGGAACTTCTTCAAAATTATGACAGGGGGTCTCAATGAACTTGACGTCCATCTCGACATATCTAAAAGAGTTCAAATGGTCACCATATACTCTTCTTTGTCGCGGACTGTAACAATCTTTCCATTAACTGGATATTTTAACATCTGATGCAAAGTGGATGTGACAACGCCGACCCCATGAATCCAAGGGCGTCTTAATAAGCAAGAGTAAGACGGGCGAATGTCCATCACATAGATGTAATACCCCAAATTTGTCCTACCCCTTTTACTTACATTTGGCTTATACATTCTAGTCTTATTTCATGTACATACTTCCCATTAGGTCATTTGACGCATCATGCATCATTAATCAATAAATTTTTGGCATGAGATCAGAAATTTCGAAGAATTAAGGTTTTTGTATGGCTTTAAGGCTCTCGTCTTCACTCAAGGAATCAATTGGTTTCATTGTCAATTAGGATTTATGGAGCTAGGGTTTGTGTTCATAACCATTGAGGGTTTTTTCTTACCCTGAAGCAGCAAAGTTCATGAAGCATCTTCGTCCAGATTTCTCAAGTGCATCAAGTGTTTAGAGTTTCATCAAGACTTCACCAGAGGTTGCTTTGAAAGGAGGTTTTTCTCATCAACATATTTAAATCGCTTCCTCATTAGTGTGTATTCATGGCGAAGAGATTAGGGTTTCGATTCGTTGCTCAAGTTCGTTGGTCCATCAATTGAAAAAAATAGGACTTAAGGGCTTCGTTTATTTTATACTTCAAGACGTGTTTGTCTTCAGGGAAGTGTGTTGAGGCAACCATTTGGAAATACTTTATGAAGTTAATATATTCTGTGGATTGAATTGCAAGGAGGAAACATGGCATAAGAGGTGAAGTTACGGATTAATTTTGATCAAGACAATTTTGTTCTCTTTGTTGTTATATGTCAAATGGAATTAGTAAAAGCGAACTTATTTGTCCATTGATAAATTAAAGAAAATTCATTCATTCGAGTGATTTCGTAAACTCAATCTATTCAAGGGGGTAAGTTTGTATTTGGTTCATGATTAAATTTGGACATTATACATTTCATTCAAAAGAAAGATTAAATATTCAAGAGGTTCCTATTACAAGTTACAACTTCCAAAGTCTATTAAAAGATGTATCCAAAATACATTCTAAAGGCTATTACAAATAATGATGTAATGTTTAAAGAACATGTGGAAGTTGTCTCCATGCTTGCAATTATCTTTGCTCCAAGCTTCCATGTTTCCAAGAGGCGCATCGCTATTGTCGTCGAAACCAACTCTACACTCCTGTTCCATGAAAACCTACATAAATATCATTGTCAGAAGGAGAATTTGCTACAAAATCCATCCGGCAACATGTGTGCAAAGTTAAAAAGGGCTGGCTTATTAACAGATTTTGATTAATAGCTCGATAAACGGAAGGAAAGTAGAGAGGGCTCAGAACTCAGAATTAGGAATAGCAGAATTTAAAGTGATAGAAAATTGTTTTTATCTATAGCTACACTGCATAACCAACTTAACAACCAATTTTCCAGCTAACCCTGTAAAAAACCATCCTAACAGAATTCCTTAATACCAGCCAATTTTTCAACTGTCATAACAAAAAAAACAGTTAACCATCAGTTAGCTTCTCTAACTCTTAACATATTCCAAACAGAATTTCTAAGCTTCTAGACTTCTAGCCAACTTCTAACAGAACTCCGGACCTGTAACTAACTCTAACCAATCCTCTAATCACTCCTAACAGATTATAACAGAAAAATTATAGATTCCTAACTGTCAAAATAAAACTTGCAACAGACTCAAACATCTAGCTCATTTCTTACTGTTATAACATAATTTCTACACAACTTTTTTTTAACCATAAAACTCCTAACAGTTTCGGACCCCCCAAGATCTCTAACTTCCCTTTATAAAAAAAGAATTCTACAACAGAATGGAGAGAGGATATAAGAAGCTGATAACAAAAAGATAAGGGGGGATTCAGTTACAAGAAACACAAAAAGGCCATAGAAAAAAAAACTTACCTCTCGACTCTCCCTCAATCTTCATTTGTTCAACAAACCTTATGAAGAATCATTATTCTTCATCCAATCATCCCTAATTCCTGCACTCTCTCATTGTGTTGAATCTTCTTCAACTCCCATCAAAGCTCCAACTTCTCAATCGCCACTATCACCTTCATCTTCTTGGAATCTCCGATACTACCTTTGTCTACAATTGAGCTTCGTCATCACCTTCAATCATCATCCTTCATCTACAAGCATCGTCTTCAAGCTTCGTATTCAAACTCTTCTGAATCGCATCCCCACCCTTCGTCATTCTGCCTCCTCTATACGCAGAATTTCAACAACAACAGCGATTCCGAAATTGCGAAAGAAGAAGTGAAGAATTCATAGGAAGATTGTTATTACCTGAACGTTTCATTGAATATTTGCGGGTTTTTTATGTTGATATCGCTCTTGAGGAGTCATCGGAGCTTCTCCAATAGGTAATGCTCTTCGATCTCAATCTCTTCCTTTAGATTACCATGCATATTGTTTCTTTGTTTGATTCGGAAACCGAAAGGGTGAAGGAACATCGCAATGATGAAGAAGATAAATGGAAGTCGATTCTACGGTGTTTGAGTGAGTTGATGGACGAAATCAAAGAGGAAGAGTGAATGTTGTTGTGCGCCATGAATCGAATTAAAGAGAGCAGGAGATGTTGAAAGATGAGACGATGCTAGACGGCGGAGGGATTTAGAAGGAGAAGAAACGCTCGTACTCTGCGAAGATTGAAAGATCATTACACAAACCCTAAATCCTATGTTTCCCCCTTTTTCATTTTTCTTCGTGTTGTTTTTTGTTGTTATTAAAACAAGTCTGAAAGACTTGAACAAAAAAACTACTGGACTTGTCTTGTTGAATCGGGCCGAGTTGTACTCATCATAAGGCCCAACATGGATTTTTGGGAATTGGAGAGCTTGTACTACAAAAAACCCAGCATATTAGCTTGCAAACTTAAAGTAGCCTTTTTGGGCTTCTCTTCAAACGGGCCTGCAGCGCCCAGATTGCTTCAGCAAACACCCTGCATTAAGTTTGCACCCTTTGGGATTTATTTTGTTGTTTATTATTTTAGTGAGTCCTTTTTAATAATTTTGTCATTTGTTTAGACTTGTTTGGTTTTTATTTACATGATAAAAATAATAATGTCAAATATAAAAATTTGTTAGATTTTCCTTATTTTTTATTATAGGAATTAATTCATGGTTATCTGATTATTCGAAATTCGTGATTTACCTTTGCTTGTTGAGGTTTGAGTCTTATGCAGGTTTATTATGTGGATGCGCTTGAGATTTTGATTGTGATTTATTTTCACATCGATGATTCGTCGATACTTATTCCGGGCATGTGATTTCTAATTGTTTTCTTTGAATGGTGAAGCTTTTGTAAAGATCGTCGGGTTTCTTTGTTTTGATACGCTTTGCTATGGATTGATATCCGCTTAGTATTTTCCTTTGCTTATCTCATTTTGGAATTTTATTGCTTTCTAGATATCATGAGAAGTAGGAAATAAAGAGCGTGTGCTCGAAGTCGCTGTTTAAAGACCTGTAGCAGGCATTCCACACTTCATTTGTTATATGTGTTGTGCTTGTGTTTGTTTCTGTGGTTGTTGATTGATGAGTCACTCAATTTAAAAATTGAGATCACGACTTCTCTCTCAGTGCATGCTCCCTATAAGACTTTATCGCTTTCCTTTATTTCTTGTTGATCGATGAGTCACTCAATTTAGAAATTGAGATCACGACTTCGCTCTCATTGCATGTTCCCTATAGGATAGTTTTGTTAGACCTTCTTTGGCATGCTAACCTAGGTAGGATCTCTCCAGGTGTGCTCTTAAGCTTATTAGCTTGTTTTCTTCGTCCTTGTACATACCATGTTCCCTTAGGATGCGCTTGCTCCGTTCGAATGCAAGTTAGACCTTAGGTTGTAAACCATGCATGCTAACATTAGGTAGATGTTTCCCTTTCATTCATCCTTGACTTAGGGATACCATTGTATGATAACATTAGGTTTAGAAATAGGCTAGTCTCCCTTTGACTTTTCTTTCTCCCTTTGCATATGCATCTAAAACTAAAACTACTTTTTTCTTTCAAACTCCAAAAACGCTTTAAAACTACTGATGAGAATCATGTCTTTCCTTAGTATGGGAGATGATAAGCGGGTCTCTTCTCGATCTTATTATTCTTCTATCTCAGGCCTAGGCGTGGTTCAAGTCTCAAAGACTCCTTTCATGGATAAGTATAAAAGTGGCTAATATCTCTCTCTTGTGGTTAACTAGTCATTATCTACTACAAAAATACAAACCAATTCAAATCTTTTTGTGTGCTCAAGCACCTTTCTCTAAAACCCTTTTAAGGTAAGGACATGATTAGTTTACTTCTGTGCCAATGCATAAGTCTCCAAAGGTCGAGCTGCGGCAGAAGGCGGGATTAACATTGTCCATTATAAAACACAAACGAACAAAAACATGTGAGCCGAACTACAGTAGCTCTGATTCCTCAAAAAGGATACGTAGGCATTGGGGTAGGGCCCCAGCGAGTACAATTTTATTTTCCCTACATTCTTTTCTCTTTTCTTTTGCATGCATTCTCCCCTTAGTAGTAGTAATAAACAGTAAGCATATATTAAACACACCCATAAGATGGACAACAAGATTGGATATGGTAGAGTACTACGGCGTGTGGGGTGCTAATACCTTCCCCTCGCGTAACAGACTCCCTTACCCGATCTCTCAGTCGCAAGACTGTGACTTCTCCCTTCTCAGGTTTTCTCGATGTTTACCTTTCCCTTCATGTGGGATAAAATACCTTCGATGGAGACTTCATTGTTTGATGATTTCCAGCCGGTTGTTTCAGCTGACGACTTCACTGGGGAATGGTCGAACAAATGCTGGTCCATCCCGGAGTCGCTCCTAGCTCTTGCTTTCTTCTCTTTGGGTGTTTATTTTTATGCTTTCAGTTTATTCACTCATTTTGTATATATTTGAGCATATGTATGCATTGCATTTTACTGTCTTCCATATACTACTATTGTACTGGATCTGCTTCTTATTGGGTGGGTGTTACTATTGAGGTAAAAGGCCCAATACCAAGGCCAGAGTTGTATACCATAGGAACCCTAGGAGTAGAGTGGAACATGAACGGATAGTTGACTTAGGTCTCACTATTTCCGCCATGTTGTATGCGCTCAGATGAGGTACAAATGAGGGGCTATCGTTTTCACGTAGGTGAAACGGCGATAGTTTTTCAAGAGTACCCTCGATTTTGAGTTACCATTGCCTTACCCTGACCTAGTCTTCATCCGTGAGTGGGGGAGGGAATTATTATCATAGGTACAGATGGTGACCGTGTTCAGATGGTTACTCATGTTCAGATGGTGACCATGCACAGACGGTGACTATTGGTTCTAATGGTTATATCATGGATTTCTATCAGTAACTAGGAGATTCTCATATTTATTTTCTGGGTTCCGAATCTGTTCATGAGGTTCTTTGGTTTATGTTCCGGACCTATGATCCTGGTACTCACAGACTGTAGAAACAGTATAACAGAAACCTATATCATGGAATTATTAACCCCATGATCATTTGCACTCACATCATATCATATTTATTTTTCAAAAGAAATGTCAGAAAAATAAAACTATATACTAACCCTGCATGTGCACGTCCATTCCGGGTTACTTCACGAAGATACAATTTTCGTCAGTGACGTCTAGCAACAATGTTGTTCTCAAGAGGATCAGGAGGGACGATTATACTTATCCGTGCTACCCAAGATTTCCGCTCAAGTTCTTGGCCTTCTTTGAAGAGTTTAAAAGACCGTTTAGTCTGCCCTAATGCAAAAAAAAAATCTTATTGGAAGACATGGTGGTGCTTTAACTCTACTTCAGTTTTACGACCCTGATTTACACTGTTTCACCTTCCAGGACTATCAGATTATTCTAACTCTGGAAAAATACCCTCATTTGTTCAAGATTATCGAGCACACACTTGTTGCTAGTCCGAACGAGCATGATTTTGAAACTATCACTGAGGCACTTTATTTGGGCCTTGATGATGTGAGATAGAAATGGAAGAAGAATGGTAGCCTACCTTCGGTCTGATTATTATATTGTTACTTCGATTAACGACAAGCTTGTCAAACAAAGTTGCTCATCTTGTACTCCCAAAACTTTTTTGTATTCAATTCTATGGGAATTTCACTTATTTCTGGATATTTTCTTCATACGGTCGTTCTTATCATCATGTTGCTCGATTACTACTGACGGTAATTGAGCCGTGGAAAACCGAAATGGACAATTATTTATTACATCATACATATCATGCATTTCATGAATTGCAGGTTTTCTTGCGGGATTTCTTATCTGATGGTTTTACCTCTTGTTATACGAATCTACAAGACGACTTCCTTACATCCTTATCGCACTCGAGCCAACAGGTTGAGGATTATGGAACAGATTGAGAAGAACCAGGCCGCTCTCCGTAAAGACATGGACACCATGGGTGATCGAATGAATCAGCTCATGGAAACTCTTCATGCCGTCATCGAAGGGCAGGAAGAGCTCAAAATAAGCGTTACTAAACTGGTAGACAGTGCCTCCACATCCGAAAATGATGGACCCAGGAATGACCATAGGGGGATTCCTAAGGATAACCCACAACTGATTGTGGATAACCACCATGATGTCATCGTTCTCGATGACCCTTCAATGGATTTTACGGATGATTTGTCTGAAACCGCTAAGATGTACAAGGCTCTGGAAGAACGCTTGAAGACTATGAAGACTTCTAAGAAACCAGGATTCAATGTCGCTGCTATGTGTTTGGTTCCAGGGGTTGTGATTCCACCAAAGTTTAAGGTACCTAATCTCGACAAGTATAAGGGGGTTACATGCCCAGAGACTCATCTCCGATCTTACTGCAGAAAGATGGCTGCTTATGCTAGCAATGAGTCGTTGCTTATGCATTTCTTTCAGGACAGTCTTGCTGAAGCTCCATTAGAATGGTACATGCAATTGGAGAAAACTCATGTTAGAACTTGGGGCGAGCTGGTCGACGCTTTCCTAAAGCATTATCATTACAACACCGCCATGGCACCTAGCCGCGCACAGCTGGAGAGTATGTCTCAAAAGACTGGCGAGTCTTTCAAAGAGTATGCCCAGAGATGGCGCAGTTTGGCCGCGAGAGTTCAACCTCCTTTCCTAGACCGAGAACTGGTAGATCTGTTTATGAGTACCCTCTGAGGCCCGTATTTGCAACATATGATCAACAGTACTTCTGATCCGTTTTCAGTAATGGTCATCATCGGGGAGCGGGTTGAAATATGTATTAAAGTAGGGACTATTACAGGTGCATCTGGCGCAAATGGTAACAACAACTCAGGCGGTGGGAAGAATTCGTACTCTAGTGGTTTTGTCAAGAAAGAGGAAGGAGAAGTGAGAAATGCCTCTGATGATAAGGGGAAAGCTATTATACAGGTTCCATATTACCAAATTCCCGCTGCTGCTCCGAAACAACAGTATGCACTGCCGCGAAACTATCAACAGAACCAAAGGCTGCAAGGACAAAGGGGTCAACAAAGGCCACAAAGGTATCCCGAGAGGAGGTTCGATCCAATCCCAATGTCGTATGCTCAATTACTCCCGCAATTGCTAGTTGGTCAGTTGGTACAACTTCGAGAGTTAGCTCCCCCACCGGCAGAACTTCCAAGGGGTGATGATGTTAATGCACGTTGTGAATTTCATTCAGGCGCTCCAGGCCAGTCGGTCGAAAATTGCAAAGCTTTAAAGTACAAGGTGCAATCTCTTTCGGATTCCAAGGAGTTAAGATTTTCTCCTGTAGGCCCTAATGTTCAAAACAATCATATGCCTCCCCACCATGGGGCTGCTGCCAATGCTATTGGGTTTGACGATGACCACGACTTAGTGACTCAGGTTGAAGAGATTTAGATGTCAATGGCAGTTTTGAGAGAGCATCTTTTACAACAAGAAGTTCTACAAGAGCTTCACGAATTTTGTTTGAAATGCTCATCCAATCCGGACGAGTGTGAGGATTTGAAAAACTCCATCCAGAGACTGATGGACGAGGGGGTTGTTATAGTTGAGAAAGTAATCCCCGAAGGTGATGTCGCTATTCTGGAGATTCCGTATTATCCAGCCAATGTTCAGAGGAATAATTCAAGAGTTCCATTGGTTATACAAGTTCCAATGTTCCCTGCACCAAAATTTGAATCTGGTTGCTCCCCTGCCAACCCAAGCATAAACACTTCCAAGTTCGGTTCCCGATCCACTGATTGATAACAGGGCAGTGCCATGGGAATATAATGTTGTTTACATTCGGGGAAAGAAATTTATCTGTCTGCCGATTGAAAATAAGGATATAACTAACATTGCCAGAACTAGCAGAATAACTCGAAGCGGGAGAATCTTTGCTCCTACTCCACCATCTCCTGAAGAAGTTATCAAAGAGATTCCTGTGAGAGATAAAGGGAAACCGGTTTTTAATGATTCTCCTGGGACGTATTTTGAACAACAAGTGGAGAAGCTAATCAAGGTAAACAAGAAGAGCGATTTCAAGGTGGTTGACCAGTTAAATCATACGCCTGCAAAGATCTCAATCTTATCCATCCTCCTGTACTCCGAAACTCATTGAACCACCTTGATGAGAATTCTACACAGTTCTCATGTGAATCCTTAAATTTATGTGGCCCAATTTGAAGGGGTTGTTACAAATATTTCTGCAGGAAACTGTCTGGGCTTCAGTGATGATGAGCTCCCTCCCGAGGGCCGGGCTCATAATAAAGCGTTGATATTTCCATCAGATGCTTAGACACTGTGATGTCTCGAGTCCTGGTAGACACTGGGTCTTCTTTGAACGTGTTTCCTAAGCATACTATATTCAAGCTGAACATGGATGGGGTTATGATGAAACCTAGCACATTGACAGTAAAAGCTTTTGATGGGTCAAGGAGATCTGTGGAAGGGGATGTTGACTTGCCCATCAAAATCGGCCCCCACGTGTTCTATCTATCGTTCTATGTCATGGATATTCATCCATCTTACACTTGCCTACTGGGACGCCCGTGGATCCATGTGGCGGGGGATGTAACCTCAACTCTGCATCAACGTTTGAAGTTCATCGTCCAAGACAAGGTCATCATTATTGGCGGAGAGGAAGATGTCGTGATCAATAATGTTACTTCCTTCTGTTATGTCGAAGTGGATGGGGAGGTTCAATTAACCCCTTTCCAAGCCTTGGAAATCATTTATGTTGACAGATTCCCCACCCTGCTGGAAACTACAAAAAAGTCTGGAGTACCAATGGTTTCCTTGAGGGATACCAAAGCCATTGTGGAATCTAGGATTCCTAATGAAGACTGGGGAAAAGTGATAGAGGTGCACGAAAAGAATGACAAGTCTGGACTTGGGTTCGGGTCCTCTTTTTCAGATTGTGTTGGTACGGGTCCAATTGTGCTCAAAGGAAAACAAGTTCCTCCGCTTTCAGAGGTATTTGTTAGGGATGGTCTAAGTGTTCAAGGACAAATCCATGCAGTGAATGATGAAGACGATGCAAATATGGCTCAGTACATCTACCAGATTGCACCTGATCAAGAGCTCGGCAATTGGATTGCCAATGATATTCCCGAAGTGGTTTTCTTTGACATGTAATGTTCTTGTTTTAAATAAGTCGCATGCTTTTTCCCAAAACATGTTGACAGCTTGTGAAAAGGGCCCCCTCATGTTTCTATGTTTGTTTAAAAATTGAATAAAATGTCATTACTGCATACAATTTTTGCTCTCTATCTTTTCTTATTTTTGTAAATTAAAAATGGAAATGATTTTCCTTCTAACTGATTAACTATTTTCCAATTCACATCCATATTCTAAAATAAGGCATGATTCATCAATCATGCAGGTCTGCCTCGAATTCCATAAAAAATGATGATGTTACAGTTTCTTGCACCAATATCCTTGGAAATCCGAATGACCAAGCCGATGAGGATAGTGGGGAAGATTGTGAAATTCCAGAGAAATTGGCAAGGCTGTTGAGACAAGAAGAGAAAATGATCTTGCCTCATCAAGAAGCTATTGAAGTCATCAATCTCGGCACCGACGCAGTGAAAAAAGAGGTCAAGATAGGGGCCGCTTTGCAAGATGACATAAAGAAGGGGTTGATTGAGCTTCTCAGAGAGTACTACGACATCTTTGCCTGGTCGTGTGAAGATATGCCTGGTCTAGATACGAATATAGTCACGCACCACTTGCCACTCAAACCAGAATGTCCTCCGGTAAAGTAAAAGCCGAGGAGAACTCGTCCAGATATGTCTCTCAAAATAAAAGAAGAAGTTGAAAAGCAGTTGAATGTAGGCTTCTTGTTGGTATGTGAATACTCAGATTGGATTGCCAGCATCGTACCTGTCCCTAAGAAAGATGGGAAGGTGCGCATGTGTGTAGACTATCGAGATTTGAACAAATCAAGCCCAAAGGATAAGTTCCCATTACCACACATCGACATATTGGTTGATAATATGGCTCAGTCCTCAGTTTTCTCCTTCATGGATGGTTTTTCGGGATACAATCAAATAAAGATGTCCCCGGAAGACATGACAAAGACGACATTCACTACTCCATGGGGTACTTACTGTTATAAGGTTATGCCTTTTGGCCTCAAAAATGTTGGTGCAACATATCAACGTGCCATGGTGACGCTCTTCCATGATATGATTCATAAGGAGATCGAAGTATACGTTGATGATATGATTGCGAAATCACAAATCGGGGATGAACACTTGGCCTATCTGCAAAACTTATTCACGCGTCTGCAAAAGTTTAGACTAAGGCTTAATCCGAATAAGTGTACCTTAAGGGTGCGATCTGGAAAACTACTCGGTTTTATCGTGAGTCAACAAGGAATTAAGGTAGACCCCGACAAAGTAAAATCAATACAGAATATGCTAGCACCAAAAAATGAAAAAGAAGTAAGAGGGTTCCTTGGGAGATTGAACTACATAGCCAGGTTCATTTCTCATCTCACAGCTATTTGTGAACCCATCTTTAAATGGCTGCGCAAGAATCAAGATGTCCGATGGGATGATAATTTCCAGGAAGCCTTTGAAAATATCATACAGTACCTCCAAGAGCCACCGATACTTATCCCTCCAGTGCCCGAGAGGCCACTCATCATGTACTTGACGGTGCTGGAAGGATCCATGGGTTGTGTGCTCGGGCAGCAGGATGAAACAGGACATAAAGAGCACGCCATTTATTATCTGAGTAAAAAGTTTATCGATTGCGAATCCAGGTATTCTTTACTTGATAAAACTTGTTGTGGGCTTGCTTGGGCAGCTCGATGTCTGAGGAAATATATACTGACATACACGACCTTTCTAATATAAAAAACGGATCTGATAAAGTATATCTTTGAAAAGGCAGCACTCACAGGCAGGCTTGCTCGATGGCAAATGCTTTTATCTGAATATGACATTCAGTATGTTACACAAAAGGCTATCAAGGATAGCATTCTTGTGGATCATCTTGCTCATCAGTCGTTGGAAGAGTACCAATCAATGAAATTTGACTTCCCTGATGAAGATGTTATGAAGCTTGATGATTATGATGGGGTCGGTCCGGAAGAGTGATTGACTCTTACATTCGATAGTGCCTCGAACACTGCAGGCCATGGCATTGGGGAAATACTGACTTCTCCACGGAATACTCATACACCATTTACGGCCCGGTTATGTTTCGATTGTACGAACAATATGGTAGAATACAAAGCATGCGTGATGGGTCTAGAGGCAGACATTGACCTTAAAATCAAAATCCTTGAAGTCTTTGGAGACTCTTCTTTGGTTATACATCAGGTACGAGGTGATTGGGAGACGAAACACCCCAGTTTAATTCCGTACAAAGACTATATCTTGCAGCTAATACCCGCTTTTGATGAAATCACCTTTGAACATATTCCCAGAGACGAAAACCAGCTGGCTGATGCTTTAGCCACATTAACATTAATGTTTTCGGTGAGCTTTCCAAATCAGGCGCCTAATATACGAATCCTCAGGTACAAAGAGCCCGCACATGTCTTTTCTGCCCATTGTCTCTCAACCAAGGATATGTCTAATGAGAAGTCGTGGTATTACGACATCAAACCTTACCTCGATAAGCAAGAGTATCCCGAAAATGCTACAATTTGAGATAAGTGTATGCTTAGAAGGTTAGCATCCAAGTTCCTCTTATCAGGAGACGTCCTGTACAAGAGAAATTATGACTCGGTTCTGCTCAGATGCATGGATAGACACGAAGCAGAGTTGATCATAAAGGAAATCCCTGAGGGTTCTTTTGATACTCATTCGAGCAGGCATTCTATGGCGAAGAAAATCCTACGAGCAAGATACTTCTGGATGACAATGGAGAGCGACTGTTGTGTATATGCAAAATCGTGCCACAAATGCCAAGTGTACGCAGACAGAATTCATGTTCCTCCAATTCCTTTGAATGTTATGACCTTCCCATGGCCGTTTACAATGTGGGGAATTGATATGATTGGAAGGATTGAACCAAGTTCTTCGAATGGTCATAGATTCATCCTAGTGGCTATTGACTATTTCACCAAATGGGTGGAAGTAGCTTCTTACAAGAATGTAACCAAACAGGTCGTTACCAACTTCATCAAGAGAGAAATCATATGTCATTATGGAGTTCCCCACAGAATCATCACTGACAATGCTTCTAATCTTAACAACAACATGGTGAAGGAGTTATGTGAAGAGTTCAAAATTGAACATCACAATTCATCGCCGTATCGACCAAAGATGAATGGTGTAGTCGAAGCGGATAACAAGAACATAAAGAAGATCGTCCAGAAGATGGTTAGAACATATAAAGATTGGCATGAGATGTTGCCTTTTTCTCTACATGGCTACAGAACGTCTATGCGTACTTCAACAGGGGCAACTCCATTTTCGCTTGTCTATGGCACAAATGCAGTGCTTCCTATCGAAGTAGAAATTCCTTCGTTGAGGGTTCTGATGGAAACCAAGCTTGATGAGGCAGAATGGGTTCAAACAAGATTCGACCAACTCAACCTGATTGATGAAAAGCGTCTGGCGTCCATTTGTCATGGCCAGTTGTACCAACAAAGGATGAAGAGAGAATTCGACAAAAATATTTGTCCTCGAAAGTTTTATCTTGGTGATTTGGTCTTGAGAAGGGTCATCGTGCAAAGCCATTCCGATCCAAGGGGCAAATAGACTCCCAATTACGAGGGACCATATATCGTGAAGAGGGCTTTTTTAGGAGGTGCTCTAATCCTGACAGACATGGATGGGGAATACGTTCCACTCCCAGTCAATTCAGACTCAGTCAAAAAATACTATGCATAAAGAGACCCGCTAGGTCGAAAACCCAAAAGGGCGACTTAGGCAAAAAATGGCATACCGGTGGACAAGAAATTCCAGGAAAAAATTAGGGATAAAAAAAAGAAGGATAATGGCCCGCTAAGTTGAAAACCCAGAAGGGCGACTTAGGCAAAAAGGGGTATCCCGTTGGGTCGAAAACCCGAAAGGGCGATACAAGAAAAATTTAGGGATCTTAAGCGAGAGGTTGTAGTCTGAATGCTCTTCACGAATGACACATGCACATCTATAGCACCTTGGCAGTGAATTGACCGGTCCAACTGCTACTCTTCAGAGGCAAGGCATTTAGACTACTTAGGATATGGGTACTGTAGAAATACTGGTTTTAATGGAAATTCAAGCATCTCTCATTACCATTTATAATTGTTGTATTTTCCATTTCTATTTCACAGCTACCTCGTATTGGAGTTGCATCCCTGTAAAAATGCCTATTCAAAGGCCAATCAATAAAAGTTATTTTCATCAAAAAGTTGTCTTCTATTATCATAAAAATGTTTTTCGTATGTGAAGTGTGTTTTAGTCGTTATTAAACACTGCATTAGAAACATGGGGAATAAAAATTCTCAAGCCAAGATAAAACTTGACTTTACGTTGATATATAACCATGAGGGGGTGTCGTATGCATTCCAAGTGTTTTTTTTCCTTGCAGGTAGAAATTTCTAACGGTCGTCATGACTTAGCCAGTGCACGAAGATGCCTTCATCTGCTACAGACAACTTCAAACCTGATTCCCCAAGTGAATTCAGAGTCGTCATTTGAATCGGCATGCGCAAGTGCATCCCCAGTGGAGTTAATCAAGAACATTCCCAGTGGAGCTAAACTGGGGCGTTCATAGAGCTAAATCGGGGCATTCGCGGAGCTAAACCAGGGCATTCACGGGTGTATATGCCCATCTCTTATCCCCAATTGATTCAAGAAATAATTCCCTAGTGTGCGTAAACTTGGGGCATGCATTCAGAGAGATTCACATGGTGTTCAGTATCCATTCTTCGGCATATTCAATTCTATCATCCTCTCGATGGTTCAGGATGTGTGGAAGTCTATCTGGATTATCTCTTACCCAACGGTACGATTCAGAATCCAGTAGCGTATCTGAAGACTCGTTTCGTCGGCAATTCAATCTCCAACAAAGTCATCAACAATCTTCGGTATCATGGGCTTCCCAGTGAAAATTCTTACCAGTATCCCCGACGACCTTTGGTACTGCAGGCTTCAAGCGTCGATATGTATTGATATCCCCAGTGATGAGCAATGGTTCCCAGCAAGCTTTCGCTTATCCCCATGAAGTCTATTTCTTTGCATTGCATATAGTTATCACTACATAACATTGCATCTTCAAAAGCGCGTAGCTGATCCATCAGAGTGGATCTTTGCGGCAAAAGAAATTCAAGCATGCATACGAAGGATAAGCCAGATCAGGTACCTTGCATGAAAGACCTGAATCATCCAAGGACAGAAATACATCCCTACAAGAGGATATCATTCCCAAAATCCCCAGTCGATGACCTTCACCTTTTCAATGCCCAGCAAAGTCAATACACCAAGTTTAAACCCAGCACTCGTCTGTGTCGATCTTCAAACACTCATTTGTGTCAGTCTCCTAAACACTCGTCCGTGTTTAAACTTTCCTTGGTACTTGTCTGTATCTTTTCTCAATACCCGTCTGTATTGATCCAAACACTTGTCTGTGTCACTTATCTAAACACTCGTCATGTCGTAACCCATTTTTCCATCATAAAACCTGAGACCGCCCATAGGCTAGGTTCTTCCTTAGATCATCGTCGAACTTGAGATCTCCCATAGGATAGGTTCTTCATCAAATCATCTTAAAACCTGAGATCGCTCGTAGGCTAGGTTCTTTCTTAGATTATCGTCGAACCTGAGATCACCCGTAGGCTAGGTTCTTCCTCAGATCATCTTAGAACCTGAGATCTCCCGTAGGCTAGGTTCTCCCTTTTATCATCATCCAACCTGAGATTACTTCTTGGATAGGTTCTTTCCTTAGATCATCGTCGAACCTGAGATCGCCCGTAGGCTAGGTTCTTCCCATAGATCATCGTCGAACCTGAGATTGCCCGTAGGCTAGGTTCTTCATTAGATTATCTTAGAACCTGAGATTGCTCGTAGGCTAGGTTCTTCCTTAGATCATCATCGAACTTGAGATCTCCTTTAGGCTAGGTTCTTCCTCAGATCATCTTAGAACCTGAGATCGCCCGTAGGCTAGGTTCTTCCTTATATCATCGTTGAACCTGAGATCGCTTCTTGGCTAGGTTCTTTCCTTAGATCATCGTCGAACCTGAGATCGCCCGTAGGGTAGGTTCTTCCCATAAATCATCGTCGAACCTAAGATTGCCCGTAGGCTAGGTTCTTCCTCAGATCATCTTAGAACCTGAGATCGCCCGTAGGCTAGGTTCTTCCTTATATCATCGTTGAACCTGAGATTGCTTCTTGGCGAGGTTCTTTCCTTATATCATCTTCGAACCTGAGATTGCTTCTTGGCTAGGTTCTTTCCTTAGATCATCGTCGAACCTAAGATCGCCCGTAGGCTAGGTTCTTCCTATAGATCATCATCAAACCTGAGATCGCCTGTAAGCTAGGTTCTTCCTTAGATCTTCGTCGAACCTGATATCGCCTCTTGGCTAGGTTCTTCCTTAGATCATCGTCGAACCTGAGATCTCCCGTAGGCTAGGTTCTTCCTCATATTATCTTAGAACCTGAGATCGCCTCTTGGCTAGGTTCTTCCCATATATTTTGTCTTAGAACCTAAGATCGCCTGTAGGCTAGGTTCTTCCTTAGATCTTCGTCGAACCTGAGATCGCCTCTTGGCTAGGTTCTTCCTTAGATCATCGTTGAACATGAGATCGCCTCTTGGCTAGGTTCTTCCCTCAGATCATCATCGAACATGAGATCGCCCGTATACTAGGTTCTTCCTCATATAATCTTAGAACTTGAGATCGCCTCTTGGCTAGGTTCTTCCCATATATCTTGTCTTAGAACCTGAGGTCGACCTTAGGCTAGGTTCTCTATCAAATCACTCTCATGTTTCACCTTAGGATCGTAGGTCGCCCGTAGGCCTTGTCCGCTGTCTTTTGGTACCAACCTTTTTCTTGTATTGGCATCACACCACATTACAAGTCCAACCTCCGTCTTTTCACAAAAAAACAAAAATTCTAGCTGAAACCACAAAAATAAATAAACACTCACGCTTTCTCCCAAAACAAATTTTTGGCATTGGTATTTAATCATCTTCTACCTCGAACTTCTGAAAGGCACGCGCCAATCGTACTTTCAGGTTTAAGACGATTAAATAGGGGCAGCTGTAATACCCCAAATTTATCCTACCCCTTTTACTTACATCTGGCTTATACATTCCAGTCTTATTTCATGTACATATTTCCCATTAAGTCATTTGACGCATCATGCATCATTAATCAATAAAATTTTTGCATGAGATCAGGGATTTTGAGGAATTAGGGTTATTGTATGGCTTTAAGGCTCTCGTCTTCCCTCAACGAATCAACTGGTTTCATCGTCAATCATGATTTATGGAGCTAGGGTTTGTGTTCATAACCTTTGAGGGGTTTTTCTTACCTTAAAGCAGCAAAGTTCATGAAGCATCTTCGTTCAGATTTCTCAAGTGCATCAAGTGTTTAGAGTTTCATCAAGACTTCACCAAAGGTTGCTTTGAAATGAGGTTTTTCTCATCAGCATATTTAAATTGCTTCCTCATTATTGTGCGTTCATGGCGAAGAGATTAGGGTTTCAATTTGTTGCTCAAGTTCGTTGGTCCATCAATTGAGAAAAATAGGACTTAAGGGCTTCGTTTATTTTATACTTCAAGACGTGTTTGTCTTTAGGGCAGTGTGTTGAGGCAACCATTTGGAAAGACTTTATGAAGTCAATATATTATGTGGATTGAATTTAAAGGAGGAAACATGGCATAAGAGGTGAAGTTACGGATTAATTTTGATCAAGACAATTTTGTTCTCTTTGTTGTTATATGTCAAATGGGTTTCTCAGACGTAGATCTGACTGCTAAAGGAAGAAATCACAATGATGCTTTGCACGTCTCGATTGAGTGCAGGGGCACTACTATGGCCCATGTACTGGTGGATACCGGGTCCTCATTGAATGTTTTGTCAAATAAAGCGTTAGACCATCTGGACTGTGAAGGTTTGATTCTAAAGCCGAGCAATATTGTGGTCAGGGCTTTCGACGGGTCAAAAAGGATGGTGCACGGAGAGGTGGACGTCCCTATTAAAGTTGGATCTCATACTTTTGCATCTACTTTCTACGTGATGGATATCCGACCATCATATTCTTGATTGCTGGGTCGCCCTTGGATTCAAAGGCTGGGGCAGTGACTTCTATGCTCCATCAGATGTTGAAATATCCAGTAAAGGGGAAGATCGTCACGGTACAAGGTGAAGAGGAGTACATGGTGAGTCATCTTAATTCCTTTCACTATGTGGAGATGGATGGGGAGTTCATCGACACCCCGTGTCAGAACTTTGAATATGTCTCCCAGACTTTGGCGTTGACTGAAGTTGCTATTGACAAACCTCCGATGATGATGGCTTCCCTCAAGGATGCCAGGGCTGTAATTGAAAAAGGTGGGTGTGCAAATTGGGGTCAGCTCCCTGATTTCACACACAAAACTGACAAATTTGGTTTGGGCTTTACTACAGGGGATCAAAGGGCTGTTAGGCGCGCACGGATTGGAAGACCTCCCCTGCACATCAGTAATCAGGGAGTGAATGCAATTGAGGATGATGGAGAAGATTCAGATATCGATAGCTGGATCTACCCTACAACCAATGGTGGATTGAACAACTGGATGGAGAAAGACTTCATACCCGTTTCTTTTATTACACAGTAATAGACTTTGTTTTGAGATTTGTAACAAATAGTTTGAAACTTTACGGCCCGGTGCTTTGCCCGAGGCACCTTGGCTTTGTTTGTGAGGGCTTATTATTTGTCATTTTCATATATCATCAATAAAACATTGGACGTTTTCTTGCATTGCAAATTTTGCGCTCCTTGTTTTTCCTTTCTATCTCGCACTTTATCAAAACAGCTATTGTCTTACACACACTCACATATCATAATGCAGATCCATATCCACTCTGGATCCCATTGATAACAACTCTACTACTTCCAGTTATGACTTCGAAAATCCGATCAACCAAGCCGAGGACGAAGGTGAGGATGATTGCGAGGTACCTGGAGAACTTGCTAGACTGTTACTACAGGAAGAAAGGGCCATACAGCCTCATGAAGAGCCAGTTGAATCAGTAAACCTAGGTACAAAGGAGGACATGAAAGAGGTCAAGATAGGTGCAAATCTGGAGCCTAATGTCAAGCAACGGTTGATACAGATGCTACGCGACTATGTTGAGATCTTCACTTGGTCTTATGAAGATATTCCTGGTTTAGACACTGATATTGTGGTACACCACCTGCCAACTAAAGAAGACTGCCCTCTGATAAAGCAGAAAGTTCGTTGTATGCGCCCTGAGATGTTTGAGAAAATCAAAGCTGAGGTCCTGAAACAATTTGACGTCGGGTTTCTAATTGTCACTTCTTACCAGCAGTGGGTTCCCAACGTTGTTCCAGTACCTAAGAAAGATGTTAAGGTACGAATATGTGTGGACTATAGAGATCTGAACAGGGAAATCCCCAAGGATGATTTCCCACTTCCTCATATTGATGTTCTGGTTGACAACACCGTGCAGCATAAGATCTTCTCCTTTATGGATGGTTTTTCTGGTTACAATCAAATCATGATGGCTCCCGAAGACATGGAGAAGCGACCTTCGTTATGCAGTGGGGCACCTTCTGTTACAAGGTAATGCCTTTCAGGTTGAAGAATGTTGGAGCAACTTATCAGTGCCCCATGGTCGCTTTGTTCCATGACATGATTCACCATGAGATTGAGGTTTACGTTGATGACATGATCGCAAGGTCCCAAACTGAGGAAGAGCATCTAGACCATCTCCAGAAATTATTTGACAAGTTGAAGATGTATAAGCTGAGGTTAAACCCGAACAAGTGCACCTTCGGGGTAGGGTCTTGTAAGCTGCTGGGTTTTTTCGTTAGTGATAAAGGTATTCAGGTGGGTCCTGCAAAAGTGAAGGATATACAGGAGATGTCGGCTCCCCAAACAGAAAAGGAAGTTAGAGGCTTTTTGGGACGTCTAAATTACATTGCAAGATTCATTTCCCATCTGACTGCTACTTGTGAGCCAATCTTCAAGCTGCTGAAGAAAGATCAAGTAGTAAAGTGGAATGATGAATTTTAGACCGCCTTCGAAAGGATCAAAGAATATCTTCAAGAACCGCCAATTCTGATGCCTCCAGTTGAAGCAGGACCTTTGATCTTATACTTGACAGTACTGGATAGTTCAATGGGGTGTGTGCTGGGGCAACATGACGAGTCTGGCCGAAAAGAGCATGCTATTTACTACCTTAGCAAAAAGTTTACCGACTGTGAGACCCGATACTCATTGCTCGAGAAAACTTGTTACGCTTTGGCATGGGCTGCTCGCCGGCTGAGACAGTATATGCTGACTCACACCACCTTATTGATATCAAAAATGGATCCAATTAAGTATATCTTCGAAAAGCCTGCCTTGTCCGGAAGAATAGCAAGATGGCAGATGATCTTAACTGAGTATGATATCCAGTACACAACCTAAAAAGAAATCAAGGGGAGTGTATTAGCGGATCATTTGGCGCATCAGGCCGTGGATGACTACCAATCCATGAATTTCGAGTTCCCGGATTAGAAAATCATGTTGGTAACTGATTGTGAAGGACCTGGACCGGATGAAGGACCCGAGGAGGGATCCTGATGGTCTATGTATTTTTATGGAGCTTCAGACGCGTTGGGTAATGGAATTGGCACCGTGATCATATCTCCTGAGGGCTGTCATACTCCGTTAACCTCCTGATTATGTTTTAATTGCACTAACAACATGGCAGAGTATGAAGCGTGTATCCTGGGTCTTCGAACTACTATTGACCTAAGGATTAAGTTCTTGAGTGTATTCGAAGATTCTGCTCTGGTGATCAGTCAGATCAAAGGCGAGTGGGATACGAAGCACCCAAATCTTATTCCTTACAAAGAGTATGTACTGACGTTGCTCCCACACTTTGAGGAGATAACCTTTGAACATTTTCCCAGAGAGGAAAACCAGTTAGCGGACGCGCTAGCTACTATGTCTTCTATGTTCAAGGTCAGGTGGGACAATGAAGCTCCCCAGATTACCATTGAGAGGTTGGATAAACCCGCACATTGCTGTGACATTGAGACTGAAGAGGTAGCAGATAAACCCTGGTTTCACGAGGTGAAAAGGTATCTTGAGGCTCAAGAGTACCCCGAGGGTGCATCTGTTAATGATAAGAAGTTTTTGAGGAGATTCGCTGCGAAGTTCTTCATCAGTAATGGTATCCTTTACAAGCATAACCATGATTCAACCTTACTGCGATGTATAGACAAGAAAGAGGCAGAAAGGATTATGGCAGAGTTACATGAAGGTACTTTCAGAACTCATTCCAATGGACATACCATGGCAAAGAAAATCCTACGGGTAGAATATTATTGGCCTACTATGGAAGCCGACTGTTATCAGCACTCTCGGACCTGCCATAAGTGCCAAGTCTATGCTGATAAGGTGCATGTACCTCTAGTTCCTCTGAACCTCATGATGGAACCTTGGCCTTTTGCAAAGTGGGGCATCGATATGATTGGAAAGATCAGACCTACTGTGTCCAATGGGCATCGTTTCATTCTGGTAGCTATTGATTATTTCATAAAGTGGGTCGAGGCAGCTTCCTTTGCTACAGTAACCAATAACATCGTGGCGTGGTTTATCCGAGACAAATTGATCTGTCGATATGGTGTACTGGAGGGAATCATTACTGACAATGGTACAAATCTCAATAATACTATGATCACCAAGCTCTACAAACAGTTTAAGATTCAGCATCATAACTTTTCTCCTTATCGGCTGAAGATGAATGGGGCTGTTGAAGCAGCTAATAAGAACATCAAGAAGATTGTGCAGAAGATGATGGTGATATACAAAGACTGATACGAGATACTACCATTCGCTCTTCATGGGTATTGCACCTCAACACGGACGTCGACAGGGGCAACACCCTACTCTCTGGTGTATGGCATGGAGGCAGTCCTACCCGTCAAAGTCCAGATACCCTCTCTCAGGATTATGAAGGATGCGAGTTTGAGCAAAGACGACTGGATCCAAACCCGACTTGATCAGCTAAACCTAATCGATGAGAAGAGACTTACTGCTATTTGTCATGGTCAGACGTACCAAAAGCGAATGATCAAGGCTTTTAACAAGAAAGTCAGACGTCAAGAATATCAAGTCGGGGATCTAGTGATCAAACGCATCATAATGCCGCAAGGTGATCCCAGGGGCAAATGGACCCCCACTTATGAAGGGCCGTTTGTGGTTAAGAACATTTTCTCAATAGGAGCTATGATTCTAACCACCATGGATGGTGACGACCTTCCTCACCCTGTCAATGTAGACAAAGTGAAAAAATACTACGCCTAATCAAAGACTCGCTAGGTTGACTGGCCTAGGCAAAATAAGGGCTTCCCGGCGAACCAAAAGGGTTCGGGCAAAAATAAGGGATGAAAATGAAAAAAATGTACACCCGGCAAGTCGAAAACCTGAAAAGGCGACTTGGGAAAAAAAGGGTATCCCGGTGGACTGAAAACCCAAAAGGGAGGTCCACGCAAAAATTAGGGATTAAAGCGTAACACTATGTCTCATTGGATCATCTTGCGATCAGACTTCGGTACCAACTATCAAGCTCGGACGGCACTAATCAATCTGATCTACCTTCGACCAAGTAGCAAAGTGATGAGACGCTCGAAGATATGAGGGCAATAGCAGAGTTGGAACCCAATGGGGTTGTTCACATAGTTGTTTTTCTTTCTTTTTCATAAATTGTATAATTTCTGTCATTCGGCGGCATTCTCTTACTAGGACGTCAGCCTCTTTGTACAAAACTCCTATTACAGGCCAACTTCAAAATCAATACAACTCATCTTCACAAAGAAATTTCCACTTGTGTTTTCTTTTTCTGTTTTGTTTTGCAAGAACGTCCAATGATTCATTTTTGATATATGCATTTGACAATAATTGCTGCTTATAAATAGTTACATGCGAAACAAAAGACGATTACTCGTAATTCCAGGAACAGGGGAAAACAAAAAGTGTCCAAACCTTACAGTTGCTCTATCCACCAGGTACAGGGATAGAGCCAGCTTGGGAATATGACTAAAGGTACATACACTCCCCGCCGAGTAAAAAGTTCCCAGAGACAGTAGTGTTAATTCTCCCCAAGCAGAGTTTATCTACCACCAGTAATAAAGGTTCACCATCAGCAGAGTTTATTTCTTCCACAGGCAGAAATTCAATCCCCGACAGAGTCCATCATCACCAGCAATGGTAATTCATCCCCAGCTGAGGTTATTTCTCCAAATAAGCAAATCTCTTAGCAGAGTATCTCTCTTCCCCAGAGTCATTCTCTCGCCAATTTATTCTCAAATCATCTTCGGTCGTTATCCCCAGTGAGAACGAAGAGCTCAACTCTCCAACAGCAGCCCAGGATTTATTTTCCCCAGCTAGAGAACATCCCAAGAACATTGCATATCCATATATCATGGCATATGCATACGCATCATACATCACCGTCTCATTTATTTTGAGAACATCATTACTCAATACATGTCATACATCATGACATTACATACGACTAACTCTTTACCTTTCAGGGAAAGATACAATCAAATTCTCACAAGTTTTCTCTGGTTCAGTCAAATCGATACTAAGATTTCTATTCCAGTTCAAGTTATGAAGCCCGGATTCGATCAGATAATATCTTAATTTATCCAAAACACCATGAAGCCTAGAATGGACCAGATAGTGGTATGTCTTAAATTCAAGCTATGAAGCCCGGAAATCGACCGGAAAATGGTTAAATCCCCAACAAGTTACTGTAAATCCTGGAAATCGACCAGATAACAGTACAAAACACCATGAAGCTTGGGATCGACCAGATAGTGGTACATCTAAAATTCAAGCTATGAAGCCCGGATTCGACCAGATAATATCTTGATTTCTCTAAGACACCATGAAGCCTGGAATCAACCAGATAGTGGTATATCATGAACACAAGCTGTGAAGCCCGGAAAATCAACCGGAAAACAGCTTAGCCCTCAGCAAGTTATTGTGAAGCCTGGAGATCGACCAGATAGCAATACAAGATACCATGAAGCCTGGATCGACCAGATAATGGTATGAGACGCCGTGAAGCCTGGATTTCGACCAGACAGCGGCAAAAGACACCGTGAAGCCTGGATCACGACCAGATAGTGGCAAAGGATACTGAAGCCTAGAATCGACCAGATAATAGTATAAGACACTGCGAAGCTTGGATTTCGACCAAATAGCAGTTTACATGGCCAATTACTAAGAAGCCCGGAATCGACCAGATATTAGTATGCCTTAAATTCAAGTTGAAGCCCGGATGCGACCAGATAATAACTTAATTCCTTCTGATGCCTGGAGTACGACCAGATAAGAAGTGAGAAATTGCGAAGCTTGGAGAACTACCAGATAGCAAGTGTAATCTCATCTCCCCAGTAAGTCACTGTAAAGCCTGGGGCACGACCTGATAGCAGTCGATCTTATTTTCTTCAGCAAATCACTGTAAAGCCTGGAATACGGCCAAATAACAGTTCATTTTCGTCTCTTCAACTAAGAGATGATTCCTCAGTAGAATAACGGACGACTGAAGCTCCTAAAATTCTACTTCTACCAAGATAAATACCAGTATTCCCCAGCGTAGTCCTCCTCAACAACAGGTATACGGGCTCTCGCAAAGGAATCCTTATGCGATCGATACTTCTTCTAATGGCATCTTTAAGCCCATCTTCCGACTTCGACCTCCAAATGGAATCTATAAGCCCACTCCTGATATCGCAAGACAAATACCACTTTATGCGAGTGCAAATTTCTGGGCACTCTAGTGTTTAGTCATCTTCCACCTTCAGATCACGAAAGGCAGACAAGCCAATCTACATCCTCAGGTTTAAGAAGATTGAACAGGGGCAGCTTTTGTACCCCAAAATTTTCCCTCCCATATTTTTCAATACATTCCAAGTGAGGTCCTCAAATTGGTCAAGGAAGCCCAAGGTTTGACCAGACAAACCTTCTCATAGGGTAGTCTACCTCAAATCAGGGTTTCAGTTTGCATCAAGGTGCTTGAGTCCAAAGGATCCCAAATGCTCACCATTGTCCTAATATTTTCTCAAGATCATCCATGCCAAGTTTCAAGCCTTGTAGAGGAAGTTTGCTCAGTCAATTGCTCAAAGGTCTGAAAATCGACTGTGCTAGGGAAAAAGTCAACTGTGGCCCACATAAAGTCAAACTTCAAGATTTTTGGTCAACATCCTCATTTTGAAACATTATTCATCATTTTATCAAGGGTTTATCATGATTCCTCAAGGATTTCTCACAATTCATCAAAATCCAAAAGTTGTTAAATTAGGGTTTTGCAGGAAAAGTCAATTCAACTTTGACCAAGCAAAACTTTCTTATACTTTATCAAAAATGACCCATACAAATCTCATTTTTAAGAGCATTCAATTCCTTAAAATTCATCTTCAACTCCCAAGTTCAAAATATGCACTCACAAGAAGATATAAATTTGGACATCATAGGTCATTTTGAAAAGTCAACAAAAACACCTTTTTTGTCAAAGCTTCATATATGAACATGGAAGACTCAATTGAGATGAGACTAAAATGGTTGCTTAGAGGACATCTTAAGCTTTATAAAAAGTCCAATAACACATCTCTAGGTTCAAAATTGAAGGAGTTATGCATTGGCAAAGTTGACCTTTTTTGCAAAATTGCCAAAAGACAAATGTGGCCAAAATTGCAATTTTTGTCAAATGGGCCCAACGTTTTATGCTTGCACTGAGTTTTTAACATGATCCACGACCCATGATCCTTCCAATTTGTCATTCTTTTATTTTTGTCATTTACTTTGATTTTATTTCAATTAAATCAAATAAAATCAAAATAAAATCATGGAAATATCAAAACTAATCAAAGCTTGAGATTTTGTGCATGTTTAGGCCTCATTTGGACACAAAAAGATTGGATTTAGCTTGATTTGTAAATATTTGCATAAGGATCAAATCTTGAATCAATGACCTGAATTGAGGAAGATTTGAAACAAGTTTGTAACCCTAATTCGTTCTAGGGTACATATAGAACAAGTGTAGATCAAAAACAGGGGGATTGGAGGCGTGAAAAGTGAAGAACAAATCTCAAAATTTCAAAGGAAAGTTGCAATCTGATTTCCTAGTTCCAGGATTCCTCAAGCCATTCCAGGCACACCACTCATTTGTTGGACATCCAAGGACCCTATTTCAGTCACTAGCAAGCCTCATAACATCCAAAAACACGCTGTAAGCATCTCATGACATCCATGCTTTCTTGAAATCGAATATCACAATTTTGTCACTTTTAGCATGATTTATTTGCATATTCTGAACCCTTGAATCAATTGCAAGTTAATGGTAATACTTAATTTCATTTTTATTGGCTATACAACAAGTTGCCATGTTTAGGGTGTTAGTTTCGTTTTTAGGGATTTTGCACACAGGAACAATTGGCCATGGAGAGTGGTACCATGATACTCGTGAGGTTGCAACAAGTTGATTGGTACCATTGGTATTGATTTATCATGCAGGGATAAGATTTTTTAGATGAATTAGTTTGTACCTACGCCCAGATGACTATAGGTATAAGTCAAAAAACTTTTACCAACGGAGGGAGGAAGAAGATGATAACGTGGCTTTCCCTAACTGGCCAGTTCAAAGTTCGCGCGTTTTGTATTATGTCATGTTGTTTTTCCATATATTGCTTGTTTCTTATTATTCATACAAGAAAACAAGCCAGCTTAGATGGTCAATGTGTGTTTGGAAAATCCAAAGGGCCTGGGTTTGATCCCCAGGTCCCCATATTATTTCATGATATTTTTTCTTGCATAATCAAGCACACGTGCACACAAGGAGACCACCATGCACCATCAGCTTTCAACCATCAGATCCACAGCAAGCCAAATCCAAGGCTTCTCACATGAGGGCCTATCATGGGCGTGAGTCAAGCCAATGCACAGGATTTGGAAAAGTCAATAAACGCCAGAAATTGTTGGGCCTAGAAGTCAGATTGGCACCCCATTCTTGCTACAAAACCAGGCCCATTTCTTTTTCTTTTATATTTTTCACTTTATTTAATTTCTTTATTTAATTTATTTTCTAATCACAAATTAATTTCTTTTCTTACAAAAAATCATAAAATCAATTTCATCAAATTAGAATTTAGGTTTTATTTTATTTTATCAAAATCAATTTTATATTAGTTTTTAATTTAGGTTTTATTCTAACTTTTTTTGGTAAATAATTAAAATCAAATTAGAAAATTAGGTTTGTTCTTGATTATATTTTTATAAAATAACAAAAATACAAAAATAGTTAATTTAATTATTTTTCTCAAATAAAATTAATTAGTCATTAGGTTTTCTTTATTTATTCAAAAAAAATCTTATTTTCTCAAAATAACACAAAAAACCACAAAAAATAGGACTTTTCTTTCAATTAGGTTTAGACGGGGTCAAAACCCTAATTTTTCTCGTTCTTGAATCATCGCGCGCGTTTACTATTTTTTGTGATATTAATGTAACTGCTCATGGTATGTAATAGTTTAATTAGGATTTTCTTTTATCATTTTATGGGTTTTTGGCTATGTAATTAATCCCCCTCCCCGAAGCCTTGTAATAGAGTAGTTTTATTTTCCGCATTTTAATTCTCGTAAATATTAACTGTTAGATGTATGATAATGGGATTGCATGACAAGACTGTATGTTAATTTAAAATGTCTAGCAAACCTTAATGTGCAAAGATAATAACTGAAATCAAATAACTCGCACATGCGCACTCCTAGGGTATACTCTCACTTCGGTTGCCTTCGGTAAACGATCGTTAAGTATAGGGTATTTTAGTGGTCGCCCTTCTGTCTAAACAAAGATCAAATGTCCCATTCGGAAATGTTGCCTCATAAATGTTGCCTCAAAAAATGTTGCCTCGAAAAGGTTACCTCGGAAACGTTGCCTCGAATATGATCTTAAGACATTAGGGTTATTACTAGGACGTCCTAACATTGCTTTAGTGATCGTCCCTTTCGAATTGAACCTTACAACTCCAACTATGGTGCTACCTAATCCTTAATAGTAGGATAGTGTTGTCTCAAGGAAATAAGAACAGATACATTCTTTTTTCGAGTAGGTAGATGCTAGTAGGTACTTGCTCAAAATAAACTTTTTCACACTTACACTCTTTTCGAACAAAGTTTTCAAAAACACTTCGTAACACTCTTGAAGACAGGAGCAAGGGTTAAAACGAAGTAAGACAAAAACTTTTTCAAAACACACAAACACTGAAGCAATTTTAAAAGATGAGCAAGTACCTAAGAGCCCGTGGAAAACCACGGATAGAAAGGGTGCTAATACCTTCCCTTTCTATAACCTACCACATGTACTCAAAATCTCGAAAAAGGAATTTTTCTATGCTTTTTTTCCTTTCCAGTTGGATAAAATAAAAGTCGGTGGCGACTCTTGCTTACCGCGACATTTTGCAAACATAAACGCAAAATGCAAACCAGCATTTTCCTAAAACAGTCCAGTTCTGCCACCGTATCACAACTGGAAAGATGGTTGTATATGGCATCATAAGCTTTTGGGCGCGAGCTCGTACCCATTTGAGATAAGGCTCCATAGGAATGGAATTTTTATGCCCCAAAGTCTTGCTATCAAACTTGTTTACCATGCCCCAAGCTCGTACGAACCTTTGACGATACCCTTTAACATCATCCTCATACTTGAACATAATGCCTTGGATAAGCATATCATGGGGACCATCCCTTGGATAACATCATAACATCATACACATTCTCACTAACCATTTCAAGGATTTAAGAATTTATCTTTGTTTTTGTTTTGAAGGCCATGAACTTCGTCTGAAGAAATACCATTAGAATCAACTTTGTGAAAGCACACCCTCAACTCCAAGTTTTAGCGTCAATGGTACATGAAGGCTCTCCTTTCACTAATAAATATGGTCGACTCCTCAACTTGACTACCTCCAATTTCCAAGAAGAGATGATGTGCGTGCTCTTCCAATTTTTCGATCCAATGCATCATTTCTTCACTTTCCTTGACTATCAGTTAATGCCAACACTAGAAGAATTATCTTTTCTATTAGGATTGCACGTGCTTGATCAAGCACCGTTCAACGGTTTAGATAAGATTCCAAAACCTGAAGTCATTTTCGAAGCTGTTCATCTAAAGAGATCTGACATTGTAGCAACTTGGGAGACAAGAAGTGGAGTTCAAGGGTTCCTTGCCAAGTTCTTATTCGAGAGGGCTCATTCATTTTGGGAAGATTTGGATTTTCAAGCCTTTGAGGATGTCCTGGCCCTTCTCGTCTATGGTTTGGTTCTATTTCCTAGCTCGGACTAATTCATAGATGTGAATGCCATCACAGTCTTTCTCTCACGTAATCTTATACCTACCTTGATGGGAGACATTTTAAATTGTTTCCATACTCGTACCATGAAGAAAAGAGGTACTCTCTTGTGTTGTATTCCCCTACTTGCCAAGTGGTTCACTTTGCTCTTACCTCAATCAACATTGAAGAATGAGCAAAGATTGACATGGTCTCAAAGGATAATGTCCCTCACCCACTCTGATATCCATTGGTGTTCGAGATCCTTGGAGGATACTTCTATCATTGACCATTGTGGGGAATTCTCTAATGTCCCTCTGCTTGGCATTAGGGGAGGTATCACTTACAACCCTTTCTTAGCCTTGCGACAGTTTGGCTACGCCTGAAGAGATGGTTCTCATAACATGCTCATCCAAGGAGTGGTATTTGACTACGAGAGCGTTGATCAAGGCTACAGTCAGAGGATTGCGAGAGCTTGGATGATAGTAAATAAAGCAGATAGTAGGACACTGGGACGCAAGAATTATATTCCCTTTGAACCTTATCTTAGGTTGGTACGAAATCATTCTCAGAAGCTCATGATGCCTTACCCCTCCATCCTACCAATTATCGTGGAGCTTGTTGCTGAAGGAAAAGTCCCGTATACTGTCCTCCATCCCAACATGCCTACTTCTCTTGAAGACTTACAAAAGGGTTGGATTCAGTTAAAAGAAGAATGAGACACCTTCGAAGCTCAATTATACGCTAGTGAGAAAAAGGTTTTGGAGCTTATAAAGCTACTCCATGAAGAACAAAGCTTGAACACCTATCTTGCGCCGAAGAGGACGCATTCTACTTTTTTGTCTTAGATATTTATTTTATAAGCCCAAGGGGTACGTTGTAACCATTTTAAACTAATTAATGCAATTTGACGTTTGTTCATTCTTTGTCTAGACAAATTTAAATTTCATAAATCCTTGAAAATATAGCATCCATATAACATGCATCATATCATGACAGGTTTCTCCCATGCAGGTCTCGTTATCTTCTTACTATTTATTTATGTAAGGATGGCCTTAGAACAGACCATCAAGAGCATTTAGATTCAAAACGCTAAACTTCAAGAGATGTTCTTGAACCTATCGAAGGGACAAGAAGAGGTGAAGGCGCTCCTCACCAGGGGCATGGTCATGGGAAGCTCTAGGGATGACAAAGATGACTGGTTGGAGCGGCTACAAACCGAGATAGCCATAATGAAGGGACAACTGGTGGGACAAATGACTCTTATCCAAAACCTAGCTTAAGGACAAGAAGAGTTGAGAGCCCTTGTCAACCAACTTCATCAAGACGGTTGCAACCGTATGAAACAAACGTTCAAAATTGGGGATCAAGTCACTACTCAGCCTCCCATGAGACAAGAAGCCGATTCAAGGGATAACAGACCTTTCCAAATTGCTGCCATGTCATGGGCCCAACAACGACCTTGTCAACATCAACAAGAAAATAAGCAAAGGCAAAATAAGCCCGAGAGTCAGTTTACTAACATCAATGTGTCATTTACTCAATTATTGCAACACATGTTGAAGATGGAGTTGATTATGTTGAGGGATCCTCCTCGAAATCCCAATACTTATGCTCCTAACAATCATCCTGATACAATGTGTGCATACCATTCCAATAGTCCTAGACATGATACAAATAATTGTTGGGCATTGAAAAATAAGATTCAAGACTTGATCAATGAAGGAGTGCTGAAGTTCACACAAGATGGTCAGACTGAATTCTTTTTCCGTCCCTCAAAGGCTCAGCATTTGAAATGACAAGTTCAGACAAAGAGGCTTTTGTTCATTTGAATTTTCAGTTGTAATTTCTTTGTTAATTCAAACATTTATCTATTAATTTCAAACTTTGTTTCATTAATGCATTGCATATGTTTGTCTTGAATTGGTCCATTCGTTTTCATTACATTTAAATATGTTGTTTACTCCCTTTATGATACTCAACTCTTGAGCAATTGACTGACCAAGCTTGTAGTACAAGGCATGAAACTTGGCATGGACATTATTGAGGACTTATTAGGGACCAAGGAAATCACTTGAAGCCTTTGCAACCCAAAATTATTTGTGAGAAGTGAAACCCTAGTTGGAAGTCCATTGCTTAGGAGGAGAATTTATCTGGCCAATTCCTAGTCAACCTTGAGCAATTGAGGACCTCAATGAGCATGTCTTGAGTAAAATGATAGGGAAAATATTGGGGTACAATATATTCCCCTGTTAAATCTTCTTAAACCTAAGGATTTATATTGGCTTGTCTGCCTTTCATGATCTGAAGGTGGAAAATGATTGAATACTAGAGTGCCCAGAAATTTGCACTCGCCTGTGTGTAAAGTGACGTTGTTGGTTGATGATATCGGGAATGGGCTTAAAGATGCCATTTGGAGAAGATGACGGAGAGTCGCCGGAGATGTGCTCATATATGCCATCTAAAATAAATGTTGACTTCGGAATGGAAGAAACATCGGAATAAATCTTTGGTCGATTTACTATGAGCCAGAAGAGGTCTCTTTGTGGGGAAGTCTGTTCTTGTTGTTTGAGAAGGACTCCGCTGGGGAATGTTGATTTATGTTTGGAGATTAGATTTCAAGAGTTTTATTTGTTCATTACTCTACTGGGGAGTTATCTCTTGACTGGGGAGATGAAATTAATTGTTATCTGGTCGAATTCCAGGCTTCGCAACAACTTAGATGAAAGGAGGAAGCTAATTACTATCTGATCAGATTCCAAGCTTCGCAGCAACTTACTGAAATTAATATGTTATCTGGTCGGATTCCAGGATTTACAAAAAATAACAAAGTTAAATTGTTATTTGGTTATATTACAGGCTTCACATTAATTTTCTTGAAAGGATAGAAGTTAATTGCTATCTGGTTGGATTCCAGGCTTCGAAATAACTTACTGAAATTAATCTATTATCTGGTCGGATTCTAGGCTTCATAGAAAAATGAAGTTAAACTGTTATCTGGTCGTATTCTAGGCTTTGCAATAATTTTAACTATTATCTGGTCGAAATCAAGGCTTCACAGTAACTTGAGATGTTATCTCAGATAGTTGCCCCGTCTTGTTTCAAGAATTAATTTGGGACCTGCTTTTGTTGGTTGTTGAGATAGTTGCCTTGTCTGGTTTTAGGAATTAATCTCTAACCTGGTCTTGTAGATAGTCGCCTCGTCTTGTTTCAATAATTGACCTATAATCATTTATTCATAGATAGTTGCCATGTCTGGTTTCAGGAATTAATCTAGAACTGTTGAAAATTGTTGATGATATTCGTCTGTTGATCTTTCTTGAAAAGGTAAAGAGTTAGTTGTATGCAATGTCATGATGCATGAAATGCATTGGGTAATGATGTTCTCAAAATAAATGAGACTGTGTTGTATGAAATGTCATGATGCATGAAATGAATTGGGTAATGATGTTCTCAAAATAAATGAGACTTTGTTGTATGCTATGACGTTTGTAAAAGGATGTATGAATGTGGTATGTGAATATATCAGTTGTTCTTTGCAGTGTCGTTGTACTAGGAAAAATAAATCCTTGACTGGTACTGGAGATAAAGAATGTAGTTCATCGCTATGCGTTGAAGTTGAATTTGCTGGGAGATGGGTTTCCATAACTAGAGAAATAAACTCTACAAGGGAAAGAAACTTCGTAAAGTATTTGATGAAACCCTACTGAGGAAACCAAGAAACTTATAGACCATGCTGAGGAAAGCTCCAAGGTACTGGAGAGATGATTGGAACTCTTGATCTGTTTAAAGAATGCCGGAATATCTGAAATCAGTAGGCTATACGCTGAAGATACGGCGGTGACCTACAGAAAGATGCCCCTGCTTCTGTACCTACTGAGGAATGTACCCTTACTGATGATGAATTTTGTGAAAATGATCCCCTAGAGGTGTTCTGCGGGGATTTACAGATGGCTTTCCGACATTGTACCGATTCTTAAAAACCCTTAGCAACGTCTTTCTGTTTTTATGCGTTTTTGTAAACAGTAATCACATTCAAATTCATATGTTCAAAAATAACCAATGGACATTTTTGCAAACAAAACCGAAAAATAAAAAACAAGTACTTTTGCACTTTCAACGAGATAATTTTGTATTAATTTAAAGAAATTTTCCTACAACAGGCGCCTTTGTACAAGGAGAGGAACATCATAATAATAGAATGTCATCGTAAAATTAAAGTTATACAAAGTAGTATACAAAGAGAAAATATCTATGTGAAATAATCCTATTGGGTTTCAATTCTACTATTTCCTTTATATCTTTGAGCGCCTTATCACTTTGCTGCTTGGCAGAAGCTGACTGGATTCATCCGCACCATTTGAACTTGTCAACTTGGATAATGAAGTCTGGCTGTAAGGTGATCCAACAGGACTTTTCAGGTTTTCAGTCCACCGGGATACCCTTTTTTGCCCAAGCCACCTTTTCAGGTTTTCGACTTGTCGGGTGTATAGCTTTATTTTTATATATCCCTAATTTTTGGTCGAACCCTTTTGGTTCGCCGGGATGCCCTTATTTTTTCCTATGCCAGTCAACCTAGCGGGTCTCTTTTCATGCGTAGTATATTTTAACTATGTCCGCATTTACAGGGTGTGGAAGGTCGTCACCGTCCATGGTGGTTAATATCATAGCTCCACCATAAAATATGTTCTTGATCACAAATGAGCCTTCGTATGTAGGGTTCCACATGCCCCTGGGATTACCTTGCAGTAGGATCATGCGCTTGATTATTAAGTCACCAACATGATATACCTGACGTCTGACCTTCTTGTTAAAAGCTTTGATCATAAGTTTCTGGTACATCTGACCATGACATACAGTCGCAAGCCTCTTCTCGTCAATTAGGTTCAATTGGTTAAGTCGAGTCTGAACCCATTTGTCTTCGTTTAAACCTGCATCCTTTATGATTCTCAAAGAAGGGATATGGACTTCAACGAGTAAGACAACTTCCATACTGTATACGAGAGAAAAGGGGGTTTCCCTTGTTGACGTCCGCACTGATGTACGGTAATCATGAAGAGAGAACAGTAACATCTTGTGCCAGTCTTTATATGTCATTGTCATCTTCTGTATAATATTTTTGATATTCTTATTGGCAGCCTCCATAATGCCATTCATCTTCGGCCGGTAAGGAGAAGAGTTATGATGTTGGCAGCCTCCACTGTTATCTGTGATAATTCTTTCTAGGACACCATACCGACAGATAAGATTATGTTTGATGAATCAAGCCACGATGTTCTTAGTAACGGAAGCAAATGAAAATGCATCCACCCACTTCGTGAAGTAATCAATGGCGATAAGGATGAAACGGTGTCCATTGGAAGTGGTAGGTCTAATCTCTCTGATCATATCAATACCCCATATTGCAAATGGCCAAGGAGCAGTCAAGACATTTAGAGGAACTAGAGACACATGTACTTTGTCAGCATAGATTTGGCATTTGTGACAAGTTCGGGAGTGATGATGACAATTTGCTTCCATAGTGGACCAATAGTATCCTACACATAGGATCTTTTTATCCATTGTATGCCCACTAGAATTAGTGCCAAAGGTACCTTCGTGCATATCCTCCATGATTTTCTCCGCTTCTCTCTTGTCCACACACCGCAGTAAGGTAGAATCATGGTTGTGCTTGTAGAGAATTTCGTTACTCAGGAAGAACTTGGCAGAGAACCTTCTTAAGAACTTTTTGTCATTGATGGATGCTCCCTCAGGGTACACTTGAGCTTCGAGATACCTTTTCACCTCGGGGAACCAAGGCTTTTCTTCTACTCCCTCAACATCAATCTCATAACAGTGATCCGATTCGTCTAATCTTTCGATAGTGATCAGAGGAGCTTCGTTATCCCATCTGATTTTCTTCTTGTGGAATATGTTAAAAGGTAATATCTTCAAAGTATGGAATCAATGTCAACACATGCTCTCGGTAAGGGATGAGATTAGGATGTTTTGTGTTCCATTGTCCTTTAACTTGGCTGATCACCAAGGATGAGTCTCCGTATACTTGTAAGTACTTGATCCTCATGTCAAAAGCAGCCTTGATACCCATAATACATTCTTCATATTCGGCCATATTGTTGGTACAATTAAAACATAGTCTGGCGGTGAAAGGTGTATGGCAGCCTTATTGGGAGATAATTACAGAACCAATGCCATTTTCGAATGCGTTGGAAGCTCCATCAAAGACCATAGTCCATCGAGATCCTTTTCCAGGTCCTTCATTCGGTCCAGGTTCTTTGAAATCAGTTACTAGCATAATGTTCTCGTCCGAGAACTTAAAATTTATTGACTGGTAGTCATCTACAGCCTGATGAGCCAAATGATCAGCTAGTACACTCCCTTTGATTGATTTTTGGGTAGTGTACAGAATGTCGTATTCGGTCAAGACCATTTGCCATCTTGCTAGTCTTCCGGAGAGAGCGGGCTTCTCGAATATGTATTTGATAGGATCCATTTTAGATATCAATAAGGTAGTGTGAATCAACATATACTATCTTAGTCGGTGAGCAGCCCATGCCAAAGTGCAACAAGTTATCTCGAGCAATGAGTATCTTGTTTCACAGTCGGTAAACTTTTTGCTAAGGTGGTATATTGCATGCTCTTTTCGACCAGACTCGTCATGCTGCCCCAGCACACACCCCATTGAATTATCTAATAATGTTAAGTACATGATCATAGGTCTTCCTTCAACCGGAGACATCAAAATTGGAGGTTCTTGAAGATACTCCTTGAATTTGTCAAAGGTTTTCTGGAAATCGTCGTTCCATTTCACTACTTGATCTTTCTTCAGTAATTTGAAGATTGGATCACAAGTAGTGGTTAGGTGGGAAATGAATATGGCAATGTAGTTTAGACGTCCGAAGAATCCTCTAACCTCCTTCTCAGTGCGGGGAGTTGGCATTTGTTGTATATCTTTAACCTTTGTAGGGTATAATTCAATACCTTTGCCACTGACAATGAAATGTAAGAGCTTACTAGATCTAACCCCAAAGGTGCAATTGTTCGGGTTCAGTCTTAACTTGTACTTCTTCAGTCTATCAAAAAGATTTTGCAGGTGATCAAGCTGATCTTCTTCAGTCTGAGACTTGGCTATCATATCGTTGATGTAGACCTCTATCTCTTGATGGATCATTTCATGAAACAAAGCTACCATAGCACGCTGATAGGTTTCCCCAGCATTCTTCAACCCAAATGGCATAACCTTGTAGCAGAAGGTGCCCCACTATGTGACGAAAGTTGTTTTCTCCATGTCTTCAGGTGCCATTTTAATCTGATTATAATCAGAGAAACCGTCCATGAAGGAGAATATCTAATGATGTGCAGTGATGTCAACCAGAACATCAATATGGGGAAGCAGAAAGTCGTCCTTGGGGCTTTCCCTATTCAAATCTCTGTAATCCACACACATACGCACTTTACCGTCCTTTTTAGGTACCAATACCACATTCACAACCCATTGTGGATAAGAAGTAACAACTAAGAATCTGGCATTAAATTGTTTCATGACTTTAGCCTTAATCTTTTCTGACATTTCAGGATGCATACGGCAAACCTTTTGCTTTACTGGAGGGTATTCTTCTTTCGTTGGCAGAAGATGAACCATGATATCAGTATCTGGCCCCGACATGTCTTTGTATGACCAGGAAAATATCTCAACGTACTTATGCAACATCTGAACTAATCATTCTATAACACCATATTCCAAGTTGGAACTTATCTTGACTTCCTTTTTATTCTCCTCAGTACCCAAGTTTACTGTCTCGACCGACTCTTCATGAGGTTGTATTGTTCTTTCCTCTCGTGGTAATAGTCTAGCAAGTTCTCCTGGTACTTCACAATCTTTCCCACCTTCGTCCTCGGCTTGGTAGATCGTATTTTCAAAGTCATAATTGGCAATAGCAGAACTGTTATCAATGGGATCTAGGGTGGATGTGGATCTGCAATTTGATATGTGGGTGTGTGTAATAAAGCATAACTATTTTGACAAAGTAGAGTAAAAATAAAAAAAGAGAGCGTAAAATTTGTATGCAAAACGTCCAATGATTTATTAATGGCATATGAAAATGAAGTCATAACCATCACAAATAGACTGTTGTGCCTCGGGTAAGACACAAGGCTTTAGAGTTTAAACTGTTTAAAAATTACATATCCTTAAAAACAGAAAGACAATTACTCCTGGATAAAAGAAATAGGCACAATGTTTGTAGTCGTCTAATTATTGAGTCCACCTCTGGTAGTAGGGAAGATCCAATTGTCCAGGTCACAGTCACTGTCAGCGTCTTCTACAATATTGACCCCATGGTTGCTGATGCATAGTGGTGGTCCTCCAGCGTGAGCATGACGAACAACTTTTTGAGCTCTTGAAGTGAAACCCAACCAAAATTTGTCAGACTTATAGGGGATGTCAAGTAGTTGGCCCTAAATAGTACACCAACCTTCTTCAACTACAGCCTTAGCATCTTTTAGAGAAGCCATTTTCAGTGGAGGTCTGGCAACAGTAGTAGCTTTGGTAACAACAATCGTCCGAGAAACCTCTTCAAAAATATGACAGGGGTTTCAATGAACTCGTCGTCCATCTCGACATATCTGAAAGAGTTCAAATGGCTCACCATATACTCTTCTTTGTCGCGGGCTGTAACAATCTTTCCATTAACTGGATATTTTGACATCTGATGCAATGTGGATGTGACAACGCTGACCCCATGAATCCAAAGGCGTCCTAATAAGCAAGAGTAAGACGGGAAAATGTCCATCACATAGAAAGTAGAATTCAAAGTCTGGGAACCAACTTTAATAGTAATGTCCACCTCCCCGTGTACCATTCTCTTGGAGCCATCAAAAGCCCTCACCACAATATTGTTGGGCTTCAATGTAAGTCCTTCACAGTATAATCTATCTAGGGAATTCTTAGGTGGAACATTCAGAGATGAACTTATATCAACTAAAACATGAGCCAAAGTAGTGCCTATGCACTCAATATAGACATGCAAGGCATCATTATGCTTTCTTCCCTTGGGCGTCAAACTAGCATTAGAAAAACTGAGTCCATTGTCAACAGTCAGACTATCAACGCAGTTCTCAAATTGGTCGGCAGAAGTCTCTTGTGGAACATGAGCAAACTTAAAAAACCTCACCAAAGGTTTAGCATGGGCTTTGGAGCATAACAACAAAGCCAACATTGAAATTTTTGAGGGGGTTTTCCCCAATTGTTCTACAACATTGTAGTCGCTTTTGCGTATGATTTTTAAAATTTCCTCCATTTCTTGTTTGGAGGCCTCGGGAATGGATTCTTTAGGTGCCTCCACCCGGGAAGGCTCAGCCGATACTTCTTTTCCCCGAGTCTCAACTGACACAGTAGCAGGAATAACAGCAGGAGTAACAATAAGAGTAACAACCGGAGTAACAATAGGACTAGCATTAAGATTATTAGCAGGAATAATAATAGGAGTGGCAACAGTCTTTGGAGATATTTTAGGAGAGAAAATCCTTCCACTTCTAGTAATCTTACTGCTCCCAACAATGTTGTCTATGTTAGGATCAATATTATTATTAACTTCATTTTTAAAAACCAATAGGTCTTGCTTGACACCATGGTAGTAAACGTCAGCTCCATAGTTCCAAGGAACAACTTTTTTGGAGGAATAGGGTATTGGCCTAGGAGAGGTAATAATCAAAGGAGCAACCTTAGGATTGGACGTAATCCTCACAAGACCTTTAGACGAGACCCTGGTAGGATTGTTGGAAATGGTAACAATTAACACATCTTCACATCTTACATCTTCACATAGACTTTTCATAGAGAGAGTCTTCTCAAACAAAATTTCCTTATTGTTCATCAGACGTTGGAAACCCATATTCAGCAATATGCAACCATTAGGTAGGGACTCACAATGGTATAAATTTTCACCACAACCCTAAACTAAACCGGCTCGTAAGAGATCCTTCTTAACAGTTGGCAGAGGGGTAGTAAAATCATCCACATAAGAAATAAATAGAACATCATCAACAACATTAATACTCTGGTCATGCTCGGGAATTGGTGCAGTTATCATATTGGGGGTTGCAGGAGGGTAAAATTTAATCTCCTTTGCATCAATAAGATCCTGAACTTTATTCTTCAGAGCCCAAAAATCATTTGTATCATGTCCTGGACTGTCGGAGTGATAGGCACACCGAGTATTTGGATTATAACGGGGAGATGCAATGTTTGGATTTTGAGGAGGCTCCCTCAGAGTGACCAAGCTAGCCTTCATTAGATGCTGCAATACCTGGGATAAGGGCATGTTAAGTTTGGTGAGTTGCCTTCTAGGCGTATCTTGCCTACGTTGGTTATTTAGACATTGAGTTGACGCAGGGTTGGAGATCATTACAGCTCCTACTTGAAACCACCCGGCCGAACCTGTCATCTGGATGTAATGCAACATCAATGAAGTCACCACCGAACGTCTTTTATCCCGCCGAAAGGGAAAGGTAAACATCGAGAAAACCTGAAAAGGGAGAAATCATGGTCTTTCGACCGAGAGATCGGGTAAGGGAGTCTGTTACGCGAGGGGAAGGTATTAGCACCCCACACGCCCATAGTACTCTACGGTATCCACTCTTTTTGTCTAATCTAATGGGTGTGGTCAAAACCTATGTCTATGGCTTAAAACTGAAAGGGGAATGCATGCGAGAAAAAGGAAACAATGTAGGGAAAATAAAAGTTATGCTCGATCAGGCCCTACCCCAATGCCTATGTATCCCTTTTAAGGAATCAGAGCAGCCGTAGTTCGGCTTACATATATTAGTTGGTTTGTGTTTTTTAGTTAAGACAACAAAAACAGTTAAGATGGAAAAACATCAAATAGAACAACAAACAACTGAGATGGTAAAACATCGAATAAACAATAACAAAGTAACATGTCATAGATGGCGAAACATCAAATGATAAAACATCACACCTGACAATGACATTGAGAGTCAAAGTAGGATAACCAACATATGCAATGGCGAAACATCGGCTTCAAACAAATATGCGATAGCGAAACATCTATTAAAAGATAATAAGATATCATGGCAAAGATGGTGAAGCATCAATAAAAACGGATGACAAAACATCACACCTAACAATGATATTGAGAATCAAAGTAGGATAACAAACATGTGCAATGGCGAAATTTCGGCTTCAAACAAGTGTGCGATGGCGAAACATCGGCTATAAGATAACAAGGTATCATGGCAAAGATGATGAAACATCAATAAACCGGATGGCAAAACATCACACCTAACAATGATATTGAGAATCAAAGTAGGATAACAAACATGTGCAATGGAAAAACATCGGCTTCAAACAAGTGCGCGATGGCGAAACATCGGCTATAAGATAACAAGGTATCATGGCAAAGATGACGAAACATCAATAAACCGGATGGCAAAACATCACACCTAACAATGATATTGAGGATCAAAGTAGGATAACAAATATGTGCGATGACGAAACATCGACTTCAAACAAATATGCGATAGCGAAACATCGGTTAACCAGGTTTAAAAACAAAGCCAAGAGGCGCACAAACAAATATAATTGATTTGTATCTTTTACCTTGAAGAATGGTTTGAGTTTATTAGAGGTGTTTTATGATTTTCCAAGAAAACAATTTTTGTTTTAATATGCAAAATGTAAAGGAAGGAAAAAAAACTAAGGGAAACTAGCCTAGCACTATCCCTAGTGTTATCATACAATGATTGACCCTAAGGTTGAGGATAAAGGAAATTCCTACCCTATGCTAGCATACATGGATTCCTACCTTAATTAACATGTCAAAGGAAGCTGAACAAAACTATCCTATAGGGAACAGGCAATGAGAGCGAAGTCGTGATCTCAATTTCTAAATTGAGTGACTCATCGATCAACAATTAAAGGAGAGAAACAATAAACATCCTATAGGGAACATGCACTGAGAGCGAAGTCGTGATCTCAATTTCTAAATTGAGTGACTCATCGATCAACAATTAAAGAAGAAAAACAATAAACATCTTATAGGGAACATGCACTGAGAGCGAAGTCGTGATCTCAATTTCTAAATTAAGTGACTCATCAATCAACAAGTTAAAGAAACAAACACAACACAACACATGCATCAAACAAAAACAGAGGGCCTCCTGACATATATCAGCAACAGAGGTCCCATCATGCAAAATAGAACTATGCAAATAGAAGAAAGGAAATAGTGAAATACCAAACGGATAACTATCCGTAGAAACTGAGCAAGAATAAAAGAAACCCAGAGAACTTCAAGCAAGCTGACATCAGCAGACAAATTAAGTCAGAAATTACGTCATCAGGATGTAAGTATTGAGATTTTCAGACATGAACAGATCCCATGGGCAATGTATGGCATTCATGATCACATTTATATATCCTGCATAGACTATCAAATATGCCAAACACAAGAGTAGTTCCAATATAATAAATTGTGTTTCATAAATAAAGTGAAACACAGTAGCCTTAAGTCAAAAATGGAAAACTTTTCTCAAAGTACCTCGCACATTCAACAACCAAGTTAGTATTCTCATAAATAGAATGATGACTCTCATAAAGGATGGATAATGACACCATAATGTAGTGAGAAAACATGATAACAATTATCAAACATTAGACATGGTAAACAAAAAGAAACAGGCATATGAACAATTTGGTCAAAAATTAGAGGAATGTTGCTCCTTTCTATCACCATGTTGAGTTTACAATTGAATATCAATCAAGAATGATAGGATCTTGGGAAGAATACAATCAATAGACCATGAAGGTCAGTAGCAAACACAATTCAATCATACTCAATTACTTCATCACAGCTCACAAGCATAATAGAAAAGGAATCCCACACAATGCATCAAAAGGTTCAATCATTCAAACATGGGGCATTAAGTGAAAGGACTTGAGTTTATTTGAATAAACATATCCCACATGATCATTAGGTGCCCAATTATAGGCCTCACTCAAGCTCATTGGCCATCAAACAAATTGCAACAAGATATGCAACATTAATTGGGTACCTTCACTTCAAAAATACATCAAAAATAGAAACAAGGATCAATAATTCTAACAAAAAATTTCTTAGCATCTTTGAAGTGTGTAGAAGTCAGAAAGCAAGTCTTAAATTCCTGAATGATTAAGGAGGGGTTCAAATGAGACCCAAAGTTCAAACCTAGTTGGCAAAACTACAAAACTAGACAAGCTTTCAAAATAATTCATGGAAAAATATCAAACCAAGTCAAATAATTCAATAAAAATGGTTTTCAGATCCTCAATACATCCATGAACCATAATCAAGACCTAAATTCCATTGAAAATCCAGGGCATAATGGTTTTGAAAATGAAACTTGCAATGTATGCTATAAAACACTAATTGTTTGAATTTTAATCTTAAATATTAATTAGGTAAGATTAAAATTCAAACAATTCAAGCCAAGATCATGCAAACCACAAAGAAACCCTAAATGCCAGAATACCTATTTTTCACATTTTTTTAATTAAAGAAAAGTCAAAAGTAAAATCAAATTCAAACAATTAATCAATTAAACAAATAATCACATCTCAAAATAAAATCCTAATAAAAAATCAGAAAAATATCCAACCAAAATTATATTCAAATACTAGAATTAAAAAACACTCATGCTTGATTTTTGTGGAATTTTTGAATTAATGAAAATATTAAAATAAAAATCAAACAAACAATTAACAATTGAACTATTATTTAAAGGCAAAAATGCAAACCCTAGCCAAAAGTCATGAAAATGTCAAAAATAAAATTATATTCAGATTCTATGTTTCAAAACTAACTTATATGATTTTTTTGAGAATTTTTGAATTAAAGGAAGTATTAAAATAAAAATTATGAAGCAAAAAATCAAAATAAACTTCTCAAATTAAATTTCTAATCAAAATTAGAAAAAATGCTAAAGTAAAATCAGAATCAATTTCTACATTATTTTATGAGTCAAAGATAATTTTTGTGGAATTTTTTTAGATCAAATAAATATTAAAATAAAAATAAACATTAAAAAAATAATTAAATAATAACACAAATTTTTAAACCAAACAAAATATTTTCAAAAATTATCAAAAAATACACAAGGTCAGGAATATTATTTTTAGGTTTCCTGAATTTTTTCATATTTTTTCAACCATTTTTGAGCAAGAAATAAAATCATGAAAATCAAGTTATGAAACAAAATTCAAATGAATTAAAAAAAACAAGTCAGCCAACCAGAGGAGGCCACATAATCATCTTCAACCTCTGGCTAGGGCAAAAACGCGCGCAAGATCAAGTCCATCACCTCATGTTCTAATCAATATAACATGCTCAATTCTACACCATTTTTCATAAAATTTTGTGCAAATTAAAGCTAACATATCACACTTCACCTTGCAATTCGAATCACATCAAATAATTAACCATAGATCAAGAATGGATCGTGTGAAAATGACAAAAACTCACTGAGCAGAAAATTTCAGAAGCATCATACATGCACATCTCATCAAATCAAAAGCTCTGAAGCTACAAAAACACTTAATGAACTTCAAACAACATGATTATGAACTCAAATCACACAATGCACGGCTAGAAATCAAGATCCAAAGTTAAAAATTCTAACCTTTGAGGCAAAAACGAATCTACTGTCTCCTTCACTCCAGTTGCAAACCAAGCCTCGATCTACAATCCTTATCACTTGGAGAAGAGAATGCAAGAAGAAACACTCAAAACGCGCAAGTGAATTGAGAGAATCGAAGAAATTTGCAGAACAAGTAGCTATGGAGTTTTTTGAGCTCAGGGATGAAATGAAGCACCCATCCCGTTCAATGAATCTTGCCTCTCAATATATAGAGCATGAAGAGTGGGGTCGGATAGGTTTTTCACACTGAAAACCGTTAGAAAGAATGAATTCCTCTTTTTGCCAAAATGAAGTGTGCACATGCAGCCCTCAAATCCCTCGTGCTTTCTCCCTGCTTTTACGTGCATTTCAATTCTTTTTATCTCAGGAAGAGATTAGCAAAAGACCAAGGCTTAATTCCTTGTATTAACCAAGTGTTGGTGATTAGGCATTTTCATGCTACTTTTTGCAAAACCACGAGTTGCCCTTGCATTTTCCCATGTGCAGCTCAAACTTTGGCATGATGGGACTTAGTACATTGCAAATTAGTCATGGGCCAAGTTTGAAGTGAAACAAATCGCCACAAATCAATTTATCAAGAATTTGCAATTTGCATGGTATGCATGAATTCAATGAAATGCCTCAAAATTCCAAAGCTCATAACTTGCACATATTTTTGAATTTGGATACAAATGAGTACAATTTGGAAATTTATTGAAAAGATCTAAAATCCCTTAGTTTTGAGTTTTTGCAATTGAATCCATTAAGGTCCTCAAAATTTCACATGAAATTCACTAAATTTGGAAAATGACCTATAATTTTGTGACTTCCAAGCTTTATAACTCCTGACTCTTTGCCAATTTGGACATGAAACCAAAAGGAGATGAAAGATCATCCTCTTATATTTCCAAGCATACTTAATTTGCATTTTTTTTATCAAAGGTAAATAAAATATGAATTTTTTAAATTAAGTCCTTATTTTCCAAAATTAGAAACTTTTAGGGTTTCTTCATGAACAAGTTTCAACCCAAACCTCAATCTTTTTGATCCAATGATAAAAATGGACTTGAAATATGAAAAGTAAATCCTTGAATTGATGGTTGACCAAAAATTCCCTTGGTCAACCTTGACTTTGATTGATTTTGACCAAAATGACCATTTTGCCCCTTTGAATCAATCGATCCACTTCCCTTCAAAATTGATGATCAAAACTTCAAACGTATGATCTTCCAAACATATAGAGGCCATGTACAAAGTTTCACTTCAAAATTTTCAAGAAATCTTGATGAAATCCCAAACCCTAATTTTGGTTAACACCTTAGGAGACTGATGAATCATCTTCAAAACTTCAAATCCTCTGGGCATCTTTGCCCATTTCTTGTACAAAGACTTTCCAAATACCAATGAGATATTGTAGCTTCCAAATCAAGATTTTTACATTGATCAATAACCTTGATCAAACAAACCCTAATTTAACTGGTGAATCAAAAGAGTGATTCTTCTTATAATCAAACACAAACTTCAATCCTCTGATGATCCAAAGAGATGGATAAAACATCTTGAGATATGCAATAACTTTTAACCTTGAAAGATCCAGAGGTTTAGATGATAAGGTTCTACTTGAGCAACTTGTCAATGCAATCAACCTTCAAAGCTTGAGGGAGACTTGATAACCAAAGTACTTTGATCCCATCACAATGTATGAATGCAATGCAATATGATATTCATGATGAAACATAAGCCTAAATCAAGAGGGAAAATTTTGGGGTGCAACAGCTGCCCCTATTCAAATATCTTCAACATTATAAGTGAGAAAAGTGACAAGTTTCGAGAGTTCAGAGTTGAAGATGATTGAATACAAAAGAACCCAAAAATTTACACTATTGAAAAAGAAAGAAAAAAAGAAGCAGAAAACCCCCAAGACATGCGTCAGAATGAAGTTGTAACGCAGGTTGAGACAGAACAAAAACAAAAGAAGAGTAGACTCAACTAAACTTCCGGACAAATGTGCCAGGGCAAAACTGGGCTTCAAAAAAATGTGAGATAAAACTCAAACCATAGAGTATAGGCGAGACTAAGCTCTGGAAAAGAAAACGTACACGGGTAAGGAGATGAAACTCTGAGCTCGACCCAAAGCAAAGTGGCTAGAGTGCGTGATTCTAGGAGCACTTGCTAATCTCAACTAAGATAGACAATATGAAGGAACTGAAAGAATCCCAGAAATGAGAAACAAAAGCGAGACGAAACTAGACTCAATAACCAGTTAGACGAAACTAAACTAGATGAGTACTAGGACGAAACTGGATTTCACGCATGGGTAACGAGGAGAAACTTGACATGTAGCATAGTAATGAGAGTGCATGTTTCTCAGAGCACCTGCTGGTCTCAAATTAATAGATAAACAGTGACGAAAACTGATAGAAGAAATCCAAGGAACAAAGGAGACTGATTTCAAACCAGGGACGCAGTATGATCACTGCACTCGGTAAACAAACATCATCAAAGGGTCCAAGGTATGAAAGCATAAATGAGAAGAAACTCGACTCAATAACTATTTAGGCGAAACTAAACTAGATGAGTACCAAGACGAAACTGGATTTCATGCACAGGAAACGGGGAGAAACTCGACCCAAAGCGAGAGTGATGAGAGCGCATGTTTCTCAGAGCACCTGCTGGTCTCAGGTCAATGGATGAATAGTGACAAAAACTGATAGAAGAATCCAAAGAACAAAAGAGACTGATTTCAAACTAGGGACGCAGTACAAACATTGCACTCGGTAAACGAACATCGTCAAAGGGTCCAAGGTATGAAAGCAAAAACGAGACGAAAATCAACTCCATAACTAGTTAGGCGAAACTAAACTAGATGAGTACCAGGACGAAACTGGATTTCATGTGCAAGGTGAGGAGACGAAACTCTGAGCTCAACCAAAAGTAAGGAGATTAGGGCGTACACCTAAAAACCTATTGAAAGCGAATATCAGGACGAAACTGGTATTCGAAAAGGTGCATCAATAGACATTGGAATGAACCGGAGAGGGTAGTGAAGACTAAACCCGAGAAGACCGCTCCAGGGCAAACTGAACTACAGTCAAGAGTAGACACTCAACAAACAAATGATTGGCGTCAAAAGGATATTGGTATGGGGGGAAAACTGAGATAATGAGGACGAAGACCTCGCTGGGGATTTAATCCGAAGTATTAGTAAGTTTACTAGGGACAACAAAAACAATAATGGCTTATGTTCCAATGCATGTTTGAATTCTTTTTATATAGCGCAATGTTCCATATAATGGAGATGCTACGTGTTTTGGTGGATACAATGTAATGATGCATGTTTAAAAGTTCCACTGGGGAATGGCCAACTGAGAAGCCAATAACCAAGAAATCAGAATCTGACACGACTTGCAAAAATAAATTGCAAAATCTAAAGGAGAGGAGAAAATATGGGGAACCGCTAGAGAGGGAACCTCGAAGAGATGAAGCTTTGCGGGGAATAACAACTGAGTAACCAGTAGAAACGAGCCACAAACATTGAGAGGAGCTACAAAAATTGCAAACTCCTAGGGAAGATCAGATCGACACTGTAGCTTCTGGAGAAGGTTAGACATTGAGGGAGAAGATCAGGGAAAAACTGTAATCTCTAGAAAAGACAGCGCACGGCCGTGTTGAGGACGACACCAAGACAACAAAACCTGACGTGAGGGGTGAAAACCTTTGCTGGGGGAACAAAGTTCTGTTTGAGGAAACGGGACTTCGTCGGGGATACAGAACTCTATTGAAGATTTTTGTTGGAGAGATATTTTCTTAGAATGCAACCATTGGACGGATCATGCGGATAATCATACAGTATTGACTTTACCGAGGATAAGAAAAGATCTTAACATAAGGATGCCCCAAGCAGCAGACCGGCTGGGAAATGAGAGGTCATGGCGAGGGATCTCCGTTGGCAATTCCGTTGGGGATATGCGATATCCTCAAATTCAGAGTCTCAGAATTAAGCTTTTAAAAGAAGATTCCTGGGGAAACAAAACTTCGCTATGGAAACGAAACTTTATTGGGGATGGGTAAAGTCCTATTCAAACATGTGCTCCGTCTAACAGAAGAAAGCCAAATATTCCCTTCCTGACAATCATTAAGCTCTTTACAGGTGTTCAACGTGTAAACTCTTTTTGATGTCAAACAAATGTTTTGCATGCAGAAAGATGTTTATTTCGGGAATGATAGACCTGATGCGATGATTATTCAAGCCTTGAAATTGAAAACCTTAACAAAGTGTCGCATCTCTGTTGTGAATGAATCACTGGCTAGAGTGCAAAAATTCCAAAACTTTTCTTCCCCCCCCCCCCCCCCCCCCTTTTTTAGAAAAATGAGTCAAAATGCGGGTGATAAGATACCAACATGGATATGCAAAACATATTTAGGAGTTTAGGAAACTCTATCCTCGTGTAGTATGCTTTCGAGTTAAACCCTTGTTTCAGTTAGGACTTTTAAAGGTTGTAACGTGGCCTGGTTTGATTTTTTTTAGAAAAAAAACGTTTTTCAAGGCTCAAGTTATTTGGTGCCCACCCCCTTCGTGATATTCTCTTGTCCTAAGTTCAATTGACTTATCACAAGCATTCATCTTTCAAAAGGATTTATAACGGTTGAGTGATCACGACAAATTCTCCAACATGATTGTCACTTAACTTTTGCTGCTTTTGTTTTTGATATTATTGTTCCTCTTCTTTTGATGAAAATTTCATTAAATAATCTTTTTTTTTTCCTTTTAGGCTCTCTTTTCCCTAACTTTTGCCTGGAAAAAATCTTTTGAATTTCAATTTTGGGAGTCTAGCAGGATGCCCTAACTTTTACCTAAGTGACTTGTTTTCATGTTTCGACTTAGCATGGCTTTTTCTTTCTTTCTTATTCATACTTTCCACTTCGTACAAGTCAATGTGACTTTAGGTCTTTGAACTTTTCTTTCTTTCTCTTTTTTTTGTTGAAGAAAACAAATGCATCATTCCTTGGTCGGCGAGGGATAGCCATTATTGTATCGATTGGATCTCGACCTCAGGACTTTGTGAGGAAATGAACATCATTTTTTTTCTGACCTCATGATGCAAAAGATAAAATATGGTGATCTTCAGATGGGACATTCCTTCTGAAATTAGAATGCTTGGTCAAATTAACTGAACATCTACCCTGCCCCTGGTTTAAAAGAAAACAAGGTTTTTTTTTAATGGAAAAGAAACTCCTACTTCGAAGGCTCAGAGGGGTTAACGAGGGTCTAACTCCCTTATATCTCTGGTGTTTGGGGATTGAAACAATGTCTGTACATCGTCAACGGGGTTCTACTCAAAAGCATACCACTACAGTCATCGTTTTTAGCTAAACTCCTTCCTCCAAACTCTTGGCTAAGCAAAAGAGTTGGCACACTTGGTATCAAAATGCCCAAAAAATCGATTAAAGAGTGATACTAGATGGACTAAGTAAAATGAAACAATTTCTTCAATGCAAAAATATTCAATGCATCAAGACTGACATTCGGCTATAAACAAAATCCTATATACAGAGAATGCCAAAACAATCAATCAAGATAACACATGAAAGTGCGGCAAAGATATGTAATAAAAGCCATTATGGGGAAGAAATATCTCCAACTAGGTTCGCCGATCTCGCCGACCTGCCGTAATCTTGATATTACCCTTACCTATGACCTTTACCAACAGCACGGAGCTGTGAAACGAAAATGGCAAGGCATCCACCAGTAAAGTGAATGAGAATCCCACCAAACATAGAAACAAACATGCCCCTTGCACAGTAGTAGTCATGTTTGTTATCCGTATTTCAAGCGGTCAACCAACCATAACTTAGATTACCATTTATGTGTAAGGTCCACGAAGTTTATATGCACATGCTTATCAAAATATTGGACGTTTTTGCAAACAAAATAGTAAAAAGGGAGAAAAGAAACGTATATGTATACTTGAAAGAAGATATTCTATTGATTTTGAGAAATCAGCCCGTGAAAAAGGCATTTACATTTGGAAGCAAGTAATTAAAAAATCAAAGCAAACAAGTGTTTACAAATGGCAATGTGAATGTGAATATCCATCAAGTCCCAACTCTGCTATGACTCTTATGACTCTTACGCACTCATCTTCCTTCTTTCAGACAGACCATTCTTGGATTAGCTTTGATCTTATGCCACGTGACGGAACAAATGAAAGAAACAAAGTAACCCATGCTGAGCATAGTCATTTGCTTTAAGTCCCTAACTTTTGCCTGAATCTCCCTTTCGGGTTTTCGATTCACCAGGACACCCTCTTTTTGCCTAAACCGCCCTTTCGGGTTTTCAGTTTAGCGGGGTTTTTTTTATATATTTTTTATGCAAAGTATTTTTTAGCTACGTCAGCATTCACATGGAGAGGGAAATACTCTCCATCCATAGTCATGAGCATCATCGCTCCTCCAGAGAAAACTTTTCTGACCACGAAAGGACCTTCATAAGTCAGAACCCACTTGCCCCCGGGATCTCCCTGGGGGAGAATGATCCTTTTTAGCACAAGATCACCTGGCTTATAACACTGAGGTTGTACCCTCTTATTAAAAGCTTTCCTCATCCTTTGCTGATATACTTGACCATGACATACAGCCGTCAACCTCTTCTCGTCAATAAGTTCCAACTGATCCAGCCGATTCTGTACCCATTCACTTTCATCCAGCTCAACATCCCTCATGATCCTAAGAGAAGGAATCTCGACTTCTACCGGCAATACTGCTTCCATGCCGTAAACCAATGAAAATGGGGTTTCCCTAGTCGAAGTACGCACAGTGGTGCGATAACCATGCAAAGCGAAAGGCAACATCTCATGCCAATCTTTATAGGTTACCACCATCTTCCATATGATTTTCTTAATATTCTTATTGGCCGCTTCGACAGCACCGTTCATCTTTGGACAGTATGGGGAAGAGTTATGATGCTTGATTTTGAAGGACTCACAAAGCTCCTTCATCATTTTGTTGTTCAAATTAGACCCATTATCGGTAATGATATTTTCAGGCACTCCGTAGCGATAGATAATATTGTGCTTAATGAGCCGAGTTACCACCTTCTTAGTGACATTGGCATAGGATGTAGCTTCGACCCATTTTGTAAAATAATCGATGGCAACCAGAATGAAATAGTTCCGGTTGGATGCAGTCGGTTCAATTTTGCCGATCATATCAATTCCCCATATCGCAAACGACCAAGGGGAAGTCAAGACATTTAAAGGTACTGGCGGCACATGCACTTTATCAACATAGACCTGACATTTGTGGCAAACCCGTACATGATTGTAACAGTCAGTCTCCATGGTGGACCAATAATAACCAGCTCGTAAAATCTATTTAGCCATGGTATGCTCATTGGAATGGGTCCCAAAATCACCTTCATGTATCTCTTCAATGATTCTAGCTGCTTCTTTCTTGTCAACACATCTGATTAGTAAATCGTCATGATGCCTTCTATATAACACACCACCACTGAGAAAGAACTTGGCTAAAAATCTTCTCAAGAACTTCTTATCTGTGACGGATGCTTCTTCAGGGTACTCTTGTGTTTCAAGATATCATTTAACATCATAAAACTAAGGATTACCATCTGATTCCAAACTAGCCTCAAAATAGAAAGCTGGCTCACTCTAACTTCTTATGGTAATGGAAGGTGCCTCATTAGCCCACTTAACCTTGAACATGGAGGACAAAGTTTCCAGTGCATCATCTAGATTGTTTTCTTCTCTGAGAATGTGCTCAAATGTGATATCTTCGAAGTATGGAATCAGCCTCATAACATGCTCACGATACAAAATCAGGTTCTGATGGCGAGTCTCCCAATCTCTATTAATCTTGCTGATAACAAGATTGGAATCCCCGTAGACTTTCAAAAATTTGATGCGCAGGTCGATCGCTGCTTCAATGCCATAAATGCAAGCCTCATATTCGGCCATGTTGTTAGTGCAATCAAAACAAATACGAGCCGTGAAAGGAATGTGGTATCCCTCAGGGGAAGTGATAATAGCTCCGACACCGTTGCCCATGGCATTGGAGGCACCATAAAAAACAAGAGTCCAATGTGATCCCAGCTCGGGTTCTTCGTCTGGGTCTGGCATATTACAATTCCGAATATACACAATTTCCTCATCTGGAAAATCAAACTTCATTGGTTCATAATCATTCAAAGGCTGATGAGCAAGATGGTTAGCCAATACACTACCCTTAATTTCCTTTTGAGTAGTGTATTTGATATCATATTCAGTGAGTATCATCTGCCAACGGGCTACCCTTCCTGTAATAGTTGGCTTCTCAAAAATGTACTTGATTGGATCCATTTTGGATATCAAGTAGGTGGTGTGAGTTAACATGTACTACCTCAAACGTTTGACGGCCCAGGCCAGCGCACAACAAGTCTTTTCCAGCAATGAGTACCTCGACTCGCATTGCGTAAACTTCTTACTCAAGTAGTAAATAGCCCGCTCTTTCTTCCCTGTCTCGTCGTGCTGACCGAGGACACAACCCATTGAGCTCTCCAACACAGTTAGATACATGATTACTGGCCTTCATTCCACTGGTGGCATGAGTATCGGAGGTTCCTACAAATACTCCTTTATTTTGTCAAAGGCCTTCTGACAATCCTTATTCCAATTCACTGTCTGAATTTTCTTCAATAACTTGAACAAAGGTTCACAGGTGGCTGTGAGATGAGAAATGAATCTAGAGATGTAGTTTAACCTTCCCAAGAAACCACGTACTTCCTTCTTTGTCCTTGGCTCAGGCATTTCCTGTATCTCTTTTGCCTTGGCCGGGTCCACCTCGATACCTTTTTCACTTACAATAAAACCCAACAGCTTGCGGATCTCACCCCGAAGGTGCACTTATTCGGATTCAACCTTAGCAAGAACTGCCTCAGTCTCTCAAATAATTTTTCCAGATGAACAAGATGTTCCTCTTCCATGTCAGACTTAGCAATCATATCATCCACATATACCTCAATCTCTTTGTGAATCAAATCATGAAAGAGAGTGACCATGGCGCGCTGATATGTTGCCCTGACATTTTTCAAACCAAACAGCATCACTTTATACCAAAAAGTTCCCCAAGGCGTGATGAATGTTGTCTTCTCCATATCGTCCGGAGCCATCTTAATTTGATTGTAACCCGAAAAACCATCCATGAACGAAAACACTTTGGAATGAGTAGTATTATCGACCAACCCATCAATATGCAGAAGAGGGAAATCATCTTTTGGGCTGGCCCTGTTCAAATCCCTGTAATCCACGCACATCTTGACCTTACCATCCTTCTTGGGCACAGGCACAATATTTGCAATCCATGGTGGATAATTGATGACTTTTAAGAAATTCGCGTCCAACTGCTTCTGGACCTCCTCTTTGATCTTCTTGGACATCTCAGGATGAGTTCTTCGGAGCTTTTGCTTGACAGGGGAACAACCTTCTTTAAGCAGTAATCGATGCACCACTATGTTTGTATCCAACCCAGGCATATCCCCATAAGACCAAGCGAAGATATCAGAATACTCATGGAGTAGCTCAATCAATATGACCTTTATACCTTCTTCGAGATCTGCGCCTATCTTGACTTCTCTTCTTACCTCTTCTGTGCCAATATTCACCACCTCAATCGAATCCTGATTCGGCTGGATAACCTTCTCCTCTTGTTTTAACAATCTTGTTAATTCCTCAGGAAGATCAAAATCCTCATATGCTTCTTCTTCAGCTTGATAAATAGGAGTATCAAAGTCATAATGAGCCATAGCAGGGTCGTCATCAAAATGATCGGTGGTGGAAGTGCATCTGCATGAACGACATTTTGGCCTTTTTAGTGACAGTGTGTGGAAAGAGAAACATTTCCAAAAAGAAAAAAAGAAAAAGATCAAAATTTTGAATGCAAAAACGTCCTTTATTTCATGATAAACTTTTGAAAATAAACATGGTGGCCCTACACAAATGATCCACTACGCCTTGGGCAGAGCGTAGGAATTATGATATGATAATAAAAGAAAACAAGAACATTACTCCTCAGCGCTTGAAACAAGGATAACATCCACAGAAGTCCAATTGTTGAGTATCTGGCCTGGAGTACTCGGACGAATCCAATCTTCGATATTGTAGCCATCAACCCTAACGTCGCCAACTGCATTTTGCGTGTCCTTCTTGAGCAGCACAAGGACGGGAAAAATTCACAGGAGTAGATAAACTAGATGCTCTGGGAGTTGCACTCTGCTGACCTGGGCTAAAACCAAGACCAAATTTATCAAATTTTGGGGTAACGTCCAGCACCTGACCCCAACCTTCAGGGTTACCACCTTCCACCACAGCTTTCGCATCCTTGAGAGAAGACATAACAGTTTCAGGTTTCCTTTTCTGCTCGGGAAGAGGAAAATTGACAGCATGAACTGTCTCAAACGCCTGAAACGGAGTCTCATGTATCTCGCCTTCAACTTCAACATAGAGGAATGATGTCAAATGACTCACGATTTACTCTTCCTCGCCGCACACATTTATCACCTTTCCCTCTGCAGGATACTTGAGTTTCTGATAAAGAGTAGAAGTGACTTCCCCTGCTCTATGAATCCACGGCCGCCCCAATAAACAACAATACGCTGGCTGTATATCCATCACAAAAAATGTAGCCGTGAAGGTGCAAGGACCAACCTTGATTGGTAACTCCACTTCCCCAAACACTGACCTTCGAGACCCATCAAACGCATTCACCATCAAATCACTAGGGCGCAGCTCCATTCCAGAATAATCAATCTTCATCAATGTTGACTTGGGCAATACATTCAAAGACGATCCTGTATCCACCAAAACCCAGAATAAAGTAGTGCCCCTGCACTCCATTGAAATATGCAACGCTTTGTTATTATCTTGCCCTTCCGGAGGAACATAAAATCTGTGAAGCCCAGACCATTCCCGGCAGATATGTTAGCACAAACATTCTCAAACTGATTGACTGTTATCTCATGTGGCACGAACACACTCTTTAACAACTTTATCAAAGCATTTATGTGAGGTTCTGAATAAATCAACAGAGACAAGATAGACATCTTAGAAGGAGTATGGCTCAGATGATCAATTATGCTATAATCATTCTTTCTGATAATTCGCATTAACTCTTCAACCTCATCGGCAACTGAAGAAGCTTCTGGTATTGGGATTGGTTGAGTCACATTGGCTGGCGTAACCCTTGGATTACCAATCATCCCTACTGTTTTCCTTTTTATCTTGCAGAAGCATCTTCCGCATCTTGCACATTGGAAGGACCAAATACTCTCCCCCTTCTATTCATTCGACCCACACCAGAAAAGTTATGAACTTCCTCTTCATTATTTTCAGCACGTTCTTCCTCAGACAAACGAGCGCTTACTTCCTGCTTCACCCCATGATAATAAACATTAGCACCGTAATGCCATGGGATGGCCTTCTCACTGGTATACGACATGGGACCAGGCACCGTAATCATCAAAGGAGGTGCCCTAGATGGGGCAGGAATACGCATTGGGGTGTAAGGAATAGATACCACAACAACATCTTCTTCGGTAACCTTACGGTTGCTTGGTTTTCTATAGAACTGCAGGGAACCCTCCTTTATCATCAATTGGATACCTACTTTTAAATCATCACAGCCCTTTGGTTGCTCTCTATACTTGGCACACTCGGAAGTACAACCCGGGAAAATAGAATTGTCAAGCAAATACCTCTTAACATACCACAACGGAGTAGTTACTTGTTCCACATTCATGATCAAATTCAACACTTCACCATTATCATCAATCATATTAACAACACCCCCTCCATGCCTAGGCATTAGGTTCTGAGTAACATTCGGACCAGTCACTGGAGTAAACTCAATTGCCTTAGCATCCAACAAGTCTTGTATCTTTCACTTCAATGCAAAGCAATTGTCAGTAGAATGACCAACTTCGCCTGAATGGAATTCACATCTTGCGTTAGCATCATAGTTAGGAGGAAGTCTTGCAGGTGGTGGTGGCATATTTCTCAAACCGATCAACTTCAAATCGAGCAAATGATGGAGTGCTTCAGTAAGAGATACTGGCAAGGGATCGAATTTTCTCGGCTATCTCGAATTGTTGTTGAGGCACTGTATTCGGTCTCTGCTGCGGAGGGGCATTAATAGGAATAGAAAAAACATTGATTTGTTGGTGCTGACGACACCTTCCCTTTTCTTAGGGTAAGTGTTGAATGGTTTCTTGCTGCCCCCTGATGAGCCACTAGAACCTCCAATCTGAATTTTCCCCAATTTCAAACCTACTTCAATTCTTTCACCAGCCATAACCTAGTCTGCAAATCCTGCCGAAGTACTTCCTTTCATGTGTTCATATAATGGCCCTTGCAGGGTACTCATAAACATATCAATGAGTTCTCTCTCCATGAGTGGAGGTTGAACCCTCACAGCCAACTCATGCCACTTCTGAGCGTATTCCTTGAAAGATTTTCTTTGTCCCTGTGACAAATTCTGTAACTGAGTGCGGTTAGGTGCCATATCCACATTGTACTGATAATGTTTGACAAAAGCCCGAGCAAGATCATTCCAACAACGAATATGGGTTTTCTCCAACTTCGTGTACCACTCCAGGGATGCCCCAGATAGGCTATCCTGGAAAAAGTGAATCAAAAGCCCCTGATCCTCAGTATGCACCGACATCTTTCGGAAATAAGCAGTTGCATGAGTAATAGGACATGACGTTCCGTTGTACTTTTCAAATACAGGAGGCTTGAACTTTGGAGGAACTTTCACCCCAGACACCAACCCGAGATCATTAGCATCCATACCAAGGACTCCTTGCCCTTCCACAGCCTTCAAACGTTCTTCCAACAACCGATACTTCCTATCCTCAACCTGAACTTCTGGCTCTGAACACCGAACATAAAACTGATCTTCATCTTGATCAAAGTCATAATCCTGCTCCTGATAGCCTCTTACACCACCCTGATTATCTCTTCTGTTCTCCACAAGACGAGGTCCCAGAGACGGGGGAAACTTCCTTACGTTGCGCACAAAATGGTTTCCAGGCATCCCATGAAAATTTCCAACAAGCTGATCTTGCACATCACTCAATCCTACAGAAATGTCCTGATAGAGCCCTTGATTTCCACCATCCCCTGGATAGCGGCGCTGGTTGTTGACAATGGCAGCCAGTTCCTCCTGTCGACGATTCACATTGGTGATGACCTCCATGAACTGGGTCATCTGAGTAGCCATTTGGGCCCTCATTTCAGCGAGTTCAGCTTGAACTTGTTCCATCTGTCTTGGAAAATTGTTTCTAGTGGAATACCGATGAGTAGTCATCTTGAATTCTGAATAAGAAAAGCAGAAGATAAAAGAAAACCGTCTTGAGATAACCTGTAATGTTATGAAATGCATGATGTGCATGATATGTCTGTCATTTCCCGGTATCCGAGAGTCCTTTTATTCATCAACCACGGCACGCTACCAAAGATAAGCATACAATCAAGGGAAAAAATGACAATAAGACAAACACTTCAATTACTTACAAACAAAAGAAACGATGTTCGAGTTACTTATGACATTTAAGAGTGTAACCATAAACAACAAAATATGTGTTTCAAAGTAAACTTAACAAAAACTGAATAATAAAAACAAATAAATGGTCCCTTCCAACAATCCTGGGGGCGACCAAATACACCAAAGATAAGTAACTAAATCTCCGGAACAAGACACGCTTCTTGGTGTTGACAATACTCTTCAAGCCTGGCTTTCTCCTTCAAAAGTTGTGATGCGACTACTTTACTTTCTTGAAACCGATCCTCTTTGGCACGCCTCTGTGGCACGCCTCTGGGCTACTTCCTTCTTAAGCTGAGCATCTTTGTCTTTGAGCTGTTTCTCCAAGTTTTGAATCTTCTTCCTGTAACTATTCTCAGATGCCTGAAGCTTCTGACACTCTTGATGGGTCTTACTCAACTCTTCTTCCATTTCAGCATGAGATCTCTTCCTAAAACTGGTTGCATCAGAAGTTTCCCCTTGAGCTTCTTTGAGTTTGCGAGCTAAGTCGGCCCTTTCTTGATCTACACAATAAAGTCTGATCCCTGCCTCGCGGTCTTTTACACGACGTTGAATGTTCTGAACATGAACCTGGGTGAACACCTCGGTAGGCACCGTGTTACTCAGAACAGTAGGAGGCCGCTCACATATAGGAGCCGCCCTTGCAAATGGTAACCGTAAAATCTTAACCCTGGCTCTAATCCAATCCAAGTAAGGAACCCTAGCAATAGGAACCTTCTTTCCCAAAGTAGTTCTATCCTTCTTGTGAATTCCCTTCCAAGCACTTGTCACTCTTTTCAACATCACAAGATCACTTCCTCTAGCAAAATACACTGGTTCAGATACCTCCTCAACCTTTGGCGGTCCATCCATTGCATATCCCAATTGACAATAAGAAAGCACAGGATTATAGTTGATACACCCCTTATTTCCTATTAGGGGAACATTAGGGAAATCTCCGCAGCTAGTGACAATACTTTGTACTTCCCCCATGTCATAATTCAACCAGATATCAAATGAAGTAAGGTTGACAAGTCTTGATGACCATCGGAGAGAATGCCTGGTATCCATGAAAGGGCCACTTACCGGTAGGTGCAACTTAAACCATTGATACAACATTGAGTGACATAAACTTACATTACCTCCTTTTCCATGCCTAGAATGAATGGTGTAAAGAGTATCTTCCAAGAGTGTCGGTACCAGGTTCTTGTTTCTAAAAACACAAATAGCCGCCAAATCCATAAAATTTCTCTTGCGAGGGAAGAGGATAATCCCGTATATCATGAGAGAAAAAAAAGTTCTAAAGTCACTCCAATTCCCTTTCTTTGCCCAGTCTTCAGCTTTCTTCACTAAGAAATCCAAATAAAACCCAGTAGTATCCTCACTTGACTTCCAATTGTCTTTCACCTCTTTCCAACTCAAATGAAGAATTTCAGCAATAACTTCGAACTTCGGCTTCTCCGACACTTGGACAAAAGGAACTTCATCGGATAACTTGATATTAAGTAGGTGCGCGTACTCTTCTAGTGTGGGAACCAGTTGATAATCTTGAAAAGTAAAATACCGCAGTTCCTTATCATAGAACTGGAAGAGGGTGATCAAAGCCATTGGGTCAACTGGAGTGTTAAGGATTAGTAACAAATTGCCAAAAAATCTGTTGAAATTATTCAGATAAGAACTCAACCTCTTCAATTCGGACACATCAATAGTAGGAATCTGATAAACGAATGTATGCCTGTTGGGCTCTTTAGCACGAACTGAATCAAACTCTACTGACGGGAGGCCAGCCATTCCTGATGAAAAGAAGACTCTTGAATGTCCCTGGAAGATGACATACACATGCTAGTTATTTTTTATACATCATTTTTTAGAAATAAATATGCTATGATGCAACATGACAGGATCAAAGTTTTACACTAGATCATGGCTGGACCATTACAGAACAACACCACTCAAGATCAAAAGAAAATCCCAAGGCTTCAAAACTATCATGGGAACCTGAGTCACCTTCGCAACACAAAGTCACCGACAGTACCTGTACCTGTAAGAAAAGTTTTCCCGCCCCTCTCACGGGTGTAGTCTAAGTCAAGGTAAGGTTAAAAGCCAAATCAGAGTACAAGAGCTCGATTGTCGGTATCGTCATACAATAACACCTATCCGAACTACCTCCGAAGTCATGGGTCTCATGGTCAGGTCTACAAAGCATCCGCCTCATAGCTGACATAGCCACTCTATTCCTAGTTCCTATGTAATTCACTCATAGCCTGGGTATGAGGCCTTTTACCTCATGAAACAACCCAGCCCACAAGAAATCGAGAATCCAAATAGTCCAGCCAAATCCAGTATGCAGAAAGTAAAGCGTACAAAGGATGCAATGCAAACAGATAAATATGCAAAGCAGTAAAATAAACACCCAAAAATAAAACAAACAAGAGCTAGGATCGACTCCGGGATGGACCAGCAAGAGGTCAATCTGTCCCCAGTGAAGTCTCCAGCTAAAACCACCCGGTCGAACCTGTCATCTGGATGTAATGAAACATCAATGAAGTCGCCACCGAACGTCATTTATCCCGTCGAAAGGGAAAGGTAAACATCGAGAAAACCTAAAAAGGGAGAAATCACGGTCTTTCGACTGAGAGATCGGTTAAGGGAGTCTGTTACGTGAGGGGAAGGTATTAGCACCCCACGAGCCTGTAGTACTCTACGGTATCCACTCTTGTTGTCTAATCTAATGGGCGTGGTCAAAACCTATGTCCATGGCTTAAAACTGAAAGGGGAATGCATCCGAGAAAAAGGAAACAATGTAGGGAAAATAAAAGTTATGCTCGATCGGACCCTACCCCAATGCATACGTATCCCTTTTAAGGAATCAAAGCAGCCGTAGTTCGGCTTACATATATTTGTTGGTTTGTGTTTTTTAGTTAAGACAACAAAAACAGTTAAGATGGCAAAACATCAAATAGAACAACAAACAACTGAGATGGTAAAACATTGACTAAACAATAACAAAGTAACATGTCACAGATGGCGAAACATCAAATGATAAAACATCACACCTGACAATGACATTGAGAGTCAAAGTAGGATAATCAACATGTGCGATAGCGAAACATCGACTTCAAACAAATATGCGATAGCGAAACATCGATTAAAAGATAACAAGATATCACGGCAAAGATGGTGAAGCATCAATAAAAACGGATGACAAAACATCACACCTAACAATGATATTGAGAATCAAAGTAGGATAACAAACATGTGCAATGGCGAAATATCGGCTTTAAACAAGTGTGCCATGGCGAAACATCAGCTATAAGATAACAAGGTATCATGGAAAAGATGATGAAACATCAATAAACCGGATGGCAAAACATCACACCTAACAATGATATTGAGAATCAAAGTAGGATAACAAACATGTGCAATAGCGAAAAATCAGCTTCAAACAAGTGTGTGATGGCGAAACATCGGCTATAAGATAACAAGGTATCATGGCAAAGATGACGAAACATCAATAAACCGGATGGCAAAACATCACACCTAACAATGATATTGAGGATCAAAGTAGGATAAAAAATATGTGCGATGGTGAAACATCGACTTCAAACAAATATGCGATAGCGAAACATCGGTTAACCAGGTTTAAAAACAAAGCCAAGAGGCGCACAAAAAAATAAGATTGATTTGTATCTTTTACCTTGAAGAAGGGTTTGAGTTTATTAGAGGTGTTTTATGATTTGCCAAGAAAACAAATTTTGTTTTAAGATGCAAAATGCAAAGGAAGGAAAAAACAACTAAGGGAAACTAGCCTTACAATATCCTAAGTGTTATCATAAAATGATTGACCCTAAGGTTGAGGATAAAGGAAATTCCTACCCTATGCTAGCATACATGGATTCCTACCTTAATCAACTTGTCAAAGGAAGCTGAACAAAACTATCCTATAGGGAACAGGCAATGAGAGCAAAGTCGTGATCTCAATTTCCAAATTGAGTGACTCATCGATCAACAATTAAAGGAGAAAAACAATAAACATCCTATAGGGAACATACACTGAGAGCGAAGTCGTGATCTCAATTTCTAAATTGAGTGACTCATCGATCAACAATTAAAGAAGAAAAACAGTAAACATCCTATAGGGAACATGCACTGAGAGTGAAGTCATGATCTCAATTTCTAAATTGAGTGAATCATCGATCAACAAGTTAAAGAAACAAACACAACACATGCATCAAACAAAAACAGAGGGACTCCTGACATATATCAGCAACAGAGGTCCCATCATGCAACATAGAACTATGGAAATAGAAGAAAGGAAATAGTGAAATACCAAATGGATAACTATCCGTAGCAACTGAGCAAGAATAAAAGAAAACCAGAGAACTTTAAGCAAGCTGGCATCAGCAGACAAATTAAGTCAGAAATTACGCCATCAGGATGTAAGTATTGATATTTTCAGACATGAACATATCCCATGGGCAATGTATGGCATTCAAGATCACATGTATATATCCTGCATAGACTATCAAATATGCCAAACACAAGAGTAGTTCTAATATAATAAATTGTGTTTCACAAATAAAGTGAAACACAGTAGCCTTAAGTCAAAAATGGAAAACCTTTCTCAAAGTACCTCGCACATTCAACAACCAAGTTAGTATTCTCATAAATAGAATGATGAATCTCATAAGGGATGGATAATGACAACATAATATAGTGAGAAAACATGATAGCAATTATCAAACATTAGACATGGTAAACAAAAAGAAACAGGCATATGCACAATTTGGTTAAAAATTAGAGGAATGTTGCTCCTTTCTATCACCATGTTGAGTTGACAATTGAATATCAATCAAGAATCATAGGAGCTTGGGAAGAATAAAATCCAAAGACCATGAAGGTCAGTAGCAAACACAATTCAATCATACTCAATTACTTCATCACAGCTCACAAGCATAATAGAAGAGGAATCCCACACAATGCATCAAAAGGTTCAATCATTCAAACACGGGGCATTAAGTGAAATGACTTGAGTTTATTTGAATAAAAATATCCCACATGATCATTAGGTGCCCAATTATAGGCCTCACTCAAGCTCATTAGCCATCAAACAAATTGCAACAAGATATGCAACATTAATTGGGTACCTTCACTTCAAAAATACATCAAAAATAGAAACAAGGATCAATAATTCAAACCAAAAATTTCTTAGCATCTTTGAAGTGTGTAGAAGTCAGAAAGCAAGTCTTAAGTTCATGAATGATTGAGGAGGGGATCAAATGAGGCCCAAATTTCAAAACTAGTTGGCAAAACTACCAAACTAGACAAGCTTTCAAAATAATTCATGGAAAAATATCAAACCAAGTCAAATAATTCAAGAAAAAAGGTTTTCAGATTCTCAATACATCCATAAACCATAATCAAGACCTAAATTCCATTGAAAATCTAGGGCATAATGGTTTTGAAAATGAAACTTGCAATGTAAGCTACAAAACCCTAATTGTTTGAATTTTAATCTTAAATATTAATTAGGTAAGATTAAAATTCAAACAATTCAAGCCAAGATCATGCAAACTACAAGGAAACCCTAAATGTCAGAATACCTATTTTTCACATTTTTTTTGAATTAAAGAAAAGTCAAAAGTAAAATCAAATTCAAACAAATAATCAATTAAACAAATAATCACATCTCAAAATAAAATCCTAATCAAAAATCATAAAAATATCCAACCAAAATTATATTCAAATACCAGAATTAAAAAATACACATCCCTGATTTTTGTGGAATTTTTTAATTAAAGGAAATATTAAAATAAAAATCAAACAAACAATTAACAATTAAACTATTATTTAAAGGCAAAAATGCAAATCCTAGCCAAAAGTCATGAAAAGGTCAAAAATAAAATTATATTCAGATTCTATGATTGAAAAAAAACTTATATGATTTTTTTGAGAATTTGAATTAAAGGAAGTATTAAAATAAAAATTATGAAGCAAAAAATCAAAATAAACTTCTCAAATTAAATTTCTAACTAAAAATAGAAAAAATGCTAAACCAAAATCATAATCAATTTCTACATTATTTTATGAGTCAAAGATAATTTTTGTGGAATTGTTTTAGATCAAAGAAATATTAAAATAAAAATAAACATTAAACAAATAATTAAATAGTAACACAAATTTTTAAACCAATCTAAACATTTTCAAAAATTATTAAAAAAATGCACAAGGTCAGGAATATTTTTTTTAGGTTTCCTGAATTTTTTCATAATTTTTCAACCATTTTTGAGCAAGAAATAAAATCATGAAAATCAAGTTATGAAACAAAATTCAAATGAATTAAAAAAAACAAGTCAGCCAACCAGAGGAGGCCACACAATCATCTTCAACCTCTGCCTAGGGCAAAAACGCGCGCAAGATCAGGTCCATCACCTCATGTTCTAATCAACATAACATGCTCAACTCTACACCATTTGTCATGAAATTTTGTGCAAATTAAAGCTAACATATCACACTTCACCATGCAATTCGAATCACATCAAATAATTAACCATAGATCAAGAACGTATCGCGTGAAAATGACAAAAAATCACTGAGCAGAAAATTTTAGATGCATCATACACGCACATCTCATCAAATCAAAATCCCTGAAGCTACAGAAACACTTAATGAACTTCAAACAACATGATTATGAACTCAAATCACACAATGCACGGCTAGAAATCAAGACCCAAAGTTAAGAATTCTAACCTTTGAGGCAAAAACAAATCTACTATCTTCTTCACTCCATTTGCAAACCAAGCCTTGATCTACAATCCTTATCACTTGGAGAAGAGAATGCAAGAAGAAACACTCAAAACGCGCAAGTGAATTGAGAGAAATGAAGAAATTTGCAGAACAAGTAGCCATGGAGTTTTTTGAGCTCAGGGATGAAATGAAGCACCCATCCCATTCAATGAAGCTTGCCTCTCAATATATAGAGCATGAAGAGGAGGGTAGGATAGGTTTTTCACACTGAAAACCGTTAGAAAGAATGAATTCCTCTTTTTGCCAAAATGAAGTGTGCACATGCAGCCCTCAAATCCCTCGTGCTTTCTCCTTTATCTTACATGCATTTCAATTCTTTTTATCTCAGGAAGAGATTAGCAAAAGACCAAGGCTTCATTCCTTGTATTAACCAAGTGTTGGTGATTAGGCATTTCCATGCTACTTTTTGCAAAACCACGAGTTACCCTTGCATTTGCCCATGTGCAGCTCAAACTTTGGCATGATGGGCCTTAGTAAATTGCAAATTAGTCATGGGCCATGTTTGAAGTTAAACAAATGGCCACAAATCAAGTTATCAAGAATTTGCACTTTGCATGGTATGCATGAATTCAATGAAATGCCTCAAAATTCCAAAGCTCATAACTTGCTAATATTTTTGAATTTGAACACAAATGAGTACAATTTGGAAAGGTATTGAAAATATCTAAAATCCATTAGTTTTGAGCTTTTGCAATTGAATCCATTAAGGTCCTCAAAATTTGACATGAAATTCACTAAATTTGGAAAATGACCTATAATTTTGTGACTTCCAAGCTTTATAACTCTTGACTCTTTGCCAATTTGGACATGAAACCAAAAGGAGATGAAAGATCGTCCTCTTAAATTTCCAAGCATACTTCATTTGCATTTTTTTTATCAAAGGTGAACAAAAATATGAATTTTTGAAATTAAGTCCTTATTTTCCAAAATTAGAAACTTTTAGGGTTTCTTCATGAACAAGTTTCAACCCAAACCTCAATCTTTTTGATCCAATGATCAAAATGGACTTGAAATATGAAAATTACATCCTTGAATTGATGGTTGACCAAAAATTCCCTTGGCCAACCTTTACTTTGACTGATTTTGACCAAAATCACCATTTTGCCCCTTTGAATCAATTGATCCACTTCCCTTCAAAATTGATGATCAAAACTTCAAACATATGATCTTCCAAACATATAGAGGCCATGTACAAAGTTTCACTTCAAAATTTTTAAGAAATCTTGTTGAAATCCCAAACCCTAATTTTGGTTAACACCTTAGGAGACTGATGAATCATCTTCAAAACTTCAAATCCTCTGGGCATCTTGGCCCATTTCTTGTACAAAGACTTTCCAAATACCAATGAGATGTTATAGCTTCCAAATCAAGATTTGTACATTGATCAATAGACTTGATCAAACAAACCCTAATTTGACTGGTGAATCAAAAGAGTGATTCTTCTTATAATCAAACACAAACTTCAATCCTCTGATGATCCAAAGAGATGGATAAAACATCTTGAGATATGCAATAACTTTTGAGCTTGAAAGATCCAGAGGCTTAGATGATAAGGTTCTACTTGAGCAACTTGTCAATGCAATCAACCTTCAAAGCTTGAGGAAGAGTTGATAACCAAAGTACTTTGATCCCATCACAATTTATGAATGCAATGCAATATGATATTCATGATGAAACATAAGCCTAAATCAAGAGGGTAAATTTTGGGGTGCAACACTACTATCGGACGATGTTCAGCTTTACCCTGATTTCTCTGGCCATAGACAACATTAACTTCCTTCTTCCCACTGAAAGGCTTCTTCACAACACTCGAAGATGGGACCCCTTGAATTTTGCCACTTTTGATGCCAACTTCTACTTGTTCTCCCATCAATATCAGCTCGGTGAATCCAGCTGAAGAGCTTCTGATCAGATGGTTGAAAAATGGGCCTGACAAAGTACCCAAGAACATATCTACCAACTCTCTATCAGACAGAGGAGGCTGGACTCTTCCTGCAAGATCTCTCCACTTTTGGGCATAATATTTGAAACCCTCACTAGAATCCATAGACATGCTTTAGAGTTGCGTACGGGTTAGAGCGAGGCCAGTATTATATTGGTACTCTTGTAAAAAGCAGTAGCCAGATCGTCCCAATTGTGAATTTTGGTTCCTTCCAGTTTATAGAACCATTCCAAATGCTTCCATGATAAACTCTCCTGGAAGAAATGAACCCATAAACTCTTGTCAGTTGTGTGGGGTTGGACCTTCCTGACATAAGACCTTAAATTCAGCTTGGGATAAGAAACACCGTCATGCTTTGAAAATGCGGGAACTTTGAATTCCCATGGGATGACCACTCCTGAGACCAACCCTAGCTCTTCAAAATCTAAACCAGGTACCCTCTAAATCTCCATAGCATTGAGACAGTCCTCTAGATGTTTATACTTGTCATCATGAGGAGGATATTGTTCTTCAACATAGTTTGCTTCCTCTCCATCAGTCCCTAGGCTATTATCCTCTTCTTTTGTCTTCTTGTCATCCTCTTCCTGATTATCCCCCTCATTTGATGGAGTTGCAAATTCTAGAGCTTGCTTTGCTGGTCCTCTAAATCTTCTTCCCATTTTCAGGATGCTGGACAGTTTCTTTGCCTTCTTTTTCTTCTCTTTGATAATGAGAGCTTTCAGATCTTCTTCTCCCTTAGCCAGAGACAGGAACATCTATGGGAATTGAGCGTTTTGTGCTTGAAGATCCTTAATTGTTTGTTCAAGAGCCATTTCTTTTTGCTGAAATAAAAAGCGAAAAGATAAGAAACCTATCTTGAAATACCTACTTATGTAATGATATGCATGACATGTTTATGCGATGTTTTCAAGGACTTCAAGAAATTTAAATTTGCGAACCAAAAAGAAACAAAAAATTTATTAGTAAAAATTCAAATTACAACTGCCTTATAGGCTTACAATTGAAAGTGATATCATGGGGACCATCCCTTCGAGCATAACCAAACTGTCGTAGAGCCAGAGAAGGATTATAAGTGATACCTCCCCTAATGCCAAGGAGTTGGACATTAGTGAATTCCCCACAGCACTAGATGATAGAGATGTCTCCCATAAACCTGGAGTACCAAAGAATATCCAAGTGAGAAAGTGACATTATCCTTTGCGACCAACCCAAACCTTTTTCGTTCTTCAATACTGATTGAGGAGTGTGCGAAATAAACCACCTAGACAGCAATGGTACACAACACATCAGAACCCCTCTTCTCTTCATGGTACGAGTGTGAAGGGAATGCAAGATATCTCCGAGCAAAGTAGGCACAGGATTACGAGAGAGGAAAATCTTGACAGCATTCACATCTATGAGTAACTCCGGATTAGGTAATAGTACTAACCCATGAATTAGAAGAGTCAGAAGTTCTTCGAAAGCTTGGAAATCCAAATCATCCCAAAACAATTGAGCCTTATCTAATAGGAACTTGACTAGGAAACCCTTGACTCCGCTTCTTGTTTCCCAATTGGATATAACATCGGACCGTTTCAGAAGCAAGGCTGCTGCCATGGCCTATGGCTTTGGAGCTTCCTCTAAACCGGTGAAAGGCTTCTGATCAAGAATAGGTACACCCATTAATTTAGAGAACTCTTCCATGGTGGTTACCAACAGATAATTGGGAAATGTGAAGCAATAGTGTTTGGGTTCAAAGAACTGAAAGAGTACACCTATCATCTTCTCATTAAAGCTTGAGGTAACCAGGTTGAGAAGTCGACCATATTTCTTGGGGAACGAGTAAGTCTCAAGAACCCTTGATACTAGCTCTTTGAGTTGGAGAGGTATTTTCACAAAGATGATTCGTATGGTGTTTCTACGAACGGAAGCCATGATCTGTAAAACAGAACAAAGATAAATTCCCTTGGTCCTTGAAATGGTTAGTGAAATGAATATGGATGTTTATGATACATGATGTTATGTTTGAAAAATATATCACACACAAGGAAAGCACACAAGACCTCGGGTTTAGGCTTGCATGGGGTTTATAGGTAAGTACCCTCTTGAAGTTCAGTCAGTTCAACCTGTCCTAGAAAAGTAACTGGGTTCTAAGGAGTCCCAATATCACTGATCTTTCTTTATCAGGCATTGTTTCAGCTCAGGCGATCTTTTCTTGCCGCCAAAATATCCTGAAAGTCTAATCTCAATGAGTGTATTATCAAGTATCAACCAATCCTCAGCTTTATACCAAGGCCAGATATCTCACTACTTTTCTAATGGCCAAGTTTGTTCAACTAAAGGTTCTAAAGTTAGTTAGTGCTTTATGACACCACACAGAGGCCCCATATTCTCCTCGATTTAACACAAGAGATATCGGTACCAACAAATGTGTCACACTAATGCAGCCATCGCTTTAACCATATTGGTCTATGCTCTATAGTCTTTATGATCTATTGTTGCTTACCTAAAAGTGCCCCAGATCCGGGTATAAGATCTTTAACAGTAACCCCAGCAAACCCTTTAAAAATAAAGCATACAAAACACACAAGGAAAGAAATTTTAAAATGATCTAAACTCTAAGGTAACCCCACTTTTTATTCATCCCCAGCAGAGTCGCCCATTTTGTAATACGGTGGCAGAACCGACTGTTATAATGGTTTTGCATTTGTATTTGCAAATGTTGTAGTAAGAAAGAGCCTCCGCCAACGTTTCATTTATCCAACAAAGGAAAGGGTGAAAAGTATCAAAAAATACCTTTCGAGATTATTTCTAAGTAAGGGGGTAGATTATGGAAAGGGAAGCTGTTAGCACCCTTTCCATCTGTAGTTATCTACGGGCTCCTAGTTGCTAGCTCACTTTTGAAAATGCTTTGTGTTCGTGGTTTTTAAAAATATTTTTGAAATGACGCCTTAGTGCGGCGAACTTTGTAATGTTTCTCCTATTGTTGAGAATGTATACAAAGGCAACTGGGAAAGATAATCTAGTAACCACCCTAGGGTTTTAAGATCATACCGAGGCAACATCGAGAGGGTAATTTTTTAGTCTTTAAACTGGAGGGTGTCCACTAAAATCTCTCACGTTTCGAGAGTTGTGATTGTTTTAATCTGAAGGAAACCGAAGTGGGGGTACCCTAGAGGTGTGCATGTGCAAGTGCGTTGTGTTTCAGTTATTTATCTTGGAGTTAAGTTTGCTAACATTTTGTTTTTAATTTCTTTCCATGCAATCCTATTACCATACATCTAAACAGCTCAAATATATACAGGAATTTAAAGTGTGAAAATTAAATCTAACTATTACATGGCTTCAGGGAGGGGGGATTTACAAGTCCAAAAACGGGGAAATAGTAAGCAGTAAATAAAGTCCTAATTATTCTATTACAACCCATACGAAGATACATTAATAATAAAAAGTAATGATGCTTAAATAATAAACACGCGCGAGTTGGAAAGGACGTCTAAAACCCTAAAATATTTCTAAGTAAAACAAAATCTTTTTTGTTGTTTTTTTTTTGTTTATTTAGGAAAAAAATGTTTTAAGTTAAAAATTAATAAGAAAATTAGGTTTGATCTTAATTAATTAAAAAATGGTCATTAATAAAAATTACAACTAATAAAAGAAAACTAATTCTAATTTTAATTATGGTGAAAAAGATTTTAAATTTGACTAAACCCTAGTTCTAATTGATTTTAAATCAAGGAAATAAGTCAAGGTAATTAATTAAATTAATTTATGAAAATTAAATTTAATAAAAACCCTAAATCCAATTTTTTGTGTTTTTTATGATTTTTCTGATTTAATAAAAAAGGTTTAAGAAGAAATAAATAAAGTAAAACATAAAAGAATTAGATTGGGCCTGATGTTAACTAGCAAATAGGAGGGATGAACCAAAATTTTGTAAGGCCCAAATCAGGGAGCCCAATGCTGCGCCCGATCCTATGTTGCTGGCCTTTGAGGGTCCATCATGAAGTAGTACTCCAGGGGCGTTGGATCTGACCTCGTTGTGACCTATTGGCTGAAGTTTTACAGTGCATGGTAAGTGTTTAAAATGAAACACACTGGATCTGCAACAAGTTTGTTAGAAAAATAAAAACTCAAAGCCTGGGGATCGAACCCAGGTCTTCTAGGCTAACACCTATGCCCTTTGCCATTGGACCACTTGCTTCAACGGTTGGTATAATAGAATAATAATATAATTGTAAATCAAATCTAATCCAAGCTGTCACGCGCGCGCCAGAAATAATTTGAATGGACCAATGGAAATGTGCACTTTTACCACGCATACCCCAACAGAGTCAACACCGGTCATAGGCGCCGGAGCAGATCTCCGACCTCCCAAAAAATGAAACCTGTGAAAAACGTGGAATTAAAGCCCCAAACTCAGGCTACCCCCCTATTTTTCATGCTACAAGTTCAACTATGGCAATGGCGTGATCTGAAACAGCATGCATCATCCAGTTCAAAGCTTGGCCATTTTGAAACCCTAAAAAATGGCAACCTGCATTCTAGGCCTCTAGCTTTTCATGTAACACGTTAGAATGATTCAAAATAATCAAATAAATATGTTTGTAGACTTTAGATCTATTTAAAACATGTGTATTAAGAGATCAAAATGAAAAAAGTTTACCCAATGGAGGTGGTTCGGTTGACCTGTTTCAAGCAACTTCGGGCGTGGATGGAAGATGATTTGGCTTCTTGGGAGCCTCAGGAGTATTGCTCGACCCTTTGTTTGGCTTGAGAGAGGCAGGAGGTGAGAGTTCCAAATTTGCAACTTTGAATGAATTTATGATAAATCTCTTACGACCTCTGTTGTACCCCAAAATTTTCCCTCTAATTTCTCAAGAAATCTCTCATAAGACCTCCATTGATTCAAGACTACACAATGTTTGATCAGCTCAAGACACCCCCTCAAACACTGACAACTCAAAATTAGGGTTTGAATTGGTGCAAAGATAATTGAACTTCTAATGCCTTATATGACATTCATGGATCATTTTTGATCCCCAAGATTTCTCATGTCAAGTTTCAAGCTTTGGATCACATTTTTGCTGAATTAGTTGATCAGTTGACCTAAAATAAACTATTTTAGGGAAAAAGTCAAATGTGGTCAATTTGCAGTCAAACTTCATAATATTTTATCCATATGAACATTATGAACTCATATATGTCAAATTATCAAGTTGGATCACAATTCCTCAAATAAATTTGATCAGAACACCAAAAGGGCAAAATGGTCAAAATTAGGGTTTTGATTGAGAAGGCCCAGTTCTTGACATTTGACCAAGAAAATGACTTATTGGTTTAAGACATGATCTCAAGGATTAAAATGCACCATCTTGACCTAATTACATAGTTCAAATAACCTCTCAAGATCATTGGTTTGACAGATGAATTTCAGTCAACTGATGAAAAGTCAATTGTATATTGAAAAGTCAAACTTTGACTTTTTTATCAAAATCATATTTCATCAAGACATGTTAAAATATGAAGTTTGTTCATCAAGAAATTGAAAATTCAAAGTTATCTTTGAAAAGTCAAAATTCTAGGACTTAGAAATTTTTCTAAGTGTTGGAAAGTTAACATTTTTTCATAACTTTGTGCCAAATTTCCACCATGATGCAAGATGATTCAAGGGAAACTTCCAACATGAAAGTTGTACATCTCAATGATATCTAAAACATTGTAGGAATTTATGAAGACATGTCCATGAAACTAAAAGACTTAAAGAAATTTTGCCCTAGTTAGGAAGAATTTTGGTACTAAGTTCATAACATCTTTTCACATGGTTCCAAGTTGATTCTTCAAAAATATCCAACATAAAGGTTGTAGAGGATGTTACAAGCTTTCAAAAATGTCCAAGAACTCATCAATACCATACTTGAGCTAAGAGAATCGAAGGCAAGAAGTTAGAGTTTCAAACTTGTTTTGCAAGACATATTTTGTGATGAACATGAACCAAATCCATAGCCATGTTGCATAATCCTCACTTTGCAGGCCTCAAACTTGTTTTTCACTCCATAATTAATGGTTTACACAACTTATTAGGCCCTTATCCAAGTGTTTGAAGCTTTGTCCAAAATGATTTTCCATTTATGGCACAAAGTTGCCATTTCCATTTTGAAAAAGCATTACTTTTGCAATTGTCAACTTCTTGAGCCTCTCGATTGTTTTCTCTGCACACAAGTAAAGTCAAAACCAAAAGCAACATGTCTAAGGCCTCTACCAACTCAGACCATGCTTGTACAACACTTTGAGACTTGTCTTCTCACTTTTCTTCAAAAGAAAGTTATGGAGCCAAAAGGCTAGAACTTAGAAACCTTGAGTGCAATTGATCTCTAACCTTTTCCATACATATACACAAGTCTATTGCAACATAAGACACGAGCTCAAGCACCCCAAAAACACCCTGAATCACTCTGGAACTCAAAATCTGCCACAACTTGACGGTTTTGAGTTTCACATAGCCACCTCCAAATCCACTCGTGCGTATTGAGTTTTAATCGTACAAACACTTTACATACTTCATATGCAAGTGATCCAAGGCCCTGTTTCTTGACTGTAATCTCTCCATCACCATCCACCATTTTCAAAGCTGAAGCTTACAACTTGAATTGAGTTGGGAGTTTCGGCCATCCATAATGCAAAGTAGGAGTTGGAACACCCTCAAGGAGGTTCAGCCAAGCTAAAGAGATCATCAGGCCATCTCAAATTTTGCTCAAACTCCACACACGAATCCATATGCAAGAGGTAAGTTTTCAAACTTCAATATCTTGATACAAGCATTGTTTGTGCATACATTCTGAAGTAAAAATGTAGATATCATTTACCTAAAGCTAACCATATCCATAGTTTTCATTTATTTTGCCTGAGCATATATAATTTTAAGTTTGAATCTCTGAAAAAAGTTAGGTCAGGATTTGGTACTGTTAGTCCAAATTGTTTACATTTCTGAAATCCTGGTAAAATTTCTAACAAGTTTGATGTTGGAAGTTTTGATAATGGATGAGAAATGAATGAAATACAGGGACCCTGGCTGGAGGTTGAAGATGAAGTTAATTTCTAGGAATGGATTTGTAATATACATTTATGGTTTTGTTTAAGTTAACGGATGTATATCCACCCCAGTGGTAAGGCAGCAAGCGTATTATGTCAAGGACGTGGGTTCAAGCCCCGGCACTGCCATTTTTTCCCATTTTTCAAATATTTCTTTTGTTTGCTTCCAACCAACGTGTTTGGGCCCTGCAAATTGGGCTTTACCATTTTTTCTTGTTCTGACCCCCTGTTTCCTTTTGACAACACAACCCATTTATCTTTTTTTTATTCTTTTTTTTTGTTTCCAAACAAAATCAAACTTGGGACAGGCCTAGTGAACAAAAACCTTTTTTCCTAACAAACACCCTAAATTCCATTTTTACCTACTGACTTTATTTTTCATATTTTATTTTATTTTATTTAGTTTTCTTTATTTTTATTATTATTATTATTATTATTATTATTATTTATTAAATTAAAAAATTCAAAAATATATTTTTGTTTATTATTTGCATTTTATTAAAAAACAAAAGACAAAAAATATTTTCTTATTATAAATTTAACCTCTTTTATTAGTAATTAGATTAAGGTTTAGTTATTTTCTTTTAATTAAAATTAACTTAGAATTTAGGTTTTCTTTTAATTAATTAATTTCCATACTATTTTGATTAAACTTAAAACCTTTTCTAAAAAAACCTAGAAATGCTTGATTAAATTTAATTTCTTTTCTTAATTAGTTTAGGTTTAATTTTCTTAATTTAATTAATTATTTCTTTTAGTTAATTAGGTCAAAACCAAACTCTTTCCTCAAAAACCAAATAAAATGCATTTATTTTCCATTTATATCCTTGTACATTATATTCCTTTCAATTCTTGTACATTATTCAAGTTTCAATATGTTGTAATAGATAATTAGGTTTAATTTCTTGCAATCCCCATTTATAAATTTGTATACCCCATCCCCAAAGGATGTAATAGCGTAGTAAATTTACTTTCCGCAATTTATCGCTTTCCTGTCAATGCTAGAAAATTAGGGTTTGTATGGAAAGATAAAATCAATAGTTAGAGAACCCTAAATCAAGATAAACCAAACATGAAAAAAAAACACACTCGCACACTTACACCCTTAGGGTAATTCTACTTGTTGCCTTATAAAAATGGTCATTTTATGCATGTGAGATGTCTTAGCAAAAACAAATCAAAAATACAAGATCATAGTCCCTCGATGACGCTACGATTGTTTCCTTACAAATGATCTTAGTCCCTCAAGAGAAATGCTAAAGATATCTCACAACAATGCTAACATGACTATACGATGACCCACGTTCGTCCCTTTACATTCAAAGATAAGGCTTCTTACCAATCAATGGTAAGATAACAATATCAAAGGAAAGGAGAGAGATGAACAAAAGGCTTTTGCGTAGGTAGAAACGTTCTTAGTTGCTTGCTCATTTTCAAAACAAATATACACCAAACACTTTCAAAACAAAAATAAACATCTTTTCAAATACACCAACACTTTCCATGAAATATTTTCAAAAGTCCAACACTTTGTATACATTCTCTCCGAAACAAGAATCATTACAAATTTCGCCTAAATGAAGGCGCCTTTTCAACAATACTTTAAAAACCCACCACGAAGCACACTTTCAAACAAAAGCAAGTGATCTAGCAAGAAACTAAGAGCCCATAGATAACTATGGATGAAAAGGGTGCTAACACCTTCCCTTTTCATAATCTACCCCCCGAACTCAAGAAATAATCTAAAAGGTCTTTCCTGTTCTTTTCCACCTTTCCTTTTGGATAAAAGAAAAGTCGGTGGTGACTCTTGCTAATCGCAACAATTGCGATCAAACGCAAAACATCCCAAGTCAGTTCTCCCACCGTATTACAGAACTAGCAACTCTGTTGGGGAGTACTTAAAAGTTGGGTTACCTTAGGGCTAGATCACCTTTACTTGCTTTCATTGTTTAACTTGTTTGCTTTACATTATGGTTCCTTGTTTGGGCTTGCTTTGATCCTCTACCCGGATCTGGGACACATTTTTAGGTAAGTAGCAATATATCATGGAAATTGTACGGCGTAGACCGATATGGATGAAACAATGGCTACGTTAGTGTGACGCATTTATGGGTACCGGTATCCCTTGTGTTGAATCGAGGAGAATATGGGGCCGCTGAGTGGCGTCATGAAGCACTAACTGACCTTAGAACCTTAATTGAACAACTTGGCCATTAGGACGTAGTGAGATAATCAGTTTTAGTGGAAAGCTGAAAATTGGTTGATACTCGATAGTACACTCGTTGAAATTATACTTTTGGGATATCTCGGCCGCAAGAAAAGATTGATTATGCTGAGACAATGCCTAAAAGAAAGGTCAGTGATATTGAGACCCTTTAGAACCCGGTTACTATTACTAGGACAGGTTTGAGCCAACTAAAACTTCAAGAGGGTACTTACCTATAAGACTCCATGCAAGCCTAAACCTAAGGACTTGTTTGCTTTGTGTGTATATAACAACTTGCTTACTTGTACATAACATCATACACATTCTCACTAACCATTTCAAGGATTTAGGAATTTATCTTTGTTTTTGTTTTGAAGGACATGAACTCCATCCGAAGAAATACCATTAGAATCAACTTTGTGAAAGCACACCCTCAAATCCAAGATTTAGCGTCAAGGGTACCTGAAGACTCTCCTTTCACTAAGAAATATGGTCAACTCCTCAGCTTGACTACCTCCAATTTCCAAGAAGAGATAATGTGAGTCCTCTTCCAATTTTTCGATCCCATGCATCATTGCTTCACTTTCCCTGACTATCAGTTAGTGCCAACACTAGAAGAATTATCTTTGCTATTAGGAGTGCATGTGCTTGATCAAGCACCGTTCACCGGTTTAGAAGGGATTCCAAAACCTGAAGTCATTTCCGAAGCCCAGCATCTGAAGAGATCCGACATTGTAGCAAATTGGGAGACAAGAAGTAGAGTTCAAGGGTTCCTAGCCAAGTTCTTATTCGAGAGGGCTCGTTCATATTTGGAAGATTTGGATTTTCAAGCCTTTGAGGATGTCCTGGCCTTTCTCATCTATGGTTTGGTTCTATTTCCCAACTCGGACCAATTCATAGATGTGAATGCCATCACAGTCTTTCTCTCTTGTAATCCTATACCTACCTTGCTGGGAGAAATTTTAAATTGTTTCCATACCCGTACCATGAAGAAAAGAGGTACTCTCTTATGTTGTATTCCCCTACTTGCCAAGTGGTTCACTTTTCACTTACCACGACCAACATTTAAGAATGAGTAAAGATTGACATGGTCTCAAAGGATAATGTCCCTCACCCACTCTGATATCCATTGGTGTTCGAGATCCTTGGAAGATACTTCTATCATTGATCGTTGTGGGGAATTCTCTAATGTCCCTCTGCTTGGCATTAGGGGAGGTATCACTTACAACCCTTGCTTATCCTTGTGACAGTTTGGCTACGCCCGAAGAGATGGTCCTCATAACATGCTCATCCAAGGAGTGGTATTTGACTACGAGAGCATTGATCAAGGCTACCGTCAGAGGTTTGCGAGAGCTTGGATGATGGTAAATAAATCAGATAGTAGGACACTGGGATGAAAGAATTCTATTCCCTTTGAACCTTATCTTAGGTGGGTACGAAATCATGCTCAGAAGCTCGTGATGCCTTACCCCTCCATCCTACCTATTATCGTGGAGCTTGTTACTGAAGGAAAAGCCTTGTATACTGTCCTCCATCCCAACATGCCTACTTCTCTGAAGACTTACAAAATGGTTAGATTCAGTTAAAAGAAGAATGAGACACCTTCGAAGCTCAATTATACGCTAGTGAGAAAAACGTTTTGGAGCTTATAAAGCTACTCCATGAAGAACAAAGCTTGAACTCCTATCTTGCGCCGAAGAGGACACATTCTACTTTTTTGTCTTAGAGATTTATTTTGTAAGCCCAAGGGGCACGTTGTAACCATTTTTAACTAATTAATGCAATTTGACGTTTGTTCATTCTTTGTCTAGACAAATTTAAATTTCATAAATCCTTGAAAACATATCATCCATATAACATGCATCATATCATGATAGGTTTCTCCCATGCGGGTCTCCTTATCTTCTTATTGTTTATTTCAATAAGGATGGCCCTAGAACAGACCATCAAGAGCATTTAGATTCAAAACGCTCAACTTCAAGAGATGTTCTTCAACATATCTAAGGGACAAGAAGAGGTGAAGGCGCTCCTCACCAGGGGCACAATCATGAGAAACTCTAGGGATGACAGAGATGACTGGTTAGAGCGGCTACAAACTGAGATAACCATAATGAAGGGACAACTGGTGGGACAAATGACTCTTATCCAAAACCTAGCTCAAGGACAAGAAGAGTTGAGAGCCCTTGTCAACCAAATTCATCAAGACGGTTGCAACTATATGAAAAAAATGGTCAAAATTGGGGATCAAGTCACTACTCAGCCTCCTATGAGACAAGAAGTCGGTTCAAGGGAGAACAGACCTTTCCAAATTGTTTCCACGTCATGGGACCAACAATGACCTTGTCAACATCAACAGGAAAATCAGCAAAGGAAAAATAAGCCCGAGAGACAGTTTACTAACATCAACATGTCATTTTCTCAATTATTGCAACACATGTTGAAGATGGAGTTGATTATGTTGAGGGATCCTCCTCGAAATCCCAATACATATGCTCCTAACTATCATCCTGATACAATGTGTGCATACCATTCCAATAGTCCTGGACATGATACGAATAACTGTTGGGCATTAAAAAATAATATTCAAGACTTGATCGACGAAGGAGTGCTAAAGTTCACACAAGATGGTCAGACTGAATTCTTTTGCCGTCCCTCAAAGGCTCACCATTTGAAATGACAAGTTCAGACAAAGAGGCTTTTGTTCATTTGAATTTTCAGTTGTAATTTCTTTGTTAATTCAAACATTTATTTATTAATGTCAAACTTTGTTTCATTAATTCATTGCATATGTTTGTCTTGAATTGGTCCATTCATTTTCATTACATTTAAACTATGTTGTTTACTCCCTTTATGATACTCAACTCTTGTTTTAAAAGTTACAAGCCTTTAGAGGGAGGATGATGAAAACCATGCCTTAATCTCATACAATATGCTTTTGAATAGACCTTGCTAATGATGTATAAGCGTTCTTTCAAATCCTAAACACTTTAGTTATAAGGAAGATAATCCCTAGTTAACCGCTTTGAGCCAAAGAAGTAGAAGTTTCCTGTTTACACAAATTGAAACCTTTAATCAAAACCTGGGGCAGGGTAGTCTCTCAGTTTAATTCAAATGTGCGTTCAGTCGCAAACTTTCACTTTGTAATACAATGAATGACATCAAAAACATTCCTCTAGAATTAAAAGACAATGATGGTTCCATATCACATAGGCAGTCATTGTCTCTAAAAAAGAAAAGCCCGCTAAGTCAAAACCTATGAAGGAGACTTAAGAAAAAAACTGGGGCATCCCGCTGACTGTAATATCAAAACAAGAATAGTCAGGAAAATACATGGATAATAAACCAAAAAAGAGGTCACTTCAAATCCTCAACAACATAAAAAATGTTGCAAAAAAATGACTGCCTTCTGATAAACTAAACTTGTCTGAACCATCACCAAAACGTTATTGGAGTTTGGACTTACAATTAACTGAGTTTAGGACTGAAGGACATCATGAAGAAAGGGTGAGTACCAATACACTTTGAGCCTTATCCTATGTTTTTTTAAACTGTGAACCAGACCACGTTACAATCTTTCAAAAGTCCAAATTGAAGCATGGGTTAATTCGAAAGCATAGTGTTTCAAAAGGTATCTTGACTCCTGTAAGGCTTTACTCTAAATCCTGAGTTGAATTTTCCTACAAAAATTCTTTATCTGCTAAAACGCATTTTCAAAACTTCAAGACAAGCATAAACTTTGCATTATTTGAATATCTTTGTTTGCATATAGCTATTTGTTTGACATCAGAGAAATTCGCACGACAGATATTCAGTGAATGAAAACTCTCTCAATAAACAAAATCACTTCAAGTGGGAAGACACTTCCAAAAAACAGATCTCTTATAAGCAAGGGGGTGTGACGTGTCACTGTCCAATACACCTGGGGTAGTCCAGTCGATATTCCAAGAAATCTCTCAAGAAATGCTAAATATACCAGCGGCAGGTCTATATCTGAATCACTTGGGGCATTAAGCATGTATCCCAACAAAGGGTTATGTACAGTCAAACATTTCCCAGCAGTATCAAAAACACTTGCTACTAGGGGCAGTGACAGATCTCCCCCAAAATCCTGTTCGTAGGATAATCCCCAGCCAGGGCTTCAATCTTAGAAGACTTCTCCCCAACAGACTGGCGACAAGGTTTATTTCCCCAATAAATTACAGATTACCCAGTTTGAGTTTACCTCTCTGATTGCTACAAATCAAGGGACCATAACTCCTCTCCCCAGTAGACTACTCAGCAACCCCCAATAAGTCACTACGAAGTCTGGAAATCGGCCAAATACCAATTAACTTCAGAAATTTTCTGCAAAGCCTGGAATACGAGCAGATAACAGTTAATTTAATTTTTCCCAAAATAACTCCCCAGTAGAGCAACATAGACTCTTGAACTCTTTTCCCCAAAACAGAGATCAACACTCTTTACAGAGCCTTCTCAAGAAAAGCCAGTATTCCCCAACGGAGTTTCTCCTCAATCAACTAAACAGGAATCCTCAGTGAAAACATCCTAAAATAAGGTCCAAAGAGGAGCTTACTCTTCATCCACAACAGCGGTCCGGGATTTTTCCCAAGGCTCCCCAGCATTTGTCAAGGATTTATTTTCCCAGACAAAGATACATTTCAATAACATCTCACATTTACATACATGATAAGTGCATACGGCATAATCTCATTTATTTTGAGGACACCATACAGTTAATGCATCACGACATTGCATACAACTAACGTTTTACCTTTTTGGGAAAAGGTCAATCAACAGATGGTTATCATTAACGATTTTCAACAGGTCCAAGTTTAGTTTCTGAAGCATGACAAAGCAACTACCTATGTGACTAGGTGCAGCTTTACACAGGAACATCATGAAACAATCTTACATAGATTCCTACTCATCATGAAGCAAACCTTTTCAAGTTCCAGATTAATACCTCTAACAAGCCAGGAAAACTATCTGTGGATGACTGTTTGTAGATTAATACCTGTAACAAGCCAGGAAAATTATCTACATGAAGAGATTGAAGATTAATACCTGTAACAAGCCAGGAAAACTATATTTCTTTCTCAGGTCAGAGATTAATACCTGAAACCAAACAAGACAACTATCTCAACGACTAACCTTTTCAAGTTCTAGATTAATACCTGTAACAAGCAAGGAAAACTATCTGTGGAAGACTGATTGTAGATTAATACCTGTAACAAGCCAGGAAAACTATCTACATGAAGAGGTTAAAGATTAATACTTATAACAAGCCAGGAAAATTATCTTTCTTTCTCAGGTCAGAGATTAATACCTGAAACCAGACAGGACAACTATCTCAACGACCAACCTTTTCAAGTTCCAGATTAATACCCGAAACCAAACAGGACAATTATCTGCACGACCAGCTCAAGCAATCCTTCACGGGCTCCTTCTCATACACTCTTCTAGAAACAATTCAGATACGATCCAGATACGGATGTCATTCTGACGTTCATTCAGTATATCTTTTAGATACGAGTCAGATACAATCCATTTATGGATAATATTCTGATTTTCATCCCACTACATCTGTTATTTAAGTTTAAATCTCTCAATGGTTTATCTTGATTCCTTTTCCGCAGACATTTTCTCTGGTTTAGATAAATCACTCCAAAGATTTATTTTGATTCTTCTCCAGTTGAAGCCAAAATTTAGACTTAGTCTAGTTTTTGTCAACAATCACCTTTGGATGGCATCTGTAAGCCCATATCTGAAAACTCTTCGTCATCCCTCCAAATGGCATCTCTAAGCCTATTCCCTACATAATAAACTAACACATCATCGACTGAAATTTTGGGGCACTCTAGTGTTCAATCATCTTCCACCTTCAAGTCACGAATGGCAGACTCGACAATCTAACTCTTCAAGTTTAAGAAGATTGAACAGGGGAAGCTGTTGTACCCCAAAAGTTTCCCTCTCATTTCTCAAGAAATCTCTCATAAGATCTCCATTGATTCAAGACTACACAAGGTTTGATCAGCTCAAGACACCCCCTCAAACACTGACAACTCAAAATTAGAGTTTGAGTTGGTTCAAAGATAATTGAACTTCTAATTCCTTATATGACCTTCATGGATCATTTTGGATCCCCAAGATTGCTCATGTCAAGTTTCAAGCTTTGGATCATATTTTTGCTCAGTCAGTTGATCAATTGACCTAAAATCAATTGTATTAGGGAAAAAGTCAAATGTTGTCAATTTGTAGTCAAACTTCATAATTTTTTATCCATATTAACATTATGAACTCATATATGTCAAATGATAAAGTTGGATCACAATTCCACAAATAAATTTGATCAGAACACCAAAAGGGAAAAATGGTCAAAATTAGGGTTTTGATTGAGAAGGCCCAGTTCTTGACTTTTGACCAAGAAAATGAATTATTGGTTTAAGACATGATCTCAAGGATTCAAATGCACCATCTTGACCTAATTGTATAGTTCAAATCACCTCTCAAGATCATTGGATTGACAGATAAATTTCAATCAACTGATGAAAATTCAATTGTACACTAATAAGTCAAACTTTATCTTTTTAATCAAAATCAAGTTTCAAAAATCATATTTCATCAAGACATATCAAAATATGAATGTTGTTCATCAATGAATTGAAAAGTCAAAGTTATCTTTGAAAAGTCAAAATTCTAGGACTTTGAAATTTTTCTAAGTGTTGGAAAGTTAACATTTTTTCATAACTTTGTGTCAAATTTCCACCATGATGAAAGATGATTCAAAGGAAACTACCAACATGAAAGTTGTAGATATCAATGAGATCTAAAACATTGTAGGGCAGAACTTTTGTAGAAATGTTTGGATTTCAAGTTAGGAATTTATGAAGACATGTCCATGAAACTAAAAGACTTAGTGAAATTTTGCTCTAGTTAGGAAGATTTTTGGTACTAACTTCATAGCAATATTTCACATGGTTCCAATTTGATTCTTCAAAAATGTTCAACATAAAGGTTGTAGAGGATGTTACAAGCTTCCCAAAATTTCCAAGAACTCAATAATACCATACTTGAGCTAAGATAATCAAAGGCAAGAACTTAGGGTTTCAAACTTGTTTTGCAAGACATATTTTGTGATGAACATGAACCAAATCCATAGCCATGCTGCATAATCCTCTCTTTGCAGGCCTCAAACTTGTTTTTCACTCCATAATTAATGGTTTACAAAACTTATTAGGCCCTTATCCAAGTGTTTGAAGCTTTGTCCAAAATGATTTTCCATTTATGGCACAAAGTTGCCATTTCCATTTTGATAACTTTTGCAATTGTCAACTTCTTGAGCCTCTCAATTGTTTTCTCTACACACAAGTAAAGTCAAAACCAAAAGCAACATGTCTAAGGCCTCTACCAACTCAGGCTATGCTTGTACAACACTTTGAGACTTGTCTTCTCACTTTTCTTCAAAATAAAGTTATGGAGCCAAAAGGCTAGAACTTAGAAACCTTGAGTGCAATTGATCTCTAACCTTTTCCATACATATACACAAGTCTATTGCAACATAAGACACGAGCTTAAGCACCCCAAAAACACCCTGAATCACTCTGCAACTCAAAATCTGCCACAACTTGACGGTTTTGAGTTTCACATAGCCACCTCCAAATCCACTCGTGCGTATTGAGTTTTAATCATACAAACACTTTACATACTTCATATGCAAGTTATCTAAGGCCCTGTTTCCTGACTGTAATCTCTCCATCACCATCCACCATTTTCAAAGCTGAAGCTTACAACTTGACTTGAGTTGGGAGTTTCGGCCACCCACAATGCAAAGTAGGAGTTGGAACACACTCAAGGAGGTTCAGGCAAGCTAAAGAGATCATCAGGCCATCTCAAATTTTGCTCAAACTCCACACACGAATCCATATGCAAGAGGTAAGTTTTCAAACTTCAATATCCTGATACAAGCATTGTTTGTGCATACATTCTGAAGTAAAATGTAGATATCATTGCCCTAAAGCTAACCATATCCATAGTTTTCATTTATTTTGCCTGAGCTTAGAGAATTTTAAGTTTGAATCTCTGAAAAAAGTTAGGTCAGGATTTGGTACTTTTAGAAATACATGCTCATCTTTGATTGTTAGTCCAAATTGTTTATATTTCTGAAATCCTAGTAAAATTTCTAACAAGGTTGATGTTGGAAGTTATGAGAACTGATGAGAAATGAATGAGATACAGGGACCCTGGCTGGAGGTTGAAGATGAAGGTCATTTATATATATATATATATATATATATATATATATATATATATATATATATATATATATATATATATATATATATATATATATATATATATATATATATATATATATATATATATATATATATATATATATATATATATATATATATATATATATATATATATATATATATATATATATATATATATATATATATATATATATATATATATATATATATATATATATATATATATATATATATATATATATATATATATATATATATATATATATATATATATATATATGGTTTTTTTTTTAAGTTAACGGGTATATAGCCACCTCAGTGGTAAGGCAACACGCGTATTATGTCAAGGGCGTGGGTTCAAGCCCCAGTGCTGCCATTTTTTCTTCCATTTTTCCAACATTTCTTTTGTTTGCTTCCCACCAACGTGTTTGGGCCCTGCACATTGGGCTTTACCATTTTTTATTGTTCTAACCCCCTGTTTCCTTTTGACAACACAACTCATTTATCTTATTTTTATTTTTGTTTCTGATTTCCAAACAAAATCAAACTTGGGCTAGGCCTAGTGAACAAAAACTGTTTTTTCCTAACAAACACCCTAAATTCCATTTTTACCTCCTGACTTTATTTTTCATATTTTATTTTATTTTATTTTCTTTATTTTTCTTTATTATTATTATTATTATTATTATTATTATCATTATTTATTAAAAAACAAAAGACAAAAAATATTTTCTTGTTATAAATTTAACATCTTTTATTAGTAATTAGATTTAGGTTTAGTTTTTTTAATTAAAATTAACTTAGAATTTAGGTTTTCTTTTAAATAATTAATTTCCATACTATTTTGATTAAACTTAAAACCTTTTCTAAAAAAAACCTAAAAATGCTTTCTTTATTAAATTTAATTTCTTTTCTTAACTAATTTAGGTTTAATTTTCTTAATTTTATTAATTATTTCTTTTAGTTAATTAGGTCAAAACCAAACTCTTTCCTCAAAAACCAAACAAAATCCATTTCTTTTCCATTTTATATCCTTGTACATTATATTCCTTTCAATTCTTGTACATTATTCAAGTTTCAATATGGTTGTAATAGACAATTTGGTTTAATTTCTTGCAATCCCCATTTTTAAAATTGTATACCCCATCCCCAAATGATGTAATAGCATAGTAAATTTACTTTCCGCAATTTATTGCTTTCATATCAATGCTAGTAAATTAGCGTTTGTATGGAAAGATAAAATCAATACTTAGAGAACCCTAATTAAAGATAAACCAAGCATGAAAAAATACACACTCGCACACTTACACCCTTAGGGAAATTCCACTTGTTGCCTTATAAAAATGGTCATGTTATGCATGTGGGATGTCTTAGCAAAAACAATCAAAAATACAAGATCATAGTCCCTCGATGATGCTACGAATGTTGCCTTACAAATGATCTTAGTCCCTCAAGAGAAATACTAAAGATATCTCACAATATTGCTATCATGATTATACGATGACCTACGCCCGTCCCTTTACATCCAAAGATAAGGCTTCTTACCAATCAATGCTAATATAGCAATATCAAAGGAAAGGAGAGAAATTAATAAAAGACTTTTGTGTAGGTAGAAACGTTCTTAGTTGCTTGCTCATTTTCAAAACAAACACACACCAAACAATTTCAAAACAAAAACAAACATCTTTTCAAATACATCAACACTTTCCATGAAATATTTTCAAAAGTCCAACACTTTGTATAGATTCTCGCCAAAACGAGAATCATTACAAAGTTCGCCTAAACGAATGCGCCTTTTCAAAAATACATTCAAAAACCACCACAAAGCACACTTTCAAACCAAATCAAGAGATCTAGCAAGCAACTAAAAGCCCATAGATAACTATGGATGAAAAGGGTGCTAACACCTTCCCTTTTCATAATCTACCCCCCGAACTCAAGAAATAATCTCAAAGGTCTTTCCTGTTCTTTTCCACCTTTCCTTTTGGATAAAAGAAAAGTCGGTGGCGATTCGTGCTAACCGCAACAATTGCGATCAAACACAAAACATCCCAAGTCAGTTTTTCTGCCGTATTACAGCCTCCCTATTCAACCTATGCGTGTGTTTTTGATCTGAATAGTTTGTACATATATATGGGACCAAATTAGGGTAACAAAAAGATTAGGAAATCAAGTTGATCAATGATGTTTTAAAGTATGAAGATTTTTGGGTCAAATCTTTCCAAAAGAAGAGATTCACTTCCCTTCTTACTCCACACAGTTTTGACAGCTTCCATGAGTTTTTTGGATTAAAAAGATTTGGATCTTTTATATCTTACATATTTCTTGCATTTATTTAGTATTTATTTAATTTATTTTGAATTTATTTGAATAAAATCAAAACAAATAAAATAAAAAAACAAAATAATGAATGAATATGTTTAGAGGTCCTTATATACTCCATGAACATGTTTGGACTCTAAAAATTGGATCCAATAACTCAAAATCACAAATTTGCTCAATTGAGTTTTCATGCATTTCTTAAAAATTGCCAACTCATGCAAATCATAACTTGCTCAATTTTTATCCTTTTAAAATGATCTTGGACTTTTTGGAAATCCCAAGGCGTCCTCTTCAATCTCTCTTTAGATAAATTTTTCATTTGGAGGATTTATCTTAATGTAACTTGCCTTGACAAAAAATGCATTTTTGTTGACTTTCAAAAAGACCTATAATGTATTGGCTCATATCTTTCCAATGATGCATTTCTTGGACTTGAGGGAAAAATAAAAGTTATAGAGAATTGAGTTCTCTTCACAACGAGCTTTGCTTGGGGAAAAATGGATGAAGCATGTGGAAGTTATGCCTGGTCAAAGTTCAGTTGATTTTCTCTAGGAAACCCTAATTTTGGACTTTTGGCTTCTTGATGATTTGAGAGCATTCCTTGAGGAATCATGACCAACCCTTGATCAAATGATTAATTTCACTTAAAAATGTTGATGTTTACCAAAAATCTTAAAGTTTGACTTTATATTAGCCACAATTGACTTTTGACTTAGTATCGTTGATTTTCAAGCATTTGAACAATTGATTGAGCAAGCTTATAGTGCAAGGAATGAAACATGGCATGAACATTCTTGAGGACATATTAGGGACCATGGAAATCACTTGAAGCCTTTTCAACCTAAAATTCTTTGTGAGAAGTGAAACCCTAATTGGAAGTCTATTGCTTAGAAGGAGAATTTGTCTGGCCAATTCTTGGTCAACCTTGAGTAATTGAGGACCTCAATGAGCATGTCTTGAGTAAAATGAGAGGGAAAATTTTTGGGTACAACAAAGGGAAATATGGGTTTATTGATATTAGGGGTCTAAAGTGTGTAGTTAGAACAACGAAAGTAGAAACACAAAGAATAAAACGTAGAAGTGAGAAGAGAAGAACGAAAAGAAGGGAAGAGCATATAAGCTAGGGTGAGAAATCCCCGGTAGAGGGCTTAGAATCATCAAACCTAGGGTAATGGTGGGGTTGTGACTCTCTAATAGGTGGTATAATTGTGGGTAGATGATGATATTGAATGTTAGGTTTTAGGGTAGATTGTTGTGAAATTTATTATTGTAATTGCTGGAAAAGGATGAGATTGATGTGTTATTTGTGTTGGAATTGTGGTGTATGATTTGTGTTAATGATTTAGAATAATTAATGTTTTTATCTTTCATGAAAAGTGGTTTTTGGATGAAGAGGATGGGATTTCATAGTAGAAAATTCAGGTTTTTGGGTTTGTGCGCGATGGGAAACCGGTTACCATATATGGGTAAGCAGTTACCTCTGTTTGTTGTTTTGAAACTTTGGTTACTATCTTGCGGTAACCGGTTACCATAACTAGGTAACCGGTTACCACTGTAACTGGTAGGATTTTTTGAAAACTTTGAAAAATCATAACTTTTGACTTAGGTGTCCATTTGACGCGCCATTTGGACCGTTGGAAAGCTAAAAATATTTTTCTACAAATTGGTATTAATTTTGATGACAATATAATAATGTTTTATCGGAAGAATTCTAATGTGTGCAGATGTTGTATGTGTTATAATGCAAAATGTTGCGATTAATTGTATCGATGATGTGCTAAGGAATTACAGGTGATAGTGCAGTATTACGAAGATAATTTTGGCCTGAAATTGGCGTGATGTTGATGATTATTCTTGTGGTTGCATAATATTGTTGTATCATGTCGCATTTCATGCATTGTTGAGGGCTTATACCCTAGCCTTTATGGAAAATGTTGAGGGCTTATGCCCTAGCCTTTATGGCAAATGTTGAGGTCTTATTCCCTGGACTTTATGGAAAATGTTGAGGGCTTATGCCTTGGCCTATATGGTAATTTGTTGAGGGCTTATTTCCTGATGGTACCACATGCATCTTGCATTAGTGTCAGTCGCACTTCATTATTGAATTGTTGATATTCAATGAAGTTGAGTTATATGTTTGATTTATGTCATGTCATGTGTGATGATAGTTAAGTATGTATCTGTGTAATCGTTATGAACTATAATCGATGATTGTGGAACTTGAAATCTTGCGTGATATACCTGTTGTTTACTCATGATTATATGACTTATTATATTGTCATGATATCTCACACTTACTATTTGAATGTTGCCTCTATGTGGGTGACATACATATAACCAGGAGTAGTGCGAAGTCGCAAAGTGTAGAAGAGGTTGCTCTTATTATTATGAGTTGGTGTCATTCCTCTGATATGTAACACTGGGGGTGAATGTTTTCTTGTTTTATTTAATTGATGTTTTTATTTTGGAGTATTGTGGGAGTACTATAGACTCTAATTTACTTGATTAAAAATGTTGTTTTACGATGAGTTGAAGATGTTGAAAACAATTTATGAATTTCTTTCCGCTGCATTAATAAAGTTGAAGTTTGAAGACTACGTTGAAATATTGTCGATTCATCCGAAATATATGTTATGTATCCATTTGTTAATGTTTGAGCAATTTTTGAGATGATGAAATGTGACATCCTATTTTGATGTTGATTGGGAATTTTTAATTACTCTGATTTCATTTAATTATTCGATGGGGAAAATATGGTGTTACACCCTGCACCCTCTTCCAACTTTGAATATCTTGTGTATGTGGTTGAGGAAGAAGGATATGATGAAATCTTATAAGAGGTTTCACGGTTGCTTGAGCGTGAAGAAAATACCATTCAGCTGTATAAAGAGTCGTTGGAGACAATTAACTTGGGTTCAGAAGAAGATCCAAAAGAAGTTAAGATTGGGGCACTACTTCATCCCGATGCAAAGAGAAGGTTGATTGAATTGCTGAGAAAGTATGGAGATACCTTCACTTGGTATTATCAAGATGTTCCTGGTTTGGATACCGATATTGTGGATCATTATTTTCCGCTAAAGCCCGAATGCCCGCCAATCATGCAGAAGCTGCGAAGAACTAATCCTGACATGGCAATGAAGATTAAAGAAGAGGTTTTAAAGCAGATTGATGTCGGTTTTCTTGTGACATTAGTGTACTCTCAATGGATTGCCGATATTGTTCTAGTACCAAAGAAAGACGGAAAAGTCAGCAAGTGCGTAGATTATAGAGGTTTAAATGAAGCGAGTTCGAAAGATGACTTTCCATTGCCGCATATTGATATGTTGGTTGATAGTATAACAAAATTCAAAGTTTTCTCATTTATGGATGGATTTTCCGGATACAATCAAATTAGAATGGCTCCCGAGGACATGAAAAAACAACGTTTATCACACCCTGGGGAACATTCTGTTACAGAGTTATGCCCTTCGGGTTGAAGAACACTGGTGCAACGTACCAGAGGGCTATGACAACCCTATTCCATGATCTGATGCATAAGAAAATTGAAGTATATGTTGATTATATAATCGCCAAATCTCAGACCGAGGAAAGACATATAGAAGATTTATTGAAATTGTTTCAGCATTTGAGGAAGTATCGTCTCCGCTTGAATCCAAATAAATGTACATTTGGTGTACGATCAGGAAAGTTGCTAGGTTTCATTGTCAGCCAGAAAGGAATTGAAGTTGATCCTGATAACTTTAAGGCGGTTCTAGAGATTCCTACGCCAAGAACTGAAAAGCAAGTTAGAGGCTTCCTTGTACGTTTGAATTACATTTCCAAATTCATTTCCCACATGACTGTAACATGTGAACCAAGCTTCAAGTTGTTGAAGAATGATCAAGGTTGTGTGTGAACAGATGATTGCCAAAGGGAATTTGAAAGTATTAAAGAATATATGCCTAAACCTCCTATCTTGCTCTCCCCGGTTGAAAGAAGACAATTAATTATGTATCTAACTGTGTTAGATAATTTTATGGTATGTATTTTAGGATAACAAGATGAAACAGGAAGAAAAGAATATTCCATTTATTATCTTAGCAAGAAGTTTACTGACTATGAGTCACAGTATTCGATGCTGGAAAAAACATGTTATGCTTTGGACTGGGAGGCAAAGTGATTGTGGAAATATATGTTGAATCATATTACTTGGTTCATTTCCAAAATGAATCCAATTAAGTATATTTTTGAAAAGCCTGCTCTTACTGGAAGAATTTCGCATTGGCAGATGATGTTGTCTGAATATGATATTGAATATTGTACTGAGAAGGCTATAAAAAGTAGTGTGTTGGTATATTATCTTGCTCACCATCCAGTTGATGATTGTCTGCCTATTAAATATGATTTCCCTGATGAGGATGTGATGCATTTGAAAGTAAAAGATTTTGATGAACCTTTTCCTGAGGAAGGTTCTGATCCTGAATCTCGGTGGGGTATGGTGTTTGATGGAGCTGTGAATGCTTATGGAAAAGGAATTGGTGTCGTGATTATCACTCCTTATGGGTCACATATCCCTTTTACTACAAGATTTACGTTTTATTGTACCAATAACATGGCGTAATATGAAGCTTGTATCATGGGTCTTGAAGAGGCTATAGATCTCAAAATTAAAATTCTTGATGTATATGGGGATTCAGGTTTGGTAATAAATCAAATTAAAGGAGAATGGGATACTTGTCACATTTTCTTGATTCCATACAAAGAATATGCAAGGAGATTATTACCTTTCTTCAACAAAATCAAATTACATCATAGTCCCCGAGATGAGAATCAGATGGAAGATGTTTTAGCCACCTTGGCTTCCATGTATCAAGTGAATTCTTGGAATGATATACCTCATATCACTGTTTGATGTCTTGATAGACCCGCTCATGTGTTTCCTACAGAGGGAAGCCAGATGAAAAACCTTAGTATTATGATATCAAGCACTTCCTCCATACTCAAAAATACCCGCTCAGTGCGTCAAGTAAAGATAGAAAGACATTGAGAAGGTTGGCAGGTAGTTTTTTTTATCAATGAAGATGTGCTATACAAAAGAAATTACGACATGGTCTTTCTCAGATGCGTGGACAGACACGAAGCAGACATGTTGATGCATGAGATCCATGAAGGTTCCTTTGGTACCCATGCCAATGGACATTAAATAGCAAAAAAGATGCTTACGGAGGGTTATTATTGGCTAACAATGGAATCTGACTGTCACAAATTTGTGAAGAAGTGCTATAAGTGTCAGATTTATGCTAACAAGATTCATGTGCCTTTAATGCTTCTCAATGTTATTTCTTCCATGTGGCCCTTTTCTATGTGGGGTATTGATATGATTGAAACCAAGGCGTCAAATGGACATTGTTTCATCTTAGTGGCAATTTACTACTTCACCAAATGTGTGGAAGCAACTTCTTATGCTAATGTAACCAAGCAGGTGGTAGTATAATTTATCAAGAACAATCTTATGTGTCGGTATGGTGTGCCAAGCAGGATTATCACTGACAATGGCTCAAATCTGAATAACAAGATGATGACAGAACTTTATGAAGAATTCAAGATTGTCCATCACAATTCGTCTCCTTACAAGCTTAAGAGGAATGGGGCTGTTGAAGCTGCTAACAAAAACATTAAGAAGATCATCCAGAAAATGGTTGTTACTTATAAAGATTGGCATGCGATGCTTTTACTTTTTCTATTCATGGGTATCGTACATCCGTCCGCACTTCAAAAGGGGTAACCTCGTTCTCTCTTATGTATGGTATAAAAGCATTGCTCCGCGTCGAGGTTGAGATTCCCTTTTTGCGTGTAATGATTGAAACAAAGTTGTCAGAGGCTGAATGGGTCCTAAACAGGTTCGACCAGTTGAATTTGATTGAAGAAAATAGAATGACAACCTTGTGTCATGGTCAGTTATATCATAAGAGAATGAAGAAAGGTTTTGATAAGAAGGTCAAGCCTCGTGAATTCAGAGAAGGCGACCTCGTGCTCAAAAATATCATGTCTTTTAACACTGATTCTAGGGGCAAGTAGACTCCCAATTATGAAGGCCCATATGTTATCAAGAAAGCCTTCTCTGGCAGTGCATTGATTCTTGAAACTATGAATGGAGAGGGGTTCCCATGTCCCATGAATGCTGACATAGTCAATAAATACTTTGCCTAAAGAAATAAAAATAATAGCTCACTAAGTTGAAAACCTGAAAGGGAGGCTTAGGCAAAAAAGAGCGTCTCAGTAGGCTGAAAACCCGAAAGGCGGTCTAGGAAAAAGTTAGAAACATAAACAAAATAAATCTTTTCGGTACGTTAAAAACCCGCAAGGGAAACTGTTATACCCTAAAATTTGCCCTCCCATTTTTCAAGACAAGTTTTTTTAATACACCCCTTCATGCTCGTAGGATCCTCAATTTCTCAAGAATACTCAAGGGTTTAAGCATACAAGCACCTCTCCTAAGTAGGGGCCTACAATTAGGGTGTTGTTTTTCTCAAAGAAATTTGAGCTTCTAATGCCTCGAGTGGATTACATGATTCCTCATATGCTTCAAGGTACCCTCATGAGAAGTTTCTAACCTTACATCATCAATTTGCTCAGTCAATTTCTCATATGAGTGAAAGTCAACTATGTTGGACAAAAAGACAATTATGGTCAACATACAGTCAAGCTTCAAAAATTTTGGTCAACATAAAAATTTTGAAGTCACATTGATCATTTGTTCAAGGGTTGATTATGATTCATCAAGAAAACACACGATTCATCAAAAGACAAAAGTTACCAAATTAGGGTTTTCTTAAGGAGAAGTCAACTGAACTTTGACCAAGCATAACTTTCACATGCTTCATTAGAAATTCCTCAACCAAATCCCATTTTGAAGGAAATTCAATTTTCTACAACTACATCTCTTTAAGCTCAAGGCCAAAAATGCTTCATTTGAGAGATATGGATTAAAACATTACAGGTCATTTTAGAGGTCAACAAAAAGACATCTTTTGTCAAAGCAATTTACATCACGTTAAAAACTTCAAATGAAAAAGTGACCAACATGAGAGTTGTAGGGGACAACTTGAGCTTTCCAAAAAGTCCTAGCTCACCTTCATATGACAAAATTTGAGAGAGTTATGATTGGTTCAAGTTGAGCAATTTTGAGAAAATGCATGAAACCAAAAATTGGGCAATTTTGGACTTTTAGGCTAATGGCCTAACTTTTTAAGTTCAAACATGTTTATGACATGTTTAGAAGCCCCTAAGTCCACTCATGCATTTTTTTAATTTTTTATTTCATTGATTTTGATTTTATTCATTTAAATTAAAATTAAATTAAATATACAAGGCATGTGGGCTTTTGTTTTGGATCATTTTGAATCCTAAGATCACATATCCAACATAAAAAACCGTGAGGGATGAAGAATGAAAGAGATCTTCATGTTTTGAAAAGTTTTGCAATTGTTTTAGAAACAAATAATGACTTTGATTATGTTGTACCCCAAAATTTGCCCTCTCATTTATCAAGTATTTTCTCACAAGATCTCCTTTGGTTTAAGACTGCACAAGGGTTGATCAACTCAAGACACCTCCTGAAGCACTGATGGCTGAATATTAGGGTTTGAGATTGCACAAGGAAAAATGAACTTTTAATGTCTCATATTACTTTGATGGATCATTTTGGACTCTCAAGATTTCTCATGTCATGTTTGAAGTCTTGGATCACATTTTTGCTCAGGCAATTGATCAGCTGACCTAAAAATCAACTGTATTGGGGAAAAAGTCAACTATGGTCAATTTAAAGTCAAACTTCATAATTTTTTATCCATGTCAACATTATGAACTAATATATGTCATTTGATCAAGTTTGGACCATAATTCCTCAAGAAATTTGATCAGATCATCAAAAGCGCAAAATGGTCAAAATTAGGGTTTTGATTGAGAAAGGGCGATTACGTATTTTTGACCTAGCAAATGGTTAATTGGTTTGAGACATGATATAAAGGTTTCAAATGCATCATTTTTACCTAATGGTATGACTCAAAACTTCCCTCAAGATTAATTGATTGATAGTTGATTTTCAGTCAACTGATCAAAAGTCAACTGTATACTGAAAAGTCAAACTTTGACTTTTTGTTCAAAATCAAGTGTCAAAGATCACAATTCATCAAAACATGTCAAAATATGAAACTTGTTCATCAATAAATAAAAAAGTCAAGATTTCATTTTGAAAAGTCAAAATTTCCAAACTTAGAAATTTTCTAAGTGTTGAAAACTTCATATTTTTTCACAACTTTGAGCCAATTTTTCACCATGATGCAAGATGATTCAAAGGAAACTTTCAACATGAAAGTTGTAGATATAAATGAGATCTAAAACATTTCTGAACACAACTCCTCCTATAAATTTATGGATTTAAATTTATTAATCAATGAAATCATGTTCATGAAACTAAAACACTTAGTGAAATTTTGAGCATTTTGGTCAGGATTTTGACCTAACTTCTTGGCCAAGTTTCACATAGTTCCAATTGGATTTTGCAAACGTGATTCAAAGAGGGGTTGTTGAGAACATTACAATATTTCTAAAATGTCCAAGAACTCTTTGAGATCATTTTTGAGCAAGGAGAATCGAAGGCAAGAAGTTAGGGTTTCAAGTTGTTTTACAAGGCAGAATTTGTGATGCACAATGGACCAAATTACATAGCCATGCTGCATAATCTCACTTTTCAGGTTTCCAACTTGTGTTTCACTCCTTAATTAATTATTTACACAACATATTGAGCCATTGTCCAAGCATTTTAACCATTATCCAAGTTGCATTTCCATTTTTGGAAGAAAGGCACCATTATTATTCTTGAAAAGTGACTTTAATCACAAAGTCAACTTATATGGAGCTTTGCACTTGTTCTTTCTGCACAAGCATACTCTATAAACTAAGAATAAACATGTTTAAAGTTTCTAGCCACCCTACAATACATGTACCTTGCATTTAAAGAACTCATAACATGTGATTCTTTGTTTCTGATTATTTTAAACCTTAAAACCTTTCCTCTATAAATAGAGATACTATTTACAAGCTAAGACACGCATACATAAGCCCTTAAACTCCCTAGAACTCAGAATCACACACAAAAACTCCATTGTTTCACAATCTGACCAAAAACTTGAAACTTACATTTCCCTCATGCGTTTCCAAGCCTTTTGGTTCCTAAAGTTTCTAAACATCAAATACAAACCATCCAAACCCTTCTTGCCGAACTGTATCACCTCCATCATCAAGTTCTATTTTCAAAAACAGGGGTCTGAAACTTGACTTCTCCAAAACTCCTTAGCCACTTTCAGCTCAAGCCAAACATCACATTAGCTTCCTGGGAACTTGAGGAAGCTAACCCAATCACTAGAACACATCAAAAGTTGCTCAAACTCAAAACACGATCTCCATTTGCAAGGTGAGTTTTCTGATTTTTGAACTCCTCATATAGGCATTGTTAGGCTTTCATTTTCAAAGATAAAATGTAGACCTCATTGCCATGAAGCTGTACATATCCATAGTTTGCATTTATATGGCTTGAGCTTAGAGAATTTTGAAGTTGAAGTTTCTGAAATTTTTAGGTCTTAAATTAGGGCCAGAAAAATTATCACTCATCTTTGATTTATAGCTTTAGTTATTCATATGGTTGGATTCGTGGGAAGAAATGCCACAACTTTCATGTTTGTACTTTCCATTTTTGTTGAAAGATGAACAAGTTACAGGTGTTCTAGCTGGCTGAAGGTTGAAGATGAAGTACAGGCCTTGGAAGCATTATGTGTTATGTATTTATTATTTCATTTTAATAAACGGATGTATAGCCACCCCAGTGGTAAGGCAGCACGCTGGTAACCAAGAGGGCATGGGTTCGAACATCAGCGCGCTACCTTTTATTTCTTTTTTCACATTTTCCTTCTCTTTTCCTTGCAAGCGCTGGGCCTCCCCCTTTGGGATTCCTCTCTTTTACTGAAACACCCCCCTGTTTGCTTATATACACGCAACCCAAACCCTTTTTTTTTATTTCTGATTTCAAAAAATGCTAATGGGCGAGGCTTAGTCAAAAACTGTTTTTTTACTTGAAAACACTTCAAATTAATTTTTTCTCCCGTGACTTACCCTTTTACATTTTTATTTTTATTTTTATTTTTATTTTTATTATTATTAATATTATCATAATATTTATTTTTATTAATAAAAATCCCAAAAATATTTCATTTATTATTTAGGTAATAATATGTTTATATTTTATTTCTCTCAAGACTAAAAAGACAAAAAAAAAATATTTTCTTTAACAAATTAATTTCCCTTTTAATTATTTAAGTAATATTAGACTTAAGTTTAAATTAGTTTTTTTATTAAGATTAATTTAGAAGTCCTAGTTTCTTTTATTTAATTAATACTAGTTTAATATTCAAAACCTAAAACCTAAAAAAAAAACTTTTCTTTTCTAATTAACTTAATTAAATTTTCTTATTTCTTTAGGTTAAATATTTTCTTCTAGTTTATTTAGTTTAAAACAAACAAAACATTTCTTAACAAAAATCCAAACAAATTCATACTTTTTCCCATTTATTGATGCTTGTACATTATTATTTCGATTCTTGTACATTGTTCAATATGGTTGTAATAGTTAATTAGATTTAAATTCTTGCAATCCCCATTTGTAAAAATGTATACCCCATCCCCCAAATAATGTAATAGCGTAGAATATTTACTTTCCGTAATTTATCGCTTTATATAAATGCTAGTAATTAGGGCTTGTATGGAAAGATAAAATCAATGCTTAGAAAACCCTAATTCAAGACAAATCAAGCATGAAAAAGATACACTTGCACACTTTTCACCTCTAGGGTTAACTCCACTTGTTGTCTTGAGAAATAAATGGTCATAATACGCATGTAAGACGTCTTAGCAAAAAACAAACAAAAATACAAGATCATAGTCCCTCGATGACGCTCTGAACATTTCCTTACAAATGATCTTAGTCCCTCAAAGAAAATGCTAATATATCTTACAACATTGCTATTCATGAGTATACAATCACCCTTTCCCGTCCCTTTTACATCTAAAGATAAGGCTTCTTACCAAATCACTGGTAAGATAGCAATATCAAAGGAAAGGAAGAAATGAACTAAGACTTTTGAGTAGGTAGATTGTTCCTAGTTGCTTTCTCAATTTCAAATCAAAACATCCTTGCTATTTTCAAAACAAACACTAACACTTTCAAAACATATTTCAAACTTGAAATATTTTCAAAAGATTAACACTTTGTATACGTTCTTACAAACGAGAACAATTACAAAGTTTGCCTAAACGATGGCGCCTTTTCAAAATACTTTCAAAAAACCACGCAAGGCATATTTTTCAAACAAAAGCAACTGATCTAGCAAGCAACTAAGAGCCCATAGGTAACTATGGATGAAAATGGTGCTAATACCTTCCCTTTTCATAACCTACCCCCCGAACTCAAGAATTAATCTCAAAGGTCTTTCATGTTCTTTTACAGCTTTCCTTTTGGATAAAAAAAAGTCGGTGGAGACTCTTGCTAACTGGAACATTTGCGATAAAACGCAAAACATCCAAGTCAGTTCTCCCACCGTATCACAGAAATGGCGACTTTGCTGGGGACTACTTAAAAGTGGGGTTACCTTAGGTCTAGATCACATTTACTTGCTTTTATTGTTTAGTTTGTTTGCTTTACATTTTTGTTCTTTTTTTGGGCTTAAATCCTCTACCCGGATTCGGGATACCTTATAGGTAAGTAGCAATATGTTGTGGAAATTGTGTGGGGTATACCGACACGGTCTAAGAAATAGCTACGTTAGTGTGACATATTTGTGGGTACCGGTAGCCCTTGATTAGTCAAGGAGAATACGAGGCCGCTGAGTGATGTCATGAAGCACTAACTGACTTCTAGAACCTTTACTTGACCAACTTGGCCATTAGGACGTAGTGAGATGACCGACTTTGGTGCAGTCCAAAGTTGGTAGATACTCGATACTACACTCATTGAGGCTTGGTTTTTTGGGATATTTCGGTCACCATTAAAGAGGCTTGTGCGGAAACAATGCCCGAGAAGAAAAACCAGTGATATTGAGCTCCCTTAGAACCCAGTTACTATTGCTAGGACATGTTTGAGCCAACTAAACTTCAAGAGGGTACTTACCTATGAGACTTCATGCAAGCCTAAAACTAAGTACTTGTTTGTTTTGTTTGTATATATTTACTTGTACATAACATCATAAACATCATAACATCATACTCATACTTACTAACCATTTAAAGGATTTTTGAGATTTATCTTTGTTCTGTTTTGTAGGATATGGATTCTATTCGCAGGAAAACCATTCAAGTCAATCTCGTAAGGATCCCTCCTCAACTTAAAGAGTTAGCATCAAGGGTTTCTGAGAATTCTCCATTTATTGAAAGACATGGTCGCCTCCTAAACTTGGTTACCTCCAACACTGATGAAGATATGATGAAGGTGCTCTTCCAATTCTTTGATCCTCTACACCATTGCTTCACATTTCCCGATTATCAGCTTGTGCCAACTTTGGAAGAATTCTCGAAACTCTTGGGGATTCCCATTCTCAATCAACTACCTTTTAACGATATGGAAAGAGATCTAAAACCAGAAGAGATTTCTCAAGCCCGACACTTGCAACAACCTGATGTCACAACTAATTGGGAAACAAGGAGTGGTGTCAAAGGTTTCTTAGCCAAGTTATTGTTTGAGAAAGCTCAAGATTGTTGGAACTCCTTGGACTTACAAGATTTTGAGGAAATTGTGGCCCTTCTCATCTATGGGATGGTTTTGTTTCCAAATCTTGACCAACTCATAGATGTAAACGCCGTCAAAATCTTCATGCCTCGTAACCCGATGCCTACTTTGTTAGGAGACATACTACATTATTTTCACTCTCGCACTATGAGGAAAAGAGGTATCCTCATGTCTTGTACTCATCTCTTGGCAAGATGGTTTATTTAGCATCTTCCCCAATTTGTATTAAATAATGAGCAAGGTTCAAGGTGGTCCCATAGGTTGATGGCGCTCATATATTCAGATATTCATTGGTGTTCCCAATCTTTGGAGAATGTTACTATAATCGACCGTTGTGGAGAATTCCCTAATGTCCCCTTACTTGGAATTAGAGGCGGTATCACTTACAACCCCTGCTTGGCCTTATGACAGTTTGGTTACGCCCGAAGGGATGGTCCACATGAGATGCTTATCCATGGAGTGGTATTTGACTATGAGAATGACGATCAAGGTTACCGCCAAAGGTTTATCCGAGCTTGGAGGATATTGAACAAGGTGGATAGTAAGACACTAGGACACAAGAATTCCATTCCCCTCGAGCCTTACCTTAAATGGGTGGGAGCTCGTGCTCAGAAACTTGTGATTCCTTATCCCTCCATCTTACCAGTCATCATGGAGCCTGTGGTTGAAGGAGATGTTCCCTACACTATCCTCCATCCCGACATGCCTACCTCTCCCGAAGACTTTCAAAAGGGATGGATTCAACTTAACGAAGAACGAGATACTTTCGAGGCTCAATTATATGCTTGTGAGAAGAAGGTCTTGGAGCTTACGAAGTAGCTACAACAAGAGCAAAATGTGAACGCCTACCTTGCGCCGAAAAGGATGCGTTCAGTATTTTTATCTTAGAAATTTATTTTCTAAGCCCAAGAGGCATGTATAGCGGTAGAAATGTTCAAGACTAAGACATTGGATGGACTAGACTTTATACAAATCAAAAATAAAAATCTCCACCGCGCTTTATTGTTTCCAAAGGAATGGGAAAAGAGCGAATAACCCAAAAAAAGAGGGAAAGATTCAAGGTAAGGGGGTTGGTTATGCAAAGGGAAGGTATTAGCACCCTAAACATCTACAGTACTCCGCAGGAACCTCTTTGTAAAATATGTATATTTTGGCTCTAAAAAATGTGTTGTATATAAAATGGATGGTGGAGGTGAGAAAAGAAATATATTTTTTTAATGATTTTTGCACCCGCCGCAGTTGTGAACCTTTAGTGCCTACGTACCACCTTTCGTGCAATAGGGGATCAGGGTACACGTAGTTCCTCTTTTAATAATTTGAAACACAAGTGTGTTGATAAATTTTATGAGATAAGACATCATCGTCATTGTCCGTGTGGAAAACATACTTACTACCCACAATCATGAGAAAGAATAATTTGCATCATCTCAAAGTGGAGGATATGGGTTGGATTTTAAAATCAACAATGCCTCACTCAAAACCCAAGTGGAAAATATCTCACTTCACTATATATTGTAGAAGTATAGTTGTTGCATCACTACAAGGATTGACAAGAGTCCAATCTTTTTTGAGAAAAGTTTTAAAGGTAAAAAAGCCAAAGTGGCAAAATGGTTTGAAATGAGATTGATTGACTTTTAGTCTTCTCACAAAAAGTATCAAAGTATTATTAAATTGATTGAAGTTTATTTATGAAAATATTTTGAAAAATGCATGGACCTAAGTCCAAGTTTATTATGAAAGTGATTTAAGTTTCAAAACAAGAAGAGTTTTCAAAAGGAGGGAGAAGATTTTTGAAATTAAAAAAGGTGGGAGGATAAGAAGAGACTATCCTAAAGCATAAGGTAAAAGCTAAGGATAAGAACCATCTAACCAACAAGAAGCCAAAAAATTGACATTATGAGCCAAGATAGAATCCCCATTCTTTGGATTGAAACCAAGCAAGCAAAGATACTAGACCTCTTCAAGTACATTAAGTCTTCACAAAAATTGGGCAGAGTAACAGTTGTATACGGGTGAATTCCAGATTACAAACAAAGGATGTAATCACAAAAACCTGCACACAAAAACAAAAAAGTAACCCAATGTCTTAAGGTAAACCTCAAGAGCTCCAGACAAAATAATCAGATAAGATCACAAGGTCTCCAAGATAGGCCAAGGTTTCTAATCCTAAGTCCAAGGAAAAGTCCCATGCTCCATCATGCCAAGGATAGTAACCAAATAGTCCAAGTAACATTAAGAGTTTTTTAGGGTTTAAGTTGATTATTAAGTATCTTAGGAAAAGAAAAAGAAAAGCTCAAGTGAGAAAAGTAAAAATGACAAGAATATAAATGCTCAAATGAGCAAAGATGAAAAATGGCATGAAATAAAAAATGCTAAAAAATAAATAGTGCATAAAGCATAAAAATAAAAGCATAAAATAAAACAAGTCAATAATTAGTGGTTAGTTGGATGACCATCTTGAAACTTGCATTTGGAACTCATTAGAGGATTGGTAGAACCAAAGCCTCCACACAACAAGTTGCATTTTCTTTTTGTCAAGTATATCATCCATTTGGAATTCTCATAAGTATCATTTAATGATCAACGATGTTTAAGTGATCCGCATTGACCAAAGGTGTTGTAGATCCATTAGAGGATTGGTAGAACCAAAGCCTCCACACAATAAATCTCAAGGTTATTGGATCCAAGAGATCAAATTAACATACTTGGGCTTGCAATCATAAGTTTGGGCCACGAATGATCATTTATTTGGGTCGGGACAAAATTTAGCGCTATGTTAAGTAATCGTAAGTGGACTTATATAGAAGTCACACATATTTTGAGGTAGGTCAATAGCATTCTATGCACCATTTGTTTTGAGACATGATATAGAGATCATGCTTCAATAACATTTAGTGCAATGAGAAGGGGATGAGATGAAGAGGAATTAGGATAAGAAGAGAAACCACATTTGAATTAATGTTTAATCAAACTATTATTAAAATCATTCATCCATTTTTTGTGGAGTTAAACTCAACACCATGGATCCAATGATGTTAATAAAGCCATGACCAAAAAATCAACCCAAGACAGCCAGAAAATATTCTCAAAAATAATAATATAATTAATATATACATTAAAGAGTTTAAAAATGTTTTAAAAAATGGAAAATAATGAAGAAAATGCCAATTATATTCAAATTAATCAAGAAATGAAAAATAAGACCATATAAAAATCAGAAAAGAGGTCAAGTGATTTTATAAAATTTTTGGGAATTTTTAAAAGTCGGAAACTATTTTTAGAAATTAAAATAAATAGGTAAAATAAACAAAAATAGTAAAAAAAAAGTAAAGTCAGAAACAAAAATAAAATAAGGTCACCAATATTTGTCACAATATTACTAGATCATTCCATAATTTTTTCAGAATTTAAAAATATGTAAAAATATTTTTAAACATTTTAAACAAATTAAATAAGCGTAAAATTCATAAAAAATACCAAAACACAAAATTAAATTGTCAAAAAATAAAGATCATAAGAGAATAATCAAAAATATTTTTCATAATTTTTTCAGATTTTTTGGGCTAGAAATGAATTTTCTATGATTTTTTGAAATTTAAAACAATTATAATAGAAAAATCAGAAAAAGAAAATAAAAGAAAAAGATGTGGACCATTGGATGAGAGTCAAAATGCGTTAGTAATCAAATCCAAAGGATCTGGCTCGCTGTGCATATCATGGTCTTTAATGAATAATGTACAGAATCATTAATAAAATTTGAATTTGAAAATAACAAATGTCACACTTTCATTGGTTAGAAGATGACACGTAGGTCATCTTAAACCTCTAGCCCTCACGAATTGCAGGTCTCTCAAACTGTAAAATCAGAAGCTCGGACCTATGTCATTTGCTTCGTCTCTTCAAGATGAAGACAACCACACCCTCGCGCCAAATTTATATAAACTGTAGCTCAAGCAATTTGGAAAGAAAGTTTTGAAAAGGGATTTGAAAATTCATGGTCAAAAAGTTCTTCCAGATGAAAGTAACTGTTGCGACTAGAACCAGGGAAATGAGAGCAACACAATGATACCAAAGTTTTGAAGAATTGATGAAGGAATTTACCTATTGAAGTTGAGTTGCAGAGCTCTGAAACTGGACTTCTATGGAGCAATATAGGGCACGATTATTGAATGTAATTATATGGTTAGCTTCAGGGAAGATCAACGAAGGTGAATTGATGGAAAAAATGGATTAAAAAAGACTTGAGAATAGGATTCGAAGTAGCTGAATTCTGAGTTGTGAAGCAAGTTTGGCAAGGTGATTCTGGCTATCTAAGCTTGGGAAATTGAATGGGCGATGACCCTCTATTTATAGGGAATCAAATGGAATGTTCAAGCGTGTGAAATGATGAAGTTTGGAGGGAAATCGTGTGAACCTGATGCACGAGCAAAGTGTGATCTGATTTGCATCAAAACTCATCCAATCTTTGTGTTTCAAGCCTCTAATCCACTTTGGCAACTTGGTTAAACATGTTTAGAACACAAACGCATGCTAATTTGATGTTTAAAGGCCAAAACATGAATTTCAAATTCTGACTTATGGAGAAACTTCAGTTCCAAGTTACCAAGTTCAATCCAATGGCATTTCCACCTCAAGGGGTATTAGGGCAAAATTCTTGATGCTTTAGAAAGATGAGGTAACAAGCTTTGCAATGGAAAAATAATGGAATCAAATGGATGCTTGAGCTGAAAGTTACGTGGAGTCAAAGTTGAAGAAAAAGAGTTGACTTTCCATACTTAGAAATATTTCAAATTCTTCTTTAAAAATGACCTATAATCCTTTGCATCCAAACATGGCCTTCCACTTAGAATTTTCTCTTGACTAAAAAAGATGGAATGAAGTAAATCTCTTGAATGACATTTTTCAATTTGAACCACTCAAAATCTCCAAAAATTGAGCAAGTTATGACTTGTTGAAGTTGGCCAAAAATCATGAAATGACCTATAATCTTTTGCATTCTTAAGGCAACTTCCATCCATTTTTTTACTTTGCACATAAAAGAAGGCATGAAGTACACATTTTTAAGATCATCATGAAAAAATAATGGGCTCAAGGTGATAAAATTTGACAAAGTTATGACCATTTGAAGTCACATATGGAGAATTGGGGATTCATCTGGGTGACTTGTAATCTTTCCTCTTCACCAAGTTCCTTCCACATGAAAACTCCTTGGGACTTTTGAAGTGATTTGTTGGTAATTCATTGAGGAGGAGGATGTTTTTGGAATCAATCAAAAATACCAAAAGATGAGAAAGATGTGCTCCTTTGAAGTCCAAAACCCTAGCCTCTAGATCAAGAGAATGCTTTGAGGAACTTTTCCAAGTTTGAACAAACTTTTTGTGCCAATATTCTTCCTTTGTGAATAGAAATTGTTGAGGATGATGATGAGGACTCATGGTAACCAAAACCACTTCCATACCCACTTCAAAACAACATTAATGGTGAGGTTTGAATTTCTCAAGCTATTGACTAGTGCATGGAAATAAACTCATGAACCCATGAAGCAACTTGATAAACCTCATTGCCTTTACCTACATTATTAACAAGTAAGACAAACCAATATTGCATTTTGTTAATTAGATAGAAAATCAAAGCAAAATAGCCATGATCATAAAAGAAAACAAGTTAAGGTGCTTGGTAATTCCTCAGAAGAGCATTGCTAAAGATAGGGAGAAGAACCAAAAGCCCTAATGTGATTTTGTTGTGATTGAAACAATATGGTATGATGAAGGGATCTTAGGAGAAAAAATTGGGGTACAATAGCTGCCCTTATTTAAGTTTCTTATATCCGGAGATACGAAGGTTAAAAATCTTCGCGTCGACGTGATCGAAGACACTTAAATATAAAACAAACCTTGTTTTTGGCCCTAAGATGCCATGCAAATGCTTATGCATATGAATGCATATGAACAGAACCAAAGAGACGCAAAGTAACATTGGGGACGCAACAAAAATGTAGAAACAAAGGAGCAACCCCACCAGGAAAATAAATCATTGGTGAACCACAAGAACAGAATTAGAGAGGAAGATAACAAACATCGACGTTTACTGCCGATGTAATGCCAACGTTCACTGAATATATCATAACACCGCCGTTCACTGACGATGAACTATCAACGTTCACTGAAGATAGAAAAAAGATAACAAACACCGATGTTCACTGCCGATGTACTACCAACGTTCACTGAAGGTAGAAAGAGAAAATATATCATATCACCGTTGTTCACTGACGATGAACTATCAATGTTCACTGAAGATAGCAAAAAGATAACAAACACCGACGTTCACTGCCGATGTACTACCAACATTCACTGAAGGTAGAAAGAGAAAATATATCATATCGCCGCTGTTCACCGACGATGAACTATCAACTTTCACTGAAGATAGTAAAAAGATAACAAACACCGACGTTCACTACCGATGTACTACCAACTTTCACTGAAGGTAGAAAGAGAAAATATATCATATCACCACCGTTCACTGACGATGAACTATCAATGTTCAGTGAAGATAGCAAAAAGAAAACAAACATCGACGTTCACTTCCGATGTACTACCAACGTTCACTGAAAGTAGAAAGAGAAAATATATCAAGTTTCTCCAAGATTCTGGTGTTTTACCAAGAACGGGTCTCAACTTCTTCTTTAACCAAGGAAATCTGCCTGGAAAGGGTAATACATAATTTGTCTCAAATAAAGAGACTTCCACTCATTCCCAAGGGGAATTGCAAAGAGAAATGACTTTCTGGGGATAAAAATATGACTTCTCGGGGAAATGCCACGATATTCCTACTGAGGAGATAAAGTCTTCCTGTGCAAAATAAATGCACAAACCAAAACTCCAAATTCTCAGAAATCCAAAATAAATGATATTGTCATGCAACCACAAATCCAATTCAGAAATAAACTAGAGCAAAACGGCCAATGCAGATACATCCTTTGAGAAATAAACTCAAGAGGGAAAACCAAATTCAACTAAGCAAAGAGCGCTTCCTGAAAGGTCAGAATATAATGTCAACGGATGGTGATTTTTAGCAATGGATGATGTATGTATGGATGTATGAGTGATAACGTGCATATGCTGGTAAAAAGGATACATAATCAGTGCAAACAAACAAAACCGCCTCAGGTAATAACAACATTAGGCTAAGCTTCTACCAGAAAAATCAAACCAAGAAAGGTAAAAGCAACTGCGGAAACCACCTATTGCCTTAACTTCACTGAGGAGAAACATAATCCAGATGTAGCCAAATCAAGTAGATATTGGGAAAGGACATCCTTCTTCCGGTTTCATCAGAGAAAATAGTTTTCCAAAAGCAACATGCCAACTGGAGATTGCAAGACCAACCTCAAATAAAGCAGACTGACGCCGAAACAACCAAGCCTCACTGGGGATTCAAGCCTACCTCCCAGGAGAAAAAAATGCAGACTGAAAATTTCATCACGAATACTCATTCCAACAAGAGATGCCCTGGGATAATCTTCCCGGGGAAACCAAGAAGTCAACATTAATGCCATTGCTACAAAAAGAGCGACATCTAAGCACACCAAGAGAATAAAACCTTTAATTATATGAGGTAAGACTTCGCTGGGGAATCTGGGACGGATGCTTCTGATCATGCAAACCCAAAAAAACGAACCAAGACTTGACTGGGGAAAAATGGGGTCACAAACCCAATATTGTACCTTGTACCCACTGATATCGTCTTTAATTATCTGAGAAACACACAAAGATTGCGCACACCAGCAATATGACCTGAGAAAACTCTCATGAAGGAAGTTAGTCTTCTTAAAACAAACGGAGTTTGTTCATTCCTAGGATCACCATTTTTGTTGTCATTGTTTCATCACAAATCCCAAAGTAAACTAAATGGTAAAGATCTCTTCTCTTTTTTTTGAAAAGTTAATTTTGCTTCTTTTAATCTTTTTGCTTTAACAGTTATTATCAGTAATGAATGAAGTCTTTGCAAGCTAAATAAAAATAAGAACACAAAGAATTGGGCAAAAGATCGAATTTCATTAATAGAATGGTAGTCTGCGAATGGCGAGACTCCATGGATTATTACAAATTTTGGGAAATGGTAATACATAATTGAAAAGATACATTGAGATACAATGACCATTATCCCCCCTAACAACTTTTGAAATCCTGAGCAGCAGCTTTCGTTGAAGTATGGTGAGGATCTGAGAAGATTGTTTCTTCAACAATCAAGTCTCGTCTGACGTAGTTACTGAGCAGCAGCTTTTATTTCTTTAGGCGAAGTATTTCTTGACTGCGTCAGCATTCATGGGACGTGGGAAGTCCTCGCCATCCATAGTTTCAAGAATTAATGCACCACCAGAGAAGGCTTTCTTGACAACATACAGGCCTTCAAAATTAGGAGTCCACTTGCCCCTAGAATCAGTGTTGAAAGACGCGATCTTCCTGAGCACGAGGTCGCCTTCTCTGAATTCATGTGGTTTGACCTTTTTATCAAATGCTTTATTCATTATTTTCTGATATAACTACCCATGACATAAAGCTGTCATCCTCTTCTCTTCAATCAAATTCAATCGGTCAAACCTGTTCTGGACCCATTCAGCCTCTATTAACTTGGCTTCCATTATCACACGCAACGAGGGAATCTCTACCTCGACAGGGAGTACAACTTCCATTCCATACACTATGGAGAACGGGGTTACTCCTGTTGAAGTGCGAACAGATGTTCGATATCCATGCAGAGCAAAAGGGAGCATTTCATGCCAATCCTTATAAGTGACAACCATTTTCTGGATAATTCTCTTGATATTCTTATTAGTAGCTTCAACAGCCCCATTCATCTTTGGCCTGTATGGAGATGAATTGTGATGGACAATCTTGAATTCTTTGCACAGTTCAGTCATCATCTTGTTGTTCAAATTCGAGCCATTGTCAGTGATGATTCTGCTTGGCACGCCATACCGATATATAAGATTGTCTTTAATGAAACGCACAACCACATGTTTGGTAACATTGGCATATGAAGCAGCCTCTACCCATTTGGTAAAGTAGTCAATTTCTACAAAGATGAAACGGTGTCCAATCGAAGCTTTGGATTCTATCATCCCGATCATGTCAATACCCCATATAGAGAAATGCCATGGGGAGGAAATCATATTGACAAGTGTCAGAGGCACATGGATCTTATTTGCATAAATCTGGCATTTATGGCACTTCTTTGCAAATTTTTAACAATCAGATTCCATTGTCAACCAATAATAAACTACCCTTAGCATCTTTCTAGCCATCAAATGTCCATTAGCATGAGTGCCAAATGAACCTTCATGGATCTCATGCATCAACATGTCTGCTTCGTGTCTATCCACGCATTTGAGCAAGACCATGTCATAATTTCTCTTGTATAACACATTTTCACTAAGGAAGAAACTACCTACCAATCTTCTCAGTGTCTTTCTATCTTTCTTCGACGCACCAAACGAGTATTCCTGAGTCTGAAGAAAATGCTTGATATCATAATACCAAGGTTTTTCATCTGCTACCTCCTCTGTCGCAAACACATGAGCGGGCCTATCTAGCCGTCGAACTGTAATTCAGGGTATATCATTCCAAGCATTTACTTGGTACATGGAAGCCAGAGTTGCTAGAGCATCCGCCATTTGATTTTCATCTCTAGGGATGTTATTGAATTCAACTTTATTAAAGAATGGTAATAATCTTCTAGCATAATCTTTGTAAGGGATCAAGCCAGGGTGAAGAGTGCCCCATTCTCCGTTAATCTGATTTATTACCAAAGCTAAATCGCCATACACATCTAGAATCTTGATTCTGAGATCAATATCTTCCTCAGGACCCATGATGCAAGCCTCATATTCTTCCATATTATTAGTGCAATCAAATGTTAACCTTGTAGTAAAAGGAATGTGCGATCTATGAGGAGTGACAATCACAACACCAATTCCTTTACCATAAGCATTCACAGCTCCATCAAATTTCATACTCCAACGAGATTCAGGGTCAGGGCCCTCCTCAGACAACGGTTCATCAAAATATTTCACCTTTAGGAACATCACATCCTCATCGGGGAATTCATATTCTGTAGACTGAAGATCTTCCACCGGTTGGTGAGCAAGGTAATCTGCCAACATACTACTTTTTATAGCCTTTTAAGTGTGGTACTCAATATCATATTCAGATAACAACATCTTCCAGCGGGTAATTCTCCCAGTAAGAGCAGGATTTTCAAAAATATACTTGATTGGATCCATTTTGGAGATCAACCAAGTGGTATGATTCAACATATACCGCCGCAAACATTTTGCTGACCAGGCCAAAGCACAACATGTTTTTCTAGCATAGAATACCACGACTCACAATCAGTGAACTTTTTGCTGAGATAATAAATGGCGAACTCTTTCTTCCCTGTTTCATCCTGTTGCCCCAGAATACAACCCATATATTTATCTAACCTTGTTAGATACATAATCAACGGTCTTCCTTCTACGGGAGGGAGCAAGATAGGAGGTTCAAGCAGATACTCTTTAATACTTTCAAATGCCCTTTGGCAGTCATCCGTCCACACACAACCTTGATCTTTCTTTAACAACTTAAATATCAGTCCACACGTTGCAGTCATGTGGGAAATAAATCTGGAGATATAATTCAAACGCCCGAGGAAACCCCTGACTTTCTTTTCAGTTCTTGGTGCTGGCATTTCTTGAATTTCTTTGACTTTATCAGGGTCAACTTCGATTCCTTTCTGGCTAACGATAAAACCCAAAAATTTCCCCGATCTAACTCCGAAGGTGCATTTATTAAGATTCAAGCGAAGACGATATTTCCTCAAACGCTGAAACAACTTCAACAAATCTTCTATATGCCCTTCTTCAGTTTAGGATTTGGCAATCATATCATCAACATATACTTCTATTTCTCTGTGCATCAGATCATGTAATAGGGTTTTCATAGCCCTCTTGTACGTTGCACCAACGTTCTTCAACCCGAAGGGCATCACTCTGTAACAGAATGTTCCCCAGGGTGTGATACACGTTGTTTTTTCCATGTCCTCTGGAGCCATTATTATTTGATTGTACCTGGAAAATTCGTCCATGAACGAGAATACCTTGAATTTTGATGTGCTATCCACTAACATGTCAATGTGAGGCAGTGGAAAATCATCTTTTGGACTAGCTTTATTTAGATCTTTGTAATCTATGCACATGCGGACTTTTCTGTCTTTTTTCGGTACTGGGACAATATTGGCAATCCATTGAGGATACACTGACGTCACAAGAAAACCCGCATTAATCTACTTTAAGACCTCCTCTTTGATCTTTACTGCCATATCCGGGTGGGTTCTTCTCAACTTTTGTTTAACTGGCAAACACTCTGGCTTCAATGGCAAACGATGCTCGACAATGTCTGTATCTAGACCAGGCATATCTTGATAAGACCAAGCAAAAATATCCACATACTCTTTCAACAGCTCAATCAACCCTCTCTTTACATTAGGGTGCAACGATGCTCCAATCTTGACTTCCTTCGGATCTTCTTCTGAACCCAAATTAACCACTTCCAAAGGCTCTTTATATGTCTGAATGGTATTTTCCTCATGCTCAATCAACCGTGAGACCTCTTCTGGAATCTCATCATAATCTTCTTCTTCAGCCCCAAACACAGGACAATCAAAGTTTGGAGAGGGTGCAGGGTCATTGTATTTAACGAATTTTTTCATTAATCTGCACATATGATTTATGATTGCTTTTAGAAACTGACACATATAACAAGTGATCATGCAGATTAATATTCAGTTATTATTTATTTTGAAAGGTTTTTTTTTACTTTTTTTTTACCATTCAAGAACAAAGCAGAAAATAAAAGACATGATTTGGAAGCAAAGACAACTATTATTAATGATCTTAACAGTTATAGCAAACAGATAAGCCCTATAACATTAATACTTCCACCTTGGGCAGAGTGAAAGCTTTTCAAAAGAAAGTAACATATTAATGAAACAAATTACTTTGAAACATGTATGCAAGAAGGAACATCAATGGTGACCCAGTTCTGAACTCGGACTCCATGCGTCACATAATTCGGTACTTCCTGCTCGGCTTCATACTCTTCAACAGCATTAATTCCAGAATCAATTGGATGGAGGTAGCCTCCGCTGCGGAAAACATCATGATAACTGTTCACAAAAGACTTTGAATTCAAACTTCCGCCTTTGTCATTCCTCGAAGAAAAACCCAAACCAGTTTTGTTCTTGTTCACAGGTGGATCCACAAGTCATCCCCAAACTGCGTTATTACCATTGCGCACAACCTGCTGCGCGTCCTTCATGGAAACCATGGAATTCTAATTCTTCCTTATGTGGTCAATGGATAAGTCTTGGAACTGGGTTCTAACAGCAGCCTCATTCGCTTCTATAATACTGAAAGAGCATAGATGGGATATCAACAACTCCTGCTCCCCATTTATGATCACTACCTTCCCTTCACGCACAAATTTTAGCTTCTAATGCAGAGTTGAAGTGACAGCCCCTACTTCGTGTATCCATGGCCGTCCTAGCAAACAACTATACGCGGGAATAATGTCCATTACCTGGAAAGTTATCAAGAACAAGTGTGGTCCTATATGGATGGGCAAGTCCACCTCACCGATGACAGATTTCCTCGACCCATCAAAAGCCTTCACAATGATGCCGCTCGGGCGCATAGGTGTTCCCTGATACTTTAACTTCATGAGGGAACTTCTTGGTATAACATTCAACACGGATCTGTTATCAATTAGCACATTGGATAGCGAGTCATTCTTACAGTTCATGGATATATGGAGGGCCAGGTTGTGATTCCTCCCTTCATCTGGTAACTCATCATCGCAGAAACTCAAGTTGTTATATGATGTAATGTTTCTAATTACGCTGCTGAATTGATCTAACGGCATGTCATTCTCCACAAAAGCTTGGTCTAGTACTCTCATCAGTGATTCTCTATGAGCGGAGGAATTCATCAATAAATCTAGGATGGATATCTTTGAAGGGGTCTGCAATAGTTGATCTACAATTTTGTAGTCGCTCATCTTAATTATCTTCAAGATATCATCCATTTCTTTCTCTAATGTAGCTCTACTAGTCTGTCCTGCAGCCTTCTTAGACTCATCGTTTTCAGCAATTTTCTTTCTAGCAACAACATCTCTTCGAATAACCGGCGCAACCACACGACTGCTACGGGTCACCCTACTATTATCAGCTATATTTTCAACATCTGGCATGGGCTGGATGGGAATTTCCACCCCATCTTCTAAGATTGTAGCGTTGTATTTGTAAGGCACAACCTTATCTGATTTATAGGGAACATGAACTGGAAAACTAATTACCAACGGGGTAACAGCTGGTTTGCTATGGTACTCCACCTCAAGATGAGCGGGTGCACCAAAACAAGGTACAATGAGGTTTACCCCTTCCTCAAGACAATCATCCCTTGAAAGATCATTTCCGGCAAACAAATCTTCATCTGAAGAGAAATACTCATCCGCGGAGGCATACTCTTCCTATTACTCTTCTTCCATCAAACAAACTTCAACCATATCAATCTCGTGATAATCATCTCTCTGACCTGTGTGATCTTGATAGTTCCATTGTCTAACAGAAATTGAACACCCTCTCTCACAATAGAACATCCTCGGGGGTCTTGACAGCAAACTATGCATGATCCATATTGGTGTTCCACCTGACCAGCAGTACGGAAGAAAGTAGCATGCAACTGTACGAGATCTTTATTCAAATGTTCCACTTCAAAAATTCTGAATTCACCCGGACATCCAGACAGCATATTCACTTCCTATTCATACTTTGTCCTAGGCCTGATTATATGGATTAAACCTTCATCCATCATCTCTTGTAAATCAGCCTTTATCTTCTTGCAACCCTATATGTTTGTACTGCAAATAGCACAACCGGCGTGGTCGTGCGTATAATAACTGAATTCACATAGGTCTGCGTGCATCTTCACCAAATCTCCTCTAACCAGATTAATGCCAAAAATCCGAAGTCACCTGGACAACCGGCCACCATATTTACAGTATTCACTCCACTGTGCTTGGGTAGAGGATTATCTTTCACATTATGTCCCATGTCCTTAAAAGATAGAATTCCAGACTTCACCAACCATTGCACTTCAGTCCTCAAAGGATAACAATTTTCAACATTATGCCTTGGTGCTCCCTGATGAAAGGCACACGTCTGGTCTACTTTGTAATACCAAGGCAATGGTGATGGTACAGTTGGAGGTGGTCGTGTCTGGACCAACTTCTTCTGAATCAATGCTGGTAGTAGCTCTGCATAACTCATGGGAATAGGGTCGTAGTTCTCCCTTCTTTGATTATTCCCTAGGTTCCCCTATTGGGACTGTCTTTGATAAGCAACGGTAGTCGGAGCGGCATTCATAACAGGAGTCACCGAGGCAACTTGCTGGTGACGCTGATAATTCCTTCTAGGAAAATTCGCTCTCCTCTCTTGTATGACAACATTTGTATCCCCTTCTTTCTTCTTTGTAAACCCATAAGCTGGATTTTTCACACCTCTGAATCCTTCACCCTTTGTCAAACGGCCTTCTCTTACTGCCTCTTCTAGGCAGACACCCATTCTTACCATCTCTATAAAATCACTTGGGGCACTTGCTACCATTCTTTCGTAGTAGAAAGCGCCTAGCGTCTTCAGAAATATTTTAGTCATTTCCTTCTCCTCCATGGGAGGAATCACTTGTGCAGCCACTTCGCGCCATCTCTGCGCATACTCTTTGAATGATTCTCTGTCTTTTTGAACCATGGCCCTAAGGTGGTCACGATCGGGCGCCATATCCACATTGTACTTGTATTGTTTAATGAATGCTTCTCCCAAATCATTAAAGGTATGGATGTTGGCACTGTCTAAACTCATGTACCATTTCAACATTGCGCCGGTCAGACTATCCTGGAAAAAGTGAATCAGCAGACGCTGATCATTGGTGTGGGTAGACATTCTCCTCACGTACATCACCAAGTGAGCACGAGGGAAAGTGTTACCCTTGTACTTCTCAAACTCCGGGACCTTGAACTTAGCAGGCACTTTAACATTCGGGACCAAACACAGCTCATTCACATTCTGCCCAAATAACTCTTTTCCCCTAAGAGCCTTCATCTCTCTTTGCATTCTATCAAACTGCTCTTGGAAATCATCCATTTTGTCATAAAGACCCAAATCTTCACTCAGCGGAGGGAAAGGATGACACACATCTTCATTAACAAACAGAACCAAATTCATCGAAAGAGGTGCAGCAGGAACAGTATGCACCATAGGAGGTGCTTGAGTAACAACATTTTGAACCACTGGAGCATCTCGGGGGCCCAAATTGAAACCTTCAGGTGCAAAATTCTTTGGAATTCCCCACGGATAATCCTGAGGCATGCGGTTTTGAACAACAATCGGAGTAGCGGATACAAGAACAGTAGGAACTTCAGAATTTTCCCTTGTTGGTTGAGGTTGAACACTCGGTGGCTGATTCTGAGCAACCACTAGAGCTTCCATCAGAGTAGTCAAATTGGCCAAGCCAGCCTTCAAAGCAGAAACTTCTTCGCGTAGCTCGCGATTATCCTGTTCCAAATTGCCCATCTTCTTTTTGAAATTAGCCTGAGTGTTGCAGCGATGAGTCAGCTTGCTGAACAAAGCAAAAAGCTGGGTAAGGCACCTGGATATGCATAATAAATATAAGAAATATGTGCAATATGATGCATGATATGCAATGCGCATGATTATTTTTACTTCATTATTTAATATTTCAAGGGATTTAAGATTTATAGACATATTGCAAACATCAAAGTAATAAAGCTTTTGAAATACTGAAATTTTTTATTATAATAACTTCACACTGGATTACAAGTTTCAATGATCCCAAGTATAAGATGAAAATACAATCTAAAAATCCTGAGAAAAAGAACTGATGGAGATCAATCTGTACACTGGCGCTTCCCTGTAAGCCTGGAAATCTGAGCCCTCAACCTCTGGTTTTCTTCCACATGTCTGATGAAAACCTCCTTCCAATCATCTGAATCAGGAAATGAGTAATCAACACTTGTTTGAGGCCTAGGAGAAAATAAATCCCCTCTCCTCTCCATAGACTCTACCGCTCGACTCTCAAGGATCTCGATCAAATCATATTTCTCCTTCAGGTCGGCTTTGTAGGAACTCTCTAAAGTCTTGAACTTATTCTTCCAAGCATCCCTTTCCTGCTGCGTCCTAACTAAAGCAAGCTGCAGCCCTTCTAGATCATCTAACAAGGGATGGATGGTCTTCACAAATAGATCAGGCATGGGTGTCTCCCGAGTATACGGCATCTTCAATTGGATGGCTCTCGATCGGACCCGCTGAAGATATGGCTCCAAAGAAACAGCACCCCTAGGTCCCAAATCCTTCCTACTCTTCTTATGAATGTGACGCCAGGACTTCGCAATCTGCTCCCTAGCTTCCATGTGGTCTTCTCCTTCCTTCAGAAAGAAACTACTCAAATGAATACTATTCGGTTTATCCCTCAACGGATAGCCAAGTTGTCGCCGTGCAAGAACAAGGTTATAGTTAATTCCTCCCTTTGTACCAAGAAGAGGTACATTGGGGAAACTACCACAACTGTCAATAATCTCCACATCCTGGTAAGCTCGATGATACCAATAAATATCTGAGTGAGTAAGTGCCATGATCTTAGGATCCCAACGGGGTTCCTTCTTGACATCCCAAAAAGCATCAGACTGGGGCATATGAGAGATGAACCATCGGTACAACAAAGACGTGTAACAGATAATCATTCCCCCATGATAAGAACCCCAAAGATGGACAAAGTAATAAGCATCACCCAACAGTGTAGGAACTGGGTTTCCAATCATGAAAATCTTGATAGCGTTAATGTCGACAAACTTGTCCACATTAGGAAATAATAACAATCCATAAGCAAGCATAGCAAAGATGGCCTCAAAAGAAACCGTACTCTTCATTCTGACAAAGTAACGAGCTTTCTTTAATAAGAACTGGGCTGGTAATCCTCTAATACCTCCTTTGGTAGTCATAATGGCTTCCACCTCAGACTTCCCCAGATGAATCAAAGCAGCTATCTCATGTGGTTTTGACTCACTCTCTAAACCAGTAAAAGGAACACGATTGGTAACAGCTAAATCCAATAGATATGAATACTCATCCAGTGTAGGCATCAACTGATAATCGGGAAAAGTAAAGCAGTGATACACCGGATCATAGAACTGGACCAAGGTCGAGAGAATACCCTCCTTCATCTTCAGCTTCATGAGAGGAATGATGGACCCATACTTCTTTCGAAAGTCTACAGGACACTCAATCTATGGAATTAGGCTAATCAACTCATCTATCTTGGGATCCTTAAAACTGTATTTCCTGGTCTTTCTCTTTCCAGAATCCATGGTTAAAAGTACATGAGAAATTCACAAATAGTCAACCTTTAAATCCCTTGAAATATTGTTTTCTTCAAAAGATGCTTATGAGTGCATGGATGTATGATGCAACAATCACACATAAGATCACACATATAGGCTTCATAGGTTCAACGTCACGAGCATGAGGTCGAAGGTACTACCCATAAGGTTTTGGTCTAAAAAGTTATCACCTGCCGAACAAGGTTTTAGAGGTTCCCAGAGTCTACATCCTTCTTTCAGATATTACCAACTTCCTGATTAACTCGGTAATTAGTAATATTCTCAAGAAAGACTTGTTCGAGCGTAGTATCGCGTGAAAACTATTTCTGAATTACTCTGTCATAGCTTCCGCACTACACCTAAAAGGCCAAGATGGGTTTGGTATTCTACGGTCCTCAGCTTCAGCAGGCTCCCAGGTTGAAAGCAGTACGTCTTCCCGATTACTCGATAAAAGACACTACAGTCAAAGAGGCATCCACTGATTGGGGGATCTCATGCCTCCTTTTTTGGGATTACTCCCTCAAAGTTAACATGACTATACCGCCCGTCCTATCTTAGAGTTTGCCCAAGTCCGGGTATATGACTTATGAGTAATCACCAAGCACCCTGAAAACCAGGAAAATCCAGACAAACATATATACAAAATATAACATATAAACAACAATAGCACATATACAAATATAAACAAAGATAGGCTCAACCCACTTAGGGATGGACCAACAACAGGTCAATCTTTCCCCAGTGAAGTCGCCATTTTTCTGAAGCGGTAGAAATGTTCAAGACTAAGTCATTAGATTGACTAGACTTTATACAAATCAAAAATAAAAATCGCCACTGCGATTTATTGTTTCCAAAGGAATGGGAAAAGAGCGTGTTGTACCCCAAAAATTTGCCCTCCCATATTTCTCAATACATTTCAAGTGAGATCCTCAAATTGCTCAAGGAAGTCCAAGGGTTGACTAGACAAACTCTCTCCTAAGGCAGTCTACCTCAAATTAGGGTTTCATGTTGCATCGAGATACTTGAGTCCAAGGGATCCAAAATTCTCACCATTGTCCAAATATGTTCTCAGGATAATTCATGTCAAGTTTCAAGCCTTGCAGAGGAAGTTTGCTCAGTCAATTGCTCAAAGGCCTGAAAATCGACTGTGCTAGGGCAAAAGTCAACTGTGGCCCACATACAGTCAAACTTCAAGATTTTTGGTCAACATTCTCATTTTGAAGTATTATTCATCATTTGATCAAGGTTTGATCATGATTCATCAAGTATTGCTCACAATTCATCAAAACCCAAAAGTTGCTAAATTAGGGTTTTGTAGGAAAAGTCAACTCAACTTTGACCAAGCATAACTTTCTCATACTTTATCAAGAATGACCCATACAAAGCTAATTTTTAAGAGGATGCAATGCCCTACAATTCATCTTTAGCTCCCAAGTTCAAAATATGCACTCACAAGAAGTTATGAATTTGGGCATTATAGGTCATTTTGAAAAGTCAACAAAAACACCTTTTTTGTCAAAGCTTCTGATAACACGAAATCGTATCGTTTATTTGCTATGAAATTCGCCCGTTTTGTATTATTTTGACCCAATTAATTCCCGAATATTTCGAGTTTGTCATCACTTTTGCAGGTATTTCATAATTGAGCTCAAAATAGAAGAAAACATGAAACAATGCAAGAAAGCATCAAAAGAACAGAAGAAAAGGATAAATCTGTCAAAGAACTAAATTTTTGTAGCTGTGACGGTCGTAATGAAGCTGCCACGACCGTAAGCCAGTTTGAAGAGTGTTACGACCGTAACACAGTGGCCACGACCGTAACACGGGAAATACCAAAATCTGCTCGTAACGCTCATGTAACGAACATAATGTGTATAACAGTTCAGTTGGAAAATGCAGAACGTGGCAAGCATAACAGAAGGAGTTTCCAAACTCCTTAATTCTCTCCAGTCAAACACCACGTTCACCATTTCTCCCTCAACTACTCAGGTTACTATATTTTTGGAGATTTTGAAGGAAGACTGAGTTACAAGTTTAACAAACCAACTGCCAGATTTTATTCTTCTATAAATACCTCAATATTGAACAAAAAATGGACGGAGTTTTATTACAGCTTATTTGTGCCGAAGCTCTGCCAAAATTGAAACCAGTATTATTTCAGTTATTATTTTTACAGCATTTTTTTAATTCCATTCTTTTAAATTCCACTGTCCAAATAATAATTTCCAACATTAGGGAATTATTAGCATAGTTTAGGATTTATCATTCAAGCTCCAGAATTTGCAATATTCCCGACACCAAGTCCGAGTTTCCGATTTGTGGAAGAAGGATTGAAGTGTTGGCTTTATTGTCAGGTTTTTATTTTGCAATTGTATTAAATTCATTTTAATTAATTTATTAATGCATGCTTGTTGTTTATTATTTATAATGTCCAATTTATATTTGCTTGCTTTTATTTACAGTATGTTTATTTTGATTTCCATGGCTAACTAAACCTTTAGTGTCGGTATGGAATAGTAAGAGACATTAGGCTTCTAATCGAACTTAGGCTAAAACTTTAATCAACTTAACTCTGGTTATAACTTTTTATGCTAAATAATAAAATCTTTGTTACAAAAGTAAGAAGAGTAAATAGGTTAGATCGAGACCACGAAAGTGTGAGGTTTTTAACTGGATAGCTAAAGTTAGGCATTTGATTTAAATACAGTGAAAGCGCTTTAAACCAAATTAGAATTAATTAAGTTTCCAAAGAATACTTCTAAACACTTATAGGCTAGCGAAAGCAGGTATAGGGCTTTAGACGTATAATCCGAGATAAGACCATGAAAGTGTGAGTTGAGGGTTTTTAAACTGATTAATTCTACGGATAAACCAAGTTGACCATCCTTATATGCCTAGGCCCGATTAGATCCCTTAGGTTGAATCTATTGCATACCGACCGTTCATTTTATAATTACTTTAAAATCAATTAATTTACCTTCCTTAATTTTCCCAAAACCAACGTGACAATTTCCGCCTTAGCTAAACCAACCTGTTTTACAACACTAGCGTGATTTCAAAGTCCCTGTGGATTCGACAATCTTTTATTACTACCTCGATAGGCTGTGCGCTTGCAGTTAAGATTACCGTCAGACATTAAGTCGATCGCAGACCCCACCATGTTTTTGGCGCCGTTGCCGGGGACTTTAGTTTAGTCACTAGTGTAATCTGAAAACAACGTTGTCTAGACTAAGGCAACTTTTTACATTTCCCTCTTTGTATGCCAAACACTCGTTCTCAAAACGAGCCTTTGCATTTACAAATTAACGATATCGAGCGTTACTTAAGATTAAGACGCCGAATACAAGAATACCGATCTCTTAATAATCTTCCTCCAACAAAAATTCCTGATATCCCGTTATCAGAATCTACCGAAGAATCGGCAATGGTTGACGTACCAAATCCGCCTCGCGCTCTTAAGGACTATGCAGTTCCTTCGCAAGCGGAGCCTCACAACAGCATTGTCGCCCCTGCTATCGCTCGAAACTATTTCGAGCTGAAACCTTCGCTTCTATCCGCCGTTCAGCAGAATCAATTTTCTGGATCTCCTACTGACGACCCTAATCTACATCTGTCAGTGTTTGTGCAGTACGCAGACACTGTAAAAGCGAATGGTGTAAACCCCGAGGCGATACGATTGCGCCTATTTCCTTTTACTTTAAGAGACAGAGCCCGAGCCTGGCTCCAATCCCTTCCTTCAAATTCAATCACCACATGGGATGAATTGAAAAAAGTCTTCTTGGCTAGATATTTCCCACCAAGCAAAACTGCTATGCTTAGAGCTAACATCAACGGTTTTAGACAAAAAGATAACGAATCACTTTTCGAAGCATGGGAACGTTACAAGGATATGATTAGACTTTGTCCTCATCATGGTTTAGAAGAATGGCTAATCATTCATACGTTTTATAACGGTCTGTTGTATAACACAAGAATGACTATAGACGCCGCTGTTGGTGGCGCACTGATGGATAAACCATATGCCGAAGCAAATCAACTTATCGAAAGTATGGCCCAGAATCATTATCAATGGGGAAGCAAAAGAGCTAATGTGGAGAAATCCCAAACCAAAGGTGGAATGTCTGAAGTGAATATGCTGGACCAAGTCAATGCTAAAGTGGAAGCTCTTACCCAAAAGTTAGAAAACCTTACCACTGCTCCTGCAGCTACCGTAGCTGCAATTGTCCAAACCTGCGATCTATATGGTCTTCAATCACATCTTGCTCCAGAATGCCCACTTCTAACAGGAGTTCCAGCTGAACAAGCAAACTATGTACAAGGGAACCCTTATAGCAATACCTATAACACAGGCTGGAAAAATCATCCGAACTTTTCATACAAAAATAACAACGCGTTATACGCGCCTGTACAAGCTCCTGCCACACCACCCGGTTATCCAAAAGCTATCCCAAATCATCCTGGTAATGGACCTAATACTCCTAGGAAATCTAACCTAGAAATCATGATTGAACACTTCGTTGCTTCCCAATCTCAGACTAATAAAGACGTTATGAATCAAAATTTGCATACTAATGAGCAGATAAAACAATTAGCTAGCAAAGTTGATGCTTTAGCCACCCATAACAAGATGCTTGAGAAGCAAATATCACAAGTAGCTCAACAACAAGCATCTACTGCGACACCAGCTGGAATTTTTCCTGGTCAACCACAGCCCAACCCGAAAGGACATGCTAATGCTGTGATATTGAGAAGTGGAAAAGAACTCGACGGACCTGTTGACCCGAGACTAGAAAATCCAGCCATGTACCAAAAGCAGAGCGAGCTGCCTGAACAAGCCAATGAGCCTAAAGAAAAGGAAAGCGAAACGCAAGAAGCAGTAGAGCAAGAGAAGCCTTATGTACCTCCACCACCTTATAAACCACCAATCCCGTATCCTCAGAGACTTACAAATTCCAAAACGATGGGCCAGTTCAAGAAATTCGTTGAACTTCTGAAACTACTCAATATAACCATACCTTTTACAGAAGCCATCACTCAGATGCCCTCGTACGCTAAATTTCTTAAGGAAATTCTATCCAACAAGAAGAAGATAGAGGATAACGAAACAGTTACACTCACTGCCGAGTGTAGCGCGATCATTCAAAACAATATGCCTCCTAAGCTAAAAGACCCAGGTAGTTTCTCTATACCTTGTAATATTGGAAAATTTGTCATAGACAAAGCTCTATGTGACTTAGGAGCAAGCATTAGTGTCATACCCTTATCTATTTGCAAAAAGCTAGAGATGGGAGAACTCAGACCCACGAAAATGTCCGTCCAATTAGCCGACCGATCGGTTAAATACCCTGTAGGTATATTGGAAAACGTTCCAGTTAGAATAGGTCAATTCTATATCCCTACCGATTTCATCATCATGGACATAACCGAGGACTCAGTTACCCCTATCATACTAGGAAGACCATTCCTAGCCACCGCCGGAGCTATAATTGATGTAAAGAAGGGCAGATTAACATTCGAAGTCGGAGAGGAAAAAGTGGAATTCATCCTCACTCAATTTCTACAAGCACCCGCCATAAATGACACATGTTACTTACTCGATATTATAGACGAGTGTGTGAGAGAGATGGAAGTTGAACAAACCACATATTCCGAAATAATGAAAATCGAAACCCCTCTGATATTCGAAGACGACAATTGGCGAGAACCATATAAAGATGACAGTCTAAGCGAAAGTCTAGCACTTACACCCAATCATATGCCATGTTCCAAGAAACCAAAATTAGAATTGAAAGTTCTACCTAAAAAATCTACGATACGAATTCCTTGATACTGAACAAACTCGACCTGTAATAGTGAATTCCAGTTTAGGAACGCTCGAAACTCAAAAACTTTTAGACGTTCTAAGGAAATACCCTACTGCGTTAGGTTACAACATATCAGACTTAAAAGGAATTTGTCCTTCAATTTGTATGCACCGTATTCTATTAGAAGAGGATTGCAAAACCTCTCGAGAACCTCAAAGAAGAATCAATCCGATTCTAAGCACTGTAGTCAGAGATGAAATCAAAAAGCTAATGGAAGCTGGAATTATATACCCGATCTCTGACAGTAAATGGGTTAGCCCAGTGCATGTCGTACCTAAGAAAGGAGGTGTCACTGTCGTGAAAAACGCACAAGGCGAATCGATAACACAAAGAGTAGTTAGTGGACACAGAGTCTGCATTGATTATCGAAAACTGAACAAAGCTACTAGGAAAGACCATTTTCCTTTACCCTTTATTGATCAAATGTTAGAACGATTAGCCAAACACTCATATTTCTGCTATTTAGACGGTTATTCCGGATTTTTTCAAATTCCGATTCACCCTGATGATCAAGATAAGACTACATTCACGTGTCCCTATGGAACGTTCGCATACAGACGAATGCCATTTGGATTATGTAATGCTCCCGCAACTTTCCAACGATGTATGATGGCCATCTTTGCAGATTTCATTGACGACATCATGGAAGTGTTTATGGACGACTTCTCTGTGTGTGGACAAAGCTTTGAAGGATGTCTGTCTAATTTAGAAAGTATTTTAGAACGATGTGTGAAAGTAAACCTTGTGCTCAACTGGGAAAAATGCCATTTCATGGTCAGAGAAGGAATCGTACTTGGACATGTTATTTCTAATAAAGGAATTGAAGTTGATAAAGCTAAGATAGAGGTGATTAAAGAACTCCAACCACCAAAGACCGTTCGAGAGATACGAAGTTTTCTAGGACACGCCGGTTTTTACCGACGTTTTATTAAAGATTTCTCGAAAATTACAAAACCACTAACCGGTCTATTAATGAAGGATGCTGAGTTCATATTCGATAACGATTGTCTTCAAGCTTTTGAAACCCTTAAGGCCGCACTTATTTCTGCACCAATCATGCAACCGCCCGATTGGAGGTTACCTTTCGAAATCATGTGCGATGCAAGTGATTACGCTGTCGGTGCAGTTCTTGGACAAAGAAAAGATAAGAAACTTCACACAATTTACTACGCCAGCAGAACGCTAGACTCAGCTCAGATGAACTACGCCACCACTGAAAAAGAACTCTTAGCCGTGGTCTTCGCACTCGACAAATTCCGTTCTTACCTTGTAGGAGCGAAAATCATCATTTACACAGACCATGCTGCTATCCGATATTTACTTGCCAAGAAAGATGCAAAACCCAGACTCCTCCGATGGATTTTACTCTTACAAGAATTCAACTTGGAAATTAAAGATAAGAAAGGAACCGAAAACGTCGTAGCGGATCATTTATCCCGTTTAGAAGGTATAAAACCCGAACAAGTGCCAATTAACGACGATTTTTCTTATGAACATCTGATAGCACAAATGATAAGCGACCTAGATCAATTGAATTTAAATAAACCAGAAGCTAAAGAAGTTATGGAAGCCATCGACATGACCATAGGATTGCCTTGGTATGCTGACATCGTTAACTATTTAGCTGTCGGAGCACTTCCACCTGACTTAACTTACCAACAGAAAAAGAAATTTTTCCATGATCTCAAGAGTTACTATTGGGACGAACCACTTTTATTTAAACGAGGACCCGATGGAATTTTCCGCCGGTGTGTACCCGACGAAGAAATAGAAAACGTCATTTCCCATTGCCATTCATCTCCTTGTGGCGGACATACTAGCACCTCTAAAACGTGTGCCAAAATTCTCCAAGCCGGCCTTTTCTGGCCTAACCTGTGGAAGGATGTCCACGTCGCTGTTAAAAACTGTGACCGATGCCAACGCACCGGTAATATCTCAAGACGCGACGAAATGCCTCAGAAAGGAATACTTGAAGTGGAAATCTTTGACGTTTGGGGAATAGATTTTATGGGACCTTTCCCATCTTCTTTTGGAAACAAGTTTATACTCGTCGCTGTCGACTACGTTTCAAAATGGATCGAGGCAATAGCTTCTCCCACAAATGACACACGAGTAGTGATAAAGCTTTTCAAGAATATAATTTTCCCGCGTTTTGGTGTTCCCCGACTTGTTATCAGTGACGGTGGATCTCATTTTATTTCGAAGATATTTGATAAATTACTATCTAAATATGGAGTGAACCACCGCGTAGCAACGCCCTATCATCCGCAAACTAGCGGACAAGTCGAAGTTTCGAATAGAGTGATTAAACAAATATTAGAAAAAACCGTCGCGATATCTCGAAAAGATTGGTCATCCAAGCTTAACGAAGCCTTATGGGCTTATAGGACGGCTTATAAGACTCCTATCGGAACTACACCTTTCAAACTTGTTTACGGAAAATCGTGCCATCTCCCGGTAGAATTAGAGCATAAAGCTTATTGGGCGATAAAGACACTCAATATCAATTACACTGCTGCTGGCGACAAACGAATCCTCGATTTACATGAACTGGAAGAATTAAGACTAGACGCTTACGAAAACGCTAAAATATACAAAGAACGAACTAAAAAATGGGACGATCAACGTTTATCACGGAAAGAATTTAATGTGGGAGATGTCGTACTTTTATTTAACTCTAGACTTAGACTCTTCCCTGGAAAACTTAAATCTAGATGGTCCGGTCCTTTCGACATTACAAGAATTTTGCCTAGCGGAGCGGTAGAAATCACGGATAGAAATAGCGCCCCGTTTATTGTAAACGGGCAGCGGTTAAAACAATATCATCGTGTAGATAATAGAGATTATACGAATAAGCTTAAACTCATAGAACTGCTACCTATTTCTCCCGAATAATCTTTCACTAGGCATTTTGTCAGGCTTATGACGTTAAAAACAGCGCTTCATGGGAGGCAACCCATTTTATTTATTTTTACCTGCTATTTTGTTTATATTATTTGTTTTTGCATTCTATATAAGTATTTTTCGTTTCTAAAAACTTTTATGAAACTGCTGCTGATTTCAAATCAATTTTACTTGACACAGGATTTCTGAATAATCTTTTTCTCTTTACTTTCTCCTATACTTTGTTTCCCTGTTTTGTTTTTCCTATGGATCCCCCACAGACCTTTATGGAAGCCGCCTTTAGAGGTAGAAACCAACAAAGACGATTTGAGGCTTTGACTCAGCGAGCAATCAGTTTAACCCTGTATCATGATGTACCCACTATGGACTCTTTAGGCATTACTGACAGTATTCACTACATGTTTAACCGGTTGGGATGGGAGAAAGCCCACCTGAAAAATAGGTTCGTCACTTACCGAGAGCTTACCCTTGAATTCCTAAGTTCTCTAGTTCACATCCCTGAACACGGTGTTGGAGCCCGAAAAGGATTCATTACCTTCAGACTTTTTGGTATTGAATTCACCTATAACCATAGGGACTTAGCTACTTTATTAGGATTCCCCAGTGGACCCTTAGCTTTTACCACCCCTGAGTCCGATCTATTGGATTTTGAGTTGGATTACTTCTGGGGTACTTTAACCGGAAACTATCACCCTGACCCAGAAAGTATGGATAATAACGAAATACATAACCCAACCATCCGTTATTTCCATAGGATTCTTGCCCACACCCTGTTTGGAAAAGAACAAAATCAAAATGATGTATCCAAGGATGAATTATCTCTGCTTTATTGTATGAACCTAGGACGCCATGTCAATGCGGTCCCACTCCTGATGAAGACCTTTACCCGCATTAGTGAGGACCCTAATGTTCCTGTCAGTGTGGGAGGATTAGTTACAATGATTGCACCTGCTCTTGGACCTCGTTGCCAACTTAATAATTGTGCACCATTTGGATTAATTAGGCCTATGAATATTAATTTCTGTTTTAACAATCGGATAATAGGAAATTTAGGCCCTGCACCTTATGACTACCTGATCAGAGATGAAGTTGTTACTCTTTTTACCCTCCCGAACCATGCCCGAATAAGTGTCCACAACCGCGAAAATTGGTTGTACGAATTGAATCCACCCGATCACCCTTCAACACCGGAAACACCACATTCATATTTTGTTGATAATAATTTCATGTCTGAAACCGAAATAGATCCCGAAACCCCTTCTGGTTATCATGACTTTACAAATATGGCTGAAGCACAAGCAGCCCCTGATACAAACCAAGGAGAATATACCACACAATTAAACACCATTCTGACCACTTTGGATGCTTATAAAACTGATATTGATGGAATAAAGAATGAATTGAAGACTATGCGTTTGGATCTTATTGGTTTGACTGACATCTCGGTGGAGCAGTTCTTTCACATCACTCAAGCTTTGGAAATATTAAAAGAAAAGATTGGATGAAGCAGTTTATAGTTTCTCAATTTTCAGTTTTCAGTTTTTCAATTCTTTGTTTTTAGACTTTTTCCATTCTGCTTTGTTTTTAGTTAGTTCCAATTTTTAAGTTACTGCATTTAAACTTACACGTCATTTATTTTTTCTGGAAAAAAGAACAAGTTACTCAGTTTAAACCAATGCAATTGTTTGTTTTCAGTTTTAAACTCACAATCATTATGCCGCTTAAAATATTTTACGGTTTTCTACTCTATTTGCGAATTATATATGTTGGATTACATGTTGAAATTAATTAATGTTGTGTTTATTTTGGAATGCCTGAGATGTTCTGCTGCTATAAAAATAAACTCTGTGCAATTGTATTGTGTTCTGTGAAAAACCAGAACTTGTAGCTGCCACGATAGTCATCTATCCCCCACGATCGTAACGCGCCTTTCAGAGCGTTACGCTCGTCAGCCAGGTGTTACGACCGTAACACGGGTTACATCAGTAACCCTGTTAGCAGAACGTCCCCTTTTCCTGCACCTTTCCCTCTTCTTCTTCTTCCATAACTCCCCATTAACCCCATTCAACCCAAAATTAATCCCTATCAATTTTCAAACTTCCACTACCCCCCTTCCACCATATATACATCCATTACCCGTATCACATTCCCATTCTCTCATTCACCAACCAAGACCCATTTTCACTCAAACACACTTGCATGCAAATGGCTAACAATCTCCAACCCATTGAAGGCATTACCCTACGAAATGGCGAAGCGGGTGAAACTCAGCGGACACGGTTTCTAAAGTTCCAACGCCGAGGCATCCATCCTACGAGGTTCGTCGACACTGACTGCCTCCGAAACCTCGGTTTGCTCGAAAGTGTCCAACACCTATTACAAAGTGTCAACCTTTGGACGCTATGTAGCCAGCTACAACCGACGTACGAGACTCTCACCCTTGAGTTTCTCAGTTCATTTTGCTACATTACTCCAAACGGTGCAACAAACCAACTTACTGGTGCGGTAAGGTTCCGCATTTTCAGCACCGAATACGATTTTTCTCAGAACGCATTCGGTCGCCTATTGGATTTCTGTACTGAGGAAGGCGCTCACCGACGTGTGCCTGACACTTTTCATGAGGAATCTTTCAACCTGTGGCATAGCTTGACCAATAATCGGGCTGATTCATACGATCACCTAAATGCCACGCAAATCCACAACCCCGCCATTCGTTACTTCCACCGCATCTTGTCCAACACAATCTTTGCAAGAGATAGCAACCACAAGCTCAACTCAAAGGAGCTATTTTTCATGCATTGTGCATTCTCGGGTCAGAAAATTAATGTCGCACCTTTCCTCCTGGCTCATATTCACTCCATCTGCACCAGAGGCGGCAAACCTTTCTATTTCGGAGGGCTTGTCACTTCTCTTGCTCTAGCACTAAACCATGGTGACACCCTTGTTCATCTGCCATCCCGACCACCGGTTCTGCTCACTTTGGATCATTGTAAATCGGCCCACCTCATCCACGAGCGGGACGATGGAAGATTTCATCCAGTGATACAAAACCGAGTTTACACTAATATTTTTTTGCCTTGCAGGGACAGAATCGACCCTCGGAACCGAGCCAACTGGCTATTTAACCCTGAAGGCCCTGCTGCTGCTCAAGAAGAACCTCATGTCGGCCCCGCTGATGAGATGTAGGAAGAAATGGATCGAGCTGCTCCCGCGCCTGACATTCCTGAGTCATCCTCTTCTGCACCACCTCCTTTTACTATGGAGGACGTCCTCAGAGCCCTCCATCAGCAAAATCAGATGGCTGTAGCTCTTGAAAGGAAGAATCAGGAGCGTTACGACGCCTTACATCAGCAAAATGTCCAAATCTTGAGTGGTCAACGCTCGACAAATGAAAGGCTTGATGAAGTGCTATGCGAGCTTAACGCTTTGAGGATGGATGTTACATCTCTTGGACCCCAGGACACTGACCCTGAAGCTACTCCTTCCAGACGGTCACGAACCCGATGCCGCCGTGGTCGCCAGTAGTTTTTCCTTTTCTTGTTGTTTTCCTTGTTTTTTCTATGTACTTTTTATTTAACCTCGCCATTATATCATAACATTGAGACAATGTTTGATATAGTGTGGGAGGAGCACTGCATTCTTAATCCAGAACGAGTAATTTCATTTCTATTTCAGTTATATTTCGCTATTTCATTTTCTCCCCATTTTTTTTAGCCATACCAAAAATTTTTAGCCTTTTATATTCGCACAACCGTTAGTTACCTACTTTAACTGAAATCTTAGTTAGAAGGCCGAGAGCGATCCAACGAGAACTATACGATTATGACACCTTCGACTCTCTACTCACGCGAATTGTCTTCATTTTTCGTTATACCGATACTTTGAGTTTCGAACCTTAAATTAGCCCCTAGTAGTTTATATTAGCAGTCAGCACCAGTCCTAACACAATCCACGTGGAAAGTTGATGAACATAAGTGGATGATCTTGCAAATTGATTTAAATACAATGTTACATGCTTTAAGGAAATAGATATTGCACCAATTAAATTGGGCGATCCTCACCCGATCGTTTAATCCAACGGATGCAAAAGCTTCTACTAAGTAACATAAGAATCCATTGTCTAGGTGGTTCGGAAGCATCTGGTACTGAACTCGGTAGGGCAGACTACGGTTTTATCCCCCGCATCTTGCAATTGGATAAAAGAGGTTGCCACATAATTGTGCCGGAAACCGTCGTGTTTTGATCAGAACCACTAACCGGCTATTCCACTACGTGCGTGCAAGGATAATGGGCTTAATGTGATTGCGCAAGAACGAAACCGGGTGAAATATGGACGAGAAACCTTGAGTTGAATTATAACGGTGTAATTGGACGCTTCGTTTAAAACGGATAGTCGTCGACTAGCCTGTTGCTTGTATCATTTACGTATCGTTGTTGTTTCATTCGATTTTCTCGGCCGAACTAACTTAGGATTTCTTGAAATTATTTGAAAACGAAAGGTATACTAGTTATGTGCGTTTATAAAAACTTGTCCGATATTCTTAATTTGATTATTTTGCTTGAGGACAAGCAAAGGTTTAAGTATGGGGGAATTTGATAACACGAAATCGTATCGTTTATTTGCTATGAAATTCGCCCGTTTTGTATTATTTTGACCCGATTAATTCTCGAATATTTCGATTTTGTCATCACTTTTGCAGGTATTTCATAATTGAGCTCAAAATAGAAGAAAACATGAAACAATGCAAGAAAGCATCAAAAGAACAGAAGAAAAGGATAAATCTGTCAAAGAACTGCATTTATGTAGCTGTGACGGTCGTAATGAAGTTGCCACGACCGTAAGCCAGTTTGAAGAGTGTTACGACCGTAACACAGTGGCCACGACCGTAACACGGGAAAGACCAAAATCTGCTCGTAACGCTCATGTAACGAATGTAATGCGTATAACAGTTCAGTTGGAAAATGCAGAACGTGGCAAGTATAACAGAAGGAGTTTCCAAACTCCTTAATTCTCTCCAGTCAAACACCACGTTCACCATTTCTCCCTCAACTACTCAGGTTACTATATTTTTGGAGATTTTGAAGGAAGACTGAGTTACAAGTTTAACAAACCAACTGCCAGATTTTATTCTTCTATAAATACCTCAATATTGAACAAAAAAAGGACGGAGTTTTATTACAGCTTATTTGTGCCGAAGCTCTGCCAAAATTGAAACCAGTATTATTTCAGTTATTATTTTTACAGCATTTGTTTAATTTAATTCTATTAAATTCCACTGTCCAAATAATAATTTCCAACATTAGGGAATTATTAGCATAGTTTAGGATTTATCATTCAAGCTCCAGAATTTGCAATGTTCCCGACACCAAGTCCGAGTTTCCGATTTGTGGAAGAAGGATTGAAGTGTTGGCTTTACTGTCAGGTTTTTATTTTGCAATTGTATTAAATTCATTTTAATTAATTTATTAATGCATGCTTGTTATTTATTATTTTTAATGTCCAATTTATATTTGCTTGCTTTTATTTACAGTATGTTTATTTTAATTTCCATGGCTAGCTAAACCTTTAGTGTCAGTATGGAATTGTAAGAGACATTAGGCTTCTAATCGAACTTAGGCTAAAACTTTAATCAACTTAACTCTGGTTATAACTTTTTATGCTAAATAATAAAATCTTTGTTACGAAAGTAAGAAGAGTAAATAGGTTAGATCGAGACCACGAAAGTGTGAGGTTTTTAACCGGATAGCTAAAGTTAGGCATTTGATTTAAATACAGTGAAAGCGCTTTAAACCAAATTAGAATTAATTAAGTTTCCAAAGAATACTTCTAAACACTTATAGGCTAGCGAAAGCAGGTATAGGGCTTTAGACGTATAATCCGAGATAAGACCATGAAAGTGTGAGTTGAGGGTTTTTAAACTGATTAATTCTACGGATAAACCAAGTTGACCATCCTTATATGCCTAGGCCCGATTAGATCCCTTAGGTTGACTCTATTGCATACCGACCGTTCATTTGTGGAAGAAGGATTGAAGTGTTGGCTTTACTGTCAGGTTTTTATTTTGCAATTGTATTAAATTCATTTTAATTAATTTATTAATGCATGCTTGTTATTTATTATTTTTAATGTCCAATTTATATTTGCTTGCTTTTATTTACAGTATGTTTATTTTAATTTCCATGGCTAGCTAAACCTTTAGTGTCAGTATGGAATTGTAAGAGACATTAGGCTTCTAATCGAACTTAGGCTAAAACTTTAATCAACTTAACTCTGGTTATATCTTTTTATGCTAAATAATAAAATCTTTGTTACGAAAGTAAGAAGAGTAAATAGGTTAGATCGAGACCACGAAAGTGTGAGGTTTTTAACCGGATAGCTAAAGTTAGGCATTTGATTTAAATACAGTGAAAGCGCTTTAAACCAAATTAGAATTAATTAAGTTTCCAAAGAATACTTCTAAACACTTATAGGCTAGCGAAAGCAGGTATAGGGCTTTAGACGTATAATCCGAGATAAGACCATGAAAGTGTGAGTTGAGGGTTTTTAAACTGATTAATTCTACGGATAAACCAAGTTGACCATCCTTATATGCCTAGGCCCGATTAGATCCCTTAGGTTGACTCTATTGCATACCGACCGTTCATTTTATAATTACTTTAAAATCAATTAATTTACCTTCCTTAATTTTCCCAAAACCAACGTGACAATTTCCGCCTTAGCTAAACCAACTTGTTTTACAACACTAGCGTGATTACAAAGTCCCTGTGGATTCGACAATCTTTTATTACTACCTCGATAGGCTGTGCGCTTGCAGTTAAGATTACCGTCAGACATTAAGTCGATCGCAGACCCCATCTGCTTCATACATGAACATGGATGACTAAATTGGGATAAGACCAAAAGAGTTGCTTAGAGGACATCTTGAGCTTTCTAAAAAGTCCAAGAACACCTTCATAGAGTCAAAATTGAAGAAGTTATGCATTGGTGATGTTGACCTTTTTTGTAAAATTGCGAAAAGTCAAAAATGCCTCAAATTGCAATTTTTGTCAAATGGGCCCAACTTTTTGTACTTGTTTTGAGTTTGCAACATGGTCCACGACCCATGATCTTTCCCATTTGACTTTATTTTATTTTTTCCATTTATTTTGATTTTTATTTCAATTAAATCAAATTAAATTAAAATAAATCATGGAAATATCAAAATCATTAAAAACTTGAGATTTTGTGCATATTTCAGGTCCCTTATACATCTAGCAACAAAATCAAATCGTGCAAGGCATGTTTATGCATAAAAATATTGGTTTTTGGCTTATTTTGTAAAGATCTTCATGGGAATCAAATCATGATCAAAGACCATAATTGAAAAAGATTGGATGCACATTTGTAAACCTAATTCAATCCTTGATATATATTGGAAAAAGGCAGACCAAAAGAACAAGGTTTTGAGGCGTGTAAGAGGAAGAACAAACTTCAAAAAAATCAAGAAAAAGTGGTGATCTGTTTTCCTATTTCCAGGTACTTTCAAGCCTTGCCAAGCATCTCTTTTGTTTCCTGGGCATTCAAGGACTCCATAGCAATCAAAAGCAAGCCTTCTTGTGTGCTAAAACTCGATGTAAGTGATCCACGGACCTAAGATATTCATGAAATCAAATATCATTGTTTAAGCATTTGTAGCATGAATCATGTATATATTCTGAATCCTAGAAGCATTTGCAAGCTATTCATAACAGTTAATTGCGTTTTTTCTAACCCTATAGAGATATGCCATTGTTAGGGTTTTTTGTCTCATTTTGGGATCTTCTTGTACAAGTAAAATTGGCCCAAAAGAAGGGCACCATGATGCTCACCGAGCCAAGCCAAATTGGTCTATGGCTTTAGGTTTCATTTATCATGTGTATAGATGATTTTGGAAAGTTGCAGAGGATGTACCTACGTTTCTTGTCCGTAGGTAAAAGTCATCAGACTTTTAGCAACGGAGAAAGGTTAGGGATGACGGCATGGCGAGCCCTGATCCCTTCGTTTGAAATTCGCGTGCTATAATTCTTATTTTATGTTTTTTTAATATAATGATTGATTGTTGTTTAGTGAACAAAGAAGCGTGCCAGCTCAGTTGGTGTTGAGGCGAGTGAAAATTCCATAGGACCTGGGTTCGATTCCCAGGTCCCCTCGTTTCTTCAAAATATTTTTTCTATGCATGATTTCGTGTGTAGGTTCCCAGAGCCTCCACCATACGCCTTCAACGCTTAGCCAGCCAGATGTCCACTCGCTGGATCCAAAGGACATCATCTGAGGGTCTACCAAAGTCCTTAGTCAAAGTGCAGCGCTAGATCTAGGAGGGTCAATGTGGACCCTTGCTTTTGGGCCCCAAAGATGCTATTGGAACCCCCCCTCAATAGCTGATTACCAGGCCTATTACTCTTTTTCCTTATTTTTTTATATTTTCTTTTATTTAATTTATTTAAATTATTTTACTAACACAAAAAAATCATAAAATCAATTCTCATCAAATTATATTTAGGTTTTATTTTTTATCAAAATTAGTTTAAATTAGCTTATTTAATTTTTTAGGGTAATTATAATCTTTTGTAAATAAATTAAAACAAATTAGAAAATTAGGGTTTTATTGATTTAATTTTATTTTCTATTCTTAAAAATCACAAAACTACAAAAAATAGGTCAAAATAAATAATTTTTCTTAATTTAAATTAATTAGTAATTAGGTTTGTATTTATTTAATTTGAAACCTTATTTTCTTAAAAATAATCAAAAACAACTAAAAATGATTTTTCTTTTAATTAGGTTAGACGAGGTCAAAACCCTAATTTTCTCTCGTTCTCGTTTCATCGTGCGCTTATTTATTTTTACAATATTGATGTAATTGCTCATGGAATGTAATAGTTTAATTAGGACTTTTTCGTTTATTTATCGTTTTGACAGGTTTTTGGCTATGTAACTAATCCCACCCGAAGCCTTGTAATAGCGTAGCTTTATTTTCCGCATTTTAACTTTCGCAAATATTAACTGTTAGATGTATGATAATAGGGTTGCATGACAAGAATGTATGTTAATTTTAAAATGGTTAGCAAACCCTAAATGTGCAAAGATAATAACTTGAAATTGAATCACTCGCACATGCGCACTCCTAGGGTATACTCTCACTTCGGTTGCCTTCGGTAAACGATCATTAAGTATAGGGTATTTTAGTGGTTTCCCTCTTGTCTAAACAAAGATCAAAAGTCCCTTTCGGAAATGTTGTCTCGGAAAGGTTGCCTCGGATATGTTGCCTCGAATATGATCTTAAGACACTAGGGTTATTACTAAGACGTCCTAACATTGCTTTAGTGATCGTACATCCCTTTCGAATTGACCCTTATAACTCCAACGACGGTGCTACTTAATCATTAATAGTGGGATAGCGTTGTCTAAAGGAAACAAGAATAGAAACATTCTCTTTTTGAGTAGGTAGATGCTAGTAGGTACTTGCTCAAAACAAACTTTTCCACACTTACACTCTCTTTCAAACAAAGTTTTCAAAACGACTTCGTAACAGTCTTGAGGACTGATACAAGGGTTAAAACAAAGTAAAACAAAGACTTTTCAAACACACAAACAAGGAAGCAATCTTTTAAAATGATGAGCAAGTACCTAAGATCCCGTAGAAAACTACAGATAGAAAGGGTGCTAATACCTTCCCTTTTTATAATCTACCCCCGTACTCAGAATATCTCGAAAAAGGAATTTTTCTGTGCTTTTTTTCCTTTCCTGTTGGATAAAATAAAAGTCGGTGGCGACTCTTGCTTACCGCGACATTTTGCAAACACAAACGCAAAACATAAACCAGTATTAACAGTTCGGTTCTACCACCGTATCACATAACTGACGACTCTGCTGGGGATATAATATAAGTGGGGTATACCTTAGGATTAGTTCATCATATTGCTTCTCTTGGTTGATTTGATTGCTTTATCTTTATGGGTTTTGTATTGGGAGTTACTATAGATCCTAACCCAGATCTGGGGGACACCTTTTAGGTAAGTAGCAATAAACTATGAGGGAACTGTACGGCGTAGACCGATATGGTTGAAGCAGTAGCTACGTTGATGTGAAACATTGGTTGGTACCGATATCCCTTGTGGAGAAACGAGGAGAATACGGGGCTACTATGTGTGTCGTTAAGCATCAACTGACCTTAGAACCTATAATTGACCAACTTGGCCATAGGAAGTAGTGAGATAGTTGGCCTCAGTGTAAAGCTGCGAACTGGTTGATACTCGATACTACACTCATTGAGACCATACTCTCGAGATAGTTCCGGCCACAAGAAAAGATTGCGTGAGCTGAAACCATGACCGATGGAGGATGGTCAGTGATATTGAGAACCTCTAGAACCCGATTACTATTATTAGGACAGGTTGAAACCAACTGAACTTCAAGAGGGTAATACCTAGACCCCATGCAAGCCTGAAACTTAAGGGCTCTTGTGTGACTTGTTTGCCTTTGCCATGTCTGTTATTTGCTATACCAGTTGTGTGTTTTATCATGACATCATGCATGATAACATAGCATGCATACTTCATTATGCTAACCATTTCAAAGACCGAGGGGATTTATCTTTGTTCTTTTTTGCAGATTATGGCTTCCATGCGCAGAAACACCATTCGAGTTAACTTCGTGCAAATACCTGCTCAACTCAGAGAGTTAGTCTCAAAAGTTACTGATACTTCTTCATTCGTTAGAAGACATGGTCAGCTCCTTAGCCTGGTCACTTCCAAGTTGGATGAGCAGATGATGAGCGTGCTTTTACAGTTCTTTGATCCAGTGCATCATTGTTTCACCTTCCCGGATTATCAGCTAGTTCCCACTTTGGAGGAGTTTTCTTACTTACTGGGCATATCCATCCTCGAGCAGACACCCTTCACAGGTTTGGAAGAGGTTCCTAGACCCGAGGACATTGCTTCAGCCTTACATCTAAAAAGGGCTGATGTAGTATCTAACTGGGAGACATGAAGTGGGATTAAAGGTTTCTTAGCCAGGTTTCTGACTGATCAATCTCAGCAGTTTTGGGACAATTTGGACTTTCAAGCTTTTGAATACATCTTGGCTCTCCTCATCTACGGTTTGGTTCTCTTCTCGAATCCAGATTCCCTTATAGATTTGAATGCGGTTAAGATCTTCCTGTCTTGCAATCCTGTGCCTACTCTATTGGGTGATATCTTGCATGCCCTCTACACTCGTACCGTGCGAAGAAGAGGGACCCTCATGTGTTGCATGCCACTGCTGGCGAAGTGGTTTATTTCGCACCTCCCCAAGTCTGTATTGAAGAATGAGGAAGGTTTAGGTTGGGCTTACAGGATAATGTCCCTTGCCCATACGAACATTCTTTGGAGTTCCAAGGCTATGGAAAGTGTTGTTGTCATTGATCGATGTTGGGGGTACCCTAATGTCCCGTTGCTTGGAATTAGAGGAGGAATAACCTACAGTCCTTTCTTGGCTCTACGACAGTTTGGTCGCGCTCGGAGAGACTGTCCTCATGAGCTACTTCTTACAGATATTGCCTTTGACTACAAGGAGGATGTGGACGAGCACCGCCGAAGGTTTATAAAAGCCTGGGGCATGGTGAACAGGTCTGACCTTCACGAGCTAGGACCGAAGACTTCTCTCCCTATGCAGCCTTATCTCCAGTGGGTCCGAGATCGGGCTCAAAAGCTTGGGATGCCTTATGAAGTTGTGCTGCCATTGATTGTGGAGCCTACCAATGAAGAGGGCGTTCCTTATACAGTCCTTTATCCCTACATGCCTACTGATCTTGGGGCATTGAAGAGATCTTGGATTCAGCTAAAAGAGGAGAGGGATACCTATAGGGAGAAGTATCATGAGCAAGAAAGGAAGATCTTGAAGCTCACGAGGCAACTTGAGAATGAAAGGACGATTAATGACTACGTCAGCACGAAGGGGAATCGTCCATGGGATTTCTGATTTTTGCTTTCTTTAAGTTTAGATTTGTTTTTCAGTTATTTATTTTGTAACGCCTTAAAGGCATTGTTAAACATTTTTAAAAGTTAATCTAATAAAGTGTGTTTTGTTTTTGGTTTGCAAATTTAAATCTCCCAAAGTCTTTGAAACCATTACATACGCATCCCATCATCATGCACATCATTACAGGTACCATTACAGGTTTCTCATCTTCTTCGCTGTTTATTTCAGCACGATGTCTTCTGAAATACCTACCGATCAAGCCATTAAAGCTCTTCAGGCACAGAATGCCCAGTTCCAAGAGATGTTATTGAACTTGGCTAAAGGGCAAGAGGATTTGAAGACTCTCATCTTGAAAGAAAAGAAGAAGAAGAAGAAGAAGAAGAAGAAGAAGAAGGTGGTTCTTCTGAATATGGGTCACAAATTTGGGAATAGGTTGCGACAGGAAGCTGATCTGTCTCATTCATCTAAGTGAGGAGAGAATAACGAGGAAGAAAAGGGTCCTAGTCCTGTAGTCTCTGATAATGATACTGATTTTGATGATGAATAGTACCCTCCTGCTGAGGATAGGTACAAACAACTTGAAGACCGTCTGAGTTATATGGAGATTCAGAAGATCCCTGGTTTAGATTTTGGAGATCTGGGACTAGCATCTGGGGTGGTGATTCCTCATAAGTTTAAAGCTCCAGTTTTTGCTAAGTACAATGTAGTATCCTGTCCAAAACTCCATCTTCGCTCGTATGTCCGGAAGATCCAACCTTACACTGGTGATAGGAATCTGTGGGTACATTTCTTTCAAGATAGTCTATCAGGGACTCAGCTTGAATGGTTTTATCAATTGGAAGGAGCTAATGTCCGAAAATGGGAGGACCTGGCTGCTGCTTTCTACAGGCAGTACCAGTATAACGCCGACCTTGCTCCCACTCGTACTCAGCTTCAGGGTATGTCTATGGGTGCAGGCGAAGGCTTTAAGGACTATGCTCAGAAGTGGAGAGATTTGGCTGGAAGAGTCCAACCCCCTCTGTGTGATAGGGAGTTGGTTGATATGTTTTTGGGGACGTTGTCTGGTCCATTTTTCAATCATCTGATCGGAAGTTCATCATCTGGGTTTACTGAATTGATTTTGAGTGGGGAGAGAGTAGAAGCTGGTATTCGAAGTGGTAAGATACAGAAAGGTACTTCATCAAGTGCAGAAAAGAAGCCTTTCACTAGTAAGAAAGAAGCTAGTGCAGTTTACAGTTCGAGGAGCCAAAACCAACCTGAACACCGTCAAGCAGTGAATGCGGTAGTAATATCAACACCCACCGTCGCCCCACAATGCAACAATCAACAAAGAATGGAGAGACCGCAGAGACAGTACACTCAGCTCAATATGACCCTGTCTTAAATTCTACCACAATTGTTGAAGACCAACCTGGTAACTCTGAGGGAAGCCCCAAAGAATCCCAGCACCACATCTCCGCTATATAATCTGAACGCCCGCTGTGCCTATCACTCTGATAGTCCATGTCATGATACGAACAACTGTTGGGCCTTGAAGAATAAAGTACAAGATTTGATTGAAGCTAAAGAGATTGAGTTTGACGCTCCAGAGAAACCTAACGTCATAACTTCTCCTATGCCCAAGCATGGTCATTGAGTAAATGTTGTGGACGATGATTTATTTGTGACCTCCGTGGAAGACATTTCTACTCCTTTGATGACAATTAAGAAGAATCTATTGTTGGTCGGTTTATTTCCGGGCTGTGGCGAAGGTTGCCACCTATGTTCAATCTTGCCTGCTGGTTTCCATTTATTGAGATCAGGTGTTCAACGCTTGATGGACAACAAAGAGATCCTGTTAGAGAAGACTTTGATTCTGTTAATTCCAGTTGAAGATGTTGCCATCATAACCATTTCCGCCAATCCTTCCAAGGCTTCCTCGAGAAAGCGTGTTAGGATTACATCTGTTCCGAGAATCGCTCTGTTAATCATTACTATTCCTGATCCTATCCCATACACTTTGGCTAAAGCTGTCCCTTGGCACTATGGGGCCGATGTGTATTACCATGGAGTTAAACAAGACTTAAAGATTGAAGAAGCTGATGCTGATATCAGCAATATTGTCGGGGCTAGTAAGGTCACCAGAAGTGGAAGACTATTCTCTCCTGATATTTCCCCTCCGACTGTTCAAAAGCCCGTTGCCATTCCATCTGCCAGTACATCAACTACTGTTCCAGTTCTTACTCCAGTTACTACCCCTATCGCCGAGTCATATGACACTCGAGGAAAATAAATCACAGGTGAGCCTGCCCGGATGGAGGCGCCTAAGAAGATCATTGTAGAAACCTCTAAGCAGGAGGTAGAGGAAATTCTGAAGATTATCAAGAAGAGCGACTAAAACATAGTCGAGCAGCTGGGGAAAACCCAGTCTAAAATCTCCGTGTTGTCCTTGTTATTGTGTTCGGAAGCCCATGCAAAGCCTTTAATTGCTTTCCTCAAAACTGCGCATGTGCCGCAGGAAACTTCTGCTGATCAATTCAAAGACTGCGTAGCTAGTTTGACTGCCGACAACGGGTTGGGTTTCTCAGATGCAGATCTAACTGTTAAAGGAAGATATCACAATGATGCTCTGCACGTCTCGATCGAGTGCAGGGGCAATACTCTTGCCCATGTACTGGTGGATACTGGGTCCTCATTGAATGTTTTGCCAAAGAAAGCACTAGACCATCTGGACTGTGAAGGTTTGATTCTGAAGCCGAGTAATATTATGGTTAGGGCTTTCGATGCGTCGAAAAGGATGGTGCACGGGGAGGTGGATGTCCCTGTTAAAGTTGGATCTCATACTTTTGCATCTACTTTCTATGTGATGGATATCCGACCATCTTACTCTTGCTTGTTGGATCGCCCTTGGATTCATATGGCTGGGGCAGTGACTTCTACGCTCCATCAGATGTTGAAATATCCAGTAAAAGGGAAGATTGTTACGGTACAAGGTGAAAAGGAGTACATGGTGAGTCATCTTAATTCCTTTCGCTATGTGGAGATGGATGGGGAGTTCATCGAAACCCCGTGTCAGAACTTTGAAGAGGTCCCCCAGACTCTGGCGTCGACTGAAGTTGCTGCTGACAAACCTCCAATGAAGATGGCTTCCCTCAAGGATGCTAGGGCTATAGTTGAAAAAGGTGGGTGTGCAAATTGGGGTCAGCTCCCCGACTTCGCACACAAAACTGACAAGTTTGGTTTGGGCTTTACTGGAGAGGCTCAAAGGGTTGTTCGGCGCGTGCAGATTGGAAGACCTCTTCTGCACATCAGTGATCCGGGAGTGAATGCAATTGAAGAGGATGAAGAAGAGTCAGATATCGACATCTGGATTTACCCGACTACCAACAGTGGCTTGAACAACTGGACGGCGAAGGGCTTCGTGCCCGTTTCTTTTATTACACGGTAATAGACTTTTGCTTTGAGATTTGTAACAGAGCATTTGAAACTTTACGGCCCGATGCCTTTCCCGAGGCACCTTGGCTTTGTTAGTGAGGGATTATTATTCGGCATTTCATATATCATCAATAAAGCATTAGACGTTTTCTTGCATTACAAATTTTGCGCTCCTTGTTTTTCCTTTCTATCTCACACTTTATCAAAATAATTATTGTCTTACACACACTCACGTATCATAATGCAGATCCACATCCACTCTGCATCCCATTGATAACGACTCTGCTACTGCCAGTTATGACTTCGAAAATCCGATCAACCAAGCCAAGGACGAAGGTGAAGATGATTGTGAGGTGCCTGGAGAGCTTGCTAGACTGTTACTACAGGAAGAGAGGGCCATAAAGCCGCATGAAGAGCCAGTGGAATCACTAATCTTGGGTACAGAAGAAGACAAGAAAGAGGTTAAGATAGGTGCAAATCTGGAACCTAGTGTCAAGAAACGGTTGATACAGATGCTACGTGACTATGTTGAGATCTTCGCTTGGTCTTATGAAGATATGCCTGGTTTAGATACTGATATTGTGGTCCACCGCCTGCCAACCAAAGAAGAATGTCCTCCGGTAAAGCAGAAGGTTCGCTGTATGCGCCCTGAGATGTCTGAGAAAATAAAAGCTGAGGTCATGAAACAGTTAGACGCCGAATTTCTAGCTGTCACTTCTTACCCGCAGTGGGTTGCCAACGTTGTTCCAGTACCTAAGAAGGATGGTAAGGTACGGATGTGTGTGGACTATAGAGATCTGAACAGGGCGAGCCCCAAGGATGATTTCCCCCTTCCACACATTGATGTTCTGGTCGACAACACCGCACCGCATAAGGTCTTCCCCTTTATGGATGGTTTTTCTGGTTACAATCAGATTAAGATGGCTCCCGAGGACATGGAGAAGACAACCTTCATTACGCAGTGGGGCACTTTCTGTCACAAGGTAATGCCTTTCGGGTTGAAGAATGCTGGGGTAACTTATCAGCGCGCCATGGTCGCCTTGTTCCACGACATGATTCACCGTGAGATCGAGGTTTAGGTTGATGACATGATTTCGAGGTCCCAAACTGAAGAAGAACACCTTGACCATCTCTAGAAACTGTTCGACAGGTTGAAGATGTACAAGCTGAGGTTAAACCCGAACAAGTGCACCTTCGGGGTAAGGTCTGGTAAGCTGCTGGGTTTTGTCGTTAGTGATAAAGGTATTCAAGTGGATCCAGCAAAGGTGGAGGCTATGCAGGAGATGCCAACTCCCCGCACAAAAAAGGAAGTCATAGGCTTTTTGGGACGTCTGAATTACATTGCCCGATTCATTTCACACCTGACTGCTACTTGTGAGCCGATCTTCAAGCTGCTTAAGAAAGATCAAATGGTAAAATGGAATGATGAATGTCAGACCTCATTCGAAAGAATTAAGGAATACCTCCAAGAGACACCTATTCGGATGCCTCCAGTGGAAGGGAGACCTTTGATCTTATACTTGACAGTACTGGATAATTCAATGGGGTGCGTGTTGGGGCAGCATGACGAGTCTGGCCGAAAAGAGCATGTTATTTACTACCTTAGCAAAAAGTTTACCGACTGTGAGACCCGATACTCACTGCTTGAGAAAACTTGTTGCGCTTTGGCATGGGCTGCTCGCCGGCTGAGATAGTATATGCTGACTCACACTACCCTATTGATATCAAAGATAGACCCAATCAAGTATATCTTTGAAAAGCCTGCCTTGTCCGGAAGAATAGCAAGATGGAAGATGATCTTAACTAAGTATGATCCAATACACAACCCAAAAAGCAATCAAGGGGAGTGTATTGTAAGATGATTTGGCGCATCAGGCCGTGGATGATTACCAATTCATGAATTTCGAGTTCCTGGATGAGAACATCATGTTGGTGACCGACTGTGAAGAACCTGTACCGGATGAAGGACCCGAGGAAGGATCCCAATGGTCTATGTATTTTGATGGAGCCTCAGACGCATTGGGTAATGGCATTGGCGCCGTGATCATATCTCCTGAAGGCTGCCATACTCCGTTCACTACCCGATTATGTTTTAACTGCACCAACAATATCGCGGAGTATGAAGCGTTCATCCTGGGCCTTCGAGAAGCTATTGACCTAAGTATTAAGTTCTTGAGTGTATTCGGAGATTCCTCTCTCGTGATCAGTCAGATTAAAGGCGAGTGGGATACGAAGCACCCAAATCTTATTCCTTACAAGGAGTATGTATTGACGTTGCTTCCACACTTTGAGGAGATAACCTTTGAACATTTCCCAAGAGAGGAGAATCAGTTAGCGGATGTGCTAGCTACCATGTCTTCTATGTTCAAGGTCAGGTGGGACAATGAAGCTCCCCGGATTACCATTGAGAGGTTGGATGAACCCGCACATTACAGTGATATCGAGACTGAAGAGGTAGTAGATAAACCCTGGTTTCACGAGGTAAAGAGGTATCTTGAGACTCAAGAGTACCCTGAGGGTGCATCTGTTAATGATAAGAAGTTTCTGAGGAGATTCGCGGTGAAGTTCTTCATCAGTAATGGTATCCTTTACAAGCGTAACCATGACTCAACCTTACTGCGATGTATGGACAAGAACGAGGCAGAAAGGATTATGGAAGAGTTACATGAAGGTACTTTCAGAACTCATTCCAATGGACATACCATGGCGAAGAAAATCCTACGGGCGGGATATTATTGGTCTACTATGGAAGCCGATTGTTATCAGCATTCTCGGACCTGTCATAAGTGCCAAGTCTATGCTGATAAGGTGCAAGTACCTTCAGTTCCTCTAAACGTCTTGACAGCTCCTTGGCCTTTTGCAATGTGGGCATCGATATGATCGGCGAGATCATACCTACTGCGTCTAATGGGCATCGTTTCATTCTGGTAGCTATTGATTATTTCACAAAGTGGATTGAGGCAACTTCTTTTGCTACAATAACCAAGAACGTCGTGGCACGGTTCATCCGACATAATTTGATTTGTCGATACGGTGTACCAGAGAGGATCATTACGGACAATGGTACAAATCTCAACAATACAATGATCACCGAGTTCTGCAAACAGTTCAAGATACAACATCACAACTCTTCTCCTTACCGGCCGAAGATGAATGGGGCTGTTGAAGCAGCTAATAAAAACATGAAGAAGATTGTGCAGAAGATGACGGTGACATACAAAGACTTGCACGAGATGCTACCATTCGCTCTTCATGGGTACCGCACCTCAGTGCGGACGTCAACAGGGGCAACACCCTATTCCTTTGTGTATGGCATGGAGGAAGTCTTGCCCATTGAGGTCCAGATACCCTCTCTTCGGATTATGAAGGATTCAGGTTTAAGCAAGGACGATTAGATCCAGACCCGGCTTGATCAGCTGAACTTAATCGATGAAAAGAGACTTACTGCTATTTGTCATGGTCAGACGTATCAAAAGCGGATGATCAAGGCATTTAACAAGAAATTCAAACGACGAGAGTATCGAGTCGGGGATCTGGTGATCAAACGCATCATACTTCCACAAGGTGATCCCAGGGGCAAATGGACCCCTACGTATGAAGGGCCATTTGTGGTTAAGAACATTTTCTCAGGAGGAGCTATGATTCTAACCACCATGGATGGTGACGACCTTCCTCACCCCGTCAATGCAGACATAGTGAAAAAATACTACACATAATCAAAGACCCGCTAGGTCGACTGGCCTAGGCAAAAATAAGGGCTTCCCGGCGAACCAAAAGGGTTCGGGCTAAAATAAGGGATGAAAATGAAAAAACTTTACACCCGGCAAGTCGAAAACCTGAAAAGGCAGCTTGGGAAAAAAAGGGTATCCCGGTGGACTGAAAACCAGAAAGGGCGGTCCAGGAAAAAATTAGGGATCAAAGCGTAACACTATGTCTCATTGGATCATCTTGCAACCAGACTTCGGTTTCGACTATCAAGCTCAGACGGCACCAATCAATCTGATCTACCTTCAACCAAGTAGAAAAGGGATGAGACGCTCGAAGATATAAAGGCAATAGCAGAGTTGGAACCCAGTGGGATTGTTAACATAACTCTTTTTCTTTATTTTTCACAAATTGTATAAATTCTATCTTTCGGCGACGTTCTCTTACTAGGACGTCAGCCTCTTGTATAAAAACGCCTATTACAGGCCAACTTCAAAAATCAATACAATTCATTTTCACAATAAATTTCAAAGTGGTTTTTCTTTTCCTGTTTTGTTTTGCAAGAACGTCCAATGATTCATTTTTGATATATGCATTTGAAAATAATAGTTGCTCATAAATATTTACATGCGAAACAAAAGACGGTTACTCGTAATTCCAGAAATAGGGGCAAACAAGAAATGTCCAAACCTTACAGTTGCTCTATTCACCAGGTACAGGGATAGACCCAGCTGAAGAATATGACTAAAAATTCATACACTCCCCGCAGAGTAAAAGGTATCTAAAAACATTGGTGTTAATTTTCCCCAAGCAGAGTTCATCTATCACCAGCACTAGAAGGTTATCCCCAGTGGAGTTTATTTCTTCCACCAACAAAGACTTTATCCCTGACAGAGTTTATCATCACCAGCAACGGTAACTCATCCACAACGGAGGTTATTTCTTCAAATCAGCGGATCTTCTGACAGAGTATCTCTTCCCCACAAAGTCATTCTTTCACCAGTTTATTCTCTAGCAGAATTATTCTCCTGCCAATTTATTCTCAAATCATCTTCGATCGTTATCTCCAGCGAGCGAAACTCTTTATATTCTCCAGCAGCAGTCCAGGATTTATATTCCCAGCTAGAGAACATCCTAAAAAAACATTGCATCATGGCATGCGCATACGCATCATACATCATAATCTCATTTATTTTGAGAACATCTATGCCTGATACATGTCATGCATCATGACATTACATACGACTAACTGTTTACATTTCAGGAAAAGATATAATCAAATTCTCACAAAGTCAAGCTATGAAGCCCGCATATGACCGGATAATATCTTGATTCCTCCATCATATTGTGAAGCCCAGAGAACGACCAGATAACAGTATCAAAATACCACGAAGCCTGGATTACGACCAGATAGTGGCATCTTTTAAACAAACTATGAAGCCCGGATTCGACCGGATAATAGTTTAATCCCTAACAAGTTATTGTGAAGTCTGGATTACGACCAGATAGCAATACAAAGACACCATGAAGCCTGGATTCGACCAGATAGTGGTATATCATGAACACAAGCCATGAAGCTCGGAAATCGACTGGATAGCAGCTTAACAAGTTATTGTGAAGTCTGGTTTATGACCAGATAACAATACAAAGACACCATGAAGCCTGGACTCGACCGGATAATGGTATAAGACGTTGTGAAGCCTGGATTACGACCAGATAGCAGCCAAGAATACTATGAAGCCTGGATTCGACCAGATAGTGGTATATCTTTAATACAAGTTATGAATCCTGGATTCGACCAGATAATATCTTGATTTCCCCGAACACTATGAAACCTAAATTCAACCGGATAATGGTATAAGACATCGTGAAGCTTGGATTTTGACCAGATAGCGGTTTAAAACATCGTGAAGCCTGGATTACAACCAGATAGCGGTAAAAAACATTGAAGCCTGGGATTACGACCAGATAACAGTAAGGGACACTGCAAAGCTTGGATTTAGACCAAATAGTAGTTTACCCGGCCAATTACTAAGAAGCCCAGAGTCGACCGGATATTAGTAGGCCTTAAAATCAAATGGAAGCTCGGATGCGACTGGATAACCACTTTATTTCTTCTGAAGCCTGGAATACGACCATATAAGAAGTAAGGTATTGTGAAACCTGGAATCGACCAGATAATAGTACAGGACACCATGAAGCCTGGATTCGACCAGATAATGGTATAAGACATCGTGAATCCTGGATTACGACCAGATAGCGGCAAAGGACTCAAGCCTGGAATCGACCAGATAACAGTACAAGACACTGCGAAGCTTGGATTTCGACTAAATAGAAGTTTACCTGGACAATTACTAAGAAGCCTAGAGTTGACCGAATATTAGTGTGCCCTAAATTCAAGTTAAAGCCTGGATGCGACCGGATAACAGCTTAATACCTTCTGAAGCCTGGAGTACGACCATATAAGAATTGAGAAATTGCAAAGCCTGGATTACGACCGGATAGCAAGTTTAATCTCATCTCCCCAGTAAGCCACTGTAAAGTCTGGAGCACGACCAGATAGCAGACGATCTTATCACTATGAAACCTGGATCACGACCAGATAGTAGTTCATTTTCACCTCTTCGACCAAGAGACGATTCCCTAGTAGAATAACGAACGAACGAAGATCCTAAAATTCAACTGTTATCAAGACAAAGAACCGCATTCCCTAGCAAATTCCTCCTCAACAACAGGTATACAAGCTCTCACAAAGGAATATCTTAGGTGATCGACACTCTTTCGGATGGAATCTTTAAGCCCATCCCCCGGCATCAATCTCCAAATGGAATCTATAAGCCCATTCCTGACATCACAAGATAAATACCACTTCATGTGAGTGCAAATTTCTGGGCACTCTAGTGTTCAATCATCTTCCACCTCCGGATCACGAAAGGCAAGCAAGCCAATCTACATCCTCAGGTTTAAGAAGATTGAACAGGGGCATCTGTTGTACCCCAAAAATTGCTCCTCCCATATTTCTCAATACATTTCAAGTGAGATCCTCAAATTGCTCAAGGAAGTCCAAGGGTTGACCAGACAAACTCTCTCCTAAGGCAGTCTACCTCAAATTAGGGTTTCATGTTACATCAAGATACTTGAGTCCAAGGGATACCAAATGCTCACCATTGTCCTAATATGTTCTCAAGATCATTCATGTCAAGTCTCAAGCCTTACAGAGGAAGTTTGCTCAGCCAATTGCTCAAAGGCCTGAAAATCGACTATGCTAAGGCAAAAGTCAACTGTGGCCCACATACAGTCAAACTTCAAGATTTTTGGTAAAAATTCTCATTTTGAAGTATTATTCATCATTTGATCAAGGGTTGATCATGATTCATCAAGGATTGCTCACAATTCATCAAAACCCAAAAGTTGCTAAATTAGGGTTTTGTAGGAAAAGTCAACTCAACTTTGACCAAGCATAACTTTCTCATACTTTATCAAGAATGACCTATCCAAAGCTCATTTTGAAAAGGATGCAATTCCCTACAATTAATCTTCATCTCCCAAGTTCAAAATATGTACTCACAAGAAGTTATGAATTTGGGCATTATAGGTCATTTTGAAAAGTCAACAAAAACACCTTTTTTGTCAAAGCTTCATACAAGAACATGGAAGACTCAATTGAGATGATACCAAAATTATTTCTTAGAGAACATCTTGAGCTTTCCAAAAAGTCAAAGAAAACCTTCATAGAGTCAAAATCGAAGAAGTTATGCATTGGTGAAGTTGACCTTTTTTGCAAAATTGCCAAAAAGTCAAAAATGCCTCAAATTGCAATTTTTGTCAAATGGGCCCAACTTTTTGTACTTGTTTTGAGTTTGCGACATGGTCCACGACCCATGCTCTTTCCCATTTTCCTTTATTTTATTTTTTCCATTTATTTTTTTTTATTTCAAATAAATCAAATTAAATCAAAATAAATCATGGAAATATCAAAATCATTAAAAACATGAGATTTTGTGCATATTTCAGGTCCCTTATACAGCTAGCAACAAAATCAAATTGTGCAAGGCATGTTTATGCATAAGAAGATTGGTTTTTGGCTTATTTTGGAAAGATCTTCATGGGAATCAAATCATGATAAAAGACCATAATTGAAAAAGATTGGATGCACATTTGTAAACCTAATTCAATCCTTGATATATATTGGACAAAGGCAGACCAAAAGAACAAGGTTTTGGGGCGTGTAAGAGGAAGAACAAACTTCAAAAAAATCATGAAAAAATGGTGACCTGTTTTCCTATTTCCAGGTACTTTCAAGCCTTGCCAAGCATCCCTTTCGTTTCCTAGGCATTCAAGGAGTCCATAGCAATCAAAAGCAAGCCTTCTCGTGTGCTAAAACTCGCTGTAAGTGATTCACGGACCTAAGATATTCATGAAATTGAATATCATTGTTTAAGCATTTGTAGCATGAATAATGTATATATTCTGAATCCTGGAAGCATTTGCAAGTTATTCATAACAGTTAATTGTGTTTTTTCTAACCCTATAGAGATATGCCGTTGTTAGGGTTTTTTGTCTCGTTTTGGGATCTTCTTGTACAGGTAAAATTGGCCCAAAAGAAGGGCACCGTGATGCTCACTAGGCCAAGGAGAATTGGTCTATGGCTTTAGGTTTCATTTATCATGCGTATAGATGATTTTGGAAAGTTGCAGAGGTTGTACCTACTTTTCTTGTCCATAGGTAAAAGTCATCAGACTTTTAGCAACAGAGAAAGGTTAGGGATGATGGCGTGGCGATCCCTGATTCCTCCGTTTGAAATTCGCGTGCTATAATTCTTATTTAATGTTTTTTTAATATAATGATTGATTGTTGTTTAGTCTTCAATATATTTTTTCTATGCATGATTCCGTGTGCAGGTTCCCAGAGCCTCCACCATACGCCTTCAACGCTTAGCCAGCCAGATGTCCACTCGCTGGATCCAAAGGACATCATCTGAGGGTCTACCAAAGTCCCTAGTCAAAGTGCAGCACTAGATCCAGGAGGGTCAACGTGGACCCTTGCTTTTGGGCCCCAAAGATGCTATTGGCACCTCCCTCAATTGCTGATTACCAGGCCCATTACTCTTTTTCCTTATTTTTTTTATATTTTCTTTTATTTAATTTATTTAAATTATTTTACTAACACAAAAATTAATTCTTTTTATCAAAAAAATCATAAAATAAATTCTCATCAAATTTGATTTAGGTTTTATTTTTTTACCAAATTTAATTTAAATTAGCTTATTTAATTTTTTTAGGGTAATTATAATCTTTTGTAAATAAATTAAAACAAATTAGAAAATTAGGGTTTTATTGATTTAATTTTATTTTCTTTTCTTAAAAATCACAAAACTACAAAAATAGGTCAAAATAAATAATTTTTCTTAATTTAAATTAATTAGTAATTAGGTTTGTATTTATTTAATTTGAAACCTTATTTTCTTAAAAATAATCAAAAACAACAAAAAATGATTTTTCTTTTAATTAGGTTAGACGGGGTCAAAACCCTAATTTTCTCTCGTTCTCGTTTCATCGCGCGCTTATTTATTTTTACAATATTGATGTAATTGCTCATGGAAAGTAATAGTTTAGTTAGGACTTTTTCGTTTATTTATCGTTTTGACGGGTTTTTGGCTATGCAACTAATCCCACCCGAAGCCTTGTAATAGCGTAGCTTTATTTTCCGCATTTTAACTTTCGCAAATATTAACTGTAAGATGTATGATAATAGGGTTGCATGACAAGAATGTGTGTTAATTTTAAAATGGTTAGCAAACCCTAAATGTGCAAAGATAATAACTTGAAATTGAATCACTCGCACATGCGCACTCCTAGGGTATACTCTCACTTCGGTTGCCTTCGGTAAACGATCATTAAGTATAGGGTATTTTAGTGGTTGCCCTCTTGTCTAAAAAAAGATCAAAAGTCTCGTTCGGAAATGTTGTCTTGGAAACGTTGCCTCGGATATGATGCCTCAAATATGATCTTAAGACACTAGGGTTATTACTAAGACGTCCTAACATTGCTTTAGTGATCGTACGTCCCTTTCGAATTGACCCTTATAACTCCAATGATGGTGCTACTTACTCATTAATAGTGGGATATCGTTGTCTAAAGGAAACAAGAACAAAAACATTCTCTTTTCGAGTAGGTAGATGCTAGTAGGTACTTGCTCAAAACAAACTTTTCCACACTTACACTCTCTTTCAAACAAAGTTTTCAAAACGACTTCGTAACACTCTTGAGGACTGATACAAGGGTTAAAACGAAGTAAAACAAAGACTTTTCAAACACTCAAAAACGGAAGTAATCTTTTAAAATGATGAGCAAGTACCATAGAGCCCGTAGAAAACTATGGATAGAAAGGGTGCTAATACCTTCCCTTTCTATAATCTACCCCCCGTACTCAAAATATCTCGAAAAATGAATTTTTTTGTGCTTTTTTTCCTTTCCAGTTGGATAAAATGAAACTCAGTGGTGACTCTTGCTTACCGCGTCATTTTGCGAACACAAACGCAAAATGCAAACCAGTATTAACAGTCCGATTCTGCCACCGTATCACAGAGCGAATAACCCAAAAAAAGGGGGAAAGATTCAAGGTAAGGGGGTATTAGCACCCTAAACATCTACGGTATTCCACAGGAACCTCTTTGTAAAATCTATATATTTTGGCTATAAAAAAATGTGTTGTATATAAAATGGATGGTGGAGGTGAGAAAAGAAATATATATTTTTTTATGATTTTTGCTCCCGCCGCGGTTGCGAACCTTTAGTGCATACGTACCACCTTTCATGAAAATGGGGATCAGGGTACACATAGTTTCTCTTTTAAAAATTTGAAACACAAGTGTGTTGGGTAATTTTATGAGATAAGACATCATCATCATTGTCCGTGTGGAAAACATACTTACTACCCACAATCATGAGAAAGGATAATTTGCATCATCTCAAAGTGAAGTATATGGCTTGGATTTTAAAATCAATAATGCCTCACTCAACACCCAAGTGGAAAATATCTCACTTCACTACATATTGTAGAAGTATAGTTGTTGCATCAGTACAAGGATTGACAAGAGTCCAATCTTTTTTGAGAAAAGTTTTAAAGGTAAAAAAGCCAAAGTGGCAAAATGGTTTGAAATAAGATTGATTGACTTTTAGTCTTCTCACAAAAAGTGTCAAAGTATTATTAAATTGATTGAAGTTTATTTATGAAAGTGATTTAAGTTTCAAAACAAGAAGAGTTTTCAAAAGGAGGGAGAAGATTTTTGAAATTAAAGAAGATGGGAGGAGATGAAGAGACTATCCTAAAGCATAAGGTAAAAGCTAAGGATAATAACCATCTAACCAACAAGAAGCCAAAAACTTGACATTATGAGCCAAGATAGAATCCCAATTCTTTGGATTTAAACCAAGCAAGCAAAGATACTAGACCTCTTCAAGTGCATTAAGTCTTCACAAAAATTAGGCAGAGTAACTGCTGTACACGGGTAAATTCCAGATTACAAACAAAGGATGTAATCACAAAAACCTGCACACAAAAACAAACAAGCAACCCAATGTCTTGAGGTAAACCTCAAGAGCTCCAGACAAAATACTTAGATAAGATCACAAGGTCTCTAAAATAGGCCAAGGTTTCTAATCCTAAGTCCAAGAAAAAGTCCCATGCTCCATCATGCCAAGGATAGTAACCAAATAGTCCAAGTACCATTAAGAGTTTTTTAGGGTTTAAGTTGATTATTAAGTATCTTAGGAAAAGAAAAAGAAAAGCTCAAGTGAGCAAAGTAAAAATGACAAGAATATAAATGCTCAAATGAGCAAAGATGAAAAATGGCATGAAATAAAAAATGCTAAAAAATAAATAGTGCAAAAAGCATAAAAAATAAAAGCATAAAATAAAACAAGCCAATAATTAGTGGTTAGTTGGATGACCATCTTGAAACTTACATTTGGAACTCATTAGAGGATTGGTAGAACCAAAGCCTCCACACAACAAGTTGCATTTGCTTTTTGTCAAGTATATCATCTATTTGGAATTCTCATAAGTACCATTTAATGATCAACAATGTTTAAGTGATCCGCGTTGACCAAAGGTGTTGTAGATCGATTAGAGGATTGGTAGAACCAAAGCCTCCACACAATGAATCTCAAGGTTATTGGATCAAAGAGATCAAATTAACATACTTGGGCTTGCAATCATAAGTTTGGGCCACGAATGATCATTTATTCAGGTCGGGACAAAATTTAGCGCTATGTTAAGAAATAGTAAGTGGACTTATATAGAAGTCGCACCTATTTTGAGGCCGGTAAATAGCAATCTATGCACCATTTGTTTTGAGACATGATATAGAGATCATGCTCCAACAACATTTAGTGCAATGAGAAGGGGATGAGATGAAGAGGAATTAGGTTAAAAAGAGAAACCACATTTGAATTAATATTTAATCAAACTATTATTAAAATCATTCATCCATTTTTTGTGGAGTTAAACTCAACACCATGGATCTAATGATGTTAATAAAGCCGTGACCAAAAAATCAACCCAAGACAGCCAGAAAATATTCTCAAAAATAATAATATAATTAATATATACATTAAAAGGTTTAAAAATGTTTTAAAAAATGGAAAATAATGAAGAAAATGCAAATTATATTCAAATTAATCAAGAAATGAAAAATAAGACCATAGAAAAATCAGAAAAGAGGTCAAGTGGTATTATAAAATTTTAGGAATTTTTAAAAGTCAGAAATTAAAATAAATGGTTAAAATAAACATAAATAGTCAAAAAATAGTAAAGTCGGAAATAAAAATAAAATAAGGTCACCAATATTTGTCACAATATCATTGGATCATTTCATAATTTTTTCAGAATTTAAAAATATGTAAAAATATTTTTAAACATTTTAAACAAATCAAATAAGTGTAAATTTCATAAAAAATACCAAAACACAAAATTAAATTGTGAAAAAATAAAAATCAGAAAGAGAATAATCAAAAAAAATTTTCATAATTGTTTCAGATTTTTTGGGCTAGAAATGAATTTTCTATGATTTTTTGAAATTTAAAACAATTAAAATATAATAATCAGAAAAAGAAAATAAAAGAAAAAGATGTGGACCATTGGATGAGAGTCAAAACGCGTTAGTAATCAAATCCAAGGGATCTGGCGCACTGTGCATATCATGGTCTTTAATGAATAATGTACATAATCATTAATAAAATCAGAATTTGAAAATAACAAATGTCACGCTTTCATTGGTTAGAATATGACACGTAGGTCATCTTCAACCACCATCCCTCACGTATTGCAGGTCTCTCAAACTGTAAAATGAGAAGCTCAGACCTATGTCATTCGTTTCGTCTCTTCAAGACGAAGACAACCACATCCTCGCACCAAATTTATATAAACTGTAGCTCAAGCAATTTGGAAAGAAAGTTTTGAAAAGGGATTTGAAAATTCATGGTCAAAACGTGCTTCCAGATGAAAGTAACTGTTGCGACTAGAACCAGTGCAATGAGAGCAACACAATGATACCAATGTTTTAAAGAATTGATGAAGGAATCTACCTATTGAAGTTGAGTTGCAGAGCTCTGAAACTGGACTTCTATGGAGCAATATAGGGCATGATTATTGAATGTAATTATATGGTTAGCTTCAGGGAATATCAAGGAAGGTGAATTGATGGAAAAAATGCATTGAAAAAGGCTTGAGAATAGGATTCGAAGTAGCTGAATTCTGAGTTGTGAAGCAAGTTTGGCAGGGTGATTCTGGCTATCTAAGCTTAGGAAATCGAATGGGGGATGACCCTCTATTTATAGGGAATCAAATGGAATGTTCAAGCGTGTGAAATGATGAAGTTTGGAGGGAAATCGTGTGAACCTGATGCACGAGCAAAGTGTGATCTGATTTGCATCAAAACTCATCCAATCTTTGTGTTTCAAGCCTCTAATCTACTTTGGCAACTTGGTTAAACATGTTTAGAACACAAACGCATGCTAATTTGATGTTTAAAGGCCAAAACATGAATTTCAAATTCTGACTTATGGAGAAACTTCAGTTCCAAGTTACCAAGTTCAATCCAATGGCATTTCCACCTCAAGGGGTCTTAGGGCAAAATTATTGATGCTTTGGAAAGATGAGGTAACAAGCTTTGCAATGGAAAAGAATGGAATCAAATGGATGCTTGAGCTGAAAGTTACATGGAGTCAAAGTAGAAGAAAAAGAGTTGACTTTCCATACTTAGAAATATTCCAAATTCTTCTTTAAAAATGACCTATAATCCTTTGCATCCAAACATGGCCTTCCACTTAGAAGTTTCTCTTGACCAAAAAGATGTAATGAAGAAAATATCTTGAATGACATTTTGCAATTTGAACCACTCAAAATCTCCAAAAATTGAGCAAGTTATGACTTGTTTAAGTTGGCCAAAAATCATGAAATGACCTATAATCTTTTGCATTCTTAAGGCAACTTCCAACCATTTTTTTACTTTGCACATAAACGAAGGCATGAAGTACACATGTTTAAGATCATCATGAAAAAAGAATGGGCTCAAGGTGATAAAATTTGACCAAGTTATGACCATTTGAAGTCACATATGGAAAATTGGGGATTCATCTGGGTGACTTGTAATCTTTCCTCTTCACCAAGTTCCTTCCACATGAAAAATACTTGGGACTTTTGAAGTTATTTGTTGTTAATTCATTGAGGAGAAGGATGTTTTTAGAATCACTCAAAAATACCAAAAGATGAGAAAGATATGCTCCTTTGAAGTCCAAAACCCTAGCCTCTAGATCAAGAGAATGCTTTGAGGAACTTTGCCAAGTTTGAACAAACTTTTTGTTCCAATATTCTTCCTTTGTGAATATAAATTGTTGAGGATGACGATGAGGACTCTTGGTCACCAAAACCACTTCCATACCGACTTCAAAACAACTTCAATGGTGAGGTTTGAATTTCTCAAGCTATTGACTAGGGCATGGAAATAAACTCATGAACCCATGAAGCAACTTGATAAACCTTATTGCCTTTACCTACATTATTAACAAGTAAGACAAACCAATATTGCATTTTGTTAATTAGAGAGAAAATCAAAGCAAAATATCCATTATCATAAAATAAAACAAGTTAAGGTGCTTGGTAATTCCTCAGAAGAGCAGGGCTAAAGATAGGGAGAAGAACCAAAAGCCCTAATGTGATTTTGTTGTGATTGAAACAATATGGTATGATGAAGGGATCTTAGGGGCAAAAATTGGGGTACAACAGCTGCCCTTATTTAAGTTTCTTCTATCCAGTGATACGAAGGTTAAAAATCTTCGCATCAACGTGAACGAAGACACTTAAATATAAAACAAACCATGTGTTTGGCCCTAAGATGCCATGCAAATGCTTATGCATATGAATGCATATGAAAAGAACCAAAGAGATGCAAAGTAACATTGGGGACGCAACAAAAATGTAGAAACAAAGGAGCAACCCCACCAGGAAAATAAATCACTGGTGAACCACAGGAACAGAATGATAGAGGAAGATAACAAACATCGACGTTTACTGTCTATGTACTTCCAACGTTCACTGAATATATCATACCATCGTTGTTCACCGATGATGAACTATCAACATTCACTAAAGATAGCAAAAAGATAACAAACACCAACGTTCACTGCCGATGTACTACCAACGTTCACTGAAGGTAGAAAGAGAAAATATATCATATCACCGCTGTTCACTGACGATGAACTATCAAAATTCACTGAAGATAGAAAAAAGATAAAAAACACTGACGTTCACTGCCGATGTATTACCAACATTCACTGAAGGTAGAAAGAGAAAATATATCATATCACCACCGTTCACTGACGATGAACTATCAACATTCACTGAAGATAGCAAAAAGATAACAAACACCGATGTTCACTACCAATGTACTACCAACGTTCACTGAAGGTAGAAAGAGAAAATATATCATATCACCGCCGTTCACCGACGATGAACTATCAACGTTCACTGAAGATAGAAAAAAGATGGCAAACACCAACGTTCACTGCCATTGTACTACCAACATTCACTGAAGGTAGAAAGAGAAAATATATCATATCACCACCGTTCACTGACGATGAACTATCAACGTTCACTGAAGATAGCAAAAAGATAACAAACACCGACGTTCACTGCCGATGTACTACCAACGTTCACTGAAGGTAGAAAGAGAAAATATATCAAGTTTCTCCAAGATTCTGGTGTTTTACCAAGAACGGGTCTCAACTTCTTCTTTAACCAAGGAAATCTGCCTGGAAAGATTAATACATAATTTGTCTCAAATAAAGAGACTTCCGCTCATTGCCAAGGGGAATTGCAAAGAGAAATGACTTTCTGGGGATAGAAATATGACTTCCCGAGGAAATTCCATGATATTCCTGCTGAGGAGATAAAGTCTTCCTGTGCAAAATAAATGCACAAACCAAAACTCCAAATTCTCAGAAATCCAAAATAAATGATATTGTCATGCAAGCACAAATCCAATTCAGAAATGAACTAGAGCAAAACAGCCAATGCAGATAAATCCTTTGAGAAATAAACTCAAGAGGGAAAACCAAATTCAACTAAGCAAAGAGCATTGCCTGAAAGGTCAGAACACAATGTCAATGAATGATGATTTTTAGCAATGCATGATGTATGTATAAATGTATGAGTGTTATCGTGCATATGCTGGTAAAAAAGGATACATAATCAGTGAAAACAAACAAAACCGCTTCAGGTACTAACAACATTGGGATAAGCTTCTACCATAAAGATCAAACCAAGAAAGGTAAAAGCAATTGCAGAAACCACCTATTGCCTTAACTTCACTGAGAAGAAACATAATCTGGATGTAGCCAAATCAAGAAGATACCGGGATAGGACATCCTTCTTCCGGTTTCATCGGAGAAAACAGTTTTCCAAAAGCAACATGCCTACTGGAGATTGCAAGACCAACCTCAAATAAAGCAAACTGACACCGAAACAACCAAGCCTCACTGGAGAAAAAACTGCGGACTGAAAATTTCATCACGAATACTCATTCCAATAAGAGATGCCCTGGGATAATCTTCTCGGGGAAATCAAGAAGTCAACATTAATTCCATTGCTGCAAAAAGAGCGACATCTCAGCACACCAAGAGAATAAAACCTTTCATTATATGAGGGAAGACTTCGCTGGGGAATCTGGGACGGAGGCTTCTGATCATGCAAACCCAAAAAAATGAACCAAGACTTAACTGGGGGAAAATGGGGTCACAAACCCAATAATGTACCTTGTACCCACTGATATCGTCTTTAACTATCTGAGAAACACACAAAGATTGCACACACCAGCAATATGACCTGAGAAAACCCTCATGAAGGAAGTTAGTCTTCTTAAAACAAATGGAGTTTGTTCATTCCTAGGATCACCATTTTTGTTGTCATTGTTTCATCACAAATCCCAAAGTAAACTAAATGGTAAAGATCTCTTCTCTTTTTTTTGAAAAGTTAATTTTGCTACTTGGGAGGTTTTATCAGTATGATGGATCCCGTATCCATACTTAGGAGGATTTAGCTACTGCATTCTACCATCAGTATCAGTACAACGCCGACTTGGCGCCAACGAGGGTTCAATTACAAGATATGACCATGGGAAAGAATGAAAGATTTAAGGAATATGCATAAAAGTGGAGAGACCTTGCTAGTAGGGTCCAACCACCCTTGACTGATAGGGAACATATTAACATGTTCATGGGCACTTTATCTGGTCCCTTCTTTAATCTGTTGGTTGGCTGCTCTTCTTCTGGTTTCACCTAATTGATCTTAACCAGTGAAAGAGTTGAAAGTGGCATAAAAAGTGGGAAGATCTCTGTGGAGTCTACCTCCACTTCTAATCCTATCAAGAAACCTTTTACTGCAAAAAAGAAAGCCAATGTTGTGTACGGGGCAAGGGCCCGTACCAAGAAGAATAATCATCCGTCTGTAAATGACATCCGAATTCCAATTCAAATCCTACTCCAAGACCATCTGCAAATCATCAATGTTTTGAAACTCCAAGAAGATAGTTTACGAGGTTATGCATGTCATTGTCTCAAGCCTTACAACATTTTCTCAAGGCTAATTTAGTGACATTGCGCGATCCTTCCGCTAATCCTGATACCTCGTCACCGAAATATAATCCAAACACTAAGTGTTCTTACTACTCGAGCAGCCTCGGGCACGAAACTGACCAGTGCTGGGCCTTGAAGAACAAAATCCAGGATTTAATTGACAACAAGACTATTGAGTTTGATCCTCCTCCAACACCGAATGTAATTATCAATCTGATGCCGAAGCATGACAAGAATGTTAATGTTGTTGAAGATACAATTTTTGTTGCCTTTGTTGAAAAATTGACTACTTCGCTGAATATAATCAAGAACAATCTGTTGAAAGCTGGGGTCTTCCCTGGCTGTGTAAAAGACTGTGTGTGTTGTACAAGACAATTCAATGGATGTGAAGGGCTGAAGAAAGGCATACAGTGCCTGATGTATAGCCACGAAATTCTATTTGAGAAGACTCCACTTACCAAGAGTTTGATTAAAAAATGTGAAGATCTCTCTATTATTACCATCTCAAACAAGCCTCTTAGGATCACCTCCAAAGGTCCTATTAGGATTTAAAATGAACCCACTATTTCTCCCTTAATAATTACCAATCCCGGGCCGATTCCCTACTCTTCAAACAGAGCAGTGCCATGGAATTATGGTGATGAGGTGTTCTATCATGGGATTAAACAAGATTCCTGGATCGAAGAAGAAAAAGATGACAATGTTGGCAACATAGCTGGCTCAAGCAAAGTAACTAGAACTGGGAGAATATTTTCACCCAATATCTCACCACCAGTTGTTACAAAGACGCCCATCTGCATTACTGCTGCCAAGCCAAGTACCGATACAAGAGGGAAGGAGAAGGAGAAGGTTGTTGAGCCTGATGTGATTGAAGTACCCTCCAAGGATGTTGCTGATGGAGAGCCCTCTGCTTGTGAGATGGACGAGATCTTGAAGATCATAAAAAGAAGTGACTTCAAGATTGTAGAACAGTTAGGGCAAACCCCTTCTAAGATTTTAATGTTGTCATTGCTGCTTTTTTCCGATGCCCACGCTCAGACATTAATCAAATTCCTGAAAAAAGCTCATGTCCCCCATGAGACAACAACATACTAATTTGAGAATTGTGTGGCTAGCCTGACATCTGATAATGGCTTGGGATGTTTAGATGCTGACTTAACACCTCTCGAGAAGAATCACAATAAAGCTTTACATGTTTCTGTCGAGTACAAAGGGACTACCTTAGCACATGTGCTAGTCGACATTGGTTCTTCCCTGAATATATTACCCAAGGGGGCGTTAGACTGTCTAGACTGTGAAGGTTTAGTCTTGAAGCCAAGTGATATCATTGTAAGAGCATTTGACGGATCAAAGAGGACTGTTCATGGGGAAGTAGATCTTCCAATCAAAGTGGGCTCTCAAATCTTCAACTCAACCTTCTATATTATGGATATTCATCCTGCCTATTCTTGTCTGTTGGGTCTCCCATGGATCCATAAAGCTGGGGCAGTAACCTCAACTCTCCATCAGAAACTCAAATATCCAGTCAAGGGAAGAATAGTCATCGTCTGTGGAGAAGAGGAGTTTATGGTAAGTCACCATAACTCATTCAAATACGTAGAGATGGATGAGGAATTCATTGAAACCCCATGTCAAGCCTTTGAAGTCACGCCACCGATGATTTCTCCTACCAAATATTCTTCTGATGAGCCTAAAGCTGTTAAGGCCACGCTGAAGATGGTTTCATTCAAGGATGCTCGTGCGGCAATTGAAGAAGGAAACTGTGATACTTGGGGGAACCTCCTCGATATCCCATTTAAAGCAGACAAGTTTGGTTTGGGCTTCACTGGCAAATCCCAGAAGGAAGTAAGGTGTGATCGTGCTGGAAAGCCACCTCTCCGCATTGGAAACCATGAAGTCAACACCATGGATGATTTTGACAAAGAAGTTGCATTTGAAGATTGGGTGTATCCAACTACAATGGTGCTGAAGAATTTGCATGCAAAGGACTTTGTGCCCATGTCCTTCATTGAGGAGTAATTTACTTGTTATTTCTTTCAATTAAAGAACATATTGTCTCTAATTTCAAACAAAGAATTTTAAGCCATGTGCCTGGCCCAGGGCACTTTGGTCCATTTGTCAAGGGTTTTATCTATGTTCATCTAATCATATGATCATTCAGTACATTGGACTTTTTTTGCATTCAAATATTTGTGTTCATTGTCTTTCCTTTCTTTCAAATACATTTTCAAAAAATAGCCATGTATCTTACATGCACACACACACACACACACACTCTTGCATGTCCTCATCCATTCTGGATCCTATTGCCAATGACTCTATTATTGCCGACTATGACTTTGAATGTCCAATCAACCAAGTCGAAGATGAAGGCAAGGAAGATTGCGAGTTCCTGGGAGAATTAGCCAGACTTCTATTACAAGAGGAAAAATCCATTCAACCGCATGAAGAGTCAGTTGAAGTCATCAATCTGGGTATGGAATCAGATAAGAAGTGTTGTACCCCAAAATTTTCCCTCCCATATTCCTCAAGACATGTCAAGAATCATCTCCAAGTTGTTCAAGATGGCTCAAGAGTAGGACAGTAAAATCACCTCCTAAGGCAGTCAATTCAAAATTAGGGTTTTGTGTTGCATCAAGGTCCTCACATCCAAGTGGCCTCAAGTGCTCCCTAATGTCCTAATATGTTCTCAAGTTCATCCATGTCAAATTTCAAGCCTTGCAGAGGAAGTTTGGTCAGCCAATTGCTCAAGAGGTCCAAAAATCGATTGTGCTAGGGCAAAAGTCAACTGTGACCCAAATACAGTCAAACCTCAAGATTTTTGTCAACATTCTCATTTTGAAGGATAATTCATCATTTGATCAAGGGTTGATCATGATCCATCAAGGATTTCTCAAGATTCATCAAGATTCAAAAGTTGCTAAATTAGGGTTTTGTAGGAAAAGTCAACTCAACTTTGACCAAGCATAACTTTCTCATACTTTATAAGAAATGACCCATCCAAATCTCATTTTGAATAGGATGCAATTTCCTACAATCCATCTTCACACCCCAAGATCAATAAATGCACTCACAAGAAGTTACAAATTTGGACATTATAGGTCATTTTTGAAAGTCAACAAAAACACCTTTTTTGCCAAAGCTTATAACTTGAGCATGGATATCAAAATACGATGAGACCAAAAGGGTTGGTTATAGGACATCTCAAGGTTTCTAAAAAGTCCAAGAACACTTCCAAAAGTTCAAAATTGAAGAAGTTATGCATTGTTGAAGTTGGGAAATTTTCCAAAATTGCCAAAAGTCAACTATCCTCAAAACTCCAATTTTTGACAAAAGGGCCCACTTTTTTCCATTTGATTTGGTCTTATCACACCACACACGTGTACCATCTTTAATTTCATGACCAATCATTTATTTTTCTATTTTATTTAATTTTTATTGATTTAATTCATTTTAAATCAATATTAATTCAAATAAAATCCAAAAATTAATGGAATGAGATTCTTGTGATCATTACAGCTTGCATATATCATGATGCACTCAATCAAACTCGTGCCAAGTCAAAACATGCACAAAATCTCAGATTTGATACAAATATGGAAACTTGATAATGGTGATCAAATCAAATCTCCAATCTTCAATTCCTTTGGATTCAAGCCTAAATTTTAACCTAAACTCATTCCCTTATACACACACAAGTGAGGCATACAAAGAACACGACCTAAGCATTGTAGAAACGGCCAGACAAAGTTTGAGAAAAAGCTTGAAAACTTGGAATCTGAAATCCACCTTAGAGCACGATTCAAAGCCAAATCTCCACATAGCTCTCTTGCTGGAAATCTCCTGAAGCTATAGCAACCAAAACCAGGCCCTGAGACGCCACCAATCGCGCTGTAAGTCACCACAAATATGATCCTGTACATGGAATCTTGAATCGTTGTTCTTGCAGCTTTTTGCCAATTTTCTTGCACATTCATACTTGCCATTCAATTTCCAACATTCCTGCATTATTCAATTTTGTTTTCAAGACTTATAACCCTGTATCCAAAGCTAGGGTTCGTATTCTTGTTTTTTGGGCATTCTTGATACAGGCATAATCAGGACCAATAATGGCCATGGATGGATTCAGGAGAACGAGGCGAGCAAGATGATGGTTTTAGTTTGCATTTTTGTGACCTAGAATCCATTATAGGATGATGCCACAAATTCTGTTGCGGAATAAAATCTGCAGGAAAAATTGCAGTCTTCGTTGAAGAAGACGAAGACGTGTCCCTGCTTCATTGGCCAGTTCAAAAGTTTACCGCGTTTTTTTATTTTCCAGCATAATAATTGAGTTGTCCATATAATATTTGTTGTGTATTCTAATAACAATTAAGCAATGCAGTTGGGTTGGTAAGCACGCTATTGGAAAACCCCTTGGGACCTGGGTTCGAATCCCAGGTCCCCCAAAACGTTTATTTTATTTTTCTTCAGGTATTCCCACGCAATGCTCAGAAGGTGGTCTACCGTGTGCATCCAATTTTAAAGCGCCAGATGGCCAGCAAATCAAATCCAATGGCCAAAGCTGAGTATCCACCATACTCTCCAGTCAATGCACACACATGGAATTGGAGAAGTCAATCAGGCCAATGCGTTTGGGCCTGGAATTTTGCTGAACCAACCTCCTTTCTAGGCCCAAATCCCCCTTTCGTTATTTCTTTTCTTTTAACACTTTATTTATTTACTTGATTTATTTTTTATTCTTAATTAATTACTAACCAAAATAATTGATATTTTCCTAATAAAATCAGAAAACAAAAAATGTTATTTTTATTTATTAAAACTAATTTCACTTTATTTTTGTAAATAAATAATTTAATCAATTTAGTTTCTTTAATTAGGTATAATTTTAACCTTTTTGCAATAAATTAAAATCAATGTAGAATTAGCTTTTTAACAATTTTAATCATTTTTATTTTATTTCCTTAAATATTAAAAAAATCCAAAAATATATCTTTTTATTTTATTAATTAATTAAATTAGATTTAATTTCCATTTTAATTCAAAAATAACAAAAAAATCCCTTCTTTAATAAAAAGGGTCAAAACCCTAAAAATACACCGATTTAATTTTCTCGCATGCGTTTCATCTTTTATCCAATAATGTAATTGCTTCGAGTATGTAATAGTTTTAATTAGGACTTTTAATCGCTTTATTTTTACTTTCCGCAATTTAAATTAAAGGGTTTGTTTTTGGCGATGTAAATACCCGACGCCTTGTAATAGCTTAGATTTAATTTCCCGCAATTTAATTTCTGCATAATATTAAATGCTAGATGTTTGATAACTAGGCAATGCATGACAAGATCAATCTTTAACTTAAAATCAACAATAGCTCACCCATGACATGTACAGATAAAATTAACCGAAATAACACACTCGCACATGCCACTCTTAGGGTACACCTCACTTGGTTGCCTCGAACGTGGTCATTGAGTATAGGAAGTTTTAGAGGTCGCCCTCTTATCCAAAGATCATAGTTGCCTCGAAACAGTTGCCTCAAAAAAATGATCTAAGACATTAGGGTTACCGCTAAGGCATCCTAACATTGCTTTAGTGACCACACGTCCCTTAATCAAATTGACCCTTAAAACTCCAACGACGATGTTACCTACTCATCAGTAGTGGGATAGCATTGTGTAAAGGATATTTGCACAGACTAATTCCTTTTTCGAGTAGGTAGATGGTTCTTAAAGTACTTGCTCCTTTTAAAACAAAACAAAAATTTTCGCACTTACACTCCTTTCAAACAAAAGCTCTTTTCAAACCCACAAGCACAAAGAAAAGCAAACTTTTGAAAACACAATGAGCAAGTGCCTAAGAGCCCATGGATAACCATGGATAGAAAGGGTGCTAACACCTTCCCTTTCTATAATCTACCTCCCTAACCCGAGAAATATCTCAAAAAGGAATTTTTCTGTGCTTTTGTCATTTCCTTGTTGGATAAAATAAAAGACGGCAGCGACTCTTGCTTACCGCGACATTTTGTGAAAACAAACGCAAACGCGAACCATCATTCCAAAATAGTCAGTTCTCATTCCCACCGATCACAGAATTGGCGACTCTGCTGGGGACGATTAATAAGTGAGGTGTACCTTAGGATTAGATAATTATGTTTTCAATTGTATGCTTTGTATGCTTTAATTTTGTGGGCTTGTATCGGAGTTCTATAGATCCTAACCCGGATCTGGGGATACCCTTTAGGTAAGTAGCAATAAACTGTGAGGGATCTGTACGACGTAGACCGATACAGATGAAGCAGTAGCTACGTTGGTGTGGCACTTTAGTCTGTACCGATATCCCTTGTGTTGGAACGAGGAGAATATGGGTCTTCTAAGGGGTCATTAAGCACCAACTGACCTTAGAACCTTAAATTGATCAACTTGGCCATAGAATAGTAGCAATATGCTACACTCATTGAGACTAAACTCTCGCCATGATTCTAGCCGCAAGAAAAGGTTGCTAAACTGGAATTATGACCGATTGAGGGTAGTTAGTGATATTGAGATCCTCTAGAACCTGGTTACTATTTTTAGGACAGGTTTTAACCAACTGAACTGAAAGAGGGTAGTACCTAAGCTCCATGCCAGCCTGAAATCTAAGGGCTCTCAGTGTGACTTGTGTGCCTTTACCATGTTTGCTTTTTGTGGATACTTGTGGTGTGCCTTTATCATGACATCATGACATCATAACATTGCATACATCTTGCATAAGACTAACCTATTTCAAAGACAGGAGGGTTTCATCTTTGCTCTGTTTTGTAGGTCATCATGATGCCCATGCGTAAGAATACCATCTGGATCAACTTTGTCCAAGTACCTACCTTGCTTAAAGAGTTGGTTGCCAAGATGCCTGACACTACTTCCTTCATCAGGAGGCATGGTTCTCTTCTCAGTTTGGTCACCTCTAAGTTGGACGAGCAAATGATGAGTGTTCTGGTCCAGTTCTATGATTCACTGTACCATTGTTTTACTTTTCAAGACTATCAGCTGGTTACCACCCTAGAAGAGTTCTCTGAGCTGCTCGATATCTCTGTTCTAGAGCAGACTCCATTTACTGGTTGGGAGAAGACTCTTAGGCCTGAAGAAATTGTTGCAGCCCTTCATTTGACCAAAGAGGAGGTAATGGCTAATTGGGAAACTAGAAGTGGAGCTAAGGGTTTTATGACTAAGTTCTTGGTTGGCAAGGCTAACTACTTCTGGGATAGCCTGGACTTTAAGGCGTTTGAGGATATTCTGGCTCTCTTGATATATGGCTTGGTATTGTTTCCGAATCCTGACACTTTTGTTGATGTGAATGCCATAAAGATCTTCATCTCTCAGAACCATGTACTCACACTCTTGGGTGACATTCTTCATCATCTCTATGCTCGTACTGCCCGAAAGCGGGGAACCTTGATGTGTTGTGCTCCTTTATTATCGAGGTGGTTTATTTCGCACCTCCCTAAGTCAGTACTGAAGAACAAAGAAGGAATGGGCTAGGCTTATAGGGTGATGTCTCTTTCTCATAATGACATTATCTGGACTCTCAAAGGTATGGATGAGGTGACTGTCATTGATCGCTGTGGAGAGTATCCTAATGTTCCATTGATAGGAACCCATGAAGGGATTTCCTACAACCCATGCTTAGCTCTCCGTCAGTTTGGAAGAGCCAGAAGAGAAGGACCTCATGAAATGTTAATGCCTCATATCATCTTTTATTTTCAGGGGGATAGCGACGAGCTACGTCGTAGATTCATAAGGGCTTGGGACAAAGTTCACCAATTAGATCCACATGAGTTGGGTCCAAAGACTTCACTCCCGATGGAGCCATATCTTAGATGGGTCTGCATCCGTGCCCAGAAGTTAGGTATGCCATATGAAGCTGTTCGACCTGTCACTCTTGAAGTTACTAATGAAGAAGGGGTTCTTCCAACCATTCTCCATCCTTATATGCCCACTGACATTGGGGCACTGAAGAGATCTTGGATGCAACTGTGGGAAGAACGTGATTCTTATTGGGAGAAGTTCAATGAACAAGAGCAGAAGATCCAGAAGTTGACTAGGAAACTGGAGAATGAGCGAATCCTGAATGATTATGTCCGCACTGAGAAGAAGAGACAGTGGGAGCATTGATGGACCTTTGTTGATTTCCTTTCCATTTTTTGTTACTTTTCAGTATTTCCATTCTTGTAATGCCTCAAGGGCAGTTTGTTGAACAATTGAAATTTTGAAGTTTAAATCTAATAAAGTGTGTTTCTTTTCTTGTTTACAAATTTGAATCCCGATTGTCTTTGAAATCATAAATCATACGCATTTCATCCCATGGACTTCATAAACAGGTACCCTTTTACAGGTCTCTTATCTCCTTCGCTGTTTATTTCAGCAATCATCATGTCTACTGAACCTTCAACTGAGCAAGCTATCAAGGCCATCCAGGCCCAGAATGCCCAATTTCAAGAGCTGTTCATGAGCCTAGATAAGGGTCAGCAGGACCTGAAGACCTTGATTCTGAAGGAGAAAAAGAAGAAGAAGAAGAGGACAATCTTATTCAACACAGGACACAATTTTGGGAACAGGCTGCAGAATGAAGTTGATCTGACCACCTCATCTGGAGGGAAAGATGGTCCACAAGAAAGGAGGGCTCCTAGCCCTGTAGTCTCCGACAACGAGACGGACTACGATGAAGAACAGTATCCTCCTGCTGAGGATAAGTACAAACAACTGGAAGACCGTTTGAGCCGTATGGAAATTTAGAAGGTGCCCGGTCTGGACTTCGAAGATCTAGGTCTATCATCTGGGGTGGTGATTCCCCATAAATTCAAGGCTCCAGCCTTTACCAAGTATGACGGAGTTTCCTGTCCGAAGCTGCACCTCCGGTCATATGTGAGGAAGATCCAGCCTTACACTGCTGATAAGAACCTATGGATCCATTTCTTTCAATACAGTCTCTCAGGGACTCAGCTTGAGTGGTTCTATCAGTTAGACGGAGCTAGTATCCGCAGCTGGGAAGATTTGGCTACTGCATTCTACAGGCAGTATCAGTACAACTCCGACCTCGCTCCTACACGTACCCAACTCCAGGGTATGTCAATAGTAACAGGCTAAGGATTTAAATATTATGCTCAAAAGTAGAGAGACCTTGTCGGAAGGGTGCAACCACCTTTGGCTGATCGTGAGCTTGTTGACATGTTTCTGGGGACCCTGTCTGGTCCATTCTTTAACCATCTGATTGGAAGCTCTTCATCTGGGTTTACAGATCTTATTTTAACTGGTGAGAGGATTGAGGCTGGTATTAAGGTTGGGAAGATACAGAAGGGTGCCTCATCGAGCACCGAGAAGAAGTCGTTTAAGAAAGAGTTCAGTGCTGTCTACAGTGCAAGAAGACCGAGTATACCTGAACACCGCCAAGCTGTCAATGCGGTTGTTATTTCAAAACCTACTGGTGCTCCTCAGTACAACAATCAACAAAAGGACGAGAGACCTAAGAGGCAATTCACTCGTCTCAGCATGACCTTACCTCAGATTCTGCCACAGTTGCTAAAGACTAATCTGGTGACTCTAAGGGAACCCCCAAAGAATTCAAATACAACGTCACCAAGGTATAACCCTAACGCCCGCTGCGCTTATCACTCCGATAGCCCGGGGAATAATACAGATGATTGTTGGGCTTTGAAGAACAAGATACAAGACTTAATTGATGCAAAAGAGATCGAGTTCAGAGCACCAGAGAAGCCTAAGCAAGAGGCATGGGTAAATGCTATCAGGGATGATGATGATGAAGAGTTTGATATCGACAGTTGGATCTACCCGACTGCCAATGGTGGATTAAGCAACTGGACAATGAAGGATTCTATGCCCGTTTCTGTTATCACCCAGTAATGAAACTTTTTGTTTTGAATTTCTAATAGACAATGTTTTAAACTTTATGGCCCGGTGTCTTACCCGGGGCACTGCGGCTTCATTTGTGAGGGCTTTTGTGTGTCATTTTCATATATCATTAATAAAAGCATTGGACGTTTCTTGCATTTCAAATTTTGCGCTCCTTGTTTTTCTTTATTATATATTGCAAAACAGCTATTTTACACACACTCACATGTACAGATCCACATCCACTCTAGATCCTACTGGTAACGACTCTACTACTGCCAGTTATGACTTCGAAAATTCGATCAACTTAGCCGAAGACGAAGGTGGAGATGATTGCGAAGTGCCTGGTGAACTTGCAAGACTGCTACTCTAGGAAGAGAGGGCCATTCAGCCACATGAAGAGCCAGTGGAAACAATGAATCTGGGTACTGAGACAGACATGAAGCAAGTCAAGGTTGGTGCCAATCTGGAGCCTAGTATGAAACAACGGTTGATTCAGATGTTGCGTGACTACATTGAGATCTTTGTCTGGTCTTACAAAGATATGTCGGGTTTGGATACTGATATTGTGGTTCATCGCCTTCCTACCAAGGAAGACTGTCCTCCAGTGAAACAGAAGGTTCGCCGTATGCGCCTAGAGATGTCTGAGAAAATCAAGGCTGAAGTTATGAAACAATTTGACGCCGGTTTTCTAGCAGTGACTTCTTACCCTCAGTGGATTGCCAATGTGGTTCCTGTACCGAAGAAAGATGGTAAGGTCCGAATGTGTGTTGACTACAGGGATTTGAACAGGGCAATCCCCAAGGATGACTTCCCTCTACCTCATATCGACGTTCTGGTTGACAACACCGCTCAGCACAAGGTCTTCTCCTTCATGGATGACTTCTCCGGTTATAATCAGATAAAAATGCCTCCCGAGGACATGGAGAAGACCACTTTTGTTACTCAGTGGGGTACCTTTTGCTACAAGGTCATGCCTTTTGGGCTGAAGAATGCTGGGGCAACATATCAGCGTGCCATGGTTGCTTTGTTTCATGACATGATCCATCATGATATTGAAGTATACGTCGACGATATGATTGCAAGGTCCCAGACTGAGGAAGAACACCTTGACCATCTGTAGAAGCTTTTTGATAGGTTGAAGTTTTACAAGCTAAGGTTGAACCCGAACAAGTGCACCCTCGGGGTGAGATCTGGAAAACTACTGGGTTTCATTGTAAGCGACAAAGGTATTCAAGTGGATCCGGCAAAGGTGAAAGCTATACAGGAGATGCCAGCTCCCAAAACAGAGAAAGAATTCAGAGGCTTTCTGGGACGACTAAACTACATTGCCCGATTCATCTCACACCTAACTGCTACTTGTGAGCCAATCTTCAAGCTACTGAAGAAAGATCAAGTGGTACGTTGGAATGATGAATGCCAAGCCGCTTTCGAAAGGATTAAAGAGTATCTCCAAGAGCCGCCCATCCTGATGCCACCAGTTGAAGGGAGACCTTTGATCTTATACTTGACAGTGCTCGATAATTCAATGGGGTGTGTGCTGGGGTAGCATGACGAGTCTGGCTGAAAAGAGCATGCTATTTACTACCTTAGCAAAAAGTTTACCGACTATGAGACCCGATACTCACTGCTCGAGAAAACTTGTTGCGCTTTGGCATGGGCTGCTCTCCAGCTGAGACAGTATATGTTGACTCACACCACTTTGTTGATATCAAAGATGGATCCAATCAAGTATATCTTCGAGAAGCCTGCCTTGTCCAGAAGAATAGCGAGATGGCAGATGATCTTGACTGAGTATGACATACAGTATACGACCCAAAAGGCAATTAAGGGAAGTGTGTTGGCAGACCATTTGGCACATCAGGCAGTGGATGATTACCAGTCTATGAGTTTTGAATTTCCGGATGAGAATATCATGTTGATAACTGATTGTGAGACACCTGGACCAGATGAAGGACCTGAGGAAGGATCCTGATGGTCTATGTACTTTGATGGAGCTTCAAACGCTTTGGGTAATGGCATTGGCGCTGTGATCATATCTCCTAAAGAATCTCATACTCCGTTTACCGCCCGACTATGTTACAACTGCACCAACAATATGGCGGAGTATGAAGCGTGCATCATGGGTCTTCGAGCAGAAATTGACCTAAGGATTAAGTTTGAGTGTCTTCGGAGATTCCACTCTTGTGATCAGTCAGATCAAAGGCGAGTGGGATATGAAACACCCTAACCTTATTCCTTACAAGGAGTACGTGTTGACATTGCTTCCCCATTTCAAGGAGATAACCTTTGAACACTTCCCAAGAGAGGAGAATCAGTTGGCAGACGCGTTGGCTACGGTGTCTTCTATGTTCAAAGTCAATTGGAACAACGAAGCTCCCCGGATCATCATTGAAAGATTGGACGAACCTGCACATTACTGTGATCTTGAGACTAAAGAAGTAACAGGAAAGCCCTGGTATCATGAGGTGAAGAGATGCCTTGAAGCTCAAGAATACCCCGAGGGTGCATCTGTAAATGATAAGAAGTTTATGAGGAGGTTCGCGGCGAAGTTCTTCATCAGCAATGACATTCTTTACAAGTGTAACCATGATTCAACCTTGCTGCGTTGTGTGGATAAGATTGAAGCGGAAAGGATCATGGCAGAGTTGCACGAAGGTACCTTCGGAACTCATTCCAGTGGACATACCATGGCAAAGAAAATCCTCCGGGCAGGATATTACTGGTCCAGGATGGAAGCCGACTGTTATTAGCATTCTCGGACATGTCACAAGTGCCAGGTCTATGCTGATAAGGTGCACATACCCCCAGTTCCTCTGAATAATTTGACGGCACCTTGGCCTTTCGCAATGTGGGGCATTGATATGATCGGCGAGATCATACCTACAGCATCCAACGGGCATCGTTTCATCCTGGTAGCGATTGATTACTTTACAAAGTGGGTTGAAGCAGCTTCCTTTGCTACCATAACCAAGAACGTCGTGGCACAGTTCATTCGGCACAATCTGATTTGTCGATACAGGGTACGAGAGAGGATCATTACAGACAATGGTACCAATCTTAACAACAAGATCATCACTGAGCTCTGCGAGCAATTCAAAATACAGAATCATAACTCTTCTCTCTACCGGCCGAAGATGAATGGGGCTATCGAAGCGGCTAATAAGAACATTAAAAGGATTGTGCAGAAGATGACAATGACATACAAAGATTGGCACGAGATGTTACCATTTGCTCTTCATGGGTACCGTACCTCAGCACGGACGTCAACAGGGGCAACACCTTATTCTTTGGTTTATGGCATAGAGGCAGTCTTGCCTATTGAAGTTCAGATACCCTCTCTTTGGATCATGAAGGATGCAGGTTTGAGTGAAGACGACTAGATTCAGACCCGGCTTGATCAGTTAAACCTAATCAATGAAAAGAGACTTACTGCTATTTATCAGGGTCAGACGTACCAAAAACGGATGATCAAGGCATTTAATAAGAAAGTCAGAAGACAAGAGTATCAAGTTGGGGACCTGGTAATCAAGCACATTATTCTACCTCAAGGTGATCCCAGGGGCAAATGGACCCATACTTATGAAGGGCCATTTGTGGTTAAGAACATTTTCTCAGGAGGAGCTATGATTCTAACCACCATGGATGGTGACGACCTTCCTCACCCCGTCAATGCAGACATAATAAAAAGATACTATGCATAATCAAAGACCCGCTAGGTTGACTGGCCTAAGAAAAAATAAGGGCTTCCCGGCGAACCAAAAGGGTTCGGGCAAAAATAAGGGATGAAAATGAAAGAAATTTGTACACCCGGCAAGTCGAAAACCTGAAAAGGCGGCTTGGGCAAAAATGGGTATCCCGATGGATTGAAAACCCGAAAGGGCAGTCCAGGCAAATGTTAGGGATTAAAGCGTAACACTATGTCTCATTAGATCACCTCGCATCCAGACTTCGGTATTGACTATCAAGCTTGGACGGCACTAATCAATCAGATTCATCTTCAACTAAGCAGCAAAGTGATGAGATGCTTGAAGATATAAAGGCAATAGCAGAGTTGGAATCAGTGGGATTATTCACATAGCTGTTTTGTTTCCTTTTCACAAATTGTATAAATTCTATTTGTTCGGCAGCGTTCCCTTACTAGGACGTCATCCTCTTGTACAAAAAATGCCTATTTTCATGCCAAACTTCAAAATTAATACAAGTTCATTCTCAGAAAGTTCAAGTTGTTTTTCCTTTATCTGTTTTGTTTTGCAAAGAACGTCCAATGTTCATTTTTGATATATGCATTTGACATTAATTGTTGATCATGAATATTTACATGCGAAACAAAAGATGAATTACTGGTAATATCAGAAACAAGGGCATAAGAAATGTCCAAGCTGTGTCGTTGCTTTGTCCACCAGGTACCAAGGTAGATTCAACTGAAGAATATGGCTAAGATACCGTCACTCCCCGCAGAGTAAAACAGCAATGGTAGCTCTCCCAGCTGAGACTTACAACTACGGGCGAATCAACAATGCTCTCCCCAAGCAGAGTTAGTCTACCATCAGCCCTAAAACGGTTTGGCATCCCTAGAAGGTATTAATCTTCCCCAGTGGAGCATAAGGATATTCCCCAGTGGAGCATAAAGATATTCCCCAGCGGAGTATAAAGATATTCCCCAGCAAGCATAAGAGCATCCCCGACAGTCTTAATATTCCTCAACAGAGTATAAGAATGTTCCCCGGCGGAATACAAGATACCCCTAGTGGAGCCATTTCCCCAGCGCAGTCTAAAAAAGGGCTTTCCCAACAGAGTTGAATCATCTTCCCCAGTAGATATTGGAAGCTTATCCCCTGCAAAGCGCAAATAAATCTCCCCAGCCAAATTCAGAGGGTTATCCCCACAAGAGTCTAACTGGGTTATCCTCAGCAAGTCGCAACTGAAAGATCATCCCCAGTGAAGTGCTTTCTTTCCCCGAACAGGAATTCAATCCTCAACAGATTCAGTATCACCAGTAACGGTAATTCATCCCCAGCGGAGTTTATCCCCAGCGGAATTCATCATTGAAATCCCCAACAGAGTTTATCAGCGGAATTCCCAGCGGAGTTTATCGTTAAAATCCTCAGCAAAGCATCTCTTCCCCACAGAGTTAATTCCCCTCAAAGTAATCTCTTCATCAAATTATTCCCCAACGGAGTTATTTTCTCCTACAGGCTTATTCTCGCAATCATCTTCGTTCACCATCCCCAGCGGAAACGAAGAATTCAACTATATTCTCTAGCAGCTCTGGGATTTATTTTCCCCAGTTAAAGCATTACATGTCCATACATCATGATACATGCATATACGCAGCATACCATACAATATCATTTATTTTGAGAACATCATTGCCTGATACATATCATGCATTACATACAGCTAACCTTTACCTTTCAGGAAATATACAATCAAAATTCAAGTTATGAAGCCCGGGTACGACCGGATAGTATTTTGATTTCTACAGCATATTGTGAAACCCGGATTACGATCAGATAACAATATCAGACTACCGCGAAGCCTGGATTACGACCAGATAGTGACATCTCTCAAAAGTAAGCTATGAAGCCCGGAGAACGACCGAATAATAGTTTATTCCCCAGTGAGCCGTAAAGCCCGGATTACGACCAAATAGCAGCTCAGTAAGCACCATGAAGCCTGGTTCGACCAGATAGTGGTATATCATAAACACAAGCCGTGAAGCCCGGATCACAACCGGATAACAGCTCAGCAAGTTATTGTGAAGCCTGGATTACGACCAGAAAGCAATACAAGACCATGAAGCCTGGATTACGACCAGATAATGGTAGAAGATGTTGTGAAGACTGGATTACGACTAGATAGCAACCAAGAGTACTACGAAGCCTGGATTTCGACCAGATAGTGGTATGATACATCGTGAAGCCTGGATTACGACCAGATAGAATTAAGGGACACTGTGGAGCTTGGATTATGACCAAATAATAGTTTACCCAACCAGTTACTATGAAACCCAGATTCGACCGGATATTAGTAAACCCAACAGTCAAAAGGAAGCTCGGATGCGACCGGATAACCACTTGATTTGTTATGAAGCCTGGATGTCGACCAGATAAGAAGCAAGGCATTGTGAAGCTTGGATTCCGACCAAATAGCAATTTACATGGACAGTTACTAAGAAGCCTGGAGTCGATCGGATATTAGTGTGCCCTAAATTCAAGTTGAAGCCCGGATGCGACCAGATAACCACTTGATTTGTTCTGAAGCTTGGATTTTGACCAGATAAGAAGTGAGGTATTGCAAAGCCTGGATTACGACCGGATAGCAAGTTTAATCTCATCTCCCCAGTAAGTCACTGTAAAGCCTGGATTACGACCAGATAGCAGTCGGCCTTATCACTATGAAGCCTGGGTTGCGACCAGATAGTAGTTCACTCTCACCTATTCGACAGAGATGATTCCCCAGTAGGATAGTGGACGACCAAAGCTCCTAAAGTTCTATTTCTCCTAAGACAAAGAACAACATTCTCCAGCGGAATCTCCCTCAACAACAGGTATACAAGCTCTCGCTAAGGAATCTCTTACGCGATCGACACTCCTTCGGATGGCATCGTTAAGCGCATCTCCCATCATCAATCTCCAACGACATCTGTAAGCACATTCTCGACATCACAATGCTGATACTACTTCATGCGAGTGCAAATTTCTGGGCACTCTAGTGTTCAATCATCTTCCACCTTCGGATCACGAAAGGCCCGAATGCCAATCTATATCCTCAGGTTTAAGAAGATTGAACAGGGGCAACTGTTGTACCCCAAAATTTGCCCTCCCATATTCCTCAAGACATGTCAAGAATCATCTCCAAGTTGTTCAAGATGGCTCAAGAGTAGGACAGTCAAATCACCTCCTAAGGCAGTCAATTCAAAATTAGGGTTTTATGTTGCATCAAGGTCCTCACATCCAAATGGCCTCAAGTTCTCCCTAATGTCCTAATATTTTCTCAAGTTCATCCATGTCAAATTTCAAGCCTTGCAGAGGAAGTTTGGTCAGCCAATTGCTCAAGAGGTCCAAAAATCGACTGTGCTAGGGCAAAAGTCAACTGTGACCCAAATACAGTCAAACCTCAAGATTTTTGTCAACATTCTCATTTTGAAGGATAATTCATAATTTGATCAAGAGTTGATCATGATCCATCAAGGATTGCTCAAGATTCATCAAGATTCAAAAGTTGTTAAATTAGGGTTTTGTAGGAAAAGTCAACTCAACTTTGACCAAGCATAACTTTCTCATACTTTATGAGAAATTACCCATCCAAATCTCATTTTGAAGAGGATGCAATTTCCTTCAATCCATCTTCACACCCCAAGATCAAGAAATGCACTCACAAGAAGTTACAAATTTGGACATTATAGGTCATTTTTGAAAGTCAACAAAAAGTCCAAGAGGATATATCAAGATGCGATGATACCAAAAGGGTTGTTTATAGGACATATCAAGGTTTCTAAAAAGTCCAAGAACACTTCCAAAAGTTCAAAATTGAAGAAGTTATGCATTGTTGATGTTAGGAAATTTTCCAAAATTGCCAAAAGTCAACTATCCTCAAAACTCCAATTTTTGACAAAAGGGCCCACTTTTTTCCATTTGATTTGGTCTTATCACACCACACACGTGTACCATCTTTAATTTCATGACCAATCATTTATTTTTCTATTTTATTTAATTTTTATTGATTTAATTCATTTTAAATCAATATTAACTCAAATAAAATCCAAAAATTAATGGAATGAGATCCTTGTGATCATTACAGCTTGCATATATCATGATACACTCAATCAAACTCGTGCCAAGTCAAAACATGCACAAAATCTCAGATTTGATACAAATATGGAAACTTGATAATGGTGATCAAATAAAATCTCCAATCTTCAATTCCTATGGGTTCAAGCCCAAATTTTAACCTAAACCCATTCCCTTATACACACACACAAGTGAGGCATAACAAGAACACGACCTAAGCATTGCAGAAACGGCCAGACAAAGTTTGAGAAAAAGCTTGAAAACTTGGAATCTGAAATCCACCTTAGAGCATGATTCAAAGCCAAATCTCCACATAGCTCTCTTGTTGGCAATCTCCTGAAGCTATAGCAACCAAAACCAGGCCCTGAGACGCCACCAATCACGCTGTAAGTCACCACGAATATGGCCCTGTACATGGAATCTTGAATCGTTGTTCTTGCATCTTTTGCCAATTTTCTTGCACATTCATTCTTGCCATTCAATTTCCAACATTCCTGCATTATTCAATTTTGTTTTCATGACTTATAACCCTGTATCCAATGCTAGGGTCCGTATTCTTGTTTTTTGGGCATTCTTGATACAGGCATAATCAGGACCAATAATGGCCATGGATGGATTCAGGAGAACGAGGTGAGCAAGATGATGGTTTTAGTTTGCATTTTTGTGACCTAGAATCCATTATAGGATGATGCCACGAATTCTGTTGCGGAATAAAATCCGCAGGAAAAATTGCAGTATTCGTTGAAGAAGAAGAAGACGTGTCCCTGCTTCATTGGCCAGTTCAAAAGTTTAGCGCGTTTTTTTATTTTCCAGCATAATAATTGAGTTGTCCATATAATATTTGTTATGTATTCTAATAACAATTAAGCAATGCAGTTGGGTTGGTAAGCGCGCTATTGGAAAACCCCTTGGGACCTGGGTTTGAATCCCAGGTCCCCCAAAACGTTTATTTGAATTTTCTTCAGGTATTCCCACGCAATGCTCAGAAGGTGGTCTACCGTGTGCATCCAATTTTCAAGCGCCAGATGGCCAGCAAATCAAATCCAATGGCCAAAGCTGAGTATCCACCATACTCTCCAGTCAATGCACACACATGGAATTGGAGAAGTCAATCAGGCCAATGCGTTTGGGCCTGGAATTTTGCTGAACCAACCTCCTTTCTAGGCCCAAACCCCCCTTTGGTTATTTCTTTTCTTTTAACACTTTATTTATTTACTTGATTTATTTTTTATTCTTAATTAATTACTAACCAAAATAATTGATATTTTCCTAATAAAATCAGAAAACAAAAAATGTTATTTTTATTTATTAAAACTAATTTCACTTTATTTTTGTAAATAAATAATTTAATCAATTTAGTTTCTTTAATTAGGTATAATTTTAACCTTTTTGCAATAAATTAAAATCAATGTAGAATTAGGTTTTTAACAATTTTAATCATTTTTATTTTATTTCCTTAAATATTAAAAAAATCCAAAAATATATCTTTTTATTTTATTAATTAATTAACTTAGATTTAATTTCCATTTTAATTCAAAAATAACAAAAAAAATCCCTTCTTTAATAAAAAGGGTCAAAACCCTAAAAATACGTCGATTTAATTTTCTCGCATGCGTTTCATCTTTTATCCAATAATGTAATTGCTTCGAGTATGTAATAGTTTTAATTAGGACTTTTAATAGCTTTATTTTTACTTTCAGCAATTTAAATTAAAGGGTTTGTTTTTGGCGATGTAAATACCCGACGCCTTGTAATAGCTTAGATTTAATTTCCCGCAATTTAATTTTCGCACAATATTAACTGTTAGATGTTTGATAACTAGGCAATGCATGACAAGATCAATATTTAACTTAAAATCAACAATAGCTCACCCATGACATGTCCAGATAAAATTAACTGAAATAACACACTTGCAAACCACTCTTAGGGTACACCTCACTTGGTTGCCTCGAACGTGGTCATTGAGTATAGGAAGTTTTAGAGGTCGCCCTCTTGTCCAAAGATCATAGTTGCCTCGAAACGGTTGCCTCAGAAAAATGATCTAAGACATTAGGGTTACCGCTAAGGCATCCTAACATTGCTTTAGTGACCAGACGTCCCTTAATCAAATTGACCCTTAAAACTCCAACGAAGATGTTACCTACTCATCAATAGTGAGATAGCATTGTCTAAAGGACATTTGCACAGACTAATTCCTTTTTCGAGTAGGTAGATGGTTCTTAAAGTACTTGCTCCTTTTAAAACAAAACAAAACATTTCGCACTTACACTCCTTTCAAACAAAAACTCTTTTCAAACCCACAAGCACAAAGAAAAGCAAACTTTTGAAAACACAATGAGCAAGTACCTAAGAGCCTGTGGATAACCACAGATAGAAAGGGTGCTAACACCTTCCCTTTCTATAATCTACCTCCCGAACCCGAGAAATATCTCAAAAACGAATTTTTCTGTGCTTTTGTCCTTTCCTTGTTGGATAAAATAAAATACGGTGGCGACTCTTGCTTACCGCGACATTTTGCGAAAACAAACGCAAACGCGAACCAGCATTCCAAAACAGTCAGTTCTCATTCCCATCGATCACAAGAAGGAAATCAAGATCGGCGCTAATTTGGAAAGCAGTGTCAAGAGCAGTTTGGTTCAGATGTTGCATGATTATGTGGAAGTATTTGCTTGGTGTTATGAAAATATGCCTGGGTTGGATACCGACATCGTAGTTCATCGTTTGTCGACAAGAGAAGATTATCCTCCTGTCAAACAAAAAGTTTGTCACATGAGGCTTGATATGTCTGAAAAGATAAAAGTTGAGGCGATGAAACAATTTGATGCAGGATTCCTAGCTGTGACATCATATCCCCAATGGGTTGCTAATGTGGTTCCAGTTCCGAAGAAGGACAGAAAAATTCGCATGTGCATAGACTATAAGGATCTGAATAGGGCAAGTCCCAAGGATGATTTTCCTCTACCACACATTAACGTCTTAGTCGACAACACTGCTCAGCATAAAGTATTCTCATTCATGGATGGCTTCTCAGGCTATAATCAAATAAGTATGGCTCCTGAGGATATCGAGAAGACTACTTTCGTTATGTAATGGGGCACCTTTTGTTACAAGGTCATGCCGTTGGGATTAAAGAATGCATGGGCAACATATAAATGAGCTATGTTGGCTTTGTTTCATGACATGATACATCATGAAATAGAGGTATATGTGGACGATATGATTTCCATATCACAAACTGAAGAGGAACATCTCGATCACCTGTACAAACTATTCGAAAGGCTGAAAAAATACAAGCTGGGGTTACACCCTAACAAGTGCACGTTTGGAGTACGATCTAGAAAGCTTCTAGGTTTTTTTGTCAGCAATAAAGGCATTGAAGTTGTTCCTGCCAAGGTAAAATCCATCCAAGAAATGCCAGTCCCTCATTCTGAAAAGGAAGTTAGAGGTTTCTTGGTTCGTCTCAATTACATTACCCGTTTCATATCACACTTAATTGCTACTTGTGAGCCAATCTTCAAACTCTTGAAGAAAGATCAGGTAGTCAAATGGAATGATGAATGCCAAGTTGCTTTTGACAAAATCAAAGAGTATCTACAAGAACCTCCTATTATCATGCCTCTAGTTGAAGGAAGACCCTTGATCATGTACTTTACAGTACTAGAGAACTCTATGGGGTGTCTTTTGGGCCAACATGACGAGTCTGGCCAAAAAAAGCATGTTATTTATTTCCTGAGCAAAAAGTTTACCGACTGCGAAACCGATATTCACTGCTCGAGAAAACTTGTTATGCTCTAGCATGGGATGCTCACCAGCTAAGATAGTATATGCTGACTCATACCACTCTGTTGATTTCTAAAATGGACCCAATCAAGTACATCTTCGAGAAACCTTCCCTTTTCGGACGTATAGCCAGATGGCAAATGATCTTGACTGAGTACGACATTCAATACACGACTCAAAATCCCATCAAAGGGAGTGTAATAGAAGATCATTTGTCCCATCAAGTTATGGATGATTATCAGTCAATGAACTTCAACTTCCCTGATGAGAACATCATGCTAGTAACCGATTGTACAAAACCTGGACCGTATGACGGACCTGAACAAGGATCCCGATGGACTATGGTTTTCGATGGGGCTTCCAACGCCCTAGGTAACGGAATTTGTGATGTGATTATCTCACTTGAAGGTTGCCATACTCCATTTATTGCTAGACTATGCTCGATTGCACAAACAATATGGCCGAATACAAAGCATGCATTTTGGGTCTGAAAGCTACCATTGACTTGAGGATTAAGCACTTAAATGTGTTTGGGGATTCTGCTCTAGTGATCAGCCAAGTAAAAGGAGATTGGGACACCAAACACCCTAATCTCATCCCTTACAAGGAACTTGTGCTATCCCTAATTCCTTACTTCGAAGAGATCAATTTCGAGCATTTCCCTAGGGAAGAAAATCAATTGGCTGACACTTTGGCAACCATGTCTTTAATGTTCAAGGTCAGATGGGATAATGAAGCCCCTATGATTATAATTGAAAGATTCGACAAACCTGCACATTGTTGTGAGCTTGACACTGACGCAGAAAATCCATGGTACCACAAGGTGATGAGATACCTTGAAGCACAAGAGTATCCAGAGGGAGCATCCATCAATGACAAAAAATTCTTACGAAGATTTGCAGCCAAATTCTTCCTAAGCAACAGAATATTGTACAAGCGCAACCATGAATCCACTCTACTATGATTTGTGGACAAGAAAGAGGCAGAGGAAATCAAGGAAGACATGCACGATGGACTCTTTGGTACTCACTCAAGTGGACATACGATGGCTAAGAAAATCTTAAGAGTTGTCTACTATTGGTCAATGATGGAGACTGATTTCCATCAACACTCGAGGACTTATCACAAATGCGAAATTTATGCTGACAAGGTTCATGTGCCTCCTATCCCTCTGAATGTCATGACAGCCCCGTGGCCATTTGCAATGTGGGGCATTGATATGATTGGAGAAATCAAGCCAACCGCTTCCAATGGACATTGCTTCATTTTGGTCGCTATTGATTATTTCACCAAGTGGGTCGAAGCCGCTTCTATTTCCTTTGTCACCATGTATGTGGTAGCCAGATTCATCAAACACGACCTCATATGTCGTTATGGAATCCTCGAAAGGATTATCACCGACAATGGGACTAACCTGAAAAATGTTATGATTACTGAGCTTTGCACTCAGTTTAAGATCAAGCAGCACAATTCTTCTCCATATAGACCGAAAATGAATGGCGCATTCGAAGCGGCCAACTGAAATATCAAGAAGATTGTGCAGAAAAAGGTGGTAACATATAAGGATTGGCATTAGATGTTGTCGTTTGCTCTACATGGCTACCGCACTTCATCTAGAACATCCACTGGGGCAACTCCTTTTTCCTGAGTCTATGGCATGGAAGTTGTTTTGCTAATAAAGTTCAGATTCCCTCGCTAAGGATTATGAATGAGGCGGGCTTAGACGGAGATGAGTGGATTCAAATGAGATTGGATTAGCTGAACTTGATCGATGAAAACTGACTGGTTGCTGTTTTTCATGGTCAGATGTACCAAAAACGGATGATCAAGGCTTTCAACAAGAAGATCAAGCCTCGAGTATATCAAGCTGGTGATTTGGTGATAAAATGCATCATTCTACCACAAGGCGACCCCAGAGGCAAATGGGATCCCACCTATGAAGGGCCATTTATTGTCAAGAGAGTGTTCTCTGGGGTGCCATGATGCTGACTATCATGGAAGGTGAAGACTTCCAACATCCTATCAACGCGTACATAGTTAAAAAATACTATGCATAAGAGACCCGCTAGGTTGACACACCTAGGAAAAATAAGGGCATCCCGGTAAACCAAAAGGTTTGGGAAAAAATTAGGGATATATGCAAAAGATGGTACACCCGACAAGTTGAAAACCCGAAAGGGCGACTTGGGCAAAAATGGGTATCCTGCTGGACTGAAAACCCGAAAGGGCGGTCCAGGAAAAAATTAAGGATTAAAAGCGTATAATTATGTCCCGTGGATTCACCGCAGTCAACTTTATCACCAAGGTCCGAGTTTAAACGGTCCAAGATCAATCCGATCAACTTCTGTCAACAGAAAGGGGCATTCAAAGACATTGGGGCAATAGTAGAGTTGGAAGGCGATGAGATCATTTCACATGGCTATTTGTTTTTGTTTTCAATTTTGTATTCCTTTTCGACGATTTCCTCTTACTAGGATCTCCGTCTCTTTGTACAAAAACGCTTATTCACAGGCAAAATATCAATACAAATATACTTTGAAGTGCAAACTTCCTGTCTTTATTTTGAATGCAAATTTGTCCAATAACTAAAATTGAATGAACATATGCATATGAAAATAATTAAAACTATGTGATACATATGACCTAAGTAGTAACAAGCACCTCTTTAGTGAATATGGAATACCCCCACAAAGTTATTTCATTAACATCCTCCTCAACGAAGTTACTCACAAAGTCTCTTTGCATAGGATAATCTCCAACCAGAGTCTCAATCTCTTGGCAGGTCTCCCCCATCTAAGTTAGTCATACAAGTAGAAGCCTTGTGGACCTCTTCCTCAAAGAACTCACCTCATCAGTATTTCACCAAGTATTCATCAACATGGTTTATTTCCCCAACAGGGTTTATTTCCCCAATAAACAACGAGTAGCATAACTCCCCATCCGAGTTCAAATTTCCCCGGCATAGTCTGACTTCCCCAGCTGAATCTGTTATCCCCAGCTGAGTATATCCCCAGCTGAGTATATCCTCCCTGTTGTACCCCAAAATTTGTCCTCCCATATTCTTCAAGATTTGGCAAGATCAAGCTTCAAAATCCCTCCAGGGTTGCACAGTCCAATTGCCTCCTAACACAGGCAAAATTAGGGTTTTGGTTCTTGCAAAGAAAATGAGGTTTTCAAGGGTCCAATCAAGTCCCATGTGCCCATATACATTGTCAAGCATCCATATGTCAAGTTTCAAGACTCATAGCATCAAGTTGCACAGTCAAAAACCCTAAATGCTCCACAGTCAACTGCAGGGGCAAAATGGTCATTTGGCAGTCAAAAGGCAAAATTTTTGGTCAACATCTTATTTTGAAGCCACAATCATCAGTTTATCAATTCTTGATCATGATTCCACAAGCATGGCTCAAAAAGTCTCAAGATGCAAAAGTTTCTATTTTTGGACAGTTGAAAAGTCAACTGCAAATTGACCAAGGCATAACTTCTTCATGGTTTATCAGAAAAATCCTATCTAATGCTCATTTTGAAGGGGATGACATTTCCTACAACTCATCTTCACATTCCAAATCCAAGAAATGCTCTCACAAAAAGTTATCAATTTCAACATTATAGGTCATTTTCATAAGTCAACAAAAAGGCACTTTAAGTCAAAGACCATAACTTGATATTGGTAAATCAAAATGACATGGGACCAAAGGAATTGGTTAGAGGACTTCAAGACCTTTCCAAAATGTCAAAGAACATGTTCATAGCTTCAAAATTGAGCAAGATATGCATTGGAGAAGTTGGGAAATGTTTGGGAACTTTCAAAAGTCAACTTTGCCTAAAACACTTCATTTTTGCTAATGGGCCTCAAATTCTTTCTTGAATCATTACCCAAGGCCTATGCACGACCCATTGAACTTAATTTGATTTATTTTCTAATTTTTAATTAATTAATTGAATTTATATTAATATTAATTCATTTAATTGGTTTTAATTATAGGAAAATTCAAAGATAGGCTTTTTAGATCTTTTTGTGCAGCAAATATGACTAGGGAAAGCTAGCAACTCGTATGCACCTCAAAGGCATAAAAAAAATCCATGATTGGCAAGGTTTCATGAAAGAAAAGATTGAAAAAGATATGATTGGCAATCAAATATTCAAGTCATAATGAGATGGATTCATGGGCCTTATTCTAACCTAAATTCATTCACATATATGTGCTGAAGGAAACCCTAAAGCTAGACACGCACAACTGCTGCTAAGAACTCCATAACCAAATTGCAAAAACTCAAGAAAATTGTGAAACTGAAATCAATAATGCAGCGTGATTCAAAGCTTGTTTTTGTTTCTAATAGATTGCTGACACTTCCAGGAACGCGTAGAGATCCCAAGCACACGTCAACACTCAAGAAATTGCCCAGAACAGATTCACGGTTCATCCTTATTTTTCATAATCGAAACTTGCATCTCATGATCATTTAACATGTTTGATTATTTGTTTTGCATTGTTTGAACATACAGGAACCTTTTGGCATGGATTAATTGCACTGAAACGCATAGAATCACAATTCACCATGAATGGATTTTAGGGTTTTCAAATCTTGAAAATTAGGGTTTTGCGTATACTGTAAAATTAGACCTCAAGACCTATGTGGATAAATTCGTCAGAACAAGACGAAACCATTGACACCATCGCGCCCTTTTTATATTGATTGTATGCCTAATCGCTATTTTGATGTTTCCAGTTTGTGGGGGTTTAAAACCCCCGCTATTTGATTGCTTTTTATTTCAGGCCAGCTGAAGAAGATGATGCTTGGATGGACATGATTGGTGCATTCAAATATGTGGCGCGCTTTTTTTAAATTCCCAGCATAATTGTTTTTTTTCATATATTATAATCAATAACCATTATATTAACAAACAAACGCAGATGGCGTAGTGGTGGTAGACGTGGCTGGCAAGCGTTGGGACCTGGGTTCGATTCCCAGGTCCCCCCATATAATTGTTGATATTTTTTCTCAAACGTTCACATGCAGCATTCGTTCAATGGTCCATCATGCACCTTCACGCGCTAGCTTGCCAAGTGGTCATGATGCCCAATCCAGTGGCCACATAATGAAGTCTATGATGCACTCCAGTCAACCAGCATGCACACAACCAGAAAATCAAACGTGACTTTGTCTAATGGGCCAGAATTTCTTCAATCTCACCTCCACTTTGGGCCATCTAACCCCCTTGGTTTGCATAATTTTATTTTCTTTTCTTTTCTAATTCTTTTAATTGTTTTAATTATTTTTATTAATTCACCATAAAATAGTTTTTCCTAATAAAAATCAGAAACTCAAAAATGTAAATATTTTTAATTATTTATTAATTGCACCATTAACCTATTTTTGTAAATAAATACTAATAATCAAATTAGTTTAATTTAGGTTTAACTTCAATTTTTTTTCTTAATAAATAAAAAATTACATAGAATTAGGTTTTGACACTTTTTACCTTTTTCTTAATTAATTATTATTATCATTATTTATTATTATTATTATCATTATTAATTACTATTATTTTTGTAAATAACATGTAAATTAAATAATTTAGTTAATTAGCCTAACTTTAACATTTTCTTAATAATTAAAATAAACTTAGAACTAGGGTTTCACTAACTTTAATTTTAATTCTTTTTTTTTCTTATTTCCCTAATAAATACAAAAAACATAAAAAACACTTTCTTTTCTTTAATTAAATAATTAATTAGGTTTTAATTTAATTTCAAGCAAAGGGTCAAAACCCTCGGACGTTCCAGTTTAATTTATTCGCGCACTATTTTCTTATTTGATTATTATGTAACTGTTCAAGGATGTAATAGTAATTAGGTTTATTGCTTTTTTACTTTCCGCACTTTATCAAAAACGGGTCTTTGTATTTTGGTGATGTATAGACCCGCGCCTTGTAATAGTGTAGCTTTTACCTTTCCGTATTTTATTTTCCGCACTACTAACTGCTAAATTGCATGAAAGAATGTATGATAACTAAAAACAACTCGTAGCTCACAATGCACGATCCAAGATAAATATTAACATGAAAACAACACAATGCACATGCCACTTCTAGGGTACGCCTCACTCGTTGCCTTCGAAACGTGGTCGTCAAGTATAGGGTGTTTTAGCGGTCGCCCTTATGTCTAAGATCCAGTCGCCTCGAAACGGTTGCCTCGGATTAAAAAGGATCTAGGATATTAGGGTTACTTCTAAGGTGTCCTATCTATTGCTTCGGTGACCACACTGTCCCTACGATCGAATTGACCCGAACACCTCCAACGGTGGTGCTACTTACCTCTCAATGGTGGGATGGCACTACCTTAAGGACTTTTACACAGCCTAATTCCTTAGGGTAGGTAGATGACTCATGGGTACTTGCTCTCTAAAAAACAAACAAAACAATCTTTTCACACCTACACTTTCAAAAGCTTTCAAAAACAAATTTTTCAAACACTCTTGAGGACAGATACAAGAGTCACTCAGAAATCTTTCAATGATACTTTTTTCAAACCCACTCACATTTTGAAAAGCAAACATTTTGAAAACATAAGAGCAAGTACCTAAGAGCCCGTGGATAACCACGGATAGAAAGGGTGCTAACACCTTCCCTTTCTATAAATCTACCTCCCAAACCGAGAAACATTCTCATAAGGAATTTTGCTGTGCTTTTGTCCTGTCCATGTTGGAGAAAATAAAAGACGGTGGCGACTCTTGCTTCCGCGACATACGCGATCCAGCTTTAAAACAGTCAGTTCTATTTCCACCGATCACAGAACTGGCGACTCTGCTGGGGAATAATACTTAAAGTGAGGTGTACCTTAGGATAAATCATACTTGTGTTTTTAATTGCTTTGTTTTGTTTGCTTTATTATTGTGGGCCTGTTTTAGGAGTTCTATAGATCCTAACCCGGATCTGGGGGATACCTCTTAGAAAGTAGCAACAAAACTGTGAGGGAACTGTGCGGGGTATACCGACACGGTTGAAGCAGTTTGCTACGTTGATGTGGCACTTTGGTGAGTACCGGTAACCCTTGAGTCAAGTCAAGGAGAGTACGGGGCCGCCGCGTGGTGTCGTGAAGCATCAACTGTCCTTAGGAACCTTACTTGACCATCCTGGCCTCTTCAGGGTAGTGAGATAACTGACTTTGGTGCAGTCTGAAGTTGGTTGATACTTGATACTACACTCATTGAGGGTTGTTTTCTTGGAATATTTTGATCGCCAGTTCAGTGGCTAAATCAAAACAATGAACATAGAAAACAATCCAATGATATTGAGCTCCTTAGAACCCGGTTACTTTTGATAGGACAGGTTTTGAGCCCACAAACTTCAAGAGGGTAGTACCTAAACTTCATGTTGGCCTAAACTCTAAGGGCTTTCTGGTGTGACTTGTGTGCCTTAAAACTTGAACTACTTGCATACTTGTTATCTAACAACATGAGTTTCTTGCAGGTTTTGTTTACAGTCCTTAATTTGGGCTCATAACAGGGTTTACTTACATCACTCCACGCATATCATAACATCATACCGTCATACCATTGCATACATCCTGCATAAGGACTAATCCATTTCAAGGATCTCAAGGGTCTGTGATGCAGGTCCTGATGAGTCAAAATGTCTAGCAAGGGGCAAAAGGGGATTTATTTTCCTCTAGCCAAGGTTGATAACTGGAGTCAGGGGCTATGACCCACTCGATATGGTGAGCCTAACTCTTGAAGAAGAACTCTCAACAACATGAAGTTCCTTCAATCAAGCTACTAGATTCTAACAATTTTCTTGTTTACCCCGCGAGATCCTTGAAAACATTGCATGCATACATACACATCATTGCATAACAGGTACCCTTGTTACTGGTCACTCACCATCTTCGCTGTTTGTTTCAGCAATGGTTTCCCAACAAGACAACCAGGATCTTCATGCTCAAGAGACTCGGTTCGGGGAGATCCTCCTAAATCTATCCAAGGGGCAGGAAGAGTTGAGAACACTCCTCATGAGGACTTTGGTCAGGAACAATCCAGAAGACGATAAAGACAAACGGCTGAAACGTCTGCAAGCTGAGGTAGATACAATGAGAACCCAAATGTTGGGGCAGATGGCTCTCATTCAAGACTTAGCTCAAAGACAAGAAGAGCTCAGGGTTCTCGTCAACAAACTGCTTCGGGATAACCAACTGGGGCAAACATCTAAGGTTGAAGAGCCAGTCATCATTAAATTCCCTTTGAGACAAGAAGACAAGGGAAAAGCTCCTCAATTTGCTTCAGGGTCACAAATTCAGCATCAACCTCACCAGCTTCAGCAAGACAATATGAAGCAAGTAGTCAGGGCTGGGGACCAAACCGGTAATCAGCCTCCAAGAAGTCAAAGGTTTGGTTCAATGAATAGGCCTCTCCAAGCTGCTGCTACTTCACAGGTCCAACAACGACCTCGCCAAGAACAACGGGTTGATCAGAGCAAGCCAGACAAGCCTAGGAGGCAATTCACCCAGCTCAACATGTTGCTGTTTCAAGCCTTACAACGCCTGTTGAGATTGAATCTGATCACATTAAGGGACCCTCCTAAGAATCCCAACACTTCCTCTTGCAGGTATAACCCGAGTGTGAGATGTGCCTACCATTCTGACAGTCCGGGACACGACACCAACAACTGTTGGACTCTGCAGAACAAGATCCAGGACCTGATTGATGAAGGAGCTGTGGAATTCACCCCAGATGGTCAGGTCGAGTTCTTCTACTATCCCTGCAAGATTCACCACTTTAAGTGACAAGTCCTGAGACGAGAAAACTTTTGTTCATTGGAAGTTTCAAGTTGTATTTTTCTTTGCTTGTTCAAACATTTGTTCATGTCAAACTCTATTACTTTATGAATGCATCGCATATGTCTGTTTTGAATCAATATATTCGCATTCGCTATATTCAAACTGTTTCCATTTTTTGTGATGTTCAATCCTCAATTACAAATTCTAAAGCCTCTTGAGGGAGGATGACGAAAACGATACCACAATCTACAGTATGCTTTTGAACAGACCCCGCTGATGAGGTACAGGCATTGTTTCAATTCCTAAACACTGGAGTTATAAAGAAGATAATCCCTCGTCAACCCCTTTGAGCCAAAGAAGTAGGAGTTTTTCTTTTCGAAAATTAAAACCCTTAATCATAACCTGGGGCAGGGTAGTTCTCTCAGTTAATCCAAGTGCACAACGAGTGGCACCAAAGAAGTCCTTACAAAACAAAAGACAATGATGGTTCCGAATAATCATAAAGACAGACAGTCATTATATCTCTCAAAATAAAATCCCAATAAGTCAAAACCTATGAAGGAGACTTACAAAACTGGGGCATCCCGCTGACTGTAATCACCAAAAGAAACAGTTCAGGCAAAAAAAACAGGGATAACAAAATCAAAAAAGAAAGAGGTCCTACAAACCCTCAACCAAAAAGAATGACTGCCTATTCAAAATAAACTGTCAATATCCGAACCATCATTGGAATATCAGGACAAAGACTCAAACAAGGTCTAACGCACGATCAGCTGAGTTTAGGTTTGAAGAACGTCACGAAGAACGGGTGGGTACAAATAAAATTTGAGCCATTATCCTTTGTTTCTTAAACCGTGAACCAGGCCACGTTATAACCCTCAAAAGTCCTAGCTGAAGCATGGGTTAGTTCGAAAGCATACTGTTACAAAAGGTATCCTAACTCCTTAAGGCTTGCGGTAAAATAACAAGTTGACATCACAGTTTACAAAAAATTCACTTGTTTTTATGAAAAAATGCATTTTCAAAAAACTACGAAACAGACATAAGCTTTGAATTTTTAATATAACATTGCTTGCATATGACTATTTGTTTGAACAGCATAGAAGTTCGCACGACGAATGTCTAATGAACAAAAGTACTTCCAACCAAGGGGCAGACGTGATCATTGTCCGTCATCTGGGGCAGTTAAGTCAAGATTCGGAGAATCTCTCAAATGCCAAATAGCCAGGGGAAAACCTCCCTCTGAGCCACTTGGGGTATTGGACATGAATTCCAGCTACGAATCTTGCACGATCAAACATCTTCTGGTGGTATGGCAACACAATGCTACTAACAGTGACAACTCCCTGCATTCTGAGAGCATGGACATAGTCGAAAAAATACTATGCATAATCAAAGACCTGCTAGGTCGACTGGCCTAGGCAAAAACAAGGGCTTCCCGACGAACCAAAAGGGTTCGGGCAAAAATAAGGGATGAAAATAAAAAAATCTGTACACCCGGCAAGTCGAAAACCTGAAAAGGCGGCTTGAGCAAAAATGGGTATCCCGGTGGACTGAAAACCTGAAAGGGCAGTTCAGGAAAAAGTTAGGGGTCAAAGCGTACGACTATGTCCCGTCATCTTGTCACTTGCCTACCAAAAGAAGATTTGTCAATCGGCAGTCATCAAGCACCTCCACAGGTACCTTCTCCCACAGAAGCTGGGGCAATAAGAGTTGTCCAAACTGTACAGCTGCTTTCCTCCAGGTACAAGGTAGATTCGGCTGAAGAATGTAACCAAGATACCTTCACTCCCCGGGAGTAAGACAAGATTCAGCCACGCTCTCCCCAAGCAGAGTTGGTCTCCAATCAGCCCAAAAAGGCACAGTATCTCCAGCAAGTCAGCAACACTCTCTCCAAACAGAGTTAATCTACTGTCAGCCTTAAGGAAGTTGGATGTCCCCAGAAAATCTCAATATTCCCCAGCGGAGTATACAGATTGTTCCTAAGCAAGCATCCCCGGCAGTCTTAAGATAAGATTGTTCCCCGGCAGAATACCAGACATCCCAGTGGAGCCATTTCCCCAGTACAATTCAAAAGTCTCCCCAGGAGAGTTGAATCAATCTCCCCAGTAGATTCTGGAAGCTTATCCCCAGTAGATTCTGGAAGCTTATTCCCTGCAGAGTACAAAAATCTCTCCCCAACCATGTTCAGAGGTTATCCCCCACCAGAGTCTAACTGGGTTATCCTCATCAAGTTGCAACAGAAAGATCATCCTCAGCGGAGTTCTTCCTATCCCTAGCGGAGTTCAAAGTTCCCCAACAGAGCTTATCAACGGAGTCCCCAGCGGAGTTATCGTTAAAACCTCAACGAAGTATCTCTCCCAACAGAGTATTCCCCGCAGAGTAATCTCCTCAACAAGTTTGTTCCCCAACGGAGTCATCTTCTCCCACCGGTTTATTCTTACAATCAACATCCCCTAGCGGAAGCGAAGAATTCTACTCTTCAACATCAGCCCAGGATTTGACTTCCCAGCACCCGTCAAGGATTTATTTTCCTAGACAAAAATAAATTCATAAACATATCACATTTCATACATCCTGCTTACATACACAATACATGCACATACGCATCATATCACACAATCTCATATATTTTTGAGAACATCATGACATCATGCTTTTCATACATCATGACATGGCATACAACTGATGTTTTGCCTTTTCAGGAAAAAGGTCAATCCAAAGATAATTACTATCAACTGTCGCAATTCCAGATTCGATTCCTGTATCCGGCTAGGGCATATCTGTTGACGACTAATTTCGGACTCGATTCTTGTATCCTGCCAGGGCACGTCTAAAGAGTTTGAATATTCGATTCCTGTATCCGGCCAGGGCATATCTATTGACGACTAATTCCGGACTCGATTCCTGTATCCTGCCAGGGCACGTCTGAAGAGTTTGAAGATTCGATTCCTGTATCCGGCCAGGGCATATCTGTTGACGACTAATTCCGGACTCGATTCCTGTATCCTGCCAGGGCACGTCTGAAGAGTTTGAAGATTCGATTCCTGTATCCGGCCAGGGTATATCTGTTGATGACTAATTCCGGGCTCGATTCCTGTATCCTGCCAGGGCACGTCTGAAGAGTTTGAAGATTCGATTCCTGTATCTGGCCAGGGCATATCTGTTGACGACTAATTCCAGACTTGATTCCTGTATCTTGCCAGGGCACGTCTGAAGAGTTTGAAGATTCGATTCCTGTATCCGTCCAAGGCATATCTGTTGACGACTAATTCCAGACTCGATTCCTGTATCCGGCCAGGGCACATCTGAAGAGTTTGAAGATTCGATTCCTGTATCTAGCCAGGGCATATCTGTTGACGACTAATTCCGGACTCGATTCCTGTATCCTGCCAGGGCACTTCTGATGAGTTTGAAGATTCGATTCCTGTATCCGTCCAGGGCATATCTGTTGACGACTAATTCCAGACTCGATTCCTGTATCCTTCCAGGGAACGTCTGAAGAGTTTGAAGATTCGATTCCTGTATGCGGCCAGGGCATATCTGTTGACGACTATTTCCAGACTCGATTCCTGTATCTTGCCAGGGCACGTCTGAAGAGTTTGAAGATTCGATTCCTGTAACCGGCCAGGGCATATCTGTTGACGACTAATTCCGGACTCGATTCCTGTATCCTGCCAGGGCACGTCTAAAGAGTTTGAATATTCGATTCCTGTATCCGGCCAGGGCATATCTGTTGACGACTAATTCCGGACTCGATTCTTGTATCTTGCCAGGGCACGTCTGAATAGTTTGAAGATTCGATTCCTGTATCCGCCAGGGCATATATGTTGACGACTGATTCCAGACTCGATTCCTGTATCCTGCCAGGGCACGTCTGAAGAGTTTGAAGATTCGATTCTTGTATCCGGCTAGGGCATATCTGTTGACGACTAATTCCAGACTCGATTCCTGTATCCTGCCAGGTCACGTCTGAAGAGTTTGAAGATTCGATTCTTGTATCCGGCCAGGGCATATCTGTTGACGACTAATTCTGGACTCGATTCCTGTATCCTGCCAGGACACGTCTGAAGACTTTGAAGATTCGATTCCTGTATCCGGCCAGGGCATATCTGTTGACGACTAATTCCAGACTCGGTTCCTGTATCCTGCCAGGGCACGTCTGAAGAGTTTGAAGATTCGATTCCTGTATCCGGCCAGGGCATATCTGTTGACGACTAATTTCGGACACGATTCTTGTATCCTGCCAGGGCACGTCTAAAGAGTTTGAATATTCGATTCCTGTATCCGGCCAGGGCATATCTGTTGACGACTAATTCCGGACTTGATTCCTGTATCCTGCCAGGGCACGTCTGAAGAGTTTGAAGATTCGATTCCTATATCCGGCCAGGGCATATCTGTTGACGACTAATTCCGGACTCGATTCCTGTATCCTGCCAGGGCACGTCTGAAGAGTTTGAAGATTCGATTCCTGTATCCGGCCAGGGCATATCTGTTGACGACTAATTCCGGACTCGATTCCTGTATCCTGCCAGGGCACGTCTGAAGAGTTTGAAGATTCGATTCCTGTATCCGGCCAGGGCATATCTGTTGACGACTAATTCCGGACTCGATTCCTGTATCATGCCAGGGCACGTCTGAAGAGTTTGAAGATTCGATTCCTGTATCCGGCCAGGGTATATCTGTTGATGACTAATTCCGGGCTCGATTCTTGTATCCTTCCAGAGTACGTCTGAAGAGTTTGAAGATTCGATTCCTGTATCCGGCCAGGGCATATCTATTGACAACTAATTCCAGACTTGATTCCTGTATCTTGCCAGGGCACGTCTGAAGATTTTGAAGATTCGATTCCTGTATCCGGCCAAGGCATATCTGTTGACGACTAATTCCGGACTCGATTCCTGTATCCGGCCAGGGCACATCTGAAGAGTTTGAAGATTCGATTCTTGTATCCAGCCAGGGCATATCTGTTGACGACTAATTCCGGACTCGATTCCTGTATCCTGCCAGGGCACTTCTGAAGAGTTTGAAGATTCGATTCCTGTATCCGTCCAGGGCATATCTGTTGACGACTAATTCCAGACTCCATTCCTGTATCCTTCCAGGGAACGTCTGAAGAGTTTGAAGATTCGATTCCTGTATGCGGCCAGGGCATATCTGTTGACGACTATTTCCAGACTCGATTCCTGTATCTTGCCAGGGCACGTCTGAAGAGTTTGAAGATTCGATTCCTGTAACCGGCCAGGGCATATCTGTTGACGACTAATTCCGGACTCGATTCCTGTATCTTGCCAGGGAACGTCTGAAGAGTTTGAAGATTCAATTCCTGTATCCGGCCAGGGCATATCTGTTGATGACTAATTCCGGACTCGATTCCTGTATCTTGCTAGGGCACGTCTGAAGAGTTTGAAGATTCGATTCCTGTATCCGCCAGGGCATATATGTTGACGAATGATTCCAGACTCGATTCCTGTATCCTGCCAGGGCACGTCTGAAGAGTTTGAAGATTCGATTCTTGTATCCGGCTAGGACATATCTGTTGACGACTAATTCCAGACTCGATTCCTGTATCATGCCAGGTCACGTCTGAAGAGTTTGAAGATTCGATTCTTGTATCCGGCCAGGGCATATCTGTTGACGACTAATTCTGGACTCGATTCCTGTATCCTGCCAGGACACGTCTGAAGAGTTTGAAGATTCGATTCCTGTATCCGGCCAGGGCATATCTGTTGACGACTAATTCCAGACTCGGTTCCTTTATCCTGCCAGGGCACGTCTGAAGAGTTTGAAGATTCGATTCCTGTATCCGGCCAGGGCATATCTGTTGACGACTAATTTCGGACTCGATTCTTGTATCCTGCCAGGGAACGTCTGAAGAGTTTGAAGATTCAATTCCTGTATCCGGCCAGGGCATATCTGTTGATGACTAATTCCGGACTCGATTCCTGTATCTTGCTAGGGCACGTCTGAAGAGTTTGAAGATTCGATTCCTGTATCCGCCAGGGCATATATGTTGACGACTGATTCCAGACTCGATTCCTGTATCCTGCCAGGGCACGTCTGAAGAGTTTGAAGATTCGATTCTTGTATCCGGCTAGGACATATCTGTTGACGACTAATTCCAGACTCGATTCCTGTATCATGCCAGGTCACGTCTGAAGAGTTTGAAGATTCGATTCTTGTATCCGGCCAGGGCATATCTGTTGACGACTAATTCTGGACTCGATTCCTGTATCCTGCCAGGACACGTCTGAAGAGTTTGAAGATTCGATTCCTGTATCCGGCCAGGGCATATCTGTTGACGACTAATTCCAGACTCGGTTCCTGTATCCTGCCAGGGCACGTCTGAAGAGTTTGAAGATTCGATTCCTGTATCCAGCCAGGGCATATCTGTTGACGACTAATTTCGGACTCGATTCTTGTATCCTGCCAGGGCACGTCTAAAGAGTTTGAATATTCGATTCCTGTATCCGGCCAGGGCATATCTGTTGACGACTAATTCCGGACTTGATTCCTGTATCCTGCCAGGGCACGTCTGAAGAGTTTGAAGATTCGATTCCTGTATCCGGCCAGGGCATATCTGTTGACGACTAATTCCGGACTCGATTCCTGTATCCTGCCAGGGCACGTCTGAAGAGTTTGAAGATTCGATTCCTGTATCCGGCCAGGGCATATCTGTTGACGACTAATTCCGGACTCGATTCCTGTATCCTGCCAGGGCACGTCTGAAGAGTTTGAAGATTCGATTCCTGTATCCGGCCAGGGCATATCTGTTGACGACTAATTCCGGACTCGATTCCTGTATCATGCCATGGCACGTCTGAAGAGTTTGAAGATTCGATTCCTGTATCCGGCCAGGGCATATCTGTTGATGACTAATTCCGGGCTCGATTCCTGAATCCTGCCAGGGCACGTCTGAAGAGTTTGAAGATTCGATTCCAGTATCCGACCAGGGCATATCTATTGACAACTAATTCTAGACTTGATTCCTGTATCTTGCCAGGGCACGTCTGAAGAGTTTGAAGATTCGATTCCTGTATCCGGCCAAGGCATATCTGTTGACGACTAATTCCGGACTCGATTCCTGTATCCGGCCAGGGCACATCTGAAGAGTTTGAAGATTCGATTCTTGTATCCAGCCAGGGCATATCTGTTGACGACTAATTCCGGACTCGATTCCTGTATCCTGCCAGGGCACGTCTGAAGAGTTTGAAGATTCGATTCCTGTATCCGTCCAGGGCATATCTGTTGACGACTAATTCCATACTCCATTCCTGTATCCTTCCAGGGCACGTCTGAAGAGTTTGAAGATTCGATTCCTGTATGCGGCTAGGGCATATCTGTTGACGACTATTTCCAGACTCGATTCCTGTATCCTGCCAGGGCACGTCTAAAGAGTTTGAATATTCGATTCCTGTATCCGTCCAGGGCATATCTGTCTACGACTAATTCCGGACTTGATTCCTGTATCCTTCCAGGGCACGTCTGAAGAGTTTGAAGATTCGATTCCTGTATCCGGCCAGGGCATATCTGTTGACGACTAATTCCGGACTCGATTCATGTATCCTGCCAGGGCACGTCTGAAGAGTTTGAAGATTCGATTCCTGTATCCGGCCAGGGCATATCTGTTGATGACTAATTCCGGGCTCGATTCTTGTGTCCTACCAGGGCACGTCTGAAGAGTTTAAAGATTCGATTCCTGTATCCGGCCAGGGCATATCTGTTGACGACTAATTCCGAACTCGATTCCTGTATCCTGCCAGGGCACGTCTGAAGAGTTTGAAGATTCGATTCCTGTATCCGGCCAGGGCATATCTGTTGACGACTAATTCCAGACTCGATTCCTGTATCCTGCCAGGGCACGTCTGAAGAGTTTGAAGATTCGATTCCTGTATCCGGCCAGGGCATATTTGTTGACGACTATTTCCAGACTCGATTCCTGTATCTTGCCAGGGCACGTCTGAAGAGTTTGAAGATTCGATTCCTGTATCCGGCCAGGACATATCTGTTGACGACTAATTCCAGACTCGATTCCTGTATCTTGCCAGGGAACGTCTGAAGAGTTTGAAGATTCGATTCCTGTATCCGTCCAGGGCATATCTGTTGACGACTAATTCCGGACTCGATTCCTGTATCTTGCCAGGGCACGTCTGAAGAGTTTGAAGATTCGATTCCTGTATCCGCCAGGGCAGATATGTTGACGACTGATTCCAGACTCGATTCTTGTATCCTACCAGGGCACGTCTGAAGAGTTTGAAGATTCGATTCTTGTATCCGGCTAGGGCATATCTGTTGACGACTAATTCCAGACTCGATTCCTGTATCCTGCCGGGGCACGTCTGAAGAGTTTGAAGATTCGATTCTTGTATCCGGCCAGGGCATATCTGTTGACGACTAATTCCGGACTCGATTCTTGTATCCTGCCAGGACACGTCTGAAGAGTTTGAAGATTCGATTCCTGTATTCGGCCAGGGCATATCTGTTGACGACTAATTCCAGACTCGGTTCCTGTATCCTGCCAGGGCACGTCTGAAGAGTTTGAAGATTCGATTCCTGTATCCGGCCAGGGCTTATCTGTTGACGACTAATTTCGGACTCGATTCTTGTATCCTGCCAGGGCACGTCTAAAGAGTTTGAATATTCGATTCCTGTATCCGGCCAGGGCATATCTGTTGACGACTAATTCCGGACTTGATTCCTGTATCCTGCCAGGGCACGTCTGAAGAGTTTGAAGATTCGATTCTTGTATCCGGCCAGGGCATATCTGTTGACGACTAATTCCGGACTCGATTCCTGTATCCTGCCAGGACACGTCTGAAGAGTTTGAAGATTCGATTCCTGTATCCGGCCAGGGCATATCTGTTGACGACTAATTCCAGACTCGGTTCCTGTATCCTGCCAGGGCACGTCTGAAGAGTTTGAAGATTCGATTCCTGTGTCCGGCCAGGGCTTATCTGTTGACGACTAATTTCGGACTCGATTCTTGTATCCTGCCAGGGCACGTCTAAAGAGTTTGAATATTCGATTCCTGTATCCGGCCAGGGCATATCTGTTGACGACTAATTCCGGACTTGATTCCTGTATCCTGCCAGGGCACGTCTGAAGAGTTTGAAGATTCGATTCTTGTATCCGGCTAGGACATATCTGTTGACGACTAATTCCAGACTCGATTCCTGTATCATGCCAGGTCACGTCTGAAGAGTTTGAAGATTCGATTCTTGTATCCGGCCAGGGCATATCTGTTGACGACTAATTCCGGACTCGATTCCTGTATCCTGCCAGGGCACGTCTGAAGAGTTTGAAGATTCGATTCCTGTATCCGGCCAGGGCATATCTGTTGACGACTAATTCCAGACTCGGTTCCTGTATCCTGCCAGGGCACGTCTGAAGAGTTTGAAGATTCGATTCCTGTATCCGGCCAGGGCATATCTGTTGACGACTAATTTCGGACTCGATTCTTGTATCCTGCCAGGGCACGTCTAAAGAGTTTGAATATTCGATTCCTGTATCCGGCCAGGGCATATCTGTTGACGACTAATTCCGGACTTGATTCCTGTATCCTGCCAGGGCACGTCTGAAGAGTTTGAAGATTCGATTCCTGTATCCGGCCAGGGCATATCTGTTGACGACTAATTCCGGACTCGATTCCTGTATCCTGCCAGGGCACGTCTGAAGAGTTTGAAGATTCGATTCTTGTATCCGGCCAGGGCATATCTGTTGACGACTAATTCCGGACTCGATTCCTGTATCCTTCCAGGGCACGTCTGAAGAGTTTGAAGATTCGATTCTTGTATCCGGCCAGGGCATATCTGTTGACGACTAATTCCGGACTCGATTCCTGTATCATGCCATGGCACGTCTGAAGAGTTTGAAGATTCGATTCCTGTATCCGGCCAGGGCATATCTGTTGATGACTAATTCCGGGCTCGATTCCTGAATCCTGCCAGGGCACGTCTGAAGAGTTTGAAGATTCGATTCCAGTATCCGACCAGGGCATATCTATTGACGACTAATTCTAGACTTGATTCCTGTATCTTGCCAGGGCACGTCTGAAGAGTTTGAAGATTCGATTCCTGTATCCGGCCAAGGCATATCTGTTGACGACTAATTCCGGACTCGATTCCTGTATCCGGCCAGGGCACATCTGAAGAGTTTGAAGATTCGATTCTTGTATCCAGCCAGGGCATATCTGTTGACGACTAATTCCGGACTCGATTCTTGTATCCTGCCAGGGCACGTCTGAAGAGTTTGAAGATTCGATTCCTGTATCCGTCCAGGGCATATCTGTTGACGACTAATTCCATACTCCATTCCTGTATCCTTCCAGGGCACGTCTGAAGAGTTTGAAGATTCGATTCCTGTATGCGGCCAGGGCATATCTGTTGACGACTATTTCCAGACTTGATTCCTGTATCCTGCCAGGGCACGTCTAAAGAGTTTGAATATTCGATTCCTGTATCCGTCCAGGGCATATCTGTCTACGACTAATTCTGGACTTGATTCCTGTATCCTGCCAGGGCACGTCTGAAGAGTTTGAAGATTCGATTCCTGTATCCGGCCAGGGCATATCTGTTGACGACTAATTCCGGACTCGATTCATGTATCCTGCCAGGGCACGTCTGAAGAGTTTGAAGATTCGATTCTTGTATCCGGCCAGGGCATATCTGTTGATGACTAATTCCGGGCTCGATTCTTGTGTCCTACCAGGGCACGTCTGAAGAGTTTAAAGATTCGATTCCTGTATCCGGCCAGGGCATATCTGTTGACGACTAATTCCGAACTCGATTCCTGTATCCTGCCAGGGCACGTCTGAAGAGTTTGAAGATTCGATTCCTATATCCGGCCAGGGCATATCTGTTGACGACTAATTCCAGACTCGATTCCTGTATCCTGCCAGGGCACGTCTGAAGAGTTTGAAGATTCGATTCCTGTATCTGGCCAGGGCATATTTGTTGACGACTATTTCCAGACTCGATTCCTGTATCTTGCCAGGGCACGTCTGAAGAGTTTGAAGATTCGATTCCTGTATCCGGCCAGGACATATCTGTTGACGACTAATTCCAGACTCGATTCCTGTATCTTGCCAGGGAACGTCTGAAGAGTTTGAAGATTCGATTCCTGTATCCGTCCAGGGCATATCTGTTGACGACTAATTCCGGACTCGATTCCTGTATCTTGCCAGGGCACGTCTGAAGAGTTTGAAGATTCGATTCCTGTATCCGCCAGGGCATATATGTTGACGACTGATTCCAGACTCGATTCCTGTATCCTACCAGGGCACGTCTGAAGAGTTTGAAGATTCGATTCTTGTATCCGGCTAGGGCATATCTGTTGACGACTAATTCCAGACTCGATTCCTGTATCCTGCCAGGGCACGTCTGAAGAGTTTGAAGATTCGATTCCTGTATCCGGCCAGGGCATATCTGTTGACGACTAATTCCAGACTCGGTTCCTGTATCCTGCCAGGGCACGTCTGAAGAGTTTGAAGATTCGATTCCTGTATCCGGCCAGGGCTTATCTGTTGACGACTAATTTCGGACTCGATTCTTGTATCCTGCCAGGGCACGTCTAAAGAGTTTGAATATTCGATTCCTGTATCCGGCCAGGGCATATCTGTTGACGACTAATTCCGGACTTGATTCCTGTATCCTGCCAGGGCACGTCTGAAGAGTTTGAAGATTCGATTCTTGTATCCGGCCAGGGCATATCTGTTGACGACTAATTCCGGACTCGATTCCTGTATCCTGCCAGGACACGTCTGAAGAGTTTGAAGATTCGATTCCTGTATCCGGCCAGGGCATATCTGTTGACGACTAATTCCAGACTCGGTTCCTGTATCCTGCCAGGGCACGTCTGAAGAGTTTGAAGATTCGATTCCTGTGTCCGGCCAGGGCTTATCTGTTGACGACTAATTTCGGACTCGATTCTTGTATCCTGCCAGGGCACGTCTAAAGAGTTTGAATATTCGATTCCTGTATCCGGCCAGGGCATATCTGTTGACGACTAATTCCGGACTTGATTCCTGTATCCTGCCAGGGCACGTCTGAAGAGTTTGAAGATTCGATTCCTGTATCCAGCCAGGGCATATCTGTTGACGACTAATTCCAGACTCGATTCCTGTATCCTGCCAGGGCACGTCTGAAGAGTTTGAAGATTCGATTCCTGTATCCGGCCAGGGCATATCTGTTGACGACTAATTCCGGACTCGATTCCTGTATCCTGCCAGGGCACGTCTGAAGAGTTTGAAGATTCGATTCCTGTATCCGGCCAGGGCATATCTGTTGACGACTAATTCCGGACTCGATTCCTGTATCCTGCCAGGGCACGTCTGAAGAGTTTGAAGATTCGATTCCTGTATCCGGCCAGGGCATATCTGTTGACGACTAATTCCAGACTCGATTCCTGTATCCTGCCAGGGCACGTCTGAAGAGTTTGAAGATTCAATTCCTGTATCCGGCCAGGGCATATCTGTTGACGACTTATTTCAGACTCGATTCCTGTATCCTGCCAGGGCATGTCTGAAGAGTTTGAATATTCGATTCCTGTATCTGTCCAGGGTATATCTGTTGACGACTAATTCCGGACTTGATTCCTGTATCCTGCCAGGGCACGTCTGAAGAGTTTGAAGATTCGATTCCTGTATCCGGCCAGGGCATATCTCTTGACGACTAATTCCGGACTCTATTCCTGTATCTTGCCAGGGCACGTCTGAAGAATTTGAAGATTCGATTCCTGTATCCGGCCAGGGCATATCTGTTGATGACTAATTCCGGGCTCGATTCCTATATCCTGCCAGGGCACGTCTGAAGAGTTTAAAGATTCGATTCTTGTATCCGGCCAGGACATATCTGTTGACGACTAATTCCAGACTCGATTCCTGTATCCTACCAGGGCACGTCTGAAGAGTTTGAAGATTCGATTCCTGTATCCGGCCAGGGCATATCTGTTGACGACTAATTCTGGACTCGATTCCTGTATCCTGCCAGGGCACGTCTGAAGAGTTTGAAGATTCGATTCCTGTATCCGACCAGGGCATATCTGTTGACGACTATTTCCGGACTCGATTCCTGTATCTTGCCAGGGCATGTCTGAAGAGTTTGAAGATTCGATTCCTGTATCCGGCCAGGACATATCTGTTGACGACTAATTCCAGACTCGATTCCTGTATCTTGCCAGGGAACGTCTGAAGAGTTTGAAGATTCGATTCCTGTATCCGGCCAGGGCATATCTCTTGACGACTAATTCCGGACTCGATTCCTGTATCTTGCCAGGGCACGTCTGAAGAGTTTGAAGATTCGATTCTTGTATCCGCCAGGGCATATCTGTTGACGACTGATTCCAGACTCGATTCCTGTATCCTGCCAGGGCACGTCTGAAGAGTTTGAAGATTCGATTCTTGTATCCGGCCAGGGCATATCTGTTGACGACTAATTCCAGACTCGATTCCTGTATCTTGCCAGGGCACGTCTGAAGAGTTTGAAGATTCGATTCCTGTATCCGGCCAGGGCATATCTGTTGACGACTAATTCCGGACTCGATTCCTGTATCCTGCCAGGGCACGTCTGAAGAGTTTGAAGATTCGATTCCTGTATCCGGCCAGGGCATATCTGTTGACGACTATTTCCAGACTCGATTCCTGTATCTTGCCAGGGCACGTCTGAAGAGTTTGAAGATTCGATTCCTGTATCCGGCCAGGACATATCTGTTGACGACTAATTCCAGACTCGATTCCTGTATCTTGCCAGGGAACGTCTGAAGAGTTTGAAGATTCGATTCCTGTATCCGGCCAGGGCATATCTGTTGACGACTAATTCCGGACTCGATTCCTGTATCTTGCCAGGGCACGTCTGAAGAGTTTGAAGATTCGATTCCTGTATCCGCCAGGGCATATATGTTGACGACTGATTCCATACTCGATTCCTGTATCCTACCAGGGCACGTCTGAAGAGTTTGAAGATTTGATTCTTGAATCCGGCTAGGGCATATCTGTTGACGACTAATTCCAGACTCGATTCCTGTATCCTGCCAGGGCACGTCCGAAGAGTTTGAAGATTCGATTCTTGTATCCGGCCAGGGCATATCTGTTGACGACTAATTCCGGACTCGATTCTTGTATCCTGCCAGGACACGTCTGAAGAGTTTGAAGATTCGATTCCTGTATCCGTCCAGGGCATATCTGTTGACGACTAATTCCAGACTCGGTTCCTGTATCCTGCCAGGGCACGTCTGAAGAGTTTGAAGATTCGATTCCTGTATCCGGCCAGGGCTTATCTGTTGACGACTAATTTCGGACTCGATTCTTGTATCCTGCAAGGGCACGTCTAAAGAGTTTGAATATTCGATTCCTGTATCCGGCCAGGGCATATCTGTTGACGACTAATTCCGGACGTGATTCCTGTATCCTGCCAGGGCACGTCTGAAGAGTTTGAAGATTCGATTCCTGTATCCGGCCAGGGCATATCTGTTGACGACTAATTCCAGACTCGATTCCTGTATCCTGCCAGGGCACGTCTGAAGAGTTTGAAGATTCGATTCCTGTATCCAGCCAGGGCATATCTGTTGACGACTAATTCCGGACTCGATTCCTGTATCCTTCCAGGGCACGTCTGAAGAGTTTGAAGATTCGATTCCTGTATCCGGCCAGGGCATATCTGTTGACGACTAATTCCGGACTCGATTCCTGTATCCTGCCAGGGCACGTCTGAAGAGTTTGAAGATTCGATTCCTGTATCCGGCCAGGGCATATCTGTTGACGACTATTTCCAGACTCGATTCCTGTATCTTGCCAGGGCACGTCTGAAGAGTTTGAAGATTCGATTCCTGTATCCGGCCAGGACATATCTGTTGACGACTAATTCCAGACTCGATTCCTGTATCTTGCCAGGGAACGTCTGAAGAGTTTGAAGATTCGATTCCTGTATCCGGCCAGGGCATATCTGTTGACGACTAATTCCGGACTCGATTCCTGTATCTTGCCAGGGCACGTCTGAAGAGTTTGAAGATTCGATTCCTGTATCCGCCAGGGCATATATGTTGACGACTGATTCCATACTCGATTCCTGTATCCTACCAGGGCACGTCTGAAGAGTTTGAAGATTCGATTCTTGAATCCGGCTAGGGCATATCTGTTGACGACTAATTCCAGACTCGATTCCTGTATCCTGCCAGGGCACGTCCGAAGAGTTTGAAGATTCGATTCTTGTATCCGGCCAGGGCATATCTGTTGACGACTAATTCCGGACTCGATTCTTGTATCCTGCCAGGACACGTCTGAAGAGTTTGAAGATTCGATTCCTGTATCCGTCCAGGGCATATCTGTTGACGACTAATTCCAGACTCGGTTCCTGTATCCTGCCAGGGCACGTCTGAAGAGTTTGAAGATTCGATTCCTGTATCCGGCCAGGGCTTATCTGTTGACGACTAATTTCGGACTCGATTCTTGTATCCTGCAAGGGCACGTCTAAAGAGTTTGAATATTCGATTCCTGTATCCGGCCAGGGCATATCTGTTGACGACTAATTCCGGACGTGATTCCTGTATCCTGCCAGGGCACGTCTGAAGAGTTTGAAGATTCGATTCCTGTATCCGGCCAGGGCATATCTGTTGACGACTAATTCCAGACTCGATTCCTGTATCCTTCCAGGGCACGTCTGAAGAGTTTGAAGATTCGATTCCTGTATCCGGCCAGGGCATATCTGTTGACGACTAATTCCGGACTCGATTCCTGTATCCTGCCAGGGCACGTCTGAAGAGTTTGAAGATTCGATTCCTGTATCCGGCCAGGGCATATCTGTTGACGACTAATTCCGGACTCGATTCCTGTATCCTGCCAGGGCACGTCTGAAGAGTTTGAAGATTCGATTCCTGTATCCGGCCAGGGCATATCTGTTGACGACTAATTCCAGACTCGATTCCTGTATCCTGCCAGGGCACGTCTGAAGAGTTTGAAGATTCGATTCCTGTATCCGGCCAGGGCATATCTGTTGACGACTAATTTCAGACTCGATTCCTGTATCCTGCCAGGGCATGTCTGAAGAGTTTGAATATTCGATTCCTGTATCTGTCCAGGGCATATCTGTTGACGACTAATTCCGGACTTGATTCCTGTATCCTGCCAGGGCACGTCTGAAGAGTTTGAAGATTCGATTCCTGTATCCGGCCAGGGCATATCTCTTGACGACTAATTCCGGACTCGATTCCTGTATCTTGCCAGGGCACGTCTGAAGAATTTGAAGATTCGATTCCTGTATCCGGCCAGGGCATATCTGTTGATGACTAATTCCGGGCTCGATTCCTGTATCCTGCCAGGGCACGTCTGAAGAGTTTAAAGATTCGATTCTTGTATCCGGCCAGGACATATCTGTTGACGACTAATTCCAGACTCGATTCCTGTATCCTGCCAGGGCACGTCTGAAGAGTTTGAAGATTCGATTCCTGTATCTGGCCAGGGCATATCTGTTGACGACTAATTCCGGACTCGATTCCTGTATCCTGCCAGGGCACGTCTGAAGAGTTTGAAGATTCGATTCCTGTATCCGACCAGGGCATATCTGTTGACGACTATTTCCGGACTCGATTCCTGTATCTTGCCAGGGCATGTCTGAAGAGTTTGAAGATTCGATTCCTGTATCCGGCCAGGGCATATCTGTTGACGACTATTTCCAGACTCGATTCCTGTATCTTGCCAGGGCACGTCTGAAGAGTTTGAAGATTCGATTCCTGTATCCGGCCAGGACATATCTGTTGACGACTAATTCCAGACTCGATTCCTGTATCTTGCCAGGGAACGTCTGAAGAGTTTGAAGATTCGATTCCTGTATCCGGCCAGGGCATATCTGTTGACGACTAATTCCGGACTCGATTCCTGTATCTTGCCAGGGCACGTCTGAAGAGTTTGAAGATTCGATTCCTGTATCCGCCAGGGCATATATGTTGACGACTGATTCCATACTCGATTCCTGTATCCTACCAGGGCACGTCTGAAGAGTTTGAAGATTCGATTCTTGAATCCGGCTAGGGCATATCTGTTGACGACTAATTCCAGACTCGATTCCTGTATCCTGCCAGGGCACGTCCGAAGAGTTTGAAGATTCGATTCTTGTATCCGGCCAGGGCATATCTGTTGACGACTAATTCCGGACTCGATTCTTGTATCCTGCCAGGACACGTCTGAAGAGTTTGAAGATTCGATTCCTGTATCCGTCCAGGGCATATCTGTTGACGACTAATTCCAGACTCGGTTCCTGTATCCTGCCAGGGCACGTCTGAAGAGTTTGAAGATTCGATTCCTGTATCCGGCCAGGGCTTATCTGTTGACGACTAATTTCGGACTCGATTCTTGTATCCTGCAAGGGCACGTCTAAAGAGTTTGAATATTCGATTCCTGTATCCGGCCAGGGCATATCTGTTGACGACTAATTCCGGACGTGATTCCTGTATCCTGCCAGGGCACGTCTGAAGAGTTTGAAGATTCGATTCCTGTATCCGGCCAGGGCATATCTGTTGACGACTAATTCCAGACTCGATTCCTGTATCCTGCCAGGGCACGTCTGAAGAGTTTGAAGATTCGATTCCTGTATCCGGCCAGGGCATATCTGTTGACGTCTAATTCCGGACTCGATTCCTGTATCCTGCCAGGGCACGTCTGAAGAGTTTGAAGATTCGATTCCTGTATCCGGCCAGGGCATATCTGTTGACGACTAATTCCGGACTCGATTCCTGTATCCTGCCAGGGCACGTATGAAGAGTTTGAAGATTCGATTCCTGTATCCGGCCAGGGCATATCTGTTGACGACTAATTCCAGACTCGATTCCTGTATCCTGCCAGGGCACGTCTGAAGAGTTTGAAGATTCGATTCCTGTATCCGGCCAGGGCATATCTGTTGACGACTAATTTCAGACTCGATTCCTGTATCCTGCCAGGGCATGTCTGAAGAGTTTGAATATTCGATTCCTGTATCTGTCCAGGGCATATCTGTTGACGACTAATTCCGGACTTGATTCCTGTATCCTGCCAGGGCACGTCTGAAGAGTTTGAAGATTCGATTCCTGTATCCGGCCAGGGCATATCTCTTGACGACTAATTCCGGACTCGATTCCTGTATCTTGCCAGGGCACGTCTGAAGAATTTGAAGATTCGATTCCTGTATCCGGCCAGGGCATATCTGTTGATGACTAATTCCGGGCTCGATTCCTGTATCCTGCCAGGGCACGTCTGAAGAGTTTAAAGATTCGATTCTTGTATCCGGCCAGGACATATCTGTTGACGACTAATTCCAGACTCGATTCCTGTATCCTGCCAGGGCACGTCTGAAGAGTTTGAAGATTCGATTCCTGTATCCGGCCAGGGCATATCTGTTGACGACTAATTCCGGACTCGATTCCTGTATCCTGCCAGGGCACGTCTGAAGAGTTTGAAGATTCGATTCCTGTATCCGACCAGGGCATATCTGTTGACGACTATTTCCGGACTCGATTCCTGTATCTTGCCAGGGCATGTCTGAAGAGTTTGAAGATTCGATTCCTGTATCCGGCCAGGACATATCTGTTGATGACTAATTCCAGACTCGATTCCTGTATCTTGCCAGGGAACGTCTGAAGAGTTTGAAGATTCGATTCCTGTATCCGGCCAGGGCATATCTCTTGACGACTAATTCCGGACTCGATTCCTGTATCTTGCCAGGAAACGTCTGAAGAGTTTGAAGATTCGATTCTTGTATCCGCCAGGGCATATCTGTTGACGACTGATTCCAGACTCGATTCATGTATCCTGCCAGGGCACGTCTGAAGAGTTTGAAGATTCGATTCTTGTATCCGGCCAGGGCATATCTGTTGACGACTAATTCCAGACTCGATTCCTGTATCTTGCCAGGGCACGTCTGAAGAGTTTGAAGATTCGATTCCTGTATCCGGCCAGGGCATATCTGTTTACGACTAATTCCGGACTCGATTCTTGTATCCTGCCAGGACACGTCTGAAGAGTTTGAAGATTCGATTCCTGTATCCGGCCAGGGCATATCTGTTGTTGACTAATTCCGGGCTCGATTCCTGTATCCTGCCAGGGCACGTCTGAAGAGTTTGAAGATTCGATTCCTATATCCGGCCAGGGCATATCTGTTGACGACTAATTCCAGACTCGATTCCTGTATCCTGCCAGGGCACGTCTGAAGAGTTTAAAGATTCGATTCCTGTATCCGGCCAGGGCATATCTGTTGACGACTATTTCCAGACTCGATTCTTGTATCTTGCCAGGGCACGTCTGAAGAGTTTGAAGATTCGATTCCTGTATTCGGCCAGGGCATATCTGTTGACGACTAATTCCGGACTCGATTCCTGTATCTTGCCAGGGCACGTCTGAAGAGTTTGAAGATTCAATTCCTGTATCTGGCCAGGGCATTTCTGATGACGACTAATTCCGGACTCGATTCCTGTATCTTGCCAGGGAACGTCTTAAGAGTTTGAAGATTCGATTCCTGTAACCGGCCAGGGCATATCTGTTGACGACTGATTCCAGACTCGATTCCTGTATCCTGCCAGGGCACGTCTGAAGAGTTTGAAGATTCTATTCCTGTATTCGGCCAGGGCATATCTGTTGACGACTATTTCCAGACTTGATTCCTGTATCCTGCCAGGGCACGTCTGAAGAGTTTGAAGATTCGATTCCTGTATCCGGCCAGGGAATATCTGTTGACGACTAATTCCGGACTCAATTCCTGTATCTTGCCAGGGCACGTCTGAAGAGTTTGAAGATTCAATTCCTGTATCCGGCCAGCGCATTTCTGATGACGACTAATTCCGGACTCGATTCCTGTATCTTGCCAGGGAACGTCTTAAGAGTTTTAAGATTCGATTCCTGTAACCGGCCAGGGCATATCTGTTGACGAATGATTCCAGACACGATTCCTGTATCCTTCCAGGGCACGTCTGAAGAGTTTGAAGATTCGATTCCTGTATTCGGCCAGGGCATATTTGTTGACGACTATTTCCAGACTCGATTCCTGTATCCTGCCAGGGCACGTCTGAAGAGTTTGAAGATTCGATTCCTGTATCTGGCCAGGGCATATCTATTGACGACTAATTCTAGACTCGATTCCTGTATCCTGCCAGGGCACGTCTGAAGAGTTTGAAGATTCGATTCCGGTATCCGGCCAGGGCATATCTGTTGACGACTAATTCCGGACTCGATTCCTGTATCCTGCCAGGGCACGTCTGAAGAGTTTGAAGATTCGATTCCTGTATCCGGCCAGGGCATATCTGTTGACGACTAATTCCAGGCTCGATTCCTGTATCCTGCCAGGGCACGTCTGAAGAGTTTGAAGATTAGATTCCTGTATCCGGCCAGGGCATATCTGTTGACGACTAATTCCAGACTCGATTCCTGTATCCTCCCAGGGCACGTCTGAAGAGTTTAAAGATTCGATTCTTGTATCCGGCCAGGACATATCTGTTGACGACTAATTCCAGACTCGATTCCTGTATCCTGCCAGGGCACGTCTGAAGAGTTTGAAGATTCGATTCCTGTATCCGGCCAGGGCATATCTGTTGACGACTAATTCCGGACTCGATTCCTGTATCCTGCCAGGGCACGTCTGAAGAGTTTGAAGATTCGATTCCTGTATCCGACCAGGGCATATCTGTTGACGACTATTTCCGGACTCGATTCCTGTATCTTGCCAGGGCATGTCTGAAGAGTTTGAAGATTCGATTCCTGTATCCGGCCAGGACATATCTGTTGATGACTAATTCCAGACTCGATTCCTGTATCTTGCCAGGGAACGTCTGAAGAGTTTGAAGATTCGATTCCTGTATCCGGCCAGGGCATATCTCTTGACGACTAATTCCGGACTCGATTCCTGTATCTTGCCAGGAAACGTCTGAAGAGTTTGAAGATTCGATTCTTGTATCCGCCAGGGCATATCTGTTGACGACTGATTCCAGACTCGATTCATGTATCCTGCCAGGGCACGTCTGAAGAGTTTGAAGATTCGATTCTTGTATCCGGCCAGGGCATATCTGTTGACGACTAATTCCAGACTCGATTCCTGTATCTTGCCAGGGCACGTCTGAAGAGTTTGAAGATTCGATTCCTGTATCCGGCCAGGGCATATCTGTTTACGACTAATTCCGGACTCGATTCTTGTATCCTGCCAGGACACGTCTGAAGAGTTTGAAGATTCGATTCCTGTATCCGGCCAGGGCATATCTGTTGTTGACTAATTCCGGGCTCGATTCCTGTATCCTGCCAGGGCACGTCTGAAGAGTTTGAAGATTCGATTCCTATATCCGGCCAGGGCATATCTGTTGACGACTAATTCCAGACTCGATTCCTGTATCCTGCCAGGGCACGTCTGAAGAGTTTAAAGATTCGATTCCTGTATCCGGCCAGGGCATATCTGTTGACGACTATTTCCAGACTCGATTCTTGTATCTTGCCAGGGCACGTCTGAAGAGTTTGAAGATTCGATTCCTGTATTCGGCCAGGGCATATCTGTTGACGACTAATTCCGGACTCGATTCCTGTATCTTGCCAGGGCACGTCTGAAGAGTTTGAAGATTCAATTCCTGTATCTGGCCAGGGCATTTCTGATGACGACTAATTCCGGACTCGATTCCTGTATCTTGCCAGGGAACGTCTTAAGAGTTTGAAGATTCGATTCCTGTAACCGGCCAGGGCATATCTGTTGACGACTGATTCCAGACTCGATTCCTGTATCCTGCCAGGGCACGTCTGAAGAGTTTGAAGATTCTATTCCTGTATTCGGCCAGGGCATATCTGTTGACGACTATTTCCAGACTCGATTCCTGTATCCTGCCAGGGCACGTCTGAAGAGTTTGAAGATTCGATTCCTGTATCCGGCCAGGGAATATCTGTTGACGACTAATTCCGGACTCAATTCCTGTATCTTGCCAGGGCACGTCTGAAGAGTTTGAAGATTCAATTCCTGTATCCGGCCAGCGCATTTCTGATGACGACTAATTCCGGACTCGATTCCTGTATCTTGCCAGGGAACGTCTTAAGAGTTTTAAGATTCGATTCCTGTAACCGGCCAGGGCATATCTGTTGACGAATGATTCCAGACACGATTCCTGTATCCTTCCAGGGCACGTCTGAAGAGTTTGAAGATTCGATTCCTGTATTCGGCCAGGGCATATTTGTTGACGACTATTTCCAGACTCGATTCCTGTATCCTGCCAGGGCACGTCTGAAGAGTTTGAAGATTCGATTCCTGTATCTGGCCAGGGCATATCTATTGACGACTAATTCTAGACTCGATTCCTGTATCCTGCCAGGGCACGTCTGAAGAGTTTGAAGATTCGATTCCGGTATCCGGCCAGGGCATATCTGTTGACGACTAATTCCGGACTCGATTCCTGTATCCTGCCAGGGCACGTCTGAAGAGTTTGAAGATTCGATTCCTGTATCCGGCCAGGGCATATCTGTTGACGACTAATTCCAGGCTCGATTCCTGTATCCTGCCAGGGCACGTCTGAAGAGTTTGAAGATTAGATTCCTGTATCCGGCCAGGGCATATCTGTTGACGACTAATTCCAGACTCGATTCCTGTATCCTCCCAGGGCACGTCTGAAGAGTTTGAAGATTCGATTCCTGTATCCGGCCAAGGCATATCTGTTGACGACTAATTCCAGACTCGATTCCTCTATCCTTCCAGGGCACGTCTGAAGAGTTTGAAGATTCGATTCCTGTATTCGGCCAGGGCATATCTGTTGACGACTAATTCCAGAATCGATTCCTGTATCTTGCCAGGGCACGTCTGAAGAGTTTGAAGATTCGATTCCTGTATCCGGCCAGGGCATATCTGTTGATGACTAATTCCGGACTCGATTCCTGTATCCTACCAGGGCACGTTTGAAGAGTTTGAAGATTCGAATCCTGTATCCGGCCAGGGCATATCTGTTGACGACTGATTCCAGACTCGATTCCTGTATCCTGCCAGGGCACGTCTGATGAGTTTGAAGATTCGATTCCTGTATTCGGCCAGGGCATATCTGTTGACGACTATTTCCAAACTCGATTCCTGTATCCTACCAGGTCACGTCTGAAGAGTTTGAAGATTCGATTCCTGTATCCGGCCAGGGAATATCTGTTGACGACTAATTCCAGACCTGATTCCTGTATCCTGCCAGGGCACGTCTGAAGAGTTTGAAGATTCGATTCCTGTATCTGGCCAGGGCATATCTGTTGACGACTATTTCCAGACTCGATTCCTGTATCCTGCTAGGGCACGTCTGAAGAGTTAGAAGATTCAATTCCTGTATCCGGCCAGGGCATATCTGTTGATGACTAATTCCAGACTCGATTCCTGTATCCTGCCAGGGCACGTTTGAAGAGTTTGAAGATTCGATTCCTGTATCTGGCCAGGGCATATCTATTGACGACTAATTCCATACTCGATTCCTGTATCCTGCCAGGGCACGTCTGAAGAGTTTGAAGATTCGATTCCGGTATCCGGCCAGGGCATATCTGTTGACGACTAATTCCGGACTCGATTCCTGTATCCTGCCAGGGCACGTCTGAAGAGTTTGAAGATTCGATTCCTGTATCTGGCCAGGGCATATCTGTTGACGACTAATTCCAGGCTCGATTCCTGTATCCTGCCAGGGCACGTCTGAAGAGTTTGAAGATTCGATTCCTGTATCCGGCTAGGGCATATCTGTTGACGACTATTTCCAGACTCGATTCCTGTATCTTGCTAGGGCACGTCTGAAGAGTTTGAAGATTCGAATCCTGTATCCGGCTAGGGCATATCTGTTGACGACTAATTCCAGACTTGATTCCTGTATCTTGCCAGGGCACGTCTGAAGAGTTTGAAGATTCGATTCCTGTATCCGGCCAGAGCATATCTGTTGACGACTTATTCCAGACTCGATTCCTGTATCCTGCCAGGGCACGTCTGAAGAGTTTGAAGATTCGATTCCTATATCCGGCCAGGGCATATCTGTTGACGACTATTTTCAGACTCGATTCCTGTATCCTGCCAGGGCACGTCTGAAGAGTTTGAAGATTCGATTCCTGTATCCGGCCAAGGCATATCTGTTGACGACTAATTCCAGACTCGATTCCTCTATCCTTCCAGGGCACGTCTGAAGAGTTTGAAGATTCGATTCCTGTATTCGGCCAGGGCATATCTGTTGACGACTAATTCCAGAATCGATTCCTGTATCTTGCCAGGGCACGTCTGAAGAGTTTGAAGATTCGATTCCTGTATCCGGCCAGGGCATATCTGTTGACGACTAATTCCGGACTCGATTCCTGTATCCTACCAGGGCACGTCTGAAGAGTTTGAAGATTCGAATCCTGTATCCGGCCAGGGCATATCTGTTGACGACTGATTCCAGAATCGATTCCTGTATCCTGCCAGGGCACGTCTGATGAGTTTGAAGATTCGATTCCTGTATTCAGCCAGGGCATATCTGTTGACGACTATTTCCAAACTCGATTCCTGTATCCTACCAGGTCACGTCTGAAGAGTTTGAAGATTCGATTCCTGTATCCGGCCAGGGAATATCTGTTGACGACTAATTCCAGACCTGATTCCTGTATCCTGCCAGGGCACGTCTGAAGAGTTTGAAGATTCGATTCCTGTATCTGGCCAGGGCATATCTGTTGACGACTATTTCCAGACTCGATTCCTGTATCCTGCTAGGGCACGTCTGAAGAGTTTGAAGATTCAATTCCTGTATCCGGCCAGGGCATATCTGTTGATGACTAATTCCAGACTCGATTCCTGTATCCTGCCAGGGCACGTTTGAAGAGTTTGAAGATTCGATTCCTGTATCTGGCCAGGGCATATCTATTGACGACTAATTCCAGACTCGATTCCTGTATCCTGCCAGGGCACGTCTGAAGAGTTTGAAGATTCGATTCCGGTATCCGGCCAGGGCATATCTGTTGACGACTAATTCCGGACTCGATTCCTGTATCCTGCCAGGGCACGTCTGAAGAGTTTGAAGATTCGATTCCTGTATCCGGCCAGGGCATATCTGTTGACGACTAATTCCAGGCTCGATTCCTGTATCCTGCCAGGGCACGTCTGAAGAGTTTGAAGATTCGATTCCTGTATCCGGCCAGGGCATATCTGTTGACGACTATTTCCAGACTCGATTCCTGTATCTTGCTAGGGCACGTCTGAAGAGTTTGAAGATTCGAATCCTGTATCCGGCCAGGGCATATCTGTTGACGACTAATTCCAGACTTGATTCCTGTATCTTGCCAGGGCACGTCTGAAGAGTTTGAAGATTCGATTCCTGTATCCGGCCAGAGCATATCTGTTGACGACTTATTCCAGACTCGATTCCTGTATCCTTCCAGGGCACGTCTGAAGAGTTTGAAGATTCGATTCCTATATCCGGCCAAGGCATATCTGTTGACGACTATTTCCAGACTCGATTCCTGTATCCTGCCAGGGCACGTCTGAAGAGTTTGAAGATTCGATTCCTGTATCCGGCCAGGGCATATCTGTTGACGACTAATTCTAGACTTGATTCTTGTATCCTGCCAGGGCACGTCTGAAGAGTTTGAAGATTTGATTCCTGTATCCGTCTAGGGCATATCTGTTGACGACTAATTCCATACTCGATTCCTCTATCCTTCCAGGGCACGTCTGAAGAGTTTGAAGATTTGATTCCTGTATTCGGCCAGGGCATATCTGTTGACGACTAATTCCAGAATCGATTCCTGTATCTTGCCAGGGCACGTCTGAAGAGTTTGAAGATTCGATTCCTGTATCCGGCCAGGGCATATCTGTTGACGACTAATTCCGGACTCGATTCCTGTATCCTGCCAGGGCACGTCTGAAGAGTTTGAAGATTCGATTCCTGTATCCGGCCAGGGCATATCTGTTGACGACTAATTCCAGGCTCGATTCCTGTATCTTGCCAGGGCACGTCTGAAGAGTTTGAAGATTCGATTCCTGTATCCGGCCAGGGTATATCTGTTGACGACTATTTCCAGACTCGATTCCTGTATCTTGCTAGGGCACGTCCGAAGAGTTTGAAGATTCGAATCCTGTATCCGGCCAGGGCATATCTGTTGACGACTTATTCCGGACTCGATTCCTTTATCTTGCCAGGGCACGTCTGAAGAGTTTGAAGATTCATTTCCTGTATCCGGCCAGAGCATATCTGTTGACGACTTATTCCAGACTCGATTCCTGTATCCTGCCAGGGCACGTCTGAAGAGTTTGAAGATTCGATTCCTATATCCGGCCAGGGCATATCTGTTGACGACTATTTCCAGACTCGATTCCTGTATCCTGCCAGGGCACGTCTGAAGAGTTTGAAGATTCAAATCCTGTATCCGGCCAGGGCATATCTGTTGACGACTAATTCCGGACTCGATTCCTGTATCTTGCCAGGGCACGTCTGAAGAGTTTGAAGATTCGATTCCTGTATCCGGCCAGAGCATATCTGTTGACGACTTATTCTAGACTCGATTCCTGTATCCTGCCAGGGCACGTCTGAAGAGTTTGAAGATTCGATTCCTATATCCGGCCAGGGCATATCTGTTGACGACTATTTCCAGACTCGATTCCTGTATCCTGCCAGGGCACGTCTGAAGAGTTTGAAGATTCGATTCCTGTATCCGGCCAGGGCATATCTGTTGACGACTAATTCTAGACTCGATTCTTGTATCCTGCCAGGGCACGTCTGAAGAGTTTGAAGATTTGATTCCTGTATCCGGCCAGGGCATATCTGTTGACGACTAATTCCAGACTCGATTCCTCTATCCTTCCAGGGCACGTCTGAAGAGTTTGAAGATTTGATTCCTGTATTCGGCCAGGGCATATCTGTTGACGACTAATTCCAGAATCGATTCCTGTATCTTGCCAGGGCACGTCTGAAGAGTTTGAAGATTCGATTCCTGTATCCGGCCAGTGCATATCTGTTGACGACTAATTCCAGACTCGATTCTTGTATCTTGCCAGGGCACATCTGAAGAGTTTGAAGATTCGATTGCTGTATCCGGCCAGGGCGTATCTGTTGACGACTAATTCCAGACTCGATTCCTGTATCTTGCCAGGGCATGTCTGAAGAGTTTGAAGATTCGATTCCTGTATCCGGCCAGGGCATATCTGTTGACGACTGATTGTAGACTCGATACCTGTATCCGGCCAGGGCATATCTACATGAAGAGTTTGAAGATTCGATTCCTGTATCTATCCAGGGCATGTCTACATAAAGAGTTTGAAGATCAACCCCTGTAATAGGCCAGGTAATTATCTTTCTTTCTCAGGTACGCAAGTGTGATCGGTGGATCTGGAACTGACTGTTTAACGCTGGTTCGCGAAATGTCGCGGTAAGCAAGAGTCGCCACCGTCTTTTATTTTCTCCAAATGGAAAGGACAAAAGCACAGAAAAATTCCTTATTGAGATTAGTTCTCGGTTCGGGAGGTAGATTTATAGAAAGGGAAGGTGTTAGCACCCTTTCTATCCATGGTTATCCAAGGGCTCTTAGATACTTGCTCATTTGTGTTTTCAAAATGTTTGTTTGCTTTTCAAAGTGTGAGTGAGTTTGAAAAAGTTTCGTTTAAAATTTCAGTTCGACTCTTGTATCAGTCCTCAAGAGTGTTTGAAAAGTTGTTTTGAAAGCTTTTTGCAAAGTGTCGGTGTGAAAAGAAGTTTTTGATTCGTTTTGAATGAGAGCAAGTATCTACGAGTCATCTACCTACCCTAAGGAATTAGTCTGTGTTAATGTCCTTAAGGTAGTGCCATCCCACCATTGAGAGGTAGGTAGCACCACCGTTGGAGGTGTTCGGGTCAATTCGAGGGTTAGGGACGGTGTGGTCACCGAGCAATAGTAAGATACCTTAGAAGCTACCCTTATGCCATTGATCTTTTTATTCCGAGGCAACCGTTTCGAGGCAACCGTTCTGAGGCAACTTGTTTCGAGGCAACTGTTTCGAGGCAACTAGATCAATGGAACATAAGGACTCACTAAGACGTCCTATACTCGACGACCATGTTTCGAGGGGCAAGGCAACAGTGTGATCACCATAGTAACAGTAGGACACCTTAGAAGCTACCCTTATGCCATGTTCACGGACATAAGGACTTACTAAAACGTCCTATACTCGACGACCACGTTTCGAGGGGCAAGGCAACAGTGAGGCGTACCCTAAGAGTGGTGTGTGAATTGTGTGTCATTTTCAGTTATTATTTGTCTTGTCATGCATTTGGTGATCTACGCTTTGATTTTATTTGAGCATACATTCTTTCATGTGATTAACAATTTAAAGGGTGCGGAAATTAAAATGCGGAAAAATAAAGGTCCTACGCTATTACAAGGCGCGGGTCTACATCGCCAAATTAACAAAGACCCGATTTTAAAATAAAAGTGTGGAAAGTAAATGTCCTAATTACTATTACAAAGCTTTGGGGCAATTACATAAATTTAAAATGAAAAAAATAGAAGCAAACGTGCGAAAAGAAATTATAATCGAAGGTGCGAGGGCGTTGGACCCTTTAAAGAAATTTAATATGAAATTACAAATTTATTAAAGAAAAGAACTTATTTTTTGATGTTTTTGTATTTAAGGGAAATAAAGAAAATTAATTGAAATTATAAATTAAATAAAAACCTAGTTCTAAATTGTTTTTAATTATTAAAGAAAATATTTAAGTTTGAACCTAATTTACTAATTGTTTAATTACAAGAAAATATTTTTTGACCTTTTTTATGTTTTTATGAAATAAAATAAAAAAAGAATTAAAAATGTCAAAAGAAAAAGCCCAAGTCTAAATTTGTTTTTATTTATTGTGAAAAAAGATTAAAATTAACTAATTAAACTAATTAATTTGTTAGTATATTATTTACAAAAATAATTACTAAAGTGAAATTAATAATAATAATAATAATAATTACATTTTTTTGTTTTTTTTTTCTGAATTTATGAAAATAATTATTTGTGAAATAACTAAATAATAATAATAATTAATAAAAGGAAAGAAAATAAGAAAAGAAATGCTAAACCAAGGAGGTGAAGGCCGGATTTTGGAGGTTTTACTCAAAATCATCCTTAGGTATCAAAAATTCCATCTAAGCCCATGGTTGTGATCGTCCATGTCTCCTGATCACGTCTATGCTTATGGTTTGTCCCAATTTCACCTGTAGACAAAATACCTAAAAACAAAACCAACGAACCCTAGGCACGGGTATTGTTATACGAAGCCTAAAAATGAAATTGAATATAGTAGTTACATTGGAAATTAGGCATGGAGTATGAATATGCTATTATTTTCCAGAAAAAGTGCAAGAATAGAGAAACATGATTTCGTGTACGGGGGAGAGTTTGAGACAACTTACAGTGCTTGGTAGTGGACCTTAGGACGCGTTTGTGGTTGCTTTGGCTTCAGGGAGTGGCAAGGAAGAGAAAGCCACGTGCTTGCTTGGATCTGAAAATGTTTGCAACACCGCTTTAGATCTCTCACTTTTTTGGAAAAATTTTGAACTTTTCCTCTGGCCGTTTGTGCACACACTCCTTTTTTTCTAGGTTCTGAATGAGGCTTGCAAGGCTTGTATATATAGGCTTGGATGAGAATCAGTCACATTAAGGAGCTTTTAAGCCTTGCAATGAAGTTTTGATTTTCTCCATAATCACCATTGAAATAACTTGCCATATTTGCTCCAAATTTGAATTTTTTTGCTTGGAATAGGTCTTGAACGAATTTGGTATATGTTTTATGGTGTATCAAAGCTATTCAAACCACAAAATATCCTCCCATTAATTTTCTTGATTTTTATTTGAATTTTAAAGATTTAAAATGAATTAAATCAAATAAAATTAACCAAAAATAGAAAAAATAATTTTTATTATTGAAATAAAACATGGGACACGTGGGAGGTATGGAAAAGCTGAATCAAGTGGAAAAAGTGGGCCCCTTTTGTCAAAAATGAAGTTTCAAGGATAATTGACTTTGGCCCTTTCACAAAAATTTCCCAACTTCTCCAATGCATATCTTGCTCAATTTTGAAGCTATGAACATGTTTTTGGACTTTTTGGAAAGGTCTTGAAGTCCTATAACCAATTCCTTTGGTCCCATGTCATTTTGATTTACCAATATCAAGTTATGGTCTTTGACTTAAAGTGCCTTTTTGTTGACTTTTGAAAATGACCTATAATGTTGAAATTGATAACTTTTTGTGAGAGCATTTCTTGGACTTGGAATGTGAAGATGAGTTGTAGGAAATGTCTTCCCCTTCAAGATGAGCATTGGATGGGATTTTTCTGATGAACCATGAAAATGTTATGCCTTGGTCAAGTTACAGTTGACTTTTCAGCTGTCCAAAAATAGAAACTTTTGACACCTTGATGATTTTTGAGCCATTCTTGTGAAATCATGGTCAAGACTTGACCAAATGATGATTGTGGCTTCTAAATAAGATGTTGACCAAAAATTTTGGCTTTTGACTGCCAAATGACTATTTTGCCCCTACAGTTGACTATGAAGCAATTAGGGTTTTTGACTGTGCAAATTGACCTTGTGAGCCTTGAAACTTGACATGTAGGTGCTTGACAATGTGTATGAGCATATGGGACTTGATTGAGCCCTTGTAAACCTCAACTTCCTTGCAAGAACCAAAACCCTAATTTGACTGGCCTTAGGAGAGTGGTTGACTGAGTAGCCCTTTAGTAGACTTTGAACCATTTGAGGTGATGCTTGGCAAAACTTTGAAGAATGTGGGAGGACAAATTTTGGGGTACAACAGTTGCCCCTGTTCAATCTTCTTAGACCTGGGGATGTAGATTGGCTTGTGTGCCTTTCGTGATCCGAGGGTGGAAGATGATTGAACACTAGAGTGCCCAGAAATTTGCACTCACATAGTAGAGTATCATCAGTGTGATAGCGGGAATGGGCTTACAAATGCCATTTGCAGAGATGGTGGATAGGAGGATGGGCTTAAAGATGCCATCTGGAAGTGTGACAGAACCTTGTCGGGAATGGGCTTATAGATGCCATTTGGAAAGATGGTGGATAGGTGAATCTGAATAAGAAATAGAATAACTTCCGTGTCTGGAGCATATCTAGTCTGTGTCTGATTGCTGACGTCTGAATAAATGGTAGAATGACTGCCGTGTCTGGGGTATATCCATGCTGCATGAGTAACAAAATATCATCCGAATCTGGATCGTATCTGGACTGAACAATAGAATAACATCCGGGATGGAGCATCTCTAAGTTGTCTTTAGAAGTTTGAATCTGAATAAGCAATAGAATAGCGTCCGGATCTGGAGCATCTCTAGGCTATATCTGAAAGGAAATCTGAATAAGTATCAGAACGTCGCTATGCCTGGGTCACATCTGAATTATCTCTAGAAGGAGTCTTGAATAAGCAAAAGAACAGCATCCATATCTGGAGCACTTCCAAGCTATCTCTGAAAGGAAATCCAGAATGAGTATCAGAACATCGCCATGCCTGGGTCACATCTGAACTATCTCTAGAAGGAGTCTTGAATAAGCAAAAGAACAACATCCATATCTGGAGCATTTCCAAGCTATTTCTGAAAGGAAATCTGGAATGAGTATCAGAACGTCGCCATGCCTGGGTCACATCTGAACTATCTCTAGAAGGAGTCTTGAATAAGCAAAAGAACAACATCCATATCTGGAGCATTTCCAAGCTATTTCTGAAAGGAAATCTGGAATGAGTATCAGAACGTCGCCATGCCTGGGTCACATCTGAACTATATCTAGAAGGAGTCTTGAATAAGAAAAAGAACAGCATCCATATCTGGAGCATTTCCAAGCTATCTCTGAAAGGAAATCTGGAATGAGTATCAGAACGTCGCCATGCCTGGGTCACATCTGAACTATCTCTAGAAGGAGTCTTGAATAAGCAAAAGAACAGCATCCATAGCTGGAGCATTTCCAAGCTATCTCTGAAAGGAAATATGGAATGAGTATCAGAACGTCGCCATGCCTGGGTCACATCTGAACTATATCTAGAAGGAGTCTTGAATAAGCAAAAGAACAGCATCCATATCTGGAGCATTTCTAAGCTATCTTTGAAAGGAAATCTGGAATGAGTATCAGAACTTCGCCATGCCTGGGTCACATCTGAAATATATCTAGAAGGAGTCTTGAATAAGCAAAAGAACAGCATCCATATCTGGAGCATTTCCAAGCTATCTCTGAAAGGAAATCTGGAATGAGTATCAGAACATCGCCATGCCTGGGTCACATCTGAACTATCTCTAGAAGGAGTCTTGAATAAGCAAAAGAACAGCATCCGTATTTGGAGCATTTCCAAGCTATCTCTGAAAGGAAATCTGGAAGAAGTATCAGAACGTCGCCATGCCTGGGTCACATCTGAACTATCTCTACAAGGAGTCTTGAATAAGCAAAAGAACAGCATCCATATCTGGAGCATTTCCAAGCTATCTCTGAAAGGAAATCTGGAAGAAGTATCAGAATGTCGCCATGCCTGGGTCACATCTGAACTATCTCCAGAAGGATTCTTGAATAAGCAAAAGAACAGCATCCGTATTTGGAGAATTTCCAAGCTATCTCTGAAAGGAAATCTAGAAGAAGTATCAGAACGTCGCCATGCCTGGGTCACATCTGAACTATCTCCAGAAGGAGTCTTTAATAAGCAAAAGAACAGCATCCATATCTGGAGCATTTCCAAGCTATCTCTGAAAGGAAATCTGGAATGAGTATTAGAACGTCGCAATGCCTGGGTCACATCTGAACCATATCTAGAAAGGTGATCTCTGAATAAAAAACAGAACAGCCTCCGTGCCTGGAGCATCTCTAAGTTATATCTGAGAAGAAATATGGAATAAGTATCAGAACGTCGCCATGCCTGGGTCACATCTGAACCATATCTAGAAAGGAATTTTGAATAAGCAAAAGAACAGCATCCATATCTGGAGCGTTTCCAAGCTATCTCTTTAATCTTTTTAACATAGACATGCCTGACCGGATACAGGTATCGAATCCACAATCAATCGCTCACGGACATGCCCTGGCTAGATACAGGAATCAAATCTGGGATTGCGATAGTTGATAGTAATCATATTTGTATTGACCTTTCCTGAAAAAAGGCAAAATATTAGTTATATGCAATGTCATGGTGCATGGAATGCGCGGTGTCATGACGTTTATAACCAATGGGATTGTAGAATGTGATGTTTATATCATGTATGAAAATGTGATGTTTGCGAATGTATTTTTGTCTAGGAAAATAAATCCTTGACGAATGCCGGGAGCTTATCCTGGGCTGATGTTGCAAGAATACCGGTAGGAGAAGATAACTCCATTGGGGAATAAACTTGGCGAATAGATTACTCTGCGGGGAAAATTACTCTAGCGATCTTGCTGAGGAAAATACTCTGTGGGAAGAGAGGTACTTCGCTGAGATGTTGTATGAGAACTCCGCTGGGGATACAATTGTTGGGTTACGTTTGGGAGATTTGAGGAACTCCGCTGGGGATAGGAATACTTCGCCGAGGACGATCTTTCCGTGGCAATTAGCTGAGGATAACCCAGTTATAAGCTCTGGCGAAGAATAACCTTCTGAATAAAGACGGGGAGAGATATGCTCTGCAAAGGATAAGCTTCCAGAATCTACTGGGGTTAAGCTTCCTACTGGGGAGATTGATTCAACTCTCCTGGGGAGACTTTGGACTGTACTGGGGAGGGGCTCCGCTGGATGTCTAGATTCCGCCGGAGAACAATCTTAGATCAAGACTGCCGGGGATGCTTGTTGAGGATGTTTGTAGACTCCACTGAGGAATGTTGAGACTTTCTGGGGATACCCATCTTCCTTAAGGCTGACAGTAGGCTAACTCTGCTTGGGGAGAGCGCTGCTGACTTGCTAGAGATATTGTGCCTTGTCAGGGCTGCTGGGAGATCAACTCTGCTCGGGGGAGAGTATGGCTGAATCTGGTCTTACTCTTGGGGAGTGGAGGTATCTTGGTTACGTTCTTCAGCCGAACCTGTCTTGGTACCTTGGTGGACAGAGCAACTAGATTGCTTGGACAACTCATTATTGCCCCTGTTTCTGATGTGAGAGAAGAAGATACCTTGTGAGGTGTTAGACGACTGCCGATTCGACAAATCTTCTTTTGGTAGGCGAGTGACGAGATGACGGGACATAGTCGTACGCTTTTGATCCCTAATTTTTTCCTGGACCGCCCTTTCGGGTCTTCAATCCAACGGGATACCCATTTTTGCCCAAGCCGCCTTTTCAGGTTTTCGGCTTGCCGGGTGTACAGATTTTTTTCATTTTCATCCCTTATTTTTCCCGAACCCTTTTGGTTCGCCGGGAAGCCCTTATTTTTGCCTAGGTGTGTCAACCTAGTGGGTCTTTGATTATGCGCAGTATTTTTCGACTATGTCCGTGCTCTCAGGATGTAGGGAGGTCCCCCTGTCAGTAGTGTTGTGTCGTCATACCACCAGAAGATCTTCGTTTGATCGTCCAATGCCCCAAGTGACTCATACGGAGATTTGCCCCAAGTGACTCAGACGGAGATTTGCCCCAAGTGACTCAGACGGAGATTTGCCCCAAGCTGGTTGGCCTTTTGAGAGATTCTCTGAATCTTGACTTAACTGCCCCAGATGATGGACAATGATCATGCCATGCCCCCTTGGTTGGAAGTGCTTTTGTTCACTAGATATTCTTCGTGCAAATTTCTTTGCTGTTCGAACAAAAAAGTCATATGCAAACAAAGTTATGTTAAAAATGCAACGCTTATGTCTGTCTTGAAGTTTTTGAAAATGCAGTCTTTTTTTAGTAAAAACAAGTGAATTTTGTAAACTGCGATGTCAACTCGTTGTTTTACCGCAAGCCTTAAGGAGTCAGGATACCTTTCGTAACAGTATGCTTTCGAACTAACCCACGCTTCAGCTAGGACTTTTGAGGGTTATAACGTGGCCTGGTTCACGGTTTAAGAAACAAAGGATAAAGGCTCAAATTTATTTGTACCCACCCGCTCTTCGTGATGTTCTTCAAACCTAAGCTCAGCTAATCGTGCATTAGACCTTGTTGAGTCTTTGCTTTGATATAGTGATGGTTCGAGTACTGACAGTTTATTTTGACCAGGCAGTCATTTCTTTGTTGAGGGTTTGTATGACCTCTTTCTTTTTTTTGATTTTATGATCCCTATTTTTTCCTGAACTGTTCCTTTTTGTGATTACAGTCAGCGGGATGCCCCAGTTTTTGTAAGTCTCCTTCATAGGTTTTGACTTATTGGGCTTTTATTTTGAGATAATGACTGCATGTCCTTATGATTGTTCGGAACCATCACTATCCTTTTCTTTTAGAAGGACTTCTTTTGATGTTATTTGTTGTGCACTAGGATCAACTGAGAGAACTACCCTGCCCCAGGTTATGATTAATGGTTTTAATTTTCGAAAGGAAAAACTCCTACTTCTTTGGCTCAGAGGGGTTGACGAGGGATTATCATCCTTATAACTCCAGTGTTTAGGAATTGAAACAATGCATGTACCTCATCAGCGGGGTTCGTTCAAAAGCATACTGTAGATTGTGGTATCGTTTTCGTCATCCTCCCTCAAGAGGCTTAGAATTATTAACCGAGAGTTGAACATCACAAACAAAAAAAAAATATGAAGGCAATGTGAATATAGTGAAAATAATTGGATTAATTCAAAAACAGACATATGCCGTGCATTAATGAAATAAAAGAGTTTGCTATGACATTTAATTGTTCGTATAAGCAAAAAATTACAACTCGGAAATTCAAATAAACAAAAGTCTTCAATGATTGGGCAAAGGAGCATTGATTATGTTTGGAGTCTCTGACGCTTCAAACTGAATCTCTCCGGCGTCGATCATGTCTTGAATCTTGTTCTTCAACGGCCAGCAATTGTCCGTAGTATGACCCGGGCTATTGGAGTGGTATGCGCACCTCTCATTAGGATGGTAGTTGGGAGCAGAGGTGTTTGGATTCCGGAGAGGAGCCCTCAAGGTAATCAGCCTTGCCTTCAACATTTGATGTAGCGCTTGATCAAGTGACATGTTGATTTTAGTGAATTGTATCTTGGGTGCGACCTCCTTACGTTGATGCCCCTGTCCTTGTTGAGCAGGCCTAGGATTAGAGATCTGGACTGCCCCTACATGTTGATCGTGGCGACCCTTTTGGATGTACGCAGCATTGGCCTCTTTCTTCCCAGTGTAAGGCTTTTTGTGAGTATCAGAAGGTGCAGCTTCTTGGATCTTTCCAGCCTTGATGCCAGCTTCGATCCTCTCCCCGGTGAAGATCAAATCAGTAAACCCAGCAGAAGAATTCTCAATCAGATGGTTGAAGAAGGGACCAGACAGGGTCCCCAAGAACAAGTCAACGAGCTCACGGTCAGTCAAAGGCGGCTGCACCCTTCCAGCCAGATCTCTCCACCTTTGTGCATATTCCTTAAAACCTTCACCCGTCCCAAGTGACATACCCTGGAGTTGGGTACGCGTAGGAGCGAGGTCGGCATTATACTGATACTGCTTATAAAAAGCAGTTGCCAAGTCCTCCCAATTACGAATAGTGGTTCCATCCAGCTGATAGAACCATTCGAGTTGAGTCCCTGAAAGACTCTCCTGGAAGAAATGGATCCATAGATTCTTGTCTGCCGTGTAGGGCTGGATCTTCCTTGTGTAGGAACAGAGGTGCAGCTTAGGACAGGAAACCCCGTCGTACTTTACAAAGGCAGGTGCCTTGAACTTGTGAGGGATCACCACCCCAGAAGATAAACCTAGGTCCCCAAAGTCCAACCCAGGCACACGTTGGATATCCATAGCATTTAACCGGTCCTCCAGCTGTTTGTACCTGTCTTCAGCAGGAGGGTACTGCTCATCATTGAAGTCTGTCTCAGTGTCAGAGACCACGGGACTAGGAACCCTTCCCTCTTGGTGACTGCCTTCCCCAACAGATGGAGTAGTCCGCTCAGCCTCATTCTGCAGTGTATTCCCAGATCTGCGTCTAGGGTTGAACAAAATAGTCCTCTTCTTCTTCTTCTTCAAGAGCAGAGTCTTCAATTCCTGTTGTCCTTGTGCTAAGCTCATGACCAGCTCCTGGAACTGGGCGTTCTGGGCCTGGAGGGCCTTGATAGCTTGTGCATTGGATGACTCAGGATTCATGATGACTGCTGAAATAAACAGCAAAGAAGGTAAATGACCTGTACAAAGGGTACCTGTAATGCAATGATATGTATGTATGCATGCGATGTTTTCAAGGATCTCGCAGGGTAAACAAGAAAATTGTTAGAACTTGAATTTTGTAGCTTGATTGAAGGAATTTCATTTTGTTGAGAGTCCTTCTTCAAGAGTCAAGGCTCGCCATATCGAGTGGGTCATAGCCCCTGACAACCTTGTCTAGAGGAAAATAAATCCTCTTTGCCCCTTGCTGGGATAGTTGATTCATCATGACCTGCATCACAAGCCCTTGAGATCCTTGAAACGGATTAGTCCTTATGCGGGATGTATGCAATGGTATGATGTTATGCTATGCATGGGGTAACGTAGGTAAACCCTGTTATGAGTCCCAATTAAGGACTGTAAACAAAACCTGCAAGAAACTCAGTAAACCCTGTTATGAGCCCTAATTAAGGACTATAAACAAAACCTGCAAGAAACTCCGTAAACCCTGTTATGAGCCCCAATTAAGGACTATAAACAAAACCTGCAAGAAACTCAGTAAACCCTGTTATGAGCCCCAATTAAGGACTATAAACAAAAGCTGCAAGAAACTCAAGTGTCAGATAACAAGCCTGCAAGTAGTCAAGTTGGAAGGCACACAAGTCACACAAGAGAAGCCCTTAGAGTTTAGGCCAGCATGGGGTCTGGGTATTACTCTCTTGAAGTTGGTGGGCTCAACCTGTCCTATTAGAAGTAACCGGGTTCTAAGGGTCCCAATATCACTGGATTGCTTTCATTGTTCGTCGTTTCGATTTAGCCACTGAACTGGCGACCGAAATATTCCAAGAAAGCAACCCTTAATTGAGTGTAGTATCGAGTATCAACCAACCTCGGACTGCACCAAAGTCAGTTATCTCACTACCCTAAAGAGGCCAAGATAGTTCAATTAAGGTTCCTAAGGTCAGTTGATGCTTCACGACACCACATGGAGGCCCCGTACTCTCCTTGACTGAACTCAAGGGTTACCGGTACACACTAAAGTGCCACATCAACGTAGCAGGCTGTTTCAACCATGTCGGTATACCCCGCACAGTTCCCTCACAACCTTGTTGCTACTTTCTAAGAAGGTATCCCCAGATCCGGGTTAGGATCTATTAGAACTCCCAAGACAGTCCCACAATTTAAAGCAAACAAGTCAAAGCAATTGAAAACACAATGATCTTAGTCCTAAGGTACACCTCACTTTAAAATTATCCCCAGCAGAGTCGCCAGTTCTGTGATCGGTGGATCTGGAACTGACTGTTTAACGCTGGTTGGCGAAATGTCGCGGTAAGTAAGAGTCGCCACCGTCTTTTATTTTCTCCAAACGGAAAGGACAAAAGCACAGAAAAATTCCTTATTGAGATTAGTTCTCGGTTCGGGAGGTAGATTTATAGAAAGGGAAGGTGTTAGCACCCTTTCTATCCATGGTTATCCATGGGCTCTTAGATACTTGCTCATTTGTGTTTTCAAAATGTTTGTTTGCTTTTCAAAGTGTGAGTGAGTTTGAAAAAGTTTCGTTTAAAATTTCAATTCGACTCTTGTATCAGTCCTCAAGAGTGTTTGAAAAGTTGTTTTGAAAGCTTTTTGCAAAGTGTCGGTGTGAAAAGAAGTTTTTGATTCATTTTGAATGAGAGCAAGTATCTACGAGTCATATACCTACCCTAAGGAATTAGTCTGTGTTAATGTCCTTAAGGTAGTGCCATCCCACCATTGAGAGGTAGGTAGCACCACCGTTGGAGGTGTTCGGGTCAATTCGAGGGTTAGGGACGGTGTGGTCACCGAGCAATAGTAAGATACCTTAGAAGCTACCCTTATGCCATTGATCTTTTTATTCTGAGGCAACCGTTTCGAGGCAACCGTTCTGAGGCAACTTGTTTCGAGGCAACTGTTTCGAGGCAACTAGATCAATGGAACATAAGGACTCACTAAGACGTCCTATACTCGACGACCATGTTTCGAGGGGCAAGGCAACAGTGTGATCACCATAGTAATAGTAGGACACCTTAGAAGCTACCCTTATGCCATGTTCACGGACATAAGGACTTACTAAAACGTCCTATACTCGACGACCACGTTTCGAGGGGCAAGGCAACAGTGAGGCGTACCCTAAGAGTGGTGTGTGAATTGTGTGTCATTTTCAGTTATTATTTGTCTTGTCATGCATTTGGTGATCTACGCTTTGATTTTATTTGAGCATACATTCTTTCATGTGATTAACAATTTAAAGGGTGCGGAAATTAAAATGCGGAAAAATAAAGGTCCTACACTATTACAAGGCGCGGGTCTACATCGCCAAATTAACAAAGACCCGATTTTAAAATAAAAGTGTGGAAAGTAAATGTCCTAATTACTATTACAAAGCTTTGGGGCAATTACATAAATTTAAAATGAAAAAAATAGAAGCAAACGTGCGAAAAGAAATTATAATCGAAGGTGCGAGGGCGTTGGACCCTTTAAAGAAATTTAATATGAAATTACAAATTAATTAAAGAAAAGAACTTATTTTTTGATGTTTTTGTATTTAAGGGAAATAAAGAAAATTAATTGAAATTTTAAATTAAATAAAAACCTAGTTCTAAATTGTTTTTAATTATTAAAGAAAATATTTAAGTTTGAACCTAATTTACTAATTGTTTAATTACAAGAAAATATTTTTTGACCTTTTTTATGTTTTTATGAAATAAAATAAAAAAAGAATTAAAAATGTCAAAAGAAAAAGCCTAAGTCTAAATTTGTTTTTATTTATTGTGAAAAAAGGTTAAAATTAACTAATTAAACTAATTAATTTGTTAGTATTTTATTTACAAAAATAATTACTAAAGTGAAATTAATAATAATAATAATAATAATTACATTTTTTTGTTTTTTTTCTGAATTTATGAAAATAATTATTTGTGAAATAACTAAATAATAATAATAATTAATAAAAGGAAAGAAAATAAGAAAAGAAATGCTAAACCAAGGAGGTGAAGGCCGGATTTTGGAGGTTTTACTCAAAATCATCCTTAGGTATCAAAAATTCCATCTAAGACCATGGTTGTGATCGTCCATGTCTCTTGATCATGTCTATGCTTATGGTTTGTCCCAATTTCACCTGTAGACAAAATACCTAAAAACAAAACCAACGAACCCTAGGCACGAGTATTGTTATACGAAGCCTAAAAATGAAATTGAATATAGCAGTTACATTGGAAATTAGGCATGGAGTATGAATATGCTATTATTTTCCATAAAAAGTGCAAGAATGGAGAAACATGATTTCGTGTAAAGGGGAGAGTTTGAGACAACTTACAGTGCTTGGTAGTGGACCTTAGGACGCGTTTATGGTTGCTTTGGCTTCAGGGAGTGGCAAGGAAGTAAGCCACGTGCTTGCTTGGATCTGAAAATGTTTGCAACACCGCTTTAGATCTCTCACTTTTTTGGACAAATTTTGAACTTTTCCTCTGGCCGTTTGTGCACACACTCCTTTTTTTCTAGGTTCTGAATGAGGCTTGCAAGGCTTGTATATATATGCTTGGATGAGAATCAGTCACATTAAGGAGCTTTTAAGCCTTGCAATGAAGTTTTGATTTTCTCCATAATCACCATTGAAATAACTTGCCATATTTGCTCCAAATTTGAATTTTTTTGCTTGGAATAGGTCTTGAACGAATTTGGTATATGTTTTATGGTGTATCAAAGCTATTCAAACCACAAAATATCCTCCCATTAATTTTCTTGATTTTTATTTGAATTTTAAAGATTTAAAATGAATTAAATCAAATAAAATTAACCAAAAATAGAAAAAATAATTTTTATTCTTGAAATAAAACATGGGACACGTGGGAGGTATGGCAAAGCTGAATCAAGTGGAAAAAGTGGGCCCCTTTTGTCAAAAATGAAGTTTCAAGGATAATTTACTTTGGCCCTTTCACAAAAATTTCCCAACTTCTCCAATGCATATCTTGCTCAATTTTGAAGCTATGAACATGTTCTTGGACATTTTGGGAAGGTCTTGAAGTCCTATAACCAATGCCTTTGGTCCCATGTCATTTTGATTTACCAATATCAAGTTATGGTCTTTGACTTAAAGTGCCTTTTTGTTGACTTTTGAAAATGACATATAATGTTGAAATTGATAACTTTTTGTGAGAGCATTTCTTGGACTTGGAATGTGAAGATGAGTTGTAGAAAATGTCTTCCCCTTCAAGATGAGCATTGGATGGGATTTTTCTTATGAACCATGAAAAAGTTATGCCTTGGTCAAGTTACAATTGACTTTTCAGCTGTCCAAAAATAGAAAGTTTTGACACCTTGATGATTTTTGAGCCATTCTTGTTAAATCATGGTCAAGACTTGACCAAATGATGATTGTGGCTTCAAAATAAGATGTTGACCAAAAATTTTGACTTTTGATTGCCAAATGACCATTTTGCCCCTACAGTTGACTGTGAAGCAATTAGGGTTTTTGACTGTGCAACTTGACCTTGTGAGCCTTGAAACTTGACATGTAGGTGCTTGACAATGTGTATGAGCATATGGGACTTGATTGAGCCCTTGGAAACCTCAACTTCCTTGCAAGAACCAAAACCCTAATTTGACTGGCCTTAGGAGAGTGGTTGACTGAGTAGCCCTTGAGTAGACTTTGAACCATTTGAGGTGATGCTTGGCAAAACTTTGAAGAATGTGGGAGGGAAAATTTTGGGGTACAACAACAAGTTCTCGCTAAGGAATCTCTTACGCGATCGACACCTAGATGGCATCTATAAGCCCATCCACATACCAACAGTCTCCAAATGGCATCTATAAGCCCATTCCCGACAAGGCTCCGTCACAGCTCCAGATGGCATCTATAAGCCCATCCTCCTATCCATCATCTCTCCAAATGGCATCTGTAAGCCCATTCCCGCCATCGCGCTGCTGATATCCTATTATGTGAGTGCAAATTTCCGGGCACTCTATTGTTCAATCATCTTCCACCCTCGGATTACGAAAGGCACGCCAGCCAATCTACATCCTCAGGTATAAGAAGATTGAACAGGGGCAACTGTTGTACCCCAACATTTGCCCTCCCATATTCTTCAAGATTTGGCAAGATCAAGCTTCAAAATCCCTCCAGGGTTGCACAGTCCAATTGCCTCCTAACACAATCAAAATTAGGGTTTTGGTTCTTGCAAAGAAAATGAGGTTTTCAAGGGTCCAATCAAGTCCCATGTGCCCATATACATTGTCAAGCATCCATATGTCAAGTTTCAAGACTCATAGCATCAAGTTGCACAGTCAAAAACCCTAAATGCTCCACAATCAACTGCAGGGGCAAAATGGTCATTTGGCAGTCAAAAGGCAAAAATTTTGGTCAACATCTTATTTTGAAGCCACAATCATCATTTGATAATTTCTTGATCATGATTCCACAAGCATGGCTCAAAAAGTCTCAAGATGCAAAAGTTTCTATTTTTGGAAAGCTGAAAAGTCAACTGCAAATTGACCAAGGCATAACGTCTTCATAGTTTATAAGAAAAATCCTATCCAATGCTCATTTTGAAGGGGATGACATTTCCTACAACTCATCTTCACATTCCAAGTCCAAGAAATGCTCTCACAAAAAGTTATCAATTTCAACATTATAGGTCATTTTCAAAAGTCAACAAAAAGGCACTTTAAGTCAAAGACCATAACTTGAGATTGATAAATCAAAATGACATGGGACCAAAGGCATTGGTTAGAGGACTTCAAGACCTTTCCAAAATGTCAAAGAACATGTTCATAGCTTCAAAATTGAGCAAGATATGCATTGGAGAAGTTGGGAAATTTTTGGGAACTTTCAAAAGTCAACTTTGCCTAAAACACTTCATTTTTGCTAATGGGCCTCAAATTCTTTCTTGAATCATTACCCAAGGCCTATGCACGACCCATTGAACTTAATTTGATTTATTTTCTAATTTTTAATTAATTAATTGAATTTATATTAATATTAATTCATTTACTTGGTTTTAATTATAGGAAAATTCAAAGATAGGCTTTTTTGATCTTTTTGTGCAGCAAATATGACTAGGGCAAGCTAGCAACTCGTATGCACCTCAAAGGCATAAAAAAAATCCATGATTGGCAAGGTTTCATGAAAGAAAAGATTGAAAAAGATATGATTGTCAATCAAATATTCAAGTCATAATGCAATGGATTCATGGGCCTTATTCTAACCTAAATTCATTCACATATATGTGCTGAAGGAAACCCTAAAGCTGGACACGCACAACTGCTTCTAAGAACTCCATAACCAAATTGCAAAAACTCAAGAAAATTGTGAAACTGAAATCAATATTGCAGCGTGATTCAAAGCTTGTTTTTGTTTCTAATAGATTGCTGACACTTCCAGGAACGCGTAGAGATCCCAAGCACACATCAACACTCAAGAAATTGCCCAGAACAGATTCACGGTTCATCCTTATTTTTCATAATTGAAACTTGCATCTCATGAGCATTTAACATGTTTGATTGTTTGTTTTGCATTGTTTGAACATACAGGAACCTTTTGGCATGGATTAATTGCACTGAAATGCATAGAATCACAATTCACCATGAATGGATTTTAGGGTTTTCAAAGCTTGAAAATTAGGGCTTTGCGTATACTGTAAAATTAGACCTCAAGACCTATGTGGATAAATTCGTCAGAACAAGACGAAACCGTTGACCCCATCGCGCCCTTTTTATATTGATTGTATGCCTAATCGCTATTTTGATGTTTCCAAATTGTGGGGGTTTAAAACCCCCGCTATTTGATTGCTTTTTATTTCAGGCCAGCTGAAGAAGATGATGCATGGATGGACATGATTGGTGTATTCAAATATGTGGCGCGCTTTTTTTAAATTCCCAGCATAATTGTTTTTTTTTCATATATTATAATCAATAACCATTATATTAACAAACAAACGCAGATGGCGTAGTGGTGGTAGACGTGGCTGGCAAGCGTTGGGACCTGGGTTCGATTCCCAGGTCCCCCCATATAATTGTTGATATTTTTTCTCAAACGTTCACATGCAGCATTCGTTCAATGTTCCATCATGCACCTTCACGCGCTAGCTTGCCAAGTGGCCATGATGCCCAATCCAGTGGCCACAGAATGAAGTCCATGATGCACTCCAGTCAACCAGCATGCACACAACCAGAAAGTCAAACGTGACTTTGTCTAATGGGCCAGAATTTCTTCAATCTCACCTCCACTTTGGGCCATCTAACCCCCTTGGTTTGCATAATTTTCTTTTCTTTTCTTTTCTAATTCTTTTAATTGTTTTAATTATTTTTATTAATTCACCATAAAATAGTTTTTCCTAATAAAAATCAGAAACTCAAAAATGTAAATATTTTTAATTATTTATTAATTGCACCATTAACCTATTTTTGTAAATAAATACTAATAATCAAATTAGTTTAATTTAGGTTTAACTTCAATTTTTTTTCTTAATAAATAAAAAATTACATAGAATTAGGTTTTGACACTTTTTACCTTTTTCTTAATTAATTATTATTATCATTATTTATTATTATTATCATTATTAATTACTATTATTTTTGTAAATAACATGTAAATTAAATAATTTAGTTAATTAGCCTAACTTTAACATTTTCATTAATAATTAAAATAAACTTAGAACTAGGGTTTCACTAACTTTAATTTTAATTCTTTTTTTTCTTATTTCCCTAATAAATACAAAAAACATAAAAAACACTTTATTTTCTTTAATTAAATAATTAATTAGGTTTTAATTTAATTTCAAGCAAAGGGTCAAAACCCTCGGACGTTCCAGTTTAATTTATTCGCGTACTATTTTCTTATTTGATTATTATGTAACAGTTCAAGGATGTAATAGTAATTAGGTTTATTGCTTTTTTACTTTCCGCACTTTATCAAAAACGGGTCTTTGTATTTTGGCGATGTATAGACCCGCGCCTTGTAATAGCGTAGCTTTTACCTTTCCGTATTTATTTTCCGCACTCCTAACTGCTAAATTGCATGAAAGAATGTATGATAACTAAAAACAACTCGTAGCTCACAATGCACGATCCAAGATAAATATTAACATGAAAACAACACAATGCACATGCTACTTCTAGGGCACGCCTCACTCGTTGCCTTCGAAACATGGTCGTCAAGTATAGGGTGTTTTAGCGGTCGCCCTTATGTCTAAGATCCGGTCGCCTCGAAACGGTTTCCTCAGATTAAAAAGGATCTAGGACATTAGGGTTACTTCTAAGGTGTCATACCTATTGCTTCGGTGACCACACTGTCCCTACGATCGAATTGACCCGAACACCTCCAACGGTGGTGCTACTTACCTCTCAATGGTGGGATGGCACTACCTTAAGGACTTTTACACAGCCTAATTCCTTAGGGTAGGTAGATGACTCATGGGTACTTGCTCTCTAAAAAACAAACAAAACAATCTTTTCACACCTACACTTTCAAAAGCTTTCAAAACAAATTTTTCAAACACTCTTGAGGACAGATACAAGAGTCACTCAGAAATCTTTCAATGAAACTTTTTTCAAACCCACTCACATTTTGAAAAGCAAACATTTTGAAAACATAAGAGCAAGTACCTAAGAGCCCGTGGATAACCACGGATAGAAAGGGTGCTAACACCTTCCCTTTCTATAAATCTACCTCCCGAACCGAGAAACATTCTCATAAGGAATTTTGCTGTGCTTTTGTCCTGTCCATGTTGGAGAAAATAAAAGACGGTGGCGACTCTTGCTTCCGCGACATACGCGATCCAGCTTTAAAACAGTCAGTTCTATTTCCACCGATCACACTCCCCGATTGAGTCTACACTCTCCAGTTCGAGTTTTCCTTTCAGATTATTACAAATCATAGGGCCACAACCCCTAATCCCCAGTAAAGTCATCAATAAAACCTTTATTATCTCCAAAAGCTACTATAAAGCTTAGACCCGACCAAATATTAGTTTGATTCTATCAGTTGCTGAAACCTGGACCCAACCAGATAACAGTTTGAGTTTCTGGAACCTGGACCCGACCAAATACCAGTTAACCTCAAGTTCAAAATTGCTGAAGCCTGGACCCGACCAGATAACATTTTGATTCATACAAAATCACTAGCAAAACTCCTCTTCCCCAGTAGAGTTTGCCAATATTCCCGGTAGGTTGCTGAAACCTGGACCCGACCAGATAATAGTTTGAGTTACTAAAGCCTGGACCCGACCAGATAATAGTTTAACTCTTCAAAATATAGAAGAAAATGGACTCAACCAGACCAAGGTTTAACTTCTTTTCCCCAGTAGAGTTTGCCTCTACTCCAATAAGTTGTTGTGAAGCTTGGATCCGACCAGATAACAATTACCCTCAGAAATTTGTTGTGAAACCTGGAACCCGACCAAATAGCAACCAAATCCGCAAACATTTTATTGTGAAACCTGGACCCGACCAGATAACAATTAACCTCATCAACTTCAGAAATTTGCAAAGCCTAGACCCGACCAGATGTCATTTTTCAAGCAAGTTATTGTGAAAACCTGGAGCCCGACTAGATAACAATCAACTGTGATCCCTAGAGAGACACTGTGAAGCCTGGACCCGACCAGATAATAGTACAACTTGGCAAAAACCGTGAAACCTGGACCCGACCAGATAATAGTTACCACTTCAAAGTTACTACAAGGCCTGGATCCAATCGGATAACAGTTGACTTCCTTATCCCCACCAAGTTGTTGTGAAGCCTGGATCCGACCAGATAACAATTTAATTCTAAGAAATTTTCTACAAAGCCTGGATTCAACCAGATAGAAGTTAACTACTTCATCCTCAGTAAATTGTGAAGCCTGGATCTGACCAGATAATAGCTAACATTCAAGATAAATTCCCCAGCGGAAGCGTCCTTTCAACAATGTTTGGAGATATGTATACTCTTCATCCCCAACAGAAATCTGAGAGTCAACTTCCAAAAACTCATCAACAGCAGTCAGGGATTTATTTTCCTGGACAAAAACATACATCTCACATTCATACATCATAGCATGTACATACAAGATGCATTTAGCATAATACAACCTCTAGTGAACATCCTACATACATCTGCATTTTACTAACTCTTTTTCTCACAGGTAAAACATCAAGTTTTAGTATGAATCAACAAGAGATTTGTACTGATATTTCTTCTAGTATTTACCACCATTCCTCCAAATGACATCTATAAGCTCATTCATAATTCATCTTCGAGTGCAAATTTCTGGGCACTTTAGTGTTCAATCATCTTCCACCTTCAAGTCACGAATGGCGGATCCGCCATTCTAACTCTTCATGTTTAAGAAGATTGAACATGGGAAACTGTTGTACCCCAACATTTTCCCTCTCATTTACCAATTATTTTCTCACGAGATCTCCTTTGGTTCAAGACTGCACAAGGGTTGATCCGCTCAAGACACCTCCTTAAGCACTAATGATTGAAAATTAGGGTTTCAAATTTCACAAGGACAAATGAACTTTTAATGTCTCATATGACTTTCGTGGATCATTTTGGACTCTCAAGATTGCTCATGTCAAGTTTCAAGTCTTGGATCACATTTTTGCTCAGGCAATTGATGAGTTGACCTAAAAATCAATTGTATTGGGGAAAAAGTCAATTATGGTCAATTTACAGTCAAACTTCATAATTTTTTATCCATGTCAACATTATGAAGTCATATATGTCATTTTATCATGTTTGGACCACAATTCCTTAAGAAATTTGATCAGATCATCAAAAGGGCAAAATGGTCAAAATTAGGGTTTTGATTGAGAAAGGACAATTTCTGATTTTTGACATAGCAAAGGGTTAATTGGTTTGAGACATGATCTCAAGGTTTCAAATGCATCATTTTTACCTAATGGTATGACTCAAAACTTCCCTCAAGATTAATTGATTGATAGTTGACTTTCAATCAACTGATCAAAAGTCAAATGTACACTTAAAAGTCAAACTTTGACTTTTTGTTCAAAATCAAGTGTCAAAGATCACAATTCATCAAAACATGTCAAAATATGAAACTTTTTCATCAAGAAATCAAAAAGTCAATATTTCATTTTGAAAAGTCAAAATTTCCAAACTTAGAAATTTTTCTAAGTGTTGAAAACTTCATATTTTTTCACAACTTTGAGCCAATTTTTCACCATGATGCAAGATGATTCAAAGGAAACTTTCAACGTGAAAGTTGTAGATCTCAATGAGATCTAAAACATTGCTTAACACAACTCCTCCTAGAAATTTATGGATTTCAAGTTATTAATCAATGAAATCATGTTTATGAAACTAAAACACTTGGTGAAATTTTGAGCATTTTGGTCAGGATTTTGACCTAACTTCTTGGCCAAGTTTCACATAGTTCCAATTGGATTTTGCAAAATTAATTCAAAGAGGGGTTGTATAGAACATTACAAGCTTTCCAAAATGTCTAAGAACTCCTTGATATCATTTTTTAGCAAGGAGAATCGAAGGCAAGAAGTTAGGATTTCAAGTTATTTTACAAGGCAGAATTTGTGATGCACAATTGACCAAATCACATAGCCATGCTGCATAATCTCACTTTTCAAGTTTCTAACTTGTGTTTCACTCCTTAATTAATTATTTACACAACATATTGAGCCATTTTCCAAGAATTTGAACCATTATCCAAGTTGCATTTCCATTTTTGGAAGAAAGGCACCATTGTTATTCTTGAAAAGTGACTTTAATCACAAAGTCAACTTGTATGGAGCTTTGCACTTGTTCTTTCTGCACAAGCATACTCTATAAACTCAGAACAAACATGTTTAAAGTTGCTAGCCACCCTACAAGACATGTACCTTGCATTGAAACCATGTTTGTCAAGATAACTTTAAAAAATGGTCAAGAACTCATAACATGTGATTCTTTGTTTCTGATCATTTCAAACCTCAAAACCTTTCCTCTATAAATAGAGATACTATTTACAAGCTAAGACACGCATACATAAGCCCTCAAACTCCCTAGAACTCAGAATCACACACAAAAACTCCATTGTTGCACAATCTGACCAAAAACATGAAACTTACATTTCCCTCCTGCGTTTCCAAGCCTTTTGGTTCCTAAAGTTTCTAAACAAAAAATATAAACCATCCAAACCCTTCTTTCCCAACAGTAACACCTCCATCATCAAGTTCTATTTTCAAAAACAGGGGTCTTCCACTTGACTTCTCCAAAACTCCTCAGCCACTTTCAGCTCAAGCCAAACATCACATTAGCTTCCTGGGAACATGAGGAAGCTAACCTAATCACTAGAACTCATCAAAAGCTGCTCAAACTCAAAACATGATCTCCATTTGCAAGGTGAGTTTCCTGATTTTTGAACTCCTCATATAGGCATTGTTAGGCTTTCATTTTCAAAGATAAAATGTAGACCTCATTGCCACAAAGTTGTACATATCTATAGTTTGCATTTATATGGCTTGAGCTTAGATAATTTTGGAGTTGAAGTTTCTAAAATTTATAGGTTTTAAATTAGGGCTAGAAAAATTCTCACTCATCTTTGATTTATAGCTTTAGTTATTCATATGGTTGGATTCTTGGGAAGAAATGCCACAACATTCATGTTTGTACTTTCCATTTTTGTTGAAAGATGAACAAGTTACAAGTGTTCTGGCTAGTTAAAGGTTGAAGAAGAAACACAGGCCTTGGAAGCATTATGTGTTATGTATTTATCATTTCATTTTAATAAACGGATGTATAGCCACCCCAGTGGTAAGGCAGCGTGCTGGTAACCAAGAGGGCGTGGGTTCGAACCTCAGCGCGCTGCCTTTTGTTTCTTTTTTCACATTTTCCTTCTCTTTTTCCTTTGCAGCGCTTGGCCTCCCCCTTTGGGCTTCCTCTCTTTTACTGAAACACCCCCCCAGTTTGCTTATGTACACGCAGCCCAAACCCTTTTTTTTTATTTCTGATTTCAAAAAATGCTAATGGGTCAGGCTTAGTCAAAAACTTTTTTTTTACTTGTAAACACCACAAATTAATTTTTTCAACCCCTGACTTACCCTTTTATATTTTTATTTTTATTTTTATTTTTATTTTTATTTTTATTTTTATTTTTATTTTTATTTTTATTTTTATTTTTATTAATATTATCATAATATTTATTTTTATTAATAAAAATCCCAAAAATATTTCATTTATTATTTAGGTAATAATATGTTTATATTTTATTTCTCTCAAGACTAAAAAGACAAAAAAACATTTTCTTTAACAAATGAATTTATGTTTTAATTATTCAAGTAATAATAGACTTAGGTTTAAATTAGTTTTTTAATTAAGACCAATTTAGAAGTCCTAGTTCCTTTTATTTAATTAATACTATGTTAATATTCAAAACCTTTTTTTCATAAAAACCTAAAAAAAAATTTCTTTTCTAATTAACTTAATTCAATTTTCTTATCTCTTTAGGTTAAATATTTTCTTCTAGTTTATTTAGGTTAAAACAAACAAAACCTTTCTTAACAAAAATCCAAACAAATTCATACTCTTTCCCATTTATTCATGCTTGTACATTATTATTTCGATTCTTGTACATTATTCAATATGGTTGTAATAGTTAATTAGATTTAAATTCTTGCAATCCCCATTTGTAAAAATGTATACCTCATCCCCCAAATAATGTAATAGCGTAGAATATTTACTTTCCGCAATTTATCGCTTTATATAAATGCTAGTAATTAGGGCTTGTATGGAAAGATAAAATCAATGCTTAGAAAACTCTAATACAAGACAAATCAAGCATGAAAAAGATACACTTGCATATTTTTCACCTCTAGGGTTAACTCCACTTGTTGTCTTGAGAAATAAATGGTCATAATACGCATGTAAGACGTCTTAGCAAAAAACAAACAAAAATACAAGATCATAGTCCCTCGATGACGCTCTGAACGTTGCCTTACAAATAATCTTAGTCCCTCAAAGAAAATGATAAGATGTCTTACAACATTGTTATTCATGACTATACGATGACCCTTGCCCGTCCCTTTCACATCCAAAGATAAGGCTTCTTACCAAATCAATGGTAAGATAGCAATATCAAAGGAAAGGAAGAAATGAACTAAGACTTTTGAGTAGGTAGATTGTTCCTAGTTGCTTTCTCAATTTCAAATCAAAACATCCTTGCTATTTTCAAAACAAACACCAACACTTTCAAAACATCTTTCAAACTTAAAACATTTTCAAAATATTAACACTTTGTATATGTTCTTACGAACGAGAACTATTACAAAGTTTGCCTAAATGATGGCACCTTTTCAAAATACTTTCAAAAAACCACACAAATCACATTTTTCAAACAAAAGCAAGTGATCTAGCAAGCAACTAAGAGCCTATAGGTAACTATGGATGAAAAGGGTTCTAATACCTTCCCTTTTCATAATCTACCCCCCGAGCTCAAGAAATAATCTCAAAGGTCTTTCCTGTTCTTTTCCACCTTTCCTTTTGGATAAAAGAAAAATCGGTGGCGACTCTTGCTAACTGCAATATTTGCGATAAAATGCAAAACACCCAAGTCAATTCTCCCACCTATCACAGATTGCACATGTTTCCTTCTAAGAATGTTAACTTCAAAAATCATCCATTATAAATAGAGGACACACTCCATGAGACAAGGGATGAATTGGCTGCTATAGAAACAAGTTCTCAAACACAAAATTTTCAAAGAATAGGTTCAAATCGTATCCCACTTTTCCAGCCATTCTCAACTGAAACGAAGGCTCGAATCATCATACTGACATCCCCAGGAACCTCCTCAAGTCCATAACCACGCTCAACCGTGCCCAGAATGTCTCCCCTCAATCACACCGGTGGTAATGATTTTCTAATTTCAAATTTATTAATCCTTATGTTATTTATAAGTTTAATATGTCAAGATGTGTTAAACAAGAAACATAGAACAGGTCGGAATCAAGTGTGTGAAGAGAAGGGAGGGGGTTCGAACCCCAGCGATGCAAAAACCCTTTTTGCTTTACTTTCTTCATTTCCATTTTTTTTATTAGTTATTTTATTATTTATTAACTTTTTTTAATCAAAACTTATACATAAAAAATCAGAAAGAAGCCATATAATAAAATCAACAAAAAAAATAGTTTTAGGGTGTAAATTAATTAATTGATTTTTTTGGACAATTAGATTTTAGGCTTTTTATTAATTAAAATCAATTAGAATTAGGATTTTCATTATTATTAATTAACACTTAAATTATTTTCATAAAAACACCAAAAATATGAACTTAGATTTTTAGGGCATTTAAAGTTTTTTCCCAACATTTTCTTTTCTTTTTGCTATTTATTTTCTTAGACAATTGTATAGGTCTCACAGTTTAATGTAATAGTTTAGATTTACATCCCCGCGTTTTTCTAATTATGTAACTCTCTCAAAGCCCTGTAATAGCATAGATTTACATTCTGACTTTATCTTTTACCTTTATATGTTTGTATATGTATAAGTGCTAGTAAATAGGCTTGTATGATAAGAATAAAATCAAACATATATAACCTTAATTTTCAAGATAGAATAACTGAAACCAATACACTTTGCACACTTCACCTCTAGGGTAACCTCTCTTTGTTGCCTTGCGATACTAATGGTCACGTCCCACGAAAACGGGAATATTTTAGCAAAGACCCTCGGTTAAACAATATCATCATAGTCCCTTTTGAATAAAGATCATAATCCCTTGATGACCCTTCGAGTTGCCTACAAAATGATCTAGTCCCTTCGATGATCCTACGAAATGATCTAGTCCCTTCGATGATCCTACGAGAAAAATAATGATAGTTCCTTCGAATCGCTAAAGTATCCTTACATGTTGTCTTCTATGATCATACGACGGCCTACCCCTGTTCCTTCACATCCAATATATAGGGCTACCTACCAACTAATGGTGTGGATAATACTATCTCTAACTGAGAAGGAAAATAACAAGATTGACCTTTAGTGGGTAAGACTCAACAAATTGCTTGCTCATAACAGTTTCAAACAAACAAATTCATTTTTACACCTCACGTATCAAAACAAATATTTTCAAAAAAACACTTTGTATACATTCTTGAGGAGTGATACAAGAATTATTACAAAGTATGCCTCACAATTGGCACTCAAAATATTTTCAAATCACACACACACACAAACCAAGTTTAAAGTGAGCTAAGCAATTAAGATCCCATAGATAACTACGGATGAAAAGGGTGCTAACAAACTTCCCTTTTCATAACTTACCTCTCGAACTCAAAATCTATCAAAGGTCTTTCATGTTCTTTTCACCTTTCCTCATTGGATAAAAGAAAAGTCGATGGCGACTCTTGCTATCGCAAGATTTGCGATAAAATGCTAAACAAGTCAATTCTCCTATCGTATAACAGCAACCTAGGCAAAAGTTAGGGATTTCTTGGCAAGTAACTGACTCAGACATGACTTGATCATTGAGGCAACAATCTTCTTAGATTCTCATCACACTTCAACTAAAGCCTCTGCTCAGGAGTTCAAAGTTGTTATGGAGAATATTGTTCATTGTATTTCAATGTATCTTTTCCATATATTTACCATTTTCCAAACATTGTAATCATCTGTGGAGTCACGCCATTTGCGGACTACCATTGTATTAATAAAGTTTGAGCCATTATCCAATTCTTTCTAGTTCTTATTTTATTCTGTTTACAAAAATTTCATTTATTATTGATAGTAATTTTCAAAACAAAAATACCTAATAATAAAAATATATTTATGAAAAGAATTTGCAAACTACTTTTTACTTCAGATTTTGTAATTCAAGTGGAACAAAAGTAGTGATTCCAAGGACAAAAGAACTCCGAAGTTTTGAAAAATTCCCTAAGAGGCATCCCGGGATTACTCCTTCTGATATGCGCATGATCCATCTGTGTTTTGGATAGTCGAATTTCGTACCAATTGATATATGGTGGTGTTGGGTTTGTTATCCCATTTTTCTCCAGTTAAGTGTTGGTTCAGATCTTCTCCAGGTTAATTATTTAGTGTCGAGTTTAAGTGATTAGAAACCTCTATCCCAGATTTCCCAGTGAGGTCTTCGCTCATGTGACAGAAGTTTCTTCCTCCCTTGGTGTGATTGAGATAGAACCACTTGCGAAGCATCAATCTTTTCAGTGATGACATTATTGTTGTTTTTTAATCCCCCAAGTAGCCAGGCAAGGGAAATATAGTTTCTCTCACCAAGTGTTGAGTTTGATTTAAAGTCCCCATAATTTTGACGTATTTCTATAATGATAACTTCTTTAATCTCCAGATGAGTCAAGGAAATTTCTTCCATCTAAAGTAGTTATCCCATTAAATCTCACAATTTCTCCCCATAGAAATTTGCACAGACTATTATTCTTGATTTTAAATAATGTACTTGGGCGCTACTCAGCGTCTGAGTTTTCCTTTTCCCCAATGAAGACAACACGACATTCCCTAGTTGATGTCCTGATGATGTGGTGTTCACCTTCCCTAGTAAATTCAGTATTAGAATATCCAGTTGAACACTAGATGATGAGGCACTTTGTTCCCCAGTCGATGTCTGCATGATATTCCCCGGTGAAATTTGGAGGAGGATTTTATATCCCTACAACTGTATTAGTTTGTTACTATCAGATTTTGCTTTGATTATTTTTCAAACCATTTTTCTTCCTAGTGGAGTTAAGCCGTGAAATAGGAATTTGTTTTACTCGGTTGGTGCTTACTCTCTTATGGAATCTTCATCATGGATGTGATTTAGCTGAGTGTGATTTTTGCACAACTTGGTTTTGTCTGGTTATCCCTAGTGCAGTATGTCTGTTTCGTCAGCATACACATGATAGCACTCGTAGATTCATACATTCATGCATTCATACATTCATCATGCATAGTTGAATTTAAAATTCATTTCTCATTTTCATTTGTTATTATTTTTGTTGGCATATTTCCCTATTGCAGGTTTATGTTACCCTCTCTCTCCAATAGATTGTCGACCTTAAGCAGAAAGTGTATATCCTTTCAACTTTCCCACTAAGTTATCCCCCGTGGAAGAATTTTGCTTTAGCCTTCCTACCCAATCCATTTTCTAGATAGAACTAGTTCCGTTGTTAAGTTCATTCCTCCTTTGGTGTTGTGTTAGTTGACTGTTTCACTCTGATTTATATCTGGTTTGAATTTGTAGTCCCCGAAAACATTGTTATATATTGATTTTTGTAGGCTTTGAGCCCTGGATTAAGAATGTGCATTTATTTTGCACGTGAAGACTTTATCTCCTCGGCAAGAATGTATTGGCATTTCCCTATGAAGTCAAAATTCAATTCCCAGCAGCATTATTACAATTCCTTCTCATAACAGCAAGTGGCAGGTCTCTATATTTGAGCAACTTGTGCTTCCCTGGTAAGCATGTTAATGCCAGAGAAGATGTTTACTCCAATGAATGGTAGTCTCATCATTATGTGAGATAGTTCATTGTTGAGATTTGTTACTCCGATGAATGGTAGTCTCGTCATTATGAGATATAGTTCGTTGTTGAGATTTGTTACTCCGATGAATGGTAGTCTCGTCATTATGGGAGATAGTTTGTTGTTGAGATTTTTTACTCCAATGAATGGTAGTCTCGTCATTATGAGATATAGTTTGTTGTTGAGATTTGTTACTCCAATGAATGGTAGTCTCGTCATTATGAGAGATAGTTCATTAATGAGATTTGTTACTCCGATGAATGGTAGTCTCGTCAATATCGGAGATAGTTCGTTGTTGAGATTTGTTACTCCGATGAATGGTAGTCTAGTCATTATGAGAGATAGTTTGTTGTTGATATTTGTTACTCCAATGAATGGCAGTCTCATCATTATGGGAGATAGTTTGTTGTTGAGATTTGTTACTCCGATGAATGGTACTCTCGTCATTATGGGACATAGTTCATTGTTGAGATTTGTTACTTCGATGAATGGTAGTCTCGTCGTTATAGGAGATAGTTCGTTATTGATATTTGTTGCTCTGATGAACGGTAGTCTCGTCATTATGGGAAATAGTTTGTTGTTGAGATTTGTTACTCTGATGAATGGTAGTCTTGTCATTATGGGAGATAGTTTTTATTGAGATTTGTTACTCCTATGAATGGTAGTGTCATTATTATGGGAGATAGTTTGTTGTTGAGATTTGTTACTCTAATGAATGGTAGTCTCGTCATTATGGGAGATAGTTCGTTGTTGAGATTTGTTACTCTGATGAATGGTAGTCTCCTTATTATAGGAGATAGTTTGTTGTTGAGATTTGTTACTCCGATGAATGGTAGTCTCGTCATTATGAGAGATAGTTCATTGTTGAGATTTATTACTCCGATGAATGGTAGTATCGTCATTATGGGAGAAAGTTCGTCGTTGAGATTCACTTTGCTCTAAAGAATGTTGAAAATCGTTTGTCACCTACCCTGATATTGGTATTTACCAGTATTATCTTACCTTTTCTCTTTGCATCCTTCAGGTTGTTAATTTCCTATTCCCTGTGAGTTAACGTTACTTTTTTTTCTATCTCCTCTGGAGTGAATAGTTCACAATTATCTATCAATCATTGTCATCCTTTACTTTTTCACCAATATTTGAGTTGATGATGACTTATATCCTCTTTGGGTTGTACCTCAGTAGAGTCGAGTCTTCTGTTCACCAGTGGTTTATTGTCCTGGTCGAACTTTCTTTTTATCCTTTATTTTTATTTCCCGCATCCCCAGTGGTATCCTGTGTCACCTTTGGATTTTTTTGTCTACATGCATGATCATAAGCATTTCATGGCATCTTAGGGCCAAAAATAGGGCTTGTTTTATATTTAAGTATCTTCAATCGCGTCGAGAGGAAGATTTTAACCTTCTTATCTCCGGATAGAAGACACTTAAGGGCAGTTGTTATACCCCAATTTATGCCCCTAAGATCTCTCATCATTTCAATGTCAACCCAATCATATCAAGATCACACACTAGGGTTTGTTTCTTCTTCCTATCTTTAGGTTTGTTCATAGGGGATCACCAAGCATCTTGATTTGTATGGTTTTGTGCATGTGTGTTTTTATGATTTATTGACTTTTAACTAACAAATGCAATGTATGTATACTTGCTTTATGGATGTTGGCATTATAGGTGATGGCACAACACATTTCATCAGGTTGATTCATAGGTTCATGAGTTTATTTCCATGCCTTATTAAACAAAGCTTCATTGAGATTTAATCTTCATTCTTTGAGTGTGCTTTAAGAAAATGTCATGACAAGGCCTAATATGATTCATCATGCTTCAATTTGCCAAAGGAAGTCAAAATATGCAAGATTGACTCAAGAAATTTGACCTAGTTGGACAAGTTCTTGATTCCTTGACCACAAGTGCATAACTCCCTCAATTCTCAACATTTGGGGGTGATTTTTTCTTTCCATGGGTTCATATTATCATTTACAACAACTTCTCTTCACATGGAAACGCAATTGTGCAAGAAAGGTTGTCAAAAGTTGAAAGGGTTTCCAAGCCATTTTGATGCTTTAGGAGCTAGGGTTTTGAACTTCTAAGGGCTATATCTTTTTCATCTTTTGAGATTTTTGAGTGATTCCGAAGATGTGTTTCTCTTTAAATGTTTATTAACAAATCACTTCAAGAGTTTCATGCAAATTTTGTATGGAATATTACTAATGATTGAGAAAGATTACAACTCCTCTAGATAGACCATCAAATTCTTTTATGTGACTTCAAAGGATCATAACTTGGTCAATTTTTATCATCTTGAGCTCATTATTTTTTCACATTGATTTTAAGAATGTTAATTTTAACTCTCTTTTTGGTCCAAAGATTGAAAATGGTGGGAAGTTTCTTTTTGAATTCAAAAGATTATAGGTCACCTCATGGATTTTCATTAATTTCAAAAGGCCATAACTTTTTCAATACTTGGAGTTTTTGAGTGACACAAGTTTCACAATGCTCTTTGGGAAGTCTACTTCATGATAGCATCATTGATCAAACCAAAATTTTTGAGGAAGGCCTTGTTTGGAATCAAAACATTATAGGTCATTTTTGTAGAAGAAACTTAGAATTTTTCTAAGTATAAAAGTCGGCATATTTTTCTTGATTTTGACTGAACATAACTTCTAGCTCAATCGTCCAAATAAGGTCTTTCTTGGCACATTATGAAGAGTGTTATATGATATTTATAATGCATCAAGAATCATCTAGTAAAACTTCCTAAATTATACACACCATGAGTTCAAAGTCAGCTACTTGAAACTGAATTTTCTCCAAAGTCAGAATTTGAAATCCATAATTTGTCTCCTAATCACAAATTTGGCACACATTTTTTATCTAAACATGATTAAAAAACTTGCTCATATGTTTAATCATCAAAACACAGGAATTTGATGAGTTTTAGGTGAATTAGATTCATGCTTTTTCCACTTTCGAGCTCCACTCATTTTCCGTCCAAACCTCACTTTTCTCTCAATTCTTTGCACCATTCACTTTCCTATAAATAAAGGACCTCACTCATCTCATTTTCTCAAGCTTTAACAGCCAAAATGACCCTATTCAGATCCCACACAAACTCTGAATTTGAATTTCTGATTTCTTTCATTCTCACCTCAAAACACTAAAAGCCCCCATTAAGTTAGCTCCATTGAACTCCTATAAAGCTAACCACACTCTTACCTTCAAGAAGCGTGACCTGAATTAAGCTAAAGAAGTCCAGTTTCAAAGCTATTTTGGTGAACTTCATTCAGGTAGAATTCTCAACCAAATAGAATCAAATAAATCCCTATTCTACTATACTCATCCTTCTGATTCTCATACTTCTTACGATTTTCATTTTCATTGAGAATTGAGAGAGATACTTGGAAACTCATTGCTTGTTATTTTTTTTCTACTTTTTGCAAATCGAGCCTTGCTCAACTTGTATAAATTTGGCGCAAGGGTACCATTAGAATAGTCTTGAAGAGACGAATCAAATGGTACCGCTCTGGTTTGTTAATTTTACAGTTTGAGTAACTCCAATCTAGGGCGTTTTGAGGTTGAAGATGACCTATGTGTCATGCTTCAACCAATGATAGCGTGATATGTAATTTTTTTGAATTTAATCTGATATTTCATTTTATCATGTGCGTGCCTCAAGATATTCAAAGTTACTTATATTCTATAAAAAAAGGATTCAGTGTGTTTATTTTTATTGGTCCATATTTTCTTGACTTTATTTTTATTTTCTGATATTTACATTTAATTGTTTTAAACTTTAAAAAATCACAGAAAATTCATTTCTCAACCAAAAACTATGAAAAAAAATTTAAAATTTTTTTTGAATATCACCTATCTGAGTTTTATTTTTTCAAAATTTTATTTTCAGATTTGATATTTTTTATGATTTTTCTTTTGTGTAGACTTGTTTTTAATTGTTTAAAAACACTTTTTTGGTATTTTTAAATTCTAAAAATTTCATACAAATTATTTTCTTTATTTATGACTTTCTGGAATTTATCTAGAATTTTATTCTGATTTTTACTATTTTTAATCATTTTTCACTTATTTGAATGATTTTAAATAATTTAAAAATACTTTCTGTTTTAAAAAAATTACCAAACTTTTTGTAAAAAATACTAGAGATCATCTCTGACTTTTCTATAATTTTTTTTATTTTTCATTTGATATTTTGAATATAGTTTGTTATTTTGCCTTTTATTTTCACTTAAAAAACAACTTAAAAATTATTTTCTCATTCTATTTTGCTTATTAAATGCAATTTAATTTTTGTATATATTCTGGATGATCTTGAACTAAGTCATTTTTAATCTTGAGCTTCATTAACATCATTGGATCTTGGGTGTTGAGTTTAACTTCACCAAAATAGATGAATGATTTTAATGATAGTTTGATTAAATTCTTTGGTTCAAATATCTATTCTCCATCTTATTTCTTTTCTGACTTGTCTTGTGTTATAAGCTTCATGAGTGTGGTTTCTATCATATCTCAAAACTTGTGTAGTACATACATTGTTATTGACCAGCCTCAAAATAGTTACAACTTTTACATAATTCCACTTACGATTGCTTAACATAACGCTAAATTTTGTCCCAATTCGAGAAATGATCATTCATGGCCAAAACCTATATTTGCAAGCCCATGTATGTTTAATTTGAAACCTTTGATCTAATAACCTTGAGGTTCATTGTTAGGAGGATTTGATCTTATCAATCCTCTAATGAATCTTCATTAACTTTAGTCTAAGCGAATAATTTAAACATCGTTGATCATGTGTTGCTACCTTGAACACTTGAAATGAATGATATACTAGGAAAAAAGCAAATGAAACTTGTTGTGGAGAAGCTTTGATTTTGTCAATCTTCTAATGAGTTTTCAAATGCAAGTTTCAAGATGGTCATTCAACTAACCTCTAATTTCTAATTCACTAACAATTGACTTTTACTTTGAGTTTTTCCTTTATGTCTTTTATTTTATGATTTTACTTTTATGTACCATTTACTTTGGCATTTACATTTCATGTCATTTTTATCTTTGCTCACTTGAGCATTTATCTTTATGTCTTTCTTCATCTTTGCTCACTTGAGCTTTCATTTTCTTTTTGAACACACTTAATAATCAACTTGAACAATAAAAAACCTTAAAGTTACTTGGACTATTGGGTTACTATCCTTGGCATTGTAGAGATTATGGACCTCTCAGACTTAGGATTAGAAGCATTTGATACCCTTGGGACCTTGTGACTCAGATTGTTATTTTGTCTGGAGTTCTTGGGGTTTACCCCCAAGACATTGGGTTGATTTTCTTTGTGTGCAAGTTATTCTGATTATATACTTTGTCTGTGATTGGGAATTCATTTGTATTCAATTGTTACTCTTCTCTATTTTTGAAGACTTAATGCATCTGAAGCTTGATATTCTTAAGAGGTTTAGTATCTTTTCTTGTTTGGTTTCAATCCAAAGGATTGGAACTCTACATTGACTCTTTATGTCAAGTGTTGTCTTCTGATTGGTTAGACGGTTCTTTTCTCTAACTTTTACCTTATGCTTTAGGATAGTCCCTTCAACTCCTCCCATCTTCTTTAATTTCAAAAATCTTCTCCCTCCTTTTCAAAACTCTTCTTGTTTTCTAACTTGAACCGCTTTCACAATAAACTAGGACTTATGTCCATGCATTTTCAAAAACATTTTCTTAATCAAACTTTAACCAACTTAATCATACTTTGACATTTTTGTGAGAAGACTAAAAGACAATCAACCTCATTAAAATCATTTTTGCCACTTTGTCTTTTTACATTAAAATGTTCTCAAAAGATTAGACTCTTGCCAATACTTGTAGTGATGTGAGCCACTATACTTCTATGATATGTAGTGAAGTGAGATATTTTCCACTTGGGTGTTGAGCGAGGATTTGTTAATTTTAAAATCCAATCTATATCCTCCACTTTGAGATGATTCAAATTCTCCTTTCTCATAATCGTGGGTAGTAAGTATTTTCTTCTACTCGGATATGATGTTGATGTCTCTTCTCTTAAAACTAACCAACATACTTGTGTTTTAAAAATTTTAAAGGTGGACTATGAGTAGCCTGATCCCCTATTACACGGAAGGTGGTAGGTAGGAACTAAAGGTTCGCAACTGTGGAGGGTGCAAAGATTGTAAAAAATACTTCTCTTCTCATCTCCATCATCTATTTTTGTATACAACACTTATAGCCAAAATACAAAAAATTTCAAGGAGGTTTCTATGGAGTACCATAGATGTTTAGGGTGCTAATACTTTCTCTTTGAACAACCAACCCCCGTACCTAGATTCTCTCCCCCTCTCTGTTGGGTTACTCACTTTTTTCCCATTCCTCTAGAAACAATAAAGCGCGATGGCGATTTTTATTTGATTTGTGCGAGTCAAGTCAATCTAATGGATTTGTCTCAACATTTCTACCACTACACCTATGACATACATTGAATTGTATCCTGCAATGGTGCAGAAGGGTTTGATTACAACTAGGCATCTGATTCCTCGAAATCCTCCTCCAGCCGGATTTAGATCTGACCTTCACTATGATTTTCATCAGGGAGCTGGCAGCCATGATTTAGAAAGCTATTATGCATTGAAAAACTAAGTGCAAGAGTTAGTGAAGGCGAATATTCTCTCCTTCAAAGATACATGTCCTAATGTTGTCAATAATCCTTTTCCAAAACCAAGATGTTGAAGACTGATTTAGAGTATCTCATGTCACTTCCTAAAGCCGATGTTTCAGACAAGACAACTCATCCTTGTTACTGATTGGTCATTAGGCCATGTTTCTTTCAATTTGCATTTTCCTTTAGTTGTTTTAATTTTTTGCTTTCAAACTTTTTTTGTACTATCATGTTAAGTTTAGTGAAATGAGCATTGCAATATTTTGATGCAATTCATTTTATTTTGCGCTTTCTTTTAAAAAAAATATCTCCTATTTACTTTCTTTATCAAGCTTTGGTTTATGCAAAGATTGGAGGGAGGATGACGAAATGAAAATAACCATAGCTGTTGTTGGTTTGCTTCTGAATAAAAGCTTGTTGACGATTTAAGCCATTGTTTCGATTCCCAAACACTGGATAAATAAGGAAGTTAATCCCTTGTTAACCCCTTCGAGCCTAGAAGTTGGAGTTTCTTTCAATACGAAAAAAACTCGCAATCTTAACCCGAGGATGGATAGTTCTCAATTAATTTGGTTGTGCATTCAATTACAAGAGAAATCATGAAAGATACCTTTCAATAAAGGTCGTGATCAATCTTTCCTTCACACACATCAAAGAAGTGTCAAAGATGTTCTCAAGTAAAAAATGGAAATGATGGTTCCCCATAATCATTAAGCTAAACAGACACTATTTTTCCAATATGAAAAAATGAAATGAAAATTCAAAAGAAAAACCCGCTAAGTCAAAACCTATGAAGGAGACTTAGGCAACAACTTGGTGTTGTACCCCAAAAGTTTCCCTCCTAATTTCTTCAAGACATTCTCATGAGGTCTCAAATACTCAAAGCCACTTAAGAGTTGACTGTTCAAACCTCCTCCTAAGCAAGGGTCTACAACTAGGGTCTTGTGCTTCTCTAGAAATATTGGGTTGCAAGGGTCTCAAATGACTTTCATAATTTATCATAGGTCCTCAATAGTGCTTATGTCAAGTTTCAAGTATTGCATCACATATTTTCTCAGTCAATGGCTCAAAAGATTGAAAGTCAACTATATTAGGCAAAAAGTCAACAATGGTTAACATACAGTCAAACATCAATATTTTTTGTCAACAGAAATATTTTGAGGGGATATTCATCATTTGACCAAGGGTTGATCATGATTACTCAAGGAAAGCCCTCAAATCATCAAAGGTCAAAAATTGCCAAATTAAGGTTTGATTGAAGATGACTGATCATTGACTTTTGGCCTAGTGCATGACCTAATAGCTTAAAGCATGATCTCAAGGGCTAAAATACAAAATCTTGACCTAATTACATGGCAAAAGACATTTCTAAAGATACAAGTGATTGATAGTTGAAGAATTGAATCAATTAATAAAAGTCAACAGTCATACAAAAGTCAAACTTTGACTTTTTGGCCAACATTGGAATTCAAAAATCAAGAATCATAAAAGCGTTCAAAATTATCAATTTTTCTCATCAAGAATAAAAAAAAGAGTCAACGAAAGTCAAAAGTTGGAAAATTTTCCAACACTTAGAAAAATTTCTAAGTGTTTTGTTCTTAACAAAGTCACTACCTTATGACCATTTTTAACTAAGATACAAATTGATTCAAGGAACACTTTAAACATAATATTTGTAGGGATTCATGAATTCTACAACTTTATTAATGTGGGATGATCCTTAAAAAGTGCTTGGATTAAGAGATATGGGCCCATGAAGTTCTGATATATTTACCCAACACTTAGAAATATTTTGGATCAACTTTTTATCTCAACTTCTTGGCCAATGTTAACCAATTTCCCTTTTTTTTAGCCAAAATGGTCAACATGAAAGTTGAAGATCTTGATTCAAGCTTTCCAAAATATCCAAGAGCATGGAAATATCATGTTTGAGCTGAGAGTTTCGAAGAGACAAAGTTGGTCATTTTTGCTTGAATCAGAGGTCATTTCTATGATAACCATAAGACAAAATCTTCATGCCATGCCTTGTAATCTCACTTTGCATGCCTCTAAACCCAAAAATATCTATATAATCAGTTGATTTCACTTGCTTTATGGTTATTATCCAATTGACTCAAGCCTTATCCAATGCATCATGCCATTTTTGGAACTAAAGCTAAGACTTCCATTCTTGTAAAGTGACTTTAATTACAAAGTCCACTCTCCTTGAGCATCTAACTTGTTTCCTTTGCACACACTCAACCTAAAAGATCAGATAAGTATGCTTAAAGTATCCAACAACTCCATGAGAAAAAGTATAATGCATTGGAACCATGTTCTTCTAGGTTACTTCGTAACTAAGCTTCCAAACCATAACTTGTTATCTTGAAAATATGGTTACTTCAACTTCTCAAACCTTTTACTTATAAATATAGGGTTCATTTGCAGTCCAAGGGAGGAATTCACAAGCCCTCTAAACCTCTTATACACTCTCATACCTGAATTGTCCATAAAACTCATTTCTTGAGTTTTCAAAATCCATTTCTTTGAAACTCTCAAACCTTGCAACTTTTGTCCAAACACTTCATACATATCACATATAAGTTATATAAACCTCTATTTTGCCACTGTAACTTCATTATCAACATCCACCATTTTCAAAATACATCTTAGCAACTTGACTTGGATATACTAATCCAGACACTCTCAAGGCAAAGTAACAGTTGTAACATACTCATTAAGGTCCCAGGAACCTAAAGCAATCATCATATTGCTCCTGGAAGTTGGGTAGAGATCATCGAATTTTTGTATCAAGAGGTAAGTTTTTCAAACTTTGAAATCTCTATACAAACATCATTTCTACTTATTTTCTGAAGATAAAATGTAGATATTATGTCATTGAAGCTAACCATGTCTTTAAATTTCGTTATAATTGACTGTGTGATGAGAATTTCAGAATTAAAGTTTCTGAACCATTAGGGTTTCATTTTGATACTGAGAAAACTTCGTTTTAATATTTGATTTATAGATTAAATTAATTATATATCTGAAATCTTTGCGAAATTTTAAGCAAGTTTCATGTTTATATTTTTGAATTTGGATGAGAAACGAGAAAGTTATGATTTTTTGAGTATTTTGGTTATAATTACTGTAAGAATCGTGAAACAAGGAAGAAGATGAACTTCCTGGCCATTTTCAAATTTCTCAAACTTGTTTTATAATATATTTACTGCGGGCATTTCATAATTGGATGAAACAGCCACCCCAATGGTAAACCATGTGCGCATATAACTAGAGGGACCTGGGTTTGAGCCCCAGTGATACCCTTTTCCACATTTTCCTCTTTTTTAACTTCTTTTTTCCACTTAATTTTCATCATATTCAATCATTTATTTTTGCAACCAAATTTAAATCTTTTGAGATGATTTTTTGCATACTACTAGCTCACTGCCTCTATTTTAGGAATACTAAAAAAAATCACAAAAATATTTTATTTCATTATTTTTTTAATAAAATCAAAGTCATCACTTTTTTGGGTTTTTAAGGAGATTTTTGATGATCTTTTGATCAAATTTTCAACCTTGTTCATAAAGCTTGATTTTACCATGGTATGTCTAGATTCTCATGAGATATCTTGACACTTGAGTAAACATTTCATGATAGCTTGATCCTTCTTAGGAATTTTCTCAACCAAATTCACGTTAAAACATGAAACATGTACAAAAATCAAAAGTTATGCTCCATGACTTTCAAATGTGATTTTGATGCATACACCTGTTTCAAACATCGAAACTCATCTTTGTTTTCACAAGCTTGCTTGATTTTTGTACATATTTCCTTTATAAACTGTTTTAAAGCATAAACCACAAAATAAATAAAATACATGCTTTCAACTTCAATTCATTTGTCATAACTTTTACCGAATAAACTCATGGATTCTCATCTACTTGTATTTTATTTTCTATTTTCATCTTTCTTTTTTATTTTCCTAGATATATTTTATAGGATGCTTCTGCGAATGTAAATAGCTTAGGTTTATTTTTCTCGCATTTATCTTATTATGTATCTGCTTTCGGGATGTGATAGTTGTAGGTTTACTTTCCCGCACTCTTTATCTTTATGTGACTAATAACAAGAAAAGATATAGCATTTTCCGTCCAAATTACATAGATTAAATTTCTGATTATTCGATTATTATGTCACATTTTATCCCTTTTTGTAGTTTTTGAATCATATTTCAGGTACTTAGCATTTGCAAGACATAAATAAGAAAAGGAAGAAAAAGAATGGAAAAATGAAGAAGAAATTGTTTTAAAACAGCAAAAATGTAGTTTTGTAGAAGAGAAGCGTGCCACCCGCCAAAAAGTCGTTACGACCGACACAAGCTAAGTTTTTGTGCCCCTCGGCACATGCACGTTACGACTGGCACATGCTTGAAATATGTGACCCATGTCACGTACCACACCATGCTCGCCACGATCATCCAGGCAGTTACGAAGCTTTCGTCAACAGAGTGTACTCAGCGCATATTCCTGGATTTTCTCCACGCTTCAGTAACGTAAATCATGGGAAGTTTGATACGGTGGCATAACCGACTGTTATATTTGTTTTGCATTTGTGTTTGCAAATGTTGCGGTAAGCAAGAGTCGCCATCGAATTTTCTTTTATCCAACAAAGGAAAGGGTGAAAGGAACAGAAAAATACTTTTCGAGATTATTTTTTAGTAAGGGGATATATTATGTAAAGGGAAGGTGTTAACACCCTTTCCATCCGTAGTTATCTACGGGCTCTAAGATGCTTAGCTCATTTTGAAATACCTTGTACTTTGTGTGTTTTTGAAAAGTCTTTTGAAATGCCATAGTGAGGCAGTTTGCTTTATGATAACTCTTATCAGTCCTCAAGAGTGTTTGAGCAAGCATCTAAGAACTATCTACTTATACTCGAAAGATTTGTTCTTTTCCTCCTATCATTTAGATAGTGCTATCCTACTATTAGTGAGTAGGTAGCCTTATCGTTGGACGTTTAAGGGACGTTTGAAGGGACGTACAGTCATAAAGGCAACATGTGGAGACGCTTTAGCAATTTTGTCTAGGGACTAGATCATTCACCAAAAGGCAACTATAGGGTCATTGAGGGACTATGATCTTTTTTATTTACGGGTCTTTGCTAAATCGTCCCCGTTTCGAGGGACATGACTGTTTTATTTCTGAAGGCAACCAAAGTGGGGTACTCTAGAGGTGGATATGTGCAATTGTGTTCAATTCATTATTTATCTTGCGTTATTAGGTGTGCTAGCGTTTGATTTCAGTCTTTTCATACAAGCCTAATTACTAGCAGTTAATATTTTGCAGAAATTTAAAGTGTAGGAATTTTAACCTACACTATTATAATGATTTAGGGAGGGGTTTTTTACATGTCCAAGAATGAGGGGGATAAAGCAGTAAATATCCTAGTTTTTTAATCTATTACATCCAGTAAGCAGATACAATAATCTAAAGAATGTGAAAATAAATAAATGTGCGCGAAGTAGAAAACACGTTTGAAAATCCTAAGGTGTAAAAATATTTTTATTTGTTTTTAATTATAAAAGAAAATAAAACTTAAGTCTATTTAATTTTAATTTAAAGAAAAGTTTAAAATAATTAATTAATTTATTAACTTAATTAATAATAAAACTAACCTAATGTTTTTGTGACTTTTGTTTTGGTTTAAAGTTAATTTAAATGATAAAGGGAAACTAAGAAAAAGAAATGAGTAGTAGAAATAAAAATACAAAAAGAAAAAGCCTTTCGACCCAAAGAAAAATGGCTTTCGATCCAAATGGAGGGTGATCTTCGATCCAGGGAAGGACGTGGCCTTAGATCCAGTAGAGAATGTTGGAGGTGTATTCTATACTCCTGCAGGAAATTTATTAGAGAAAACATGATAAAATCCAGACTTGGGTCAAATCTGGTCTTAGATTCGACATCCTGTGGATGCGTGATCCTAAATCGAGTCATCTGGGTCTGAATCGAAAACTACTTCATCTTACAACCTCATGAACCCTGAGATTCGAAAGAAAAAGTGGATTATGGCCAAGCCATGACACAATCTCAACCCCTGCGCTTAATCTTTCATATAGCACAAACATTAGAAATAACATGAATGTATGATTAAAAATTTCACATTTAGCTGATTGAGATCGAAAGAAAATTACCAATGGGCAAAGTATATGAGTGATGCTCCAGTATATGTTGGGCCTGCCTAGTACTTGGGCACGCTTCCTGCAAACTTCAGGGAGCGAATGGAGTGTCGTGGAAAATTTGCTTCGATTTAGATTATTCAGGAGGTTTTTTTAACAATTTTGGTGTGGCTTATGAGGCAGCGTGTGTGTATAGTGTGTATGTTCTCTAGTGCATGTTTCTCTTGTTCGTCTCTAGTCCTTGACCAATTGTGTGAGTGTCTTGTATTTACAAGAGATAGGGGTGCGTTGAAATGGCAAGAGACAACCATTAACCAAGCCTTGAAGGTCATGAGACAAAAATCAGACCCATAAAAAGACTTCCATTTTTGAAATATTCTTTCATTTTTCAAACTTGGATGAACCTGGACACATTTGGTTCCTTCGAATGCCCTCCAGTTTTTCTCTTCGACTGGCCTCAAGTTGCTTCTTTCAACTTGACCTCTTGTGTAGCCTTCGAATGGGCCTTCTGCATGCTTCTTCGAATGTACCTCTTATGTACCCTTCGACTGGCTCATGTTCTCATCATTGGGGCTTCTTCATTTAATCCCATATTCAGCTAGCCCAAACGAAAACTCTTTCCTGGCCAATCAAAGCTTCCTTTGGCATGAATGTGCTTGTGCACGTTGGTTTGGAACTGGCAGTATGTTGGCTTTTGGGCCAGTAGACCTCTTTGAATATTTTTCTTTCGTTTTGACCAACTAGATCCATCCTTCGACTAGATCCCCTTTATAGACAAGAATATGTGTTTCCCATTAAAGTGTCCTTCGAATGGGCCCTTTGTGTATACTTAGTTTTGAACCAATGTGTGTGTTCTTTTTAAGGGACCACATGCATGCTTTGTGCCTTCGACTGGACCTTTGGAATGCTCTTTCAAAGGGGCCATATTATGCTATAGTGCAGAAACTGAGCTGAGGAGTCTTGGCCTTGTGCATTGAAGGCAAGCACAAAGGAAGTCTTTGTCTTAGTGAATCCAAGGAAAGCATGAAGGGGATTTTGGCCTGATGAATCAAAACACACTTGTAGGGGGTTCTTGCCTTGTGCATCAAAGGAAAGTAAAAAGAAGCCTTTTGCCTTGTGTGCTGAAGGAAAGCTGAAGAGGGATTATTTTCCTAGTCGAAGCAGGAATTAAGCATGCATGCAAGTAGCCATTGCATTGTGAATTAAGCTAATGGTGCAATCGAAGGAGCACTAACAGGAGGCCATTCCCTTTGGATCGAAGGAGGTTGTTTGAAAGGAAACACATGCTCAGTCGAAGCTTGTATACAGCAAACAAGCAAAAGGCCAAGGCTTCAATCGAAGCTTGGAAGTTTGAGGCAAGCTTGGAGGAGGTTAGGTGCTCAAACGAAGCCTGTCAAAATTCCAATTGAAAGACCCTTTGAAATGCCAATCGAAAGACCTTGTTTATCTTCAAAAAAATTATTTTTTCTTTAATCAAGTGTTTGTAATCACCTATCTAAGAGAAAAATCTTGGAAAAATATGAGAGGGAAAATTTTGGGGTACAACAGCTGTCCTTGTTCAATCTTCTTAAACCTGAGGATTTAGATTGTCTTGTTTTCCTTTCGTGATATGAAGGTGGAAGATTATTGGACACTAGAGTGCCCAGAAATTTGCACTCGATGATGTGATGGTTGATTGTGTAGGGAATGGGCTTAAAGATGCCATTTAGAGAAGATGGCAGAGAGTCATCGGAGATAGGCTTAAAGATGCCATCCAAAGTAGATGCTAATTTCATACATGGTCCCTTTGGGGTTCCTGTTCCTGATGTTTGAGGAGGAGTCTGTTGGGGAATGTGGGTTTCTGTTGTTCTCCTACTTAAGGAAAACTCTGTGGGGAATAGAGTCTAGGAACTTCAGTTGTCCAAGGCTCTGCTGAAGAGTTATCTTTGTATTGGAGAGACGAAAGTTCGCTATTTTTCTGATTGAAATCCAGGCTTCACAGTAATCTGCTGGGGATAATGGAATTAACCGTTATCTGAAAATACTGTAGAAAGCGCCTATGTAGGGTTGTTTCAGGATGAGTCCGTGTTAGTCTGCATCCGAAGATATATGAGAAAGAGCATGTATGGGGATGCTTTAGGATGAGTCTGTGTTAGTCTACATCTGGAAAGTTGAGAAGGAACCCGTGTAAGATTGCTTCGTCCGGTCATGTAGATAGTTTTCCTGTCTGGTTCCAAGTGTTAATCTATAAATCAATTGTTCACAGATAGTTGTCCTGTCTGGTTTCAGGTATTAATCTAGAACTTGAAAATTTTCGGTCGCTGAGATAGTTATCCTGGCTGGTCTCAGGTATTAATCTCTGACTTGAGAAAGAAAGATAGTTTTCATGGCTTGTTACAGGTATTAATCTTCAATTTCCTTATGTAGATAGTTTTCCTGGCTTGTTACAGGCATTAGTCTTCAATCGGTCGTCCACAGATAGTTTTCCTGGCTTGTTACAGGTATTAATATGGAACTTGAAAATTGTCGATCACTGAGATAGTTGTCCTGGCTGGTTTCAGGTATTAATCTCTGAACTGAGAAAGAAAGATAGTTTTCCTGGCTTGTTACAGGTATTAATCTTCAATCTCCTTATGTAGATAGTTTTTCTGGTTTGTTATAGGTATTAATCTCCAATCGGTCGTCCACAGATAATTTTCCTGGCTTGTTACAGGTATTAATCTAGGACTTGTTTTGCTGGTCACATAGATAGTTTCCCTGTCTAGTTTCAGGAATTAATTTGTGGCCTGTTGTATTTGTTGGTAAACCCGTCTTGTTTTGGGAGTTCATACCACTTGGTCGTGCAAATAGTTTCCCCGTCTGGTTTCGGGCATTAATCTTTGACCTACTGTATAGGTTGATAGTGTTAGTCTGTCTACTAATTTAACTTGAAAAGATAAAATCAGTTTCATGCAATGTCATGATGTATGAATTGCATGATTCTCCCAAAAGAAATGATATTATGATATATGTATTTGTATGCACATGCCATGATGTATGAACATGTAATGTTGTTGTGCAGTATCTTTGTCTGGGAAATTAAATCCCTGACTGCTGCTGAAAAATACCGGGGAGCTAAACCTCGGACTGCTGTTTGTGAGTGAAGAAAGTGATCCTTCAATTTCCGCTAGGGATAATGAATGGAGATAGTTTTGTTGGCGATTCCCTACCAACGATCTTCGACTTCTGTTTGAGAATGATTTTGCCGAGGGGAAGAGTTCTATTGGAAGATTTCACCAATTTGGAGAAATAAACTCCACTGGGAGATGAACTTCTGTAGCTAGAGAAATAAATTCTACTGGGGATAAGGCTTTATAAACTAATTGAGATTTATAAAACTCTGTTACGGAAGGTGAACTCCATAAACTGCTTGGGGATTTTGTTGAAATCCTGTAGGGGAATCTTGAGAAGCTTGGCGACATCACTTGGGGATTTTGGAGCAGTAATTGGAGATTTTTGCTCTGCCGGCGATATGAGAACCTGACACCATTAGGCTGCATGCTGATAATATGGTTGTGATCTTGTAGTAGAATATCTCTGCCTTTTTACCTGTTGGAGAAGGTATCTACTTGGGAAAACATCTACAGGGATTTTGTGGATGGCCCTTAGATATTGTCCCATCTCTTAAAGTAATTAGCAGCTGTCTTTCTGTTTTTAGGTGTATATTTGTAAGAAGTAATCATATTCAAATACATATGTTCAAAAATAATCACTGGACGTTTTCGCACATAAAAAAACAAAAGTTTTGCACTTTCAAAGGAATAGTTTTGTATTAACTTGAATAAGCCTTTTTTGTACAAGGAGACGGACATACTAGTAAGAGAATGTCGTCGTAAGAATAGAAACCATACAAAGATAGTATACAAAATAAAAAATAGTTATGTGAAATAATCCCGTTGGATTCCCATTCCACTATTGCCCTTATGTCTTTGAGTGTCTCATCTCTTCCGCTGCTTGTTCGAAGTTGACTGGATTGATTAGTACCACTTGAGCTCGATAGTTGATATTGAAGATTGGCTGTAAGGTGATCCAAAGGGTTATAGTTATATGTTTTAAATCCCTAACTTTTTTCCTGGAGCGCCCTTTCGGGTTTTTAGTCCACCGGGATACCCTTTTTTGCCCAAGCCGCCTTTTCGAGTTTTCGACTTGCCAAGTGTACATATTTTTTTATGTATATCCCTAATTTTTGCCCGAACTCTTTTGGTTCGCTGGGATGCCCTAGTTTTTGCCTAGGCCAGTCGACCTAGAGGGTCTTGGTTTATGCGTAGTATCTTTTAATTATCCATGCGTTTATAGGGTGCGGAAGGTCGTCACCGTCCATAGTGGTTAGGATCATGGCCCCACCAGAAAATATGTTCTTGATTACAAACGGCCCTTCGTATATGGGAGTCAATTTTCCCCTGGGATCACCTTGCGGCAGTATGATGTGTTTGATTACCAAGTCACCAGTCTGATATACCTGATGTCTGACCTTATTGTTAAAAGCTTTGATCATACGTTTTTATTACATCTGACCATGGCAGACAGTCGCGGGCCTCTTCTCGTCAATCAGGTTTAACTGGTCAAGTCGAGTCTTGACCCATTCGTCTTCACCTAGCCCTGCATCCTTCATCATTCTCGGAGAAGGGATCTGGACTTCAATGGGCAAGACAACTTCCATATCCTATACCAAAGAGAAAGGGGTTGCCCCTGTTGATATGTGCATTATGGTGCGGTAACCATGAAGAGCAAATTGTAACATCTCATTCCAATCTTTATATGTCACTATTATCTTCTGTATGATTCTCTTGATGTTTTTGTTAGTAGCTTCTACATCGCCATTCATCTCCGGCCGGTAGGGAGAAGAGTTATTATGTTGAATTTTAAATTGCGTGCAAAGCTCGGTGATCATAGCGTTGTTGAGATTGGTACCATTATCTGTAATGATCCTTTCTGGAATATCGTACTGACAGATAAGGTTGTGTTTGATGAATTGGGCCACAATGTTCTTGGTAACTGAAGCGAATGAAACTGCCTCGACCCATTTCGTGAAGTAATCAATGGCAACTAGGATGAAGTGGTGCCCATTAGAAGTTATAGGTCTAATCTCTCCAATCATGTCGATGCCCCATGTAGGTGTTTAGGTATTGGCTTGCATTTTTGGTAAATCCCAAGTGTATGTGTGAATGTCATGACTGATGTCATAACATTCTAGTTCAGTTTGTACTGACTCATTAGGAACCTTTGCAGAAAAATATTGTAATTCAAATACTGATGTTTATAAGTGTGTATCTGAGCATTTTGCAAAATGATCACATTTTGCTAAATCAGTAGACAGGTTTTCTCAGATGTCATAACAGATGTTATGACATCCTGTTCTGAACTAACAGAATTGCAGGATTGGATAAGTCTGAGTTTTTTCAGGAAATAACTCAGTCCTTCCTGAACAGAATCCTGCGTTTTCTGAGGGGTAACCTAGCTCAACCCTAACCTGGTTAATAAAGTCCTGTGACCTGGTCTTTAGGTCAAACGGAATTAACCCTAGGTTTTTGGAAACCCTAACTGAAGTTGCAGCTGTTATATATTCAACAGAGCTGCTGTTTTTCAAGGATCGCTAATTATTGATTAGAAGATCATTTGTAATCTGTATAGATTTGATTATTGTACTCCAAGCAATTATCATTGTGATAAGTGCCTTGGAATAGGTTTCAAATTGTAAGGGTTGTGTAGCACTCAAAGCTTTGAAGCAAGAGTGTTTGAATGTTCCTTGACTAAAGTTGTGAAGCAGAGTCAAGTTAGTTGTGTGCATCACTCAAAGCTGTGAAGCACGAGTGATTGTGTTGCTTGATTAAAAAGCTGTGAAGCTTAATCAAGTGTTTGTTTTTGAAGAAGTGTCTTCATCAATTCTTAAGTCAAATTGGTTTATGTATCACTGCTGTGATTGAGGGGGTGTGAGTAGGAACTCAGGTTTAAGTTGTACTTAGATTGGAATTGCAATGGGTAGGTCTTAAGTGAAGGAGATAAACTGGTTGGTTTATTCCTGAATTAAAATCTCTTATAGTGGATTTCCTCCCTGGCTTGGTAGCCCCCAGAGTAGGTGTTGTTGCACACTGAACTGGGTAAACAATTGACTGTGTTCTTTATTGCTTTTGTATTTACTGTCATATAGTAAGTCAGATACGGTGTCATAACATTGAACGTGACATTGAGTATCTGCAGCTAGAATTTCACCCCACATTGCGAATGGACAAGGAGCAGTCAAGACGTTTAAAGGAACTGGGGGTACATGCACCTTATCAGCATAAATCTGGCATTTATGGCAAGTTCGTGAATGCTGATAACAGTCTGCCTCCATGGTGGACCAGTAGTATCCTGCCCGTAGGATCTTTTTAGCCATTGAGTGCCCACTAGAATGGGTGCCAAAGGTACCTTCGTGTAAATCAACCATAATCTTTTCTGCCTCACTTTTGTCCACACATCAAAGCAAGGTAGAATCATGATTGCGCTTGTAAAGGATCTCGTTACTGAGAAAGAATTTGGCAGAGAACCTTCTTAGGAACTTCTTATCATTGACTAAAGCTCCCTCAAGATACTCTTGGGCTTCGAGATATCTTTTTACTTCATGGAACCAAGGCTTGTCCATTATTTCTTCAATACCAATCTCGTGACAGTATGCTGGCTCGTCCATCCTCTCAATGGTGATTTGAGGAGCTTCATTGTCCCACCTAACCTTGAACGTGGATGACACCGTAGCTAGCGCGTCTGCTAATTTATTTTCCTCTCGTGGAAAATGCTCAAAGGTAATTACTTCAAAATACGGAATCAATTTCAACACATGCTCTTTATAAGGGATGAGATTAGGATGCTTCGTGTCCCATTCTCCTTTGATTTGACTGATTACTAGAGTTGAATCTCTATATACACTCAAGAATTTGATCCTTAATTCGATATCAGCTTTGAGACCCATGATACATGCTTCATACTCGGACATATTGTTGGTACAATTGAAACATAACATGGCAGTGAAAGGAGTATGACAACCTTCAGGAGATATGATCACAGCACTGATGCCATTGCCAAGAGCGTTGGAAGCTCCGTCAAAAACCATAGTCCATCAGGATCCTTTTTTAGGTCCTTCATCCGGTCCAGGTTCTTCACAATCCGTTACTAACATGATATTCTCATCCGGGAACTCAAAATTCATGGATTGGTAGTCGTCTACAGCCTGATGAGCCAAATGATCAGCTAGTACACTTCCCTTAATTTCTTTCTGGGTTGTATACTGAATGTCGTATTCAGTCAGGATCATCTGCTATCTTGCTATTCTTCCGGAGAGAGCAGGCTTCTCAAAGATATACTTGATATGGTCCATTTTAGATATCAACAAGGTAGTGTGAGTCAACATATACTGTCTTAGTCAGCGAGCAGCCCATGCCAAAGCTCAGCAATTTTTCTCAAGCAGTGAGTATCTTGTTTCACAGTCGGTAACCTTTTTGCTAAGGAAGTATATTGCATGCTCTTTTTTACCGGAATCGTCATACTGCCCCAGCACACACCCCATTGAATTACCTAATACTATTAAGTACATGATCAGAGGTCTTCCTGCAATTGGTGGCATCAAAATTGGAGGCTCTTGATGGTATTCCTTAATTTTGTCAAAGGTATTCTAGCAATCGTCATTCCACTTCACTACTTGATCTTTCTTTAGTAATTTGAAGATTGTCTCACAAGTAGCGGTCAGATGGGAAATGAACCTCGCAATGTAGTTTAAATGTCCCAAGAAACCTCTAACTTCCTTCTCAGTGCGAGGAGTCGGCATCTCTTGTATGGCTTTAACCTTTGCAGGTTCCACTTGAATACCTTTGTCACTGGCAATGAAACCCAGAAGCTTACCAGATCTTATCCCAAAGGTACACTTGTTCGAATTCAACCTTAATTTGTACATCTTCATCCTATCAAACATCTTTTGCAGATGATCCAGGTGTTCCTCTTCAGTTTGAGACCTGGCTATCATGTCGTCAACATAGACCTCTATCTCATGGTGAATCATATCGTGGAACAAAGCTACCACAGCATGATGATAGGTTGCCCCAGCGTTCTTCAACCCAAATGGCATAACCTTGTAATAGAAAGTGCCCCACCGTGGGAGAAAGATCGTCTTCTCCATGTCCTCAGGTTCCATTTTGATCTGATTGTATTCGGAGAAACCATCCATGAAGGAGAATACCTTAGGTTGTGCAGTGTTGTCAACTAGAACATCAATATGGGGAATCGGGAAGTCATCCTTGGGGCTTGCCCTGTTCAAGTCTTTGTAATCCACACACATACGTACCTTACCATCCTTCTTAGTTATTGGAACAACATTGGCGACCCATTATGGATAAGACATGACAGCTAAGAAACCAGTATTAAACTGTTTCATGACTCCATCCTTGATCTTTTCTGACATATTCGGCCGCATACGACGAAACTTATGTTTCACTTGAGGGAAATCCTCTTTTTAGGTAGGCGATGAACCACAATATCGGTGTCAAGTCCCGGCATGTCTTTGTATGACCAGGAAAAAACCTTAACATAGTTATGTAGCATCTGTATTAACCGCTATTTGACACTGGGCTCTAAGTTAGAACCTACCTTGACTTCTTTTTTGTCCTCTTCAGTACCCAAGTTCACTGTCTCAACTGGCTCCTCATGAGGTTGTATTTCCCTTTCTTCCTGTTGTAACATTCTGGAAATTTCCCCTGGTACTTCACAATCTTCCTCACCCTCGTCCTCGCCTTGGTAGATCAGATTTTCAAAGTCATAATGAGAAATAGCAGGACCGTTATCAATGGGATCCAGAGTGGATGTGGATCTGCAGTTTGATATGTGGGTGTGTGTAAGAGCATAGATGTATATTTTGATAAAGTAAAGAAGTAGAAAAGAAAAACAAAGAGCATAAAATTTGCATGCAAAATGTCCAATGTTTTATTGATGACATATGAAAATGAAACAATGACCCTCACAAATAGACCATTATGCCTCGGGAAATACACAAGGTTTTAACGTTTCAATTTTTCAAATGGTACATTTCTTTAAAACAAAAAGACAAATTACTCTTGAACAAAAGAGATGGGAACAAAATCTTTAACCTCTTAATTGTTGAGTCCACCGCTGATGGTTGGGAATATCCACTTGTCCAGGTCATGGTCAATATCACTGTGTTGTACCCCAAAATTTTCCCTCCCATATTTCTCAATACATTTCAAGTGAGGTCTTCAAATTGCTTAAGGAAGTCCAAGGGTTAACCAGACAAACTCTCTCCTAAGGCAGTATACCTCAAATTAGGGTTTCATGTCGCATCAAGATACTTGAGTCAAAGGTATCCCAAATTCTCACTATTGTCCTAATATATTCTCAAAGTCATCCATGTCAAGTTTCAAGCCTTGCAGAGGAAGTTTGCCCAGTCAATTGCCCAAAGGCCTAGAAATCGACTATGCTAGGGCAAAAGTCAACTATGGCCCACATACAGTCAAACTTCAAGATTTTTGGTCAACATCCTCATGTTGAAGTATTATTCATCATTTGATCAAGGTTTGATCATGATTCATCAAGGATTGCTCACAATTCATCAAAACCCAAAAGTTGCTAAATTAGGGTTTTGTAGGAAAAGTCAACCCAACTTTGACCAAGCATAACTTTCTCATACTTCATGAAAAATGACCCATCCAAAGCTCATTTTGAATAGGATGCAATTCTCTACAAATCATCTTCAGCTCCCAAGTTCAAAATATGCACTCACAAGAAGTTATGAATTTGGACATTATAGGTCATTTTGAAAAGTCAACAAAAACACCTTTTTTGTCAAAGCTTCATACATGAAAATGGAAGACTCAATTGAGATGAGACTAAAAGGGTTGCTTAGAAGGAATCTTGAGCTTTTTAAAAAGTCAAAGAAAACCTTCAAAGAGTCAAAATTGAGGAAGTTATGCATTGGTGAAGTTGACCTTTTTTGCAAAATGGGCCTAACTTTTTGCACTTGTTTTGAGTTGGTAGCATGGTCCACGAGCCCTAGCTCTTCCCATTTGTCTTTTTATTATTTTTGCTATTTATTTTGATTTTTTATTTCAATAAAATCACTTTAAATCAAAATAAATCATTAAAATATCCAAACCATTCAAACCTTAAGATTTTGTGCACTTTTCAGGTCCCATATATAGCTAGCAAGTGAATCAAATCGTGCAAGACCTAGGTGTGCATGAAAAGATTGGTTTTGGCCTATTTTTAGAAAGATTTTAAAGTGAATCAAATTAAGATCAAAATCCATAATTGATAAAGATTGAGAACAGTTTTGCAACCCTAATTCCATCAGTGGTATTTAGCATACAATTGCAGACCTAGAACACAAGGTTTGGAGGCGCACAAAGGAAGAACAAAACTTGAAAAATTCACCAAAAAGTGTTGACTTGATTTCACACTTCCATACATTTTCAAGACTCATAAGCCATCCCATTCACTTCCTGGGAGTGCAAGGAAGCCATAGCAATTAGAAACAAGGATCCTCGCGCGCTAGAACTCACTGTAGGTGGTCCACAATTTGCTCTTATTTTCAAAATCGAATCTTGTTATTTTGGCATCTTCATCATGTTTTAAGAGCATATTTGTAATCCCTAGCATGTTTGCAATCTAACAGCACCGTTTAAATGCATTTTTGGAAGCTATATCAGAATTCACCATTACTAGGGTTCTTGGTCTCGATTTAGGATCTTTTTATACAGGTGAAATTGGTCCACAAGAAGGGCACCATAATGCTCAGCAGGCCAAGGCGATTCGATTCATGGCATTAGATTTTGTTTATCATGCCTGTGTTTGATTTTGAGATATGCAGGGGTTATAACTACGGACATTTGTCCGTAGGTAAAAGTCACTAAATCTTTTAGCAACGGAGAGAGGACAAGGACAATGGTTTGGCAAGCTGTGATTAGCCCATTCAAATTTTCGCGCAGATAATTCACATTCTGTTTGTTTTCCATATTATTGTTTATTATTATTCCATATACAAAGAAAGCACATGGCTCAGTTAGTAGCGAAGCAGTGGGAAAAGGCCTTGGGATCTGGGTTCAAATCCCAGGTCCCCCCATATATTTCATGTTCTTTTTATTTGCATAATCAGGTATGTACGCATCATGAAGACCACCATGTGACCTCAAAGCTCCATCCTTGGATCTTCGAGAGGCCATATCTGAAGGCCACCATGTGATGATCCACCAAGAGCCCAGTCAACACGCAACATGGGAACAGAAAGGTCAACGTGGACCAAGTTTGTTTGGGCCCAGAATTGTTGTTCACACCCCTCCAAACTGCTGATTGCAGGCCCAATACTCTTTTTTCTTTATTCTTTTATTTAATTTATTTAAATTATTTTACTAACCCAAAATTAATTCTTTTTTATAAAAAATGCACAAAATCAATTCTCACCCAAATTAGATTTAGTTTTTTTTAATCAAAAAATTAATTTAGTTAGTTAATTTAATTTTTTAGATAACTTTAATTTTCTTTGTAAATAAATTAAAATAAATTAGAAACTAGGGTTTTTGCTTAATCTAATTTCTATTTTCTTTTCTTAAAATAACAAAAACACAAAAATAAGTCAAATAATTATTTTTTATTAATTTAAATTTAATTAGTAATTAAGTTTGTACATATTTAATTTAAAACCTTATTTTCTCAAATATCAAAAACAACCAAAAATAGTTTTTTTTTTCTTTTAATTAGGTTAGACGGGGTCAAAACCCTAACTTCCTTCCGTTCTCTATTTGTCGCGCATTTATTTATTTTTACAATATTGATGTAATTGCTCATGGGATGTAATAGATTAATTAGGACACTTTCTCCTTTTATTTATCGTTTTGACGGGTTTTTTGGCTATGTAATTAATACCCGAAGCCTTGTAATAACCTAGCTTTATTTTCCGCATTTTAATTTCTGCAAAATATTAACTGTTAGATGTATGGTAATAGGGTTGCATGACAAGACTGTATGTAAACTTTAAAACGGTTAGCAAACCCTAAATGTGCAAAGATAATAAACTTGAAATTGAATCACTCGCACATGCGCACTCCTAGGGTATACTCTCACTTTGGTTGCCTTCGGTAAACGATCATTAAGTATAGGGTATTTTAGTGGTCGCTCTTCTATCTCAAAGATCAAAGTTGCCTCGGAAAGGTTGCCTCAGATATGTTGCCTCGAATATGATCTTAAGACATTAGAGTTATTACTAAGACATCCTAGGATTGTTTTAGTGATTGTACGTCCCTTTCGAATTGACCTTTAACACTCCAACGATGGTGCTACCTACTAACTAATAGTAGGATAGCGCTGTCTAAAGGAAACGAACATAGAACAATTCTTTTTTTCGAGTAGGCAGATGCTAGTAGGTACTTGCTCAAAACAATTAAAATTTTTTTCACACTTACACTTGTTTTCAAAAAAGTTTTTCAAAACAACTTCGTAACACTCTTCAAGACAGAAGCAAGGGTTAAATCGAAGTCAAACAAAAACTTTTTCAAATCAAACACAGAAGCAATTTTAAAAATGATGAGCAAGTACCTAAGAGCCCGTGGAAAACCACGGATAGAAAGGGTGCTAATACCTTTCCTTTCTATAATCTACCCCCCGTACTCAGAAATATCTCGAAAAAAGGAATTTTTCTGTGCTTTTTTCCTTTCCTGTTGGATAAAATAAAAGTCGGTGGCAACTCTTGCTTACTGCGACATTTTGTGAACACAAACACAACGCAAACCAGCAACTCAAATAGTTCCGGTTCTGCCACCGTATCACAGAACTGGCGACTCTGCTGGGGAATTAATAAGTGGGGTATACCTTAGGATTAGATCATCATATTGCTTTTATTGTTTGATTTTATTGCTTTACTTTTAAAGGCTTTGTATTAGAGCTACTATAGATCCTAACTCGGATCTGAGGGACACCTTTTAGGTAAGTAGAAATAAACTGTGAGGGAGCTGTACGGTGTAGACCGATATGATTGAAGCAGTAGCTACATTGATGTGTCACATTGGTTGGTATCGGTATCCCTTGTGGATAAACAAGGAGAATACGGGGCCGTTATGTGTGTCGTTAAGCATCAACTGACCTTAGAACCTATAATTGACCAACTTGGCCATAGGAAGTAGTAAGATAGCCGGTCTCGGTGTAAAGCTGGGAACTGGTTGATACTCGGTACTACACTCATTGAGAACATACTCTCAAGATATTCGTGCAAATTCCTGCTCAACTCAGAGAGTTAGTCTCAAAAGTTAATGATATTTCTTCATTCATTAGAAGACATGGTCATCTCATTAGCCTGGTCACTTTAAAGTTGGATGAGCAGATGATGAGCGTGCTTTTCCAATTCTTTGATCCGGTGTATCATTGTTTCACCTTCCCGGATTATCAGCTAGTTCCCACTTTGGAGGAGTTTTCTGACTTACTAGGCATATCTATCCTCGAGCAGACACCCTTCACGGGTTTGGAAGAGGTTCCTAGACCTGAGGACATTGCTTCAGCCTTACATCTAAAAAGGGCTGATGTAGTATCCAACTGGGAGACACAGAGCGGGGTTAAAGGTTTCCTGGCTAAGTTTCTGATTGATCAAGCTCAACTGTTCTAGGATAATTTGGACTTTCAAGATTTTGAAGACATCTTGGCTCTCCTCATCTACGGCTTGGTTCTTTTCCCGAATCCAGATTCCTTCATAGATATGAATACGGTCAAGATCTTCTAGTCTTGTAATCTTGTACCTACTCTTCTGGGTGATATTTTACAAGTTCTCTATACTCGTACTATGCGAAGAAGGGGGACCCTCATGTGTTTCACGCCGCTGCTGGTGAGGTGGTTTATTTTGCACCTCCCCAAGTTTGTATTGAAGAATGAGGAAGGGTTAGGTTGGGCTTACAAGATAATGTCCCTTGCCCATACGGACATTCTTTGGAGTTCTAAGGATATGGAAATAGTAGCTGTCATTGATCGATATGGAGAATACCCTAATGTCCTGTTGCTTGGAATTAAAGGGGGAATAACCTACAGTCCTTGTTTGGCTTTACGACAGTTTGGTCATGCTCGGAGAGACGGTCCTCATGAGCTGCTTCTTACAGATATTGTCTTTGACTACAAGGGGGACATTCATGAGCATCGCCGAAGGTTTATACGGGCCTAGGGCATGGTGAACAGGTCTGACCCTCACGAGCTAGGACCAAAGACTTCTCTCCCTATGCAACCTTATCTCCAGTGGGTTCGAGCCCATGCTCAAAAGTTGGGGATGCCTTATGAAGCTGTTTTGCCGGTGGTTGTGGAGCATACTAATGAAGAAGGTGTTCCTTATATAGTCCTCTATCCCTATATGCCTACTGATCTTGGGGCATTGAAGAGATCTTGGATCTAGTTAAAGGAAGAAAGGGATACTTACCGAGAGAAGTATCATGAGCAGGAAAGGAAGATCTTGAAGCTTACGAGTCAACTTGAGAATGAGAGGACAATCAATGATTATGTCAGCACGAAGGGAAAACGACCATGGGATTTCTGATATCTTTTATTGTTTTTAGTTTAGATTTTCTTTTTAGTTTATTTCTTTTGTAACGCCTTAAAAGGAATTGTTAAACATTTTACAAGTTTAATCTAATAAAGTTTGTTTCATTTCTTGGTTTACAAATTTAAATCTCCCTAAGTCTTTGAAATCATTTCATACGCATTCCATTACCATGCACCTCATTACAGGTACCATTATAGGTTTCTCATCTTCTTCATTGTTTATTTCAGCATAAGATGTCTTCTGAAATGCCTACCGATCAAGCCATCAAAGCTCTTCAAGCACAGAATACGCAATTCCAAGAGATGTTCTTGAACTTGGCCAAAGGACAACAGGATTTGAAGACTCTCATCTTGAAGGAGAAAAAGAAGAAGAAGAAGAAGAAGAAGGTGGTTCTGCTGAATATGGTTCACAGATTTGGGAATAGGTTGCGAAAGGAAGCTGATTTATCTCATTCATATAGAGGAGGAGAGAATCAAGAGGAAGGAAAGGGTCCTAGTCATGTGGTCTCTGATAATGATACTGATTTTGATGATGAACAGTACCCTCCTGCTGAGGATAGGTACAAACAACTTGAAGACCGTCTGACTGCTATGGAGATTCAGAAGGTCCCAGGTTTGGATTTTGGAGATCTAGGAATAGCATCAGGGGTGGTGATCCCTAACAAGTTTAAAGCTCTGGTTTTTGCTAAGTACGATGGAGTGTCCTGTCCAAAACTCCATATCCGCTCGTACGTCAGAAAGATCCAACCCTACACTGCTGATAGTAATCTGTGGGTACATTTCTTTCAAGATAGTCTATCAGGGACTCAGCTTGAATGGTTTTATCAATTGGAAGGAGCTAATGTCCACAACTGGAAGGACCTTGTTGCTGCTTTTTACAAGCAATACCAGTATAACACCCACCTTGCTCCCACTCGTACTCAGTTTCATAGTATGTCCATGGGTGCAAGCGAAGGTTTTAAGGACTATGCTCAGAAGTGGAGAGATCTGGCTGGGAGAGTCCAACCCCCTCTGTCTGATAGAGAGCTGGTTGATATGTTTCTGGGGACCTTGTCTGGTCCATTTTTCAATCATCTGATCGGTAGTTCATCATTTGGGTTTACTGAATTGATTATGATTGGGAAAAGAGTAGAAGCTGGTATCAGAAGTGGCAAGATACAGAAGGGTGCTTCATCAAGTACAGAAAAAAAGCCTTTCAGGAAAGAAGCTAGTGCAGTTTACGGCTCGAGGAGCCAAAACCGGCCTGAATGCCGCCAAGCAGTGAATTCGGTAGTAATATCAAGACCCACCGTTGCCCCACAACGCAATAATCAGAAGAGGGTGGAGAGACCACAAAGACAATACACTCGGCTTAATATGACCTTGTCACAAATTCTACCACAATTGTTGAAGACCAACCTAGTAACTCTGAGGGAAGCCCCGAAGAATCCCAGCACCACATCTCCGCTGTATAATCCGAACACCCACTGCGCCTATCACTCCGATAGCCCGGGTCATGATACGAACAACTGATGGGCTTTGAAGAATAAGGTGCAAGATTTGATTGAAGCTAAAGAGATTGAGTTTGACGCTCCGGAGAAACCCAACGTCATAACTGCTCCTATGCCCAAACATGATCAAGGAGTGAATGCAATTGAAGATGATGAAGAAGAGTCAGATATCGACAGCTGGATTTACCCGACTACCAACGGTGGCTTGAACAACTGGACGACAAAAGACTTCGTGCCCGTTTATTTTATTACACAATATTAGATTTTTGTTTTGAGATTTGTAACAGACAGTTTGAAACTTTACGGCCTGGTGCCTTGCCCGAGGCACCTTGGCTTTGTTTGTGAGGGCTTATTATTTGTCATTTTCATATATCATCAATAAAGCATTGGATGTTTTTCTTGCATTACAAATTTTGCGCTCCTTGTTTTTCCTTTCTGTCTCACACTTTATCAAAACAGCTATTGTCTTACACACACTCACATATCAGAATGCAGATCCACATCCACTCTGGATCCCATTGATAACGACTCTGATACTGCCATTTATGACTTCAAAAATATGATCAACCAAGCCGGGGACAAAGGTGAGGATGATTGTGAATTTCCTGGGGAACTTGCTAGACTGTTACGACAGGAAGAGAGGGCCATACAGCCGCATGAAGAGCCAGTGGAATCAGTGAATCTAGGTACAGAGGAAGACAAGAAAGAGGTCAAGATAGATGCAAATCTGGAGCCTAGTGTCAAGCAGCGGTTGGTAAAGATGCTACGCGACTATGTTGAGATCTTCGCTTGGTATTATGAAGATATGCATGGTCTAGACATCGATATCATGGTACACCGCCTGCCAACTAAGGAAGACTGTCCTCTGATAAAATAGAAGGTTCGATGTATGCGCCCCGAGATGTCTGAGAAAATCAAAGCTGAGGTCATGAAACAGTTCGACGCTGGATTTATAGCTGTTACTTCTTACCCGCAGTGGGTTACCAACGTGGTTCCGTTGCCGAAGAAATATGGTAAGGTACGAATGTGTATGGACTATAAGGATCTAAATAGGGCGAGCCCCAAAGACGATTTCCCACTGCCTCACATTGATGTTCTGGTCGACAACACCGCGCAGCTTATGGTCTTCTCCTTTATGGATGGTTTTTCTGGTTACAATCAGATTAAGATGGCTCCCGAAGACATGGAGAAGACAACCTTCGTTACGCAGTGGGGCACTTTTTGTTACAAGGTAATGCCTTTCAGGTTGAAGAATGTTGGGGCAACTTATCAGCGCGCTATGGCCGCTTTGTTCCATGACATGATTCACCATGAGTTTGAGGTTTACGTCGATGACATGATTGCAAGGTCCCAGACTGAGGAGGAACACCTTGACCATCTTCAAAAGCTATTCGACAGGTTGAAGATGTACAAGCTGAGGTTAAACCCGAACAAGTGCACCTTCGGGGTATGGTCTGGTAAACTACTAGGTTTCGTTGTTAGTGATAAAGGTATTCAAGTGGATCCTGCAAAGGTGAAGGCTATACGGGAGATGCCAGCTCCCCGAACAGAAAAATAAGTCAGAGGCTTTTTGGGGCGTCTGAATTACATTGCCTGATTCATTTCACATCTGACTGCTACTTGTGAGCTAATCTTCAAGCTACTGAAGAAAGATCAAGTGGTAAAATGGAATGATGAGTGTCAGACCTCTTTCGAAAAGATCAAAGAATATCTTCAAGAGCCACCTATTCTGATGCCTCCAGTTGAAGGAAGACCCTTGATCTTATACTTGACAGTACTGGATAATTCAATGGGGTGCGTGCTGGGGAAGCATGACGAGTCTGGCCAAAAAGAGCACGCTATTTACTACCTTAGCAAAAAGTTTACCGACTGTGAGACCCGATACTCGTTGCTTGAGAAAACTTGATGCGCTTTGGCATGGGCTGCTCGCCGGCTGAGACAGTATATGCTGACTCACACTACCCTATTAATATCAAAGATGGATCCAATCAAGTATATTTTTGAAAAGCCTGCTTTATCTGGAAGAATAGCAAGATGGCAGATGATCTTAACTGAGTACGACATCCAATATACAACCCAAAAAGCAATCAAGGGGAGTGTGTTGGCATATCATTTGGTGCATCAGGTCGTGGATGACTACAAATCCATGAATTTTGAGTTCTCGGATGAGAACATCATGTTGGTGACCGACTATGAAGAACCTGGACCAGATGAAGGACCTGAGGAAGGATCTCGATGGTATATGTACTTTGATGGAGCCTCAAACGCATTGGGTAATGGCATTGGCGCTGTGATCATATCTCCTAAAGGCTGTCATACTCCATTCACCGCCCGATTATGTTTTAACTGCACCAACAATATGGCGGAGTATGAAGCGTGCATCATGGGCCTTCGAGCAGCTATTGACCTACGGATTAAGTTCTTGAGTGTATTCGGAGAATCCGCTCTCGTGATCAGTCAGATCAAAGGCGAGTGGGATATGAAGCACCCAAATCTTATTCCTTACAAGGAGTGTGTACTGACGTTTCTCCCACACTTCGAGGAGATAACCTTTGAACATTTCCCCAGAGAGGAGAATAAGTTAGCGGACGCACTAGCTACCATGTCTTCTATGTTCAAGGTCAGGTGGGATAATGAGGCTCCCCAGATTACCATTGAAAGGTTGGACGAACCCGCACATTGTTGTTACATCGAGACTAAAGAGGTAGCAGATAAACCCTGGTTTCATGAGGTAAAAAGGTATCTTAAGGCTCAGGAATACCCCGAGGGTGCTTCTGTTAATGATAAGAAGTTTCTGTGGAGATTCGCGGCGAAGTTCTTCATCAGTAATGGTATCCTTTACAAGCATAACCATGACTCAACCTTACTACGATGTATGGACAAGAGCGAAGCAGAAAGGATTATGGAAGAGTTACATGAAGGTACTTTTGGAACCCATTCCAGTGGGCATACCATGGAAAAGAAAATCCTACGGGCAGGATATTATTGGTCTACTATGGAAGCCGATTGTTATCAACACTCACGGACCTGCCATAAGTGCCAAGTCTATGCTGATAAGGCGCATGTACCTCCCGTTCCTCTGAACGTCTTGACAACTCCTTGGCCTTTTTCAATGTGGAGCATCGATATGATCGGCGAGATCAGACCTACTGCGTCCAACGGGCATTGTTTCATTCTGGTAGCTATTGATTACTTCACGAAGTGGGTTGAGGCAGCTTCCTTTGCTACAGTAACTAAGAACGTCATGGCGCGGTTTATCCGACACAAATTGATCTGTCGATACGGTGTACCAGATAGGATCATTACGGATAATGGTACAAATCTCAATAACACAATGATCACCGAGCTCTGCAAACAGTTTAAGATACATCATCATAACTCTTCTCCCTACCGGCCAAAGATGAATGGGGTTGTTGAAGCGGCTAATAAGAACATCAAGAAGATTGTGCAGAAGATGACGGTGACCTACAAAGACTGGCATGAGATGTTACCATTCCCTCTCCATGGGTACCGTACCTCAGCATGAACTTCGACAAGGACAACACCCTAATCTTTGGTGTATCGTATGGAGGAAGTCTTACCCATTGAGGTCCAGATACCCTCTCTTAGAATTATGAAGGATGCATATTTAAGTGAGGACGATTGGATCCAGACTCGGCTTGATCAGCTAAACTTAATTGACGAGAAGAGACTTACTGCGATTTGTCATGGTCAGACGTGTCAAAAGCGAATGATCAAGGGATTTAACAAGAAAGTTAGACGACAAGAGTATCAAGTCGGGGATCTAGTAATCAAGCGCATCATATTACCTCAAGGTGATCCTATGGGCAAATGGACCCCTACGTACGAAGGATCATTTTTGGTTAAGAACATTTTCTCAGGAGGAGCTATGATTCTAACCACCATGGATGGTGACGACCTTCCTCACCCTGTCAATGCAGACATAGTGAAAAAATACTACACATAATCAAAGACCCGCTAGGTCAACTGGCCTAGGCAAAAATAAGGGTTTCCCGGCGAACCAAAAGGGCTCGGGAAAAAGTAAGGGATGAAAATGAAGAAAAAAAACTGTACACCCGGCAAGTCAAAAACCTAAAAAGGCGGCTTGGGCAAAAAAGGGTATCCCGGTGGACTGAAAACCCGAAATGGCGGTCCAGGAAAAAATTAGGGATTGAAGCGTAACACTGTGTCTCATTGGATCATCTTACAACCAGACTTCTGTATCGGCTGTCAAGCTCGGACGGTGCTAATCAATCTGATTTACCTTCAACCAAGTAGCAAAGTGATGAGACGCTCGAAGATGTAAAGGCAATAGCAGAATTGGAACCCAGTGGGATTGTTCACATAGCTATTTTTCTTTGTTTTTCACAAATTGTATAAATTCTATCATTCGGCGGTGTTCTCTTACTAGGACGTCAGCCTCTTGTACAAAACGCCTATTACAGGCCAACTTCAAAATCAATACAATTCATTTTACAATAAGTTTCAAAATTGTTTTTCTTTTTCTGTTTTTTTTTGCAAGAACGACCAATGATTCATTTTTGATATATGCATTTGAAAATAATTGTTGCTCATAAATATTCACTTGCGAAACAAAAGACGATTACTTGTAATTCTAGAAACAGGGGCAAACAAGAAATGTCCAGACCTTACAGTTGCTCTATCCACCAGGTACAGGGATAGACCCGCTGGAGAATATGACTAAAGGTATATACACTCCCCGCAGAGCAGGAGGTACCAGAAAATAGTGGTGTTAGCTCTCCCCAGCTGAGGTTCGCAATCGCGAGTGAGTCGGTAAGATTCTCCCCAAGTAGAGTTCATCTATCACCAACAAGGGAATACCATCCCCAGTGGAGTTTATTTCTTCCACAAACAGAAACTTTATCCCTGACAGATTTCATCATCGCCAACAACGGTAATTCATCCACAGCCGAGATTAATTCTCCAAATCAGCGGATCTTCTGATAAAGTATCTCTTCCCCACATAATCATTTCTCTCTCCAGTTTATTCCCCACAGAGTTATTCTCCCGCTAAGTTATTCTCAAATCATCCCCGGTCGTTATCCTCAGCGAGCGAAGCTCGTTTTACTCTCCAGCGGCAGTCCGGGATTTATTTTCCCCAACTAGAGAATATCATAAAAGCATTGCATATCCATACATCATGGCATGCATATACGCACCATACATCACAATCTCATTTATTTTGAGAACATCATTGCTCAATACATTTCATGCATCATGGCATTACATACGACTAACCCTTTACATTTCACGAAAAGATACAATCAAATTCTCACAAAGTTCAAGCTATGAAGCCCGGGTACGACCGGATAACAGTATCAGAATACCATGAAGCCTGTATTATGCCAAGATAGTGGTTTATCTCAAATACAAGCTATGAAGCCCAGATTCGACCGTATAATAGTTTAATCCCCAGCAAGTTATTGTGAAGCCTGGATTACGACCAGATAGCAATACGAAGACACCATGAAGCCTGGATTACGACCAGATAGTGGTATATCATAAACACAAGCCGTGAAGCCCCGAGTCGACCGAATAGCAGCTTAACAAGTTATTGTGAAGCCTGGATTACGACCAGGTAGCAATACAAGACACCATGAAGCCTGGACTCGACCAGATAATGGTAGAAGACGTTGTGAAGCCTGGATTACGACCAGATAGCAGCCAAGAATAGTACGAAGCCTGGATTACGACCAGATAGTGGTATATCTTTAATACAATTTATGAAGCCCGAATTCAACCGGATAATATCTTGATTTCCCCGAACACCATGAAGCCTGGATTCGACCGGATAATGGTATAATACATCGTGAAGCCTGGATTACGACCAGATAGCGGTATGATACATCGTGAAGCCTGGATTACGACCAAATAGCGGTAAAGAACACTGAAGCCTGGGATTACGACCAGATAACAGTAAGGGACACTGCAAAGCTTGGATTTCAACCAAATAGTAGTCTACCCGGCCAATTACTATGAAGCCCAGAGTCGACCGAATATTAGTAGGCCTTAAAATCAAATGGAAGCCCGGATGCGACTGGATAACCACTTGATTTCTTCTGAAGCCTGGATTTCGACCAGATAAGAAGTGAGGTATTGTGAAGCCTGGGTTCGACCAAATAGCAGTACAGGACACCATGAAGCCTGGATTCGACCAGATAATGGTATGAGACATCGTGAAGCCTGGATTACGACCAGATAGCAGTACAAGATAATGCGAAGCTTGGATTTCAACCAAATAGCAATTTTACCTGGACAATTACTAAGAAGCCAGGAGTCGACCGGATATTAGTATGCTCTAAATTCAAGTTGAAGCCCGGATGCGACCGGATAACAATTGAATTCCTTCTAAAGCCTGGATTACGACCAGATAAGAATCGAGAAAATTGCAAATCCTGGATTACAACCGGATAGAAAGTTTAATCTCATCTCCCCAGTAAGTCACTGTAAAACCTGGATTACGACCAAATAGCAGTCGGTCTTATCACTATGAAGCCTGGATCACGACCAGATAATAGTTCATTTTCACCTCTTCGACCAAGAGACAATTCCCCAGTAGAATGACGGACGATTGAAGCTCCTAAAATTCAAATTTCTCTCAAAACAGAGACCAGCATTCCCTAGTGGAATCTTCCTCAACAACAGGTATACAAGCTCTCGCTAAGGAATCTCTTATGCGATCGACACTTCTTCTGATGGCATCTTTAAGCCCATCTTCCGTCATCAATCTCCAAATGGCATGTATAAACCCATTCCCGACATCACAAGACAAATACCACTTCATGCGAGTGCAAATTTCTTGGGCACTCTAGTGTTCAATCATCTTCCACCCTCGGATCACGAAAGGCAGACAAGCCAATCTACATCCTCGGGTTTAAGAAGATTGAACAGGGGCAGCTATTGTACCCCAAAATTTTCCCTCCCATATTTCTCAATACATTTCAAGTGAGGTCTTCAAATTGCTCAAGGAAGTCCAAGGGTTAACTTAACAAACTCTCTACTAAGGAAGTCTACCTCAAATTAGGGTTTCATGTTGCATTAAGATACTTGAGTCCAAGGGATCCCAAATGCTAACTATTGTCCTAATATATTCTCAAAATCATCCATGTCAAGTTTCAAGCCTTGCAGAGGAAGTTTGCTCAGTCAATTGCCCAAAGGCCTGAAAATCGACTATGCTAGGGCAAAAGTCAATTGTGGCCCACATATAGTCAAACTTCAAGATTTTTGGTAAACATCATAATTTTGAAGTATTATTCATCATTTGATCAATGGTTGATCATGATTCATCTTGGATTTCTCACAATTCATCAAAACCCAAAAGTTGCTAAATTAGGGTTTTACAAGAAAAGTCAACCCAACTTTGACCAAGCATAACTTTCTCATACTTTATGATAAATGACCCATCCAAAGCTCATTTTGAAGAGGATTCAATTCTCTACAAATCATATTCATCTCCAAAGTTCAAAATATGCACTCACAAGAAGTTATGAATTTGGACATTATAGGTCATTTTGAAAAGTCAACAAAAACACCTTTTTTGTCAAAGCTTCATACATGAACATGGAAGACTCAATTAAGATGACACCAAAAGGGTTTCTTATAGGGAATCTTGAGCTTTCTAAAAAGTCCAAGAACACCTTCAAAGAGTCAAAATTTAGGAAGTTATGCATTGGTGAAGTTGACCTTTTTTGCAAAATTGCCAAAAGTCAAAATTGTCTCAAATTGCAATTTTTGCTAAATGGGCCTAACTTTTTGCACTTGTTTTGAGTTGGTAGCATGGTCCACGAGCCCTAGATATTCCAATTTGTCTTTATCTTATTTTTTCTATTTATTTTGATTTTTTATTTCAATTAAATCACTTTAAATCAAAATAAATCATGAAAATATCCAAACCATTCAAACCTTAAGATTTTGTGCACTTTTCAGGTCCCATATACAGCTAGCAAGTGAATCAAATCGTTCAAGGCCTAGGTGTGCATGAAAATATTTGTTTTGGCCTATTTTTAGAAATATTTTCAAGTGAATCAAATCAAGATCAAAAGCCATAATTGATAAAGATTGAGAACACTTTTGCAACCCTAATTCCATCAGTGGTATATAAGTTACAATTGCAGACCTAGAACACAAGGTTTAGAGGCGCATAAAGGAAGAACAAAAATTGAAAAATTCACTAAAAAGTGCTGACTTGATTTCACACTTCCAGACATTTTCAAGACTCATAAGCCATCCCATTCACTTCCTGGGAGTGCAAGGAAGCCATAGCAATCAGAAACAAGGATCCTCGCGCGCTAGAACTCACTGTAAGTGGTCCAAGGTTTTCTATTATTTCCAAAATTGAATCTTGTTATTTTGGCATCTTCATCATGTTTTAAGAGCATATTTGTAATCCCTGGCATGTTTGCAAGCTAACAGCACCATTTAATTGCATTTTTGGAAGCTATATCAGAATCCACCATTGCTAGGGTTCTTGGTCTCGATTTAGGATCTTTTTATACAGGTGAAATTGGTCCACAAGAAGGGCACCAGAATGCTCAGCAGGCCAAGGCGATTCGATTCATGGCATTAGATTTTGTTTATCATGCCTGTGTTTGATTTTGAGATATGCAGGGTTTATAACTACGGACATTTGTCCGCAGGTAAAAGTCACTAAATCTTTTAGCAACGGAGAGAGGACAGGGATGACGGCGTGGCAAGCTGTGATTAGCCCATTCAAATTTTCACGCGGATAATTCACATTCTGTTTGTTTTCCATATTATTGTTTATTATTATTCCATATACAAAGGAAGCATGTGGCTCAGTTGGTAGCGAAGCAGTGGGAAAAGGCCTTGGGACCTGGGTTCGAATCCCAGGTCCCCCATATATTTCATGTTATTTTTATTTGTATAATCAGGTATGTACGCATCATGAAGACCACCATGTGACCTCAAATCTTTATCCTTGGATCTTCAAGAGGCCAGATCTGAAGGCCACCATGAGATGATCCACCAAGAGCCCAGTCAACGCGTAGCATGGGAACAGAAAGGTCAACATGGACCAAGTTTGTTTAGGCCCAGAATTGTTGTTCACACCCCTCTAAACTGCTGATTGTAGGCCCAATACTCTTTTTTCTATATTCTTTTATTTAATTTATTTAAATTATTTTACTAACCCAAAATTAATTCTTTTTTATAAAAAATGCACAAAATCAATTCTCACCCAAATTAGATTTATTTATTTTTAATCAAAAAATTAATTTAGTTAGTTAATTTAATTTTTTAGATAACTTTAATTTTCTTTGTAAATAAATTAAAATAAATTAGAAACTAGGGTTTTTGCTTAATCTAATTTCTATTTTCTTTTCTTAAAATAACCAAAACACAAAAATAGGTCAAATAATTATTTTTGATTAATTTAAATTTAATTAGTAATTAAGTTTGTACATATTTAATTTAAAACCTTATTTTCTCAAATATCAAAAACAACCAAAAATAGTTTTTTCTTTTAATTAGGTTAGACAGGGTCAAAACCCTAACTTCCTTCTGTTCTCTATTCGTCGCGCATTTATTTATTTTTACAATATTGATGTAATTGCTCATGGGATGTAATAGATTAATCAGGACACTTTCTCCTTTTATTTATCGTTTAGACGGGTTTTTTTGGCTATGTAATTAATACCCGAAGCCTTGTAATAGCTTAGCGTTATTTTCCACATTTTAATTTCTGCAAAATATTAATTGTTAGATGTATGGTAATAGGGTTGCATGACAAGACTGTATGTAAACTTTAAAACGGTTAGCAAACCCTAAATGTGCAAAGATAATAAACTTGAAATTGAATCACTCGCACATGCGCACTCCTAGGGTATACTCTCACTTCGGTTGCCTTCGGTAAACGATCATTAAGTATAGGGTATTTTAGTGGTCGCTCTTCTGTCTCAAAGATCAAAGTTGCCTCGGAAAGGTTGCCTCAGATATGTTGCCTCAAATATGATCTTAAGACATTAGAGTTATTACTAAGACGTCCTAACATTGCTTTAGTGATCGTACGTCCCTTTCGAATTGACCCTTAACACTCCAACGATGGTGCTACCTACTAACTAATAGTAGGATAGCGTTGTCTAAAGGAAATGAACATAGAACAATTCTTTTTTTCGAGTAGGCAGATGCTAGTAGGTACTTGCTCAAAACAATTAAACTTTTTTTTCACACTTACACTCTTTTTCAAACAAAGTTTTTCAAAACAACTTCGTAACACTCTTGAAGACAAAAGCAAGGGTTAAATCAAAGTCAAACAAAAACTTTTTCAAATCAAACACAGAAGCAATTTTAAAAATGATGAGCAAGTTCCTAAGAGCCCGTGGAAAACCACAGATAGAAAGGGTGCTAATACCTTCTATTTCTATAATCTACCCCCCGTACTCAGAAATATCTCGAAAAAAGGAATTTTTCTGTGCTATTTTCCTTTCCTGTTGGATAAAATAAAAGTCGGTGGCGACTCTTTCTTACCGCGACATTTTGCAAACACAAATGAAAAATGCAAACCAGCATCTCAAACAGTTCCGGTTCTGCCACAGTATCACAGACTGTCTTCCAGAGAATTAACTTTGTGGTTGTTGATCTGCAAAGGTGGTCCCTCGGCACGAGCATGATGAACAAATCTCTGGGCTCCGGAAGAAAAACCCAAACCAAATTTGTCAAATTTGTAGGGGGTATCCGGAAGTTAGCCCCAAATTATACACTCACCTTCTTCAACTACTGCCTTGGCATCTTTGAGAGAAGCCATTTTCATTGGAGGCCTAGTAGTCTTAGGAACACTGGTAGTGGTCTTGGTTGTAGAAACAGTTTGTGGAACCTCTTCAAAGTTCTAATTGGGGGTCTCAATGAACTCGCCATTTATTTCAATGTACCTGAAAGAGTTCAGGTGGCTCACCATGTATTCTTCCTCCCCATGGACTGTGATAATCTTCCCATTGATTGGGTATTTCATCATCTGATGTAGGATGGAAGTCACAGCACCAGCCCCATGGATCCAGGGTCGACCCAACAAACAGGAGTGAGATAGGCGGATGCCCATCACATAGAAAGTGGAATTAAAAGTCTGAGTACCCACTTTGATAGGGATGTCCACCTCCCCATGCACCATTCTTTTAGAACCGTCGAAGGCTCTCACTACAATGTTATTGGGCTTTAGGGTCAATCCTTCGTAATCCAATTTGTCCAGGGCCTTCTTGGGCAGAACATTCAGCGATGAACCTATATCCACTAGAACATGAGCCAAAGTAGTGCCCCTGCACTCGATAGAGACATGTAGAGCATCATTATGTTTCCTTCCTCTGGGTGTTAAATCAGCATCAGAAAAACCCATCCCATTATCGGCAGTCAAACTGGCAACACAGTCTTCGAATTGATGAGCGGAGGTTTCTTGAGGAACATGGGCAGACTTCAGGAATTTTACCAAAGCCTTTGCATGGGCTTCAGAGCATAATAACAGGGCCAGCATTGAGATCTTGGAAGGGATCTGCCCCATTTGTCCAACCACATTGTAGTCACTCTTCTTGATTATTTTCAATATCTCTTCCATCTCTTTTTTAAAAGCCTCATGGATGGCTTCTGGATGCGCCTTCATCCGGACAGGCTCAACCAATACCTTTTTTCCCCGAGTCTCGACTGACTCGATAACAGGGATAATAGTAAGACTAACAGCAGGAGTGACCATGGCAATACTGACAGGAGATGCAGCGGGAATAATTACCTGAGTAGTAATAGGAGTACTAGCAGGAGCAGAAGTAGAAGCAGGGATGATCACGGGAGTAGCAACAGTTTTATGAGAGATCTCGGGAGAGAAAACTCTTCCACTTCTTGTTATCTTACTGCTCCCAACGATTTAGGCGACGTCAGGATCAGTACCTTCAGCAACTTTGTCTTTGATAGCCAATAGGTTTTGCTTGACGTCATGGTAATAAACGCCAGCCCCATAATTCTAGGGAACAACTTTATCTAAGGAATATGGTATTGGCCCGACATGGTGATGATCATGGGAGAAAACTTCGGAAAAGATGTAATCCTGACGGGTCTTTTGGTGGAGACCCTGGGAGGATTGTCGAAAATGGTGATTATAGACACATCTTCATATGAATTTATGGCAAGAGGAACTTTCTAGAATAGGATTTCTTTATTAACCATCAGGCACTGGACGCCCATCTTCAACAACAAACTGCCATCTGGTAGAGACATGCATAAGTTGCAACCTTCACCATAACCCTAAAATAACCGGCGCTCAAAAGATTCTCTTTGACAGTCAGAATAGGAGTGGTTAATTCATCCATGGAAGAAACAAAATGTTCATCATCAATAGCATTGACACTTTGGCAATGTTTGGGAATTGGCGCAGCTATTACGTTAGGTGTCTCAGGAGCATCAAATTCAATCTCCTTTGCCTCAATCAAATCCTGCACCTTGTTCTTTAAAGCCCAACAGTCATTTGTATTTTGCGCTGGAGTTCCAGAATGGTAAGCACATCGAGCATTCGGATTGTAGCGGGGAGAGACAATATTAGGATTCTTCGAGGCCTCCTTCAGAGTCACCAAATTGGACTTCATCACGTGTGGTAAAATCGGGGATAAATTCATGTTGATCTGGGTAAACTGTCTTCTAGGGACATCTGGTCTGTGTTGATTGTTCCGTTGCTAGTTTGATGTAGGATTGGAAATCATAACAGCCCCTACTGTCGGACGATGCTCAGTTTTGTTATGATTTCTTTGGCTATAAGCAGCACTGACCTCCTTCTTTCCTATAAAAGGCTTCCTTGCAGCACTGGAGGATACATCTTTCTGGATTTTTTTCCACTTCTAATACCAGCCTCTACTCGTTCACCAGTCAGTATCAGTTCAGTGAACCTAGCAGACGAACTTCCAATCAGATGGTTAAAGAATGGCTCGGATAACATCCCCAAGAACATGTTCACCAAATCCCTATCAGATAATGGAGGATGGACTCTTCCCGCAAGGTCTCTCCATTTTTAGGCATAATCTTTAAAAGCCTCACCAGAGTCCATAGACATACTCTGAAGTTGTGTACGGGTTGGAGCAAGGTCAACATTATATTGGTACTGCTTGTAGAAAGCAGCAGCCAGATCTTCCCAATTACAGATGTTAGTTCCCTCCAGTGGATAGAACCATTCTAGCTAAGTCCCTGACAAACTCTCTTGGAAGAAATGTACCCACAGATTCCTATCAGTAGTGTGGGGTTGAATCTTCCAAACATACGGCATTAAATGCAGCTTGGGACAGGAGATGCCGTCGTACTTAGCAAAAGTAGGGACCTTGAATTTTTGTGGGATGACCACTCCTGAAATCAGCCCTAGCTCCTCAAAATCTAACCCAGGTATCCTCTGGATCTCCATAGCATTGAGTCGATCCTTCAGTTGTTTGTATTTATCATCAGCGGGAGGATATTGCTCCTCAGAATAGTCAGGTTCCTCTTCCTCAGACCCTGGATTGTTGTTTTCTTCCACAGGCTTCTCTTCTTGATTGTCCCCCTCATTTGACAGGGTCGTGAAATCTATAGCCCACTTAACCGGTCCTCTAATCCTTCTTCCAAAATTCACTACACTAGCTGGTTTCTTTGGCTTCTTGGTCTTCTCTTTGAGTATTAAAGCTTTCAGGTCTTCTTTCCCCTATGCCAGAGCCAGGAACATTTGCTGAAATTGAGCGTTCTGAGCTTGAAGATCCTTTATTGTTTGTTCGAGAGCCATTTCTTTTGCTGAAATAAACAGCGAAAATAAGATACTTGTCTTGAAAAACCTGTTTATGCGATGAAATGCATGATAATGTTTATGCAATGTTTTCAAGGACTTTTAAGATCTTAAACTTTCTTAGCCAAAAAAGAACAAACATTAATTGTCTTCAATAGTTTGAATTGTTACAAAGATGCCTTTTGGGCTTTACAATAGAAGAAACAAAGATAAAATAAAACTCCTAAATCAGACAGGACTCAGGCTTCCCATGGGCGCATCCTCTTTGGTGCAATATAGGAGTTCAGACTCTGTTCTTCATGCAGTCATCTTGTAAGCTCCAAAATCTTTTTCTCGCTTGCATAGAACTTGGCTTCAAAGGTACCTCGCTCCTCTTTGAGCTGGATCTAAGATATTTCCAACTCCTCGAGAGTAGTCGGCATATCAAGATAGAGGATAGTATAAGATACCTCTTCATCAGCAACAGGTTCCATTATGATAGGTAGGATGGAAGGATAGGCATCATAAGATTTTAAGCGCATGCTCGTACCCACTTAAGATAAGGCTCCAAAGGGATGGAGTTCTTATGCCCCAATGTCTTGCTATCCACTTTTTTTACCATGCCCTAAGCTCCTATAAACCTCTAATGGTAACCTTGAATATCATTCACGTAGTTGAACATAATACCCTGAACCAATACATCATGAGGACCATCCCAGCTGGCATACCTAAACTTTTGCAACACCAAACAAGAATTATAAGTGAATCCTCCCCTAATGCCTAGGAGAGGGACATTAGGGAATTCCCCACACTGATCAATGATAGTAACATTCTCCAAGGATCGAGGAAACCAATGAATATCTGAATGCGTGAGGGACATCAACCTATTAGACCATCTCATGCCCTGCTCATTCTTAAAAAAAATCGAGGAAGGTGCGAAATAAACCACCTAGCCAACAGAGGAGTGCAACACAGCAGGGTCCCTCTTTTATTTATAGTACGGGTATATAGAGAGTGTAGGATATCTCCAAGCAAAGTAGGCACCGGATTATGAGACAGAAAAACCTTGACCGCATTCACATCTATGAGTTGGTCTGGATTAGGAAATAGTACCATCCCATAGATGAGAAGGGCTAACATTTCCTCAAAAGCTTGTAAATCCAAGGTATACCAAAAATGGTGGGCCTTCTCAAATAGAAACTTAGCTAGAAAACCTTTGATGCCTCTTCTTGTTTCCTAATTTGCCACGACATCTGACCGTTGTAAAGACAGAGCTTGAGCAATCTCCTCAAGTTTTGGGTCCTTTTCCATACCGTGGAAAGGTAATTAATTAAGGATGGGTACTCCTAATAATTGAGAAAACTCCTCCATAGTAGGCACCAATTGGTAATCAGGGAAGGTGAAGCAGTGATGTAAAGGGTTGAATAATTGAAAGATAACCTTCAACATTTCTTTATTAGGGCTTGAGGTAACAAGATTGAGAAGTTAACCATGTCTTTCAGTGAATGGAGAGCTCTCAGGAACCCTTTATGCTAATTCCTTGAGTTGAGGAGGTACCCTTATGAGGTTGACTTGGATAGTATTCCAGCGAACGGGAGCCATGTCCTACAAAACAGACACAAAGATAAGTCTTAAAAGTCCTTGAAATGGTTAGTATGATATGCCATGTTATGATGTTATGATGTTATGTATAAACAAATATATGTACAATCACACAAACAAATCCTTAGTTTTAGGCTTGCATGGACTCTATAGGTAAGTACCCTCTTGAAGTCTAGTTGGTTCAACCTGTCCTAGAAAGTAATCAGGTTCTAAGGGATCTCAATATCACTGATCTTTCCCACAAGTTTTGTTCTGATCGACAACTGACTTTCCACCAAACAAAACTCGAGAGTCAAATCTTATTGAGTGTAGTTATAGAGTATCAACCAACTTCGGGCTACACCAAATACGGCTATCTCAAAACATCCTATTAGCCAAGTTGTTCAATTAAAGGTTCTAAGGTCATTTGATGCCTCATGACACCACGCAGCGGCCCCCTATTCTCCTTGACTACTCAAGGGATACCAGTACCAACCAAAGTGTCACATCAACGTAGCTATCGCTTCAACTGTGTCGGTATACCCCGCACAGTTTCCACGATCTATTTCTACTTACCTAAATGGTGCCCCAGATCCGGGTGTAGGATCTATAGTAACCCAAACAAAGCCCTCAAAAGTAAAGCAAACAAAGAATACAAAAGCAGTTAAATAATGAACTAACTCTAAGGTAAACCCCACTTCTTATTTGTCCCCAGTAGAGTCGCTTGTTCTGTGATACGATGGAAGAATCGACTGTTATACTGGTTTTGCATTTGTGTTTGCAAATGTTGCGGTAAGCAAGAGTTGCCACCGACTTTTCTTTTATCCAACAAAGGAAATGGTGAAAAGAACAGAAAAAGACCTTTCAAGATTATTTCTGAGTAAGGGGTGTAGATTATGGAAAGGGAAGGTGTTAGCACCCTTTCCATTTGTAATTATCTACGGGCTCTTAGATGCTTAGCTCATTTTGAAATACCTTATACTTTGTGTATTTTTGAAAAGTCTTTTGAAATGCCATAGTGAGGCAGTTTAATTTATGATAACTCTTGTATCAGTCCTCAAGAGTGTTGATACATCATTTTGAAAAGGTTTTTGGAAATTGTTTTGTGTAAGTGTAAAAATTTGTTTGAGCAAGCATCTAGGAACTATCTACTTATACTCGAAAGATTTGTTCTTTTCCTCCTATCCTTTAGACAGTGCTATCCTACTATTAGTGAGTAGGTAGCCTTATCGTTGGACGTTTGAGGGACGTTCGAAGGGGCATACAGTCATAAAGGCAACATGTGGAGACGCTTTAGCAATTTTGTCTAGGGACTAGATCATTTACCGAAAGGCAATTGTAGGGTCATCGAGGGACTATGATCTTTTTGATTTACGGGTCTTTGCTAAAGCATCCCCGGTTCGAGGGACATGACTGTTTTATTTGCGAAGACAACCAAAGTGGGGTACCCTAGAGGTGGATATGTGCAATTGTGTTCAATTTAGTTATTTATCTTGCGTTATTAGGTTTGCTAGCGTTTGATTTCAGTCTTTTCATACAAGCCTAATTACTAGCAGTTAATATTTTACAGAAATTTAAAGTGCAGGAATTTTAACCTACGTTATTATAATGATTTAGGGAGGGGGGTTTTACATGTCCAGGAATGAGAGGGATAAAGCAGTAAATATCCTAGTTTTTTAATCTATTACATCCAGTAAGCAGATACAATAATCTAAAAAATGCAAAAATAAATAAATGCGTGCGAAGTAGAAAAGACGTCTGAAAATCCTATGGTGTAAAAATCTTTTTATTTGTTTTTAATTATAAAATAAAATAAAAATTAAGTCTATTTAATTTTAATTTAAAGAAAAGGTTAAAATAATTAATTAATATATTAACTTAATTAAAAAGAAAACTAACCTAATGTTTTTGTGACTTTTATTTTGGTTTAAAGTTAATTTAAATAATAAAGGGAAACTAAGAAAAAGAAATGAGTAGTAGAAATAAAAATACAAAAAGCAAAATCCTTTCGATCCAAAGAAAAATGGCTTTCGATCCAAATGGAGTGTGATCTTTGATCCAGCGAAGGACGTGGCCTTCGATCCAGCAGATAATGTTGGAGGTGTATGCTATACTCCTGTAGAAAATTTATTAGAGAAAACAAGATAAAATCCAGACTTGGGTCGAATTCGGTCTTAGACTTGACATCCTGTGCAGGCGCGATCCTAAATCGAATCATCTGGGTCTAAATCGAAAACTACTTCATCTTACAACCTCATGAACCCTGAGATTCAAAAGAAAAAGTGGATCATGCCCAAGCCATGGCACAATCTCAACCCTTGTGCTTAATCTTGCATGTAGCACAAACATTAGCAATAACATGAATGTAGGATTAAAAATTTCACATTTAGCTAGATTGAGATCGAAAGCAAATTACCAACGGGCAGAGTATATGAGTGATGCTCCAGTATATGTTGGACTTGCCTAGTACTTGGGCATGCTTCCTGCAAACTTCAGGGAGCGAATGGAGTGTCGTGGAAAATTTGCTTCGATTTAGATTATTCAAGAGGTTTTTTTTGACAATTTTGGTGTGGCTTATGAGCCAGCGTGTGCGTATAGTGTGTATGTTCTCTAGTGCATGTGTCTCATGTTCGTCTCTAGTCCTTGACCGGTGGTGTGAGTGTCTTGTATTTATAGGAGATGGGGGTGCATGAAAATGGCAAGAGACAGCCATTAACCAAGCCTTGAAGGTCATGAGACAAAAATCAGACCCATAAAATGACTTCCATTTTTGAAATATTCTTGCCTTTTTCAAACTTGGATGAACCTGGACAAGAATGCCTTCCAGTGTTGCTCTTCGACTGGCCTCAAGTTGCCTCTTTCAACTGGACCTATTGTGTAGCCTTCGAATGGGCCTTTTGCATGCTTTTATGAATGTACTTCTTGTGTACCCTTTGACTGGATCATGTTCTCATCACTGGGGCTTCTTCGTTTGAACCCCTATTCTGCTAGCCCAAATGAAAACTCTTTCTTGGCCAATCGAAGCTTCCTTTGGCATGAATGTGCTTGCGCGTTGGTTTGGAAATGGCAGTATGTTGGCTTTTGGGCCAGCAGGCCTCTTTGAATATTTTTCTTTCGTTTTGACCAACTAGATCCATTCTTTGACCAGACCCCCTTTTTAGACAACAATATGTGTTTCCCATAAAAGTGTCCTTCGAATGGACCCTTTGTGTATTATTCGTTTTGAACCAATGTGTGTGTTCTTTTGAAGGGACCACATGCATACTTTGTGCCTTCTTCGAATGACTCTCCAATGTGTGTCCTTCGACTGGACCTTTGGAATGCTCTTTCGAAGGGGCCATATTGTGCTATAGTGCAGAAATTAAGCTGAGGAGTCTTGGCCTTGTGCATTGAAGGCAAGCACAACGGAAGTCTTTATCTTAGAGAATCCAAGGCAAGCATGAAGGGGCTTTTGGCCTGATGAATCAAAACACACTTGTATGGGGTTCTTGCCTTGTGCATCAAAGGCAATTCAAAAGAAGCCTTTTGCCTTGTGGGCTAAAGGCAAGCTGAAGAGGGATTATGCATGCAGATAGCCATTGCATTGTTAATCAATCCAACATGTAAAGCCAATGGTGCAATCGAAGGAGCACTAATAGGAGGCCCTTCCCTTTTGGATTGAAGGAGGCTATTTCAAAGGAAACACATGCCCAGTCAAAGCTTGCATACAGCAAACAAGAAAAAGGCCAAGGCTTCAATCGAAGCTTGGAAATTTGAGGCAAGCTTGGGGGAGGTTAGGTGCTCAAACGAAGCCTGTCAAAATTCCAATCGAAAGACCTTTTGACATGCCAATCGAAAGAACTTGTTTATCTTCAAAAATTTATTTTTTCTTTAATCAAGTGTTTGTAATCACCTATGTAAGAGAAAAAATTTGGAAAAATATGAGAGGGAAAATTTTGTGGTACAACAGGAAGTTACATATTTTTCCTCAACAAAAATAGACCATATATATGGAGGAAGTTACCAACAATTGAGAATCTTTGGTCGCTCTCTCATTTTGATCTTTCTCTAGCACTTTAGAATTACGCAGTGTTATTGTTTTCAATTCCATTTTCTCTTTTCCACAATTCTTTTATTGTATTCCGTTATAGTATTTTCCAGTATTGCTTTTCCACATTTCGTAGTATTTCGTAGGCAATAAAACCTTACCGTTAAAAGCAATATTTTTCCACATCGGAGAAATACTGCAACATTGGTTTGTTTCCAGATTTTCAGAATTTGCCTAGGATTTTTATAATTAGTCCGAGATATTTTTTTTACTACAAGTCAATCCTACCGACTTGTGGAGGATACGCAATACTCAAATTAGTGGCTTCGTATTCACATTCAGGTTCCTATTTTATTAAGCACAATTTATTTAATTCCTGCTATGCATGCACTGTTGAATCTACGCTTTAATTTTGTACTGTTTTGCAATAATATTATGTCTGGCTAGATTTCCTATACCGGTATGTAAAACATGACCAAAGGGTTCGGTAATTAATTGGAATTATTATTTTTACAAATATACGTTTCTGGTTTTAATTTCCAATTGAATATATAAATGTTTTTGTACAAAAGTAAGAGACAGTCTAAGGTTAAAATCAATAAAGCGGAAGTTTGAGGTTTTAACTGGATAGTGGTTAGTGAAACATTAATTTTAAAAACAGCGGAAGCGCTTTAAAGTTAATTGGATCTTTTTTTTTTTCAAAAAATACTTTTGAGTTTTAAATGAAACAGCGGAAGCGCTCATTTCGAGCTTGACTGTATGATCTGATTCAATAGAACGGAAGTTTGAGACGAAGGTTTTTAAACAAATAGTTTCACCGAAACTATGTTATAATACTAAAATCAAATGTCAATGACGTATTGAACCTCTTAAGTTAACAAAATACATACCGATGTCCCTCATTAATTATTAAATTCTATTTAATTCCCCATTAAACCCAAACACCCAGATTTATAATTAGCCTTAGCTTTAAATAGTAACCCTTAGATGATAGTATTTTTGACCATCAGTCCTTGTGGGTTCGATATCTTTTAAAGCTACGCGATAGGCTGTGCACTTGCAGTCACTACATCTTATAGATTCATAAAGTCGCGATCAATTTTTTGGCGCCGTTGATGGGGACTGAATTAGTCAAATTCTGTAAATATCTTGTTACGCATTATAGACTAAGGCAACCAATTTTATTTTAATTTTAACTGTCGATTGTATTCCAAGTACTCGCTCTAAAGACGAGGAATTAGAACAACCAATCGACGAAGTCGGGCATTTTGTTAGCATAAGACGCCAAATTAGAGAGTACAAGCCAAGTACAATCTTCCTGAAACCAATCTTCCTAACTTTTCTCTTCCTGGCCCCAAAATGGCTGAAGGACCCCAAAATCGTCCTCTGAAGGATTATGTTTCCCCATCGCAAGAGGAACCTCATAACAGTATTGTTTCTCCCGCTATCGCACGAAACGATTTCGAGTTAGTTCCTTCACTTTTACAATCTGTTCAACAAAATAAATTCTCAGGATGTCCTATGGACGATCCAAATCTTCATTTATCCGTGTTTTTGCAGTACGCAGACACAGTGAAAGCAAATGGAGTCAGTCCCGAAGCGATAAGACTCCGTCTTTTTCCTTTCTCATTAAGAGATAGAGCTAGAGCATGGCTCCAGCCTCTACCATCCAAATCAGTTACAACATGGAACAAATTGAAAAAAGTTTTCCTAGCGCGATATTTTTCGCCAAGTAAGACAACTATGCTATGAGCCAATATCAAATGGTTTTAAACAAAAGTAAAGAGAATCTCTTTTCGAAGAATGGGAAAGATACAAAGACATGTTGCGACTCTCTCCGCATCATGGTCTAGAAGAATGGCTGATCATCCACACCATTTACAATGATCTCTTGTACAACACAAGACTAACAATTGATGCGGCTGGTGGTGGTGCACTGATGGATAAACCATACCATGATGCATATCAACTTATCGAAAGTATGGCTCAAAATCATTATTAGTGAGGAAGCAATAGAACCATGATGGATAAATCTCAAACGAAAGGCGGTATGCATGAAGTTAGCAGCTTAGACCAAGTTAATGCCAAGGTAGAAGCCCTTACCCAAAAGATAGAAAGCTTAACCACAACTTCCGCAGCCATTGTGGCTGCAGTAACTCCAACATGTGATCTATGCGGACTTCACGTGCATAACGTACCCGAATGTCCACTTTTAACAAGAGTACCAGTTGATCAAGTAAATTATGCTCAAGGAAACCCCTATGGCAATAACTATAACCCTTCTTGGAAGAATCATCCAAACTTTTCATACAAAAGCAATAACACGTTGTACGCACCAGGGAAAGCTCCTACTACACCTCCAGGATATCAGAAATCCACCAAAAATGTCCCAAATATTCCAAATATCCCTAGGAAGTTCAACATTGAAATCATGATAGAAAACTTTGTAGCCAACCAAGCTCAAACTAACAAAGATTTCATGAATCAAAATATTCACAACGGTGAACAGATTAAGCAATTGACTAATAAGATTGATGCTCTTGTCACACACAACAAAATGCTGGAAACACAAATTTCCCAAGTGGGTCAACAACAAGCAGACACAACTGCTCCAGCTGGAACTTTTCCTGGACAACCCCAACCAAATCCTAAGGGACACACTAATGCCATAATATTACAGAGTGGGACAGAACTAAGCGGACCAACTAAACCTAAAATCGAAAACCCAACCATGTACCAAAAATGTTGAAAAGGAATTGAGGAAGAAACTTAACTAAGGGAAGTAGAAAAGAAGGTGATGAAGAGGTTGTAGAAAAAGAAGAACCTTATGTGCCTTCGCTATCGTATAAACCACCTATTCCATATCCTCAAAGGCTCGCTAAGTCTAAAAATGTAGGGCAGTTCAAGAAATTCGTTGAACTTCTGAAACAACTTAACATTACCATACCTTTTACAGAAGTTATCACCCAAATGCCCTCTTACGCTAAATTTCTTAAAGAAATTTTATCTAATAAGAAAAAGCTTGAGGATAACGAAACGGTATTGCTCACTGCTGAGTGCAGTGCTATAATACAAAACAACATTCCTCCTAAACTTAAAGACTATGGTAGTTTTTCCATACCTTGCGTAATCGGAAAATTTGTCATAGACAAAGTACTATGCAATTTAGGAGCCAATATTAGTCTGATGCCATTATCAATTTGCAAGAAGCTCAACATGGGAGAACTAAGACCAACAAGAATGTCCGTACAATTAGTAGATCGATCAGTGAAATTTCCTTTAGGTATGTTAGAAAATGTTCCTGTACGCATAGGACAATTCTATATCCCCATTGATTTTATAATCATGGACATTAAAGAAGACTCCAATATTTGTATCATATTAGGTAGACCATTCCTAGCTACAACAGGAGCCACAATAGATGTTAAAAATGGAAAAGTGAATTTCAAAGTCAGAGAAAAAAGGTTGAATTCATCTTATCTAAATTCCTTATGGCACCAGGCATCAACGATTCATGTTGTTTCCTAGATGAAATCGATAAATGCGTGAAAGAATTGGAGGAATAACAAACCACCTATTCGGAGGAATTAAATATTCCCATACCCCCCGATTCTCGAAGATGATAATTGGCGTCCCGAATATCAAGATGAAAATCTAAGTGAATGCTTAACATTAACTCGTGACCCTATACCCTGTCAGAAGAAGCTTGCCATAGAACTCAAACTGCTACCAAAAGACCTAAGATATGAATTCTTGAACACAAAACTTGAACAACCAGTTATATTTAATGCAGACCTAGGACAAATAGAAACTGAAAAATTATTACATGTCCTAAGAAAATACCTGACCACTTTAGATTATAACATATCAGATCTAAAAGGAATAAGCCCTTCTATCTGCATGCATTGTATTATGCTGGAGGAAGACTGTAAAACCCCTAGGGAACATCAAAGGAGAATAAATCCAATTCTGAGCGATGTAGTCAAAAAGGAAGTAGAAAAGCTACTAGAAGCAGGAATCATATACCTGATATTCGACAGTAAATGGGTTAGCGCAGTACATGTCGTACCTAAGAAAGGTGGTGTTACGATTGTCAGCAACACTAAAGGAGAATTTTTAGCGCAAAAAACTCACACCAGGTGGAGAATGTGCATCAACTATAGAAAGTTAAACAAAGCTACTGGTAAATATCACTTTCCTTTACCCTTCATTGATCAAATGCTTGAACGACTAGCTAAACACTCTCACTTCTGCTATTTAGACGGTTATTTTGGATTTTTCCAAATTCCTATCCATCCCGACGACCAAGAAAAAATGACTTTCACTTGTCCTTATGGTACGTTCTCCTATAGATGAATGTCATTCGGATTATGCAATGCCCCTGCAACATTCCAGAGATGTATGATGTCCATCTTCTCTGATTTTCTAGACGGCATGATGGATGTTTTTATGGATAACTTCTCTGCCTGTGGACAAAAGTTTTGAAGGATGTTTTTCGAACCTTTAAATGGTACTAGAAAGATGCGTAAGTGTCAATCTCGTATTAAACTGGGAAAAATGCCACTTCATGGTCCGGCAAGGAATTGTTTTAGGGCACATAATATTCGATAAGGGAATTGAGGTAGATAAAGAAAAGATCGAAGTTATAGAAAATCTTCAACCACCCAAAACTATTAGAGAGATAAGTAGCTTTCTAGGACACGCTGGTTTCTATCAACGTTTCATTAAAGACTTCTTTAAAATAACCAAACCTCTGACTGAACTCCTAATGAAGGATGCTGAGTTCATTTTCACCGACAAATGTTTGGACGCGTTTACAACTCTAAAAAAGCGTTAATTTCAGTACCTATTATGCAACCTCCTGATTGGAACGAACCATTCGAGATAATGTGTGATGCCAATGACTAAACTATAGGCACAGTCTTAGGACAAAGAAAGGATACAAAGCTTCATGTGATCTACTATGCAAGTAGAACTCTAGATCCTGCACAGATAAATTACACCACCACTAAAAAAGAATTGTTAGCTGTTATGTTTTCTTTAGATAAATTATGTTCCTACTTAGTAGGAGCACGAATAATTATGTATACCGACCACACTGCAATTTGGTACCTCTTGAGTAAGAAAGACGCCAAACCAAGATTACTAAGGTAGATCTTACTTCTACAAGAATTTGATTTAGAAATAAAATACAAGAGAGGCACTGAGAATGTAGTAGCTGACCACCTATCCCGAATAGAAGGCATGAAACCAGATCATATTCCCATCAATGATGATTTTCCTTATGAATGGCTTGTAGCCCAATTAGAATTGGATAGTATCATAACTGAGTACCCTATGACTTATGAAAACAAGAATACAGATGAAATTATGGAAGAAATATGGACCACAACCATACTATCATGGTACGCCGATTTAGTCAACTACTTGGCTGCTAGAGTGCTTCCACCCTGTGATCGGTGGATCTGGAACTGACTGTTTAACGCTGGTTTCGCGAAATGTTGCGGAAGCAAGAGTCGCCACCGTCTTTTATTTTCTCCAACATGGACAGGACAAAAGCACAGCAAAATTCCTTATGAGATAGTTTCTCGGTTCGGGAGGTAGATTTATAGAAAGGGAAGGTATTAGCACCCTTTCTATCCATGGTTATCCATGGGCTCTTAGATACTTGCTCATTTGTGTTTTCAAAATGTTTGTTTGCTTTTCAAGTGTGAGTGGGTTTGAAAAAGTTTCGTTTTAAAGATTTCAGATCGACTCTGGTATCAGTCCTCAAGAGTGTTTGAAAAATTGTTTTGAAAGCTTTTTTGAAAAGTGTCGGTGTGAAAAGAAGTTTTGATTTGTTTTGAATTAGAGCAAGTATCTACGAGTCATTTACCTACCCTAAGGAATTAGGCTGTGTAAATGTCCTTAAGGTAGTGCCATCCCACCATTGAGAGGTAGGTAGCACCACCGTTGGAGGTGTTCGGGTCAATTCGTTTGTTAGGGACAGTGTGGTCACCAGAGCAACAGTAGGACACCTTAGAAGCTACCCTTATGCCATGGGGCATGGACATAAGGACTTACTAAAACGTCATATACTCGACGACCACGTTTCGAGGGGCAAGGCAACAATGAGGCGTACCCTAAGAGTGGTGTGTGAATTTGTGTATTGTTTTCAGTTATGTTCTATCTTGTCATGCATTTGGTGAGCTACGCATTGTTTTTATTTTTGGCCATTCATTCTTTCATGCGATTAGTAGTTTAGAGGTGCGAAAATTAAAATGCGGAAAATAAAGGTCATACGCTATTACAAGGCGCGGGTCTATACATCGCCAAATTAACAAAGACCCGTTTTTAATGAAATGCGGAAAGTAAACAAATTTCCTAATTACTATTAGAAGGCTTGAACAGTTACATAATATTTAAAACGAAAAAATAAGGACAAACGCGCGAAAAGAAGTTAGAATCGAATGTTCGAGGGTGTTGGACCCTTTAAAGAAATTAAATGAAATTAAAAATGAATTAATTATTTAATAAGAAAAGGAATGTTTTTTATAGTTTTTGGTATTTATGAAATAAAGAAGATTAAAATTAAAAGAAACCCTAATTCTAAATATTTTTAATTATTAAAGAAAAAGATTAAAGTTTTAACCTAATTTATACTGATTATTTAATTACATGGGTATTTACAAAATAATTAATAATTAATAATAATAATAATAATAAAAGGAAATTATTTTATTAATAAAAGATAAAAATGCTAAAAAAAACGAATTTCTACATATTTTAATTATTAAGGAAAGATTAAAATTAAAACCTAATTTAACCTAAATTGATTATTAAAAATTTATTTACAAAAATATTAATGAACTAAATATTAAATAAACATATTTTTTAATTTTGATTTTTATGGTTTTATTTTATTATGAAAATTAATTTTGGTAGATTAAAGAAAATAATTAAAAGAGTTTAAGAAAGAAAATCAAATAAAAATAAGTGGAAAAAAATGTGCAAACCATGGGGTATCAGACCCAATTTGGAGGTTTGTGTAGAGCAATTTGGCCCAACAGAATGAGGCCCCTTTTGACTTTCTAGCGCGTGTGTAGAATGATTGACCAACGTGCATGGTGGACCTCCACATTCTGACCATTGGATGGATCCTCCGGGACACTTGGCAGGCACAGGCATTGGGATGCATGGTGTTCCTTTGAATGAGTGCTACGCTGGAACACGTTTTGACAAAAATTATTGAGATTATGGGGGACCTGGGAATCGAACCCAGGTCCCAGTACCTGCAAGCCAGCTAACCAACCATCTGAGCCAACGCGCGCCTTTGATATTATTATGGAACGTGATTATTATAAGAGAAAGAAAACGCTATTGGTAGAAAACAAAAATCACGCGCGAATATTAAAACTATCGAGTCATGCTTTGCCACGCCAGCTTCATCTTCTCCATATGCCTGTAAATAAAAACGAATAGCGGGGGTTTTAAACCCCCACTAACTGCAATGTGTGAAAATAACGATTAGCACATAGATCAATATAAAAAAGGCGCGAGGTGTGGAATGATATCGTCTGGATGTCCTGATTTCAATGGAATAGGTTTGGTTGGCCAATTTTTCCAGACGAAGAAAACCCTCTTTTGGAGCTTCTGAAACCCTAGAATACTTTCATGGTGAATTCTTATACAGACATTATTAATTCAATCAAATGGTACCAATAGCTTCAGGACATTCACATTAGTATAAATCAACCATTAAAAAACATGAATCATGCATGAAAAGTGAAACACGATTATGGAGAATTTCAAGAAAAGTCAGACTTTGTTTTACCAATTCCTTGAGTATGGAGGGCTGGTTTTGATTGGAATCGTTTCCTGGATGTCTTGGCAAGGTTTTGGAACACTTTTCAAGCCTTGAATTGCACTCTAGGTCTGAAAACAGTTTCAAGGTTTTTAGGCCAAAAATGCAAGTTTGTTCTTTGGTGCTTAGCGCAGCTTCTGTGTATGTGTGCATTAGGTTAACTTGTGGTTATGTATTTGAATAGAATTAGGTTAAAAAAACCAGCCCATAATCCATGCATTGATGATTCAAATATTTGATTTTGTTACATCTTTTTTCAAATCTTTTTGCCATGGAAACTTGCCAATTTTGGAAGATTTTGTCTCTTGAGAAGGCACACGAAATATTGAGCTCATAATGGACATATTTGCTGCATAAAAGGATTTAGAAAACATGATTTAGTATTTTTCTCATAATTAATTTTAATTAAATGAATTAATAAGATTAAAAATTCAATTAATTAATTAAAAATAAGAAAATAACTCCCTTTTAGCTTAATGGGTCGTGCATAGCCTTTGGGTAATGATTCATGGAAGAAATTGAGGCCCATTAGCATTTTTGAAGCCTTTTGTGCAAAGTTGACTTTTCAAAATTCCCAAAAATTTCCCAACTTCTACAAGGCATATCTTGCTCAATTTTTAAGCTTTGATCATGTTCTTGGACATTTTGGAAAGGTCTTGAAGTCCTGTAACAAATTACTTTGGTCCCATGCCAGTTTGATTTACCAATCTCAAGTTATGGTCTTTGACTTAAAGTTCCTTTTTGTTGACTTTTGAAAATGACCTATAATGTTGAAATTGATAACTTTTGGTGGGAGCATTTCTTGGACTTGAAGTGTGAAGATGAGTTGTAGGAAATGTCATTCTCTTCAAAATGAGCTTTGGATGGAATTTTTCTGATAAACCATGTGGAAGTTATGCCTTGGTCAATTTGCAGTTGACTTTTTCAGCTGTCAAAAAATAGAAACTTTTGCATCTTGAGACTTTTTGAGCCATGCTTTGAGAATCATGATCAAGAATTGATCAAATGATGTTTGTGGCTTCAAAATAAGATGTTGACCAAAAATTTGGACTTTTGACTGTCAAATGACCATTTTGCCCATGTAGTTGACTGTGAAGCAATTAGGGTTTTTGACTGTGCCATTTGATGTTGTGAGTCTTGAAACTTGGCATATGGATGCTTAACAATGTATGTAGGCATGTGGGACTTGTTTGGACCCTTGGAAACCTCATTTTCTTTGCCAGAACCAAAACCCTAATTTTGACTGTGTTAGGAGGCAATTGGACTGTGCAACCTTTGAGTGATTTTGAATCATCTGAAGACTGATCTTGGCAAATCTTGAAGAATATGGGAGGGAAAATTTTGTGGTACAACACACTCGATATGTCTTATCAACAAAAGAAGAAATTATTTCATGACCTTAAACAATATTATTGGGACGAGCCTTTGCTTTTCAAAAGACGCGCCGATGGTATATTTTGTTGATGTGCTCCTGAAAATGAAATCCAAAACATAATTTTCCACTGTCACACTGCCCTTTACGGAGGGAATGCAAGTACTTCAAAGACCTGTGCTAAGATATTACCATTTTGCCTTTATTGGCCTAGTCTCTGTAAAGACGTCCATATCGCGGTTAAAAATTGCGACCAATGCCAATGCACTGGAAACATCTCTAGACACGATGAGATGCCTCAACAGTAAGCTCCTCTTGAAAACGTGGCAAGCATGTCCACTAGGCCTAGGAGAAGAAGAGAAAGAGAACCGGCCTCGAATGATGACATTATGGATGCCATAATGGAACAAAATGAGAGAATGCAGGCTATGCAAATGAACCAAAATGCGATGATGCAACTTATGTTGGCCATGCAAACTCAGCAGCAAGAATACGATGATAGAAACGAGTGCTAGGCTGCGATATTAACTGAGGATATGGCGGCATTGACCATACGAGTGAATGGTTTTAAGGATTATGTTTACCATGTAGTCATTCGCCATCCTCCAGGTACACGTGGAAAAGGATGAGGAAGAGGATGCGATAATGAGCAAGAATAGATTTATTTTTCTTCTCTTCTTGTTTCCTTCTTGTTTTTATCATTAGGACATTGCTTCTTTCAAGCTAAGGGGAGATAGTTAGTTAAGAACTCTTTGTTGTTTCCTAGGTAGATATTTCATTTCTATTTCTTGTAATCAAGACAATCATTGTACTTTCTACTTCATTTATACAATTTTTCCGTTGTTATCTAATTTCCCACTTTCTTGAGCCATAAAAAAATATTTTGTTAGTTAGTTGCATAATCTGACGCATTCGAAGAATATATAGGTTTATCGCTTTTCAAAAGATATATGAGAAGCTTTGATAGAAACAGAAGTACGATGGATACTGTCGTAACACTCTAAATCCCCAGATTGCGCTAGGTTGATTTCAGTACCCTTTATAGTAAAACCTTAAACTTTAGCTTTAAAATAACCCCGAGTAGTTTATCTAGCAGTCAACACTGTCTTAAACATAAACTACATAGGGAGTCGATGAATATAAGTGAATGATCCAGCGTATTTGAAAGATATATGATTTACTGTAAGAAAATAGGGAATGCACCAATTAAGTTAGGTGATCCTCACACTGTCGCTTAATCCAATGGATGTAGTACCTACGTGATATAACACAAAAACCTATTGTCAATTGGTTCAAAGGTGTCTGGTACTCAACTTGGTAGAGTGGACTACGGTCCAATCCCCCGCAACTTGTAATTGGGTGAATTAAAGGAGGTTACCGCATTCATGTTCCAGAACCTCATGCTTAAAAGGATCATAGTCACTAACCGGCTACTCTACTATGTGCATGTGAAGATAAAGGGCTTAATCTGATTGCGCAAGAATGAAAATGGGTAAAATTTAGTGAAAAGAATTAGGTTGAGCTATAATGGCATGACTGGAATTGGTATGCACAATAGGGGATGTTTAGTGTTATTAGTGTATCTTTTGTGTCATGTTGAGCTTACATTTTCGCAAAAACTTAGGCAGCCTCTTATGATTCGAATTGTGTCATGAAATTGCATTTAATTTGTACCTTATTAGTTTTTATACTGATTTTATTGCTTGAGGATAAGCAAAGGTTAAAGCTTATGGGAGCTTGATAACACGAAAAGATATAGCATTTTCCGTCCAAATTACATAGATTAAATTTCTGATTCTTCGATTATTATGTCACATTTTATCCTTTTTGTAGTTTTTGAATCATATTTCAGGTACTTAGCATTTGCAAGGCATAAATAAGAAAAGTATGAAAAAGAATGGAAAAAAGAAGAAGAAATGGTTTTAAAACAGCAAAAGTGCAGTTCTGTAGCAGAGAAGCGTGCCGCCCGCCACAAAATCGTTATGACCGGCACAAGCTAAGTTTCTGTGACCCTCGGCACATGCACGTTATGACCGGAACATGATTGAATTATGTGACCCACGTCACGTACCACACCATGCTTGCCACGATCATCCAGATAGTTACGAAGCTTTCGTCACCAGGGCGTACTCAGCGCATATTCCTGGATTCTCCCCATGCTTCAGTAACGTAAATCATGGGAAGTTACATATTTTTCCTCAACAAAAATATACCTTATATATGGAGGCAGTTACCAACAATTGAGATTCTCTGGTCGCTCTCTCATTTTGATATTTCTCTGGCACTTTAGAATTACGCAGTATTATTGTTTTCAATTCCATTTACTCTGTTCAACAATTATTTTATTGTATTCCGTTGTAGTATTTTCCAGTATTTCTTTTCCACTTTTTGTAGTTCTCCGTAGGCAATAAAACCTTATCGTTAAAAGCAGTATTTTTCCACATTGGAGAAATACTACAACAATAGTTTGTTTCAAGACTTTCAGAATTTTCCTAGGATTTTTATAATTAGCCCGAGATATTTTTTTTACTACAAGTCAATCCTGCCAGCTTGTGGAGGATACGCAATATTCGAATCAGTCGCTTTGTATTCACATTCAGGTTCCTATTTAATTAAGCATAATTTATTTAATTTCTGCCATGCATGCACTGTTGAATCTACGCTTTAATTTTGTACTGTTTTGCAATAATATTATGCCTGGCTAGATTCCCTATACTGGTATGTAAAACTTGACCAAAGGGTTCGGTAATTAATTGGCATTATTATTTTTACAAAAATACTTATCTGGTTTTAATTTCCAATTGAATATTTAAATATTTTTGTACAAAAGTAAGAGACGGTCTAAGGTTAAAATCAATAGAGCGAAATTTTGAGGTTTTAACTGGATAGTGGTTATTGAAATATTAATTTTAAAAACAGCGGAAGCGCTTTAAAGTTAATTGGATCTTATTTGTTTTCAAAAAAATTATTTTGAGTTTTAAATGAAACAGCGGAAGCGCTCATTTTGAGCTTGACTGATATGATATGATTTAATAGAACGAAAGTTTGAGACGAAGGTTTATAAACAAATAGTTTCACATAAACTATTGTTTAATGCTAAAAACAAATTCCAATGATGTACTGAACCTCTTAAGTTAATGAAATACATACCGGTGTTCCTCATTAATTATTAAATTCTAGTTAATTCTCGATTAAACCCAAACACCCAGATTTATAATTAGCCTTAGCTTTACATAGTAACCCTTAGATAATAGTAGTTTTGACCATCAGTCCTTGTGAGTTCGATATCTTTTAAAACTACGCAATAGGCTATGCACTTGCAGTCACTACACCCGATAGACTTATAAAGTCACGATCAGTAACTGCCCCAAAGCCTTGTAATAGTCTTAGGTTTACATTCCCCTCTTTACATTATGCTTTTATTCTTTTATGCTACTTTTAGTAATTAGGGTTTGGTATGGCAAGATTAAAATCAACCGATAGAAAAACACTAATTTCAAGATACACATTAACGGAAATCAAAACACTTCGTGTAAGTCTAAGAGTGCCTAAGAGGGGGGGGTGAATTAGGTATATAAAAATTTATTCGATTTTATGAGAATACTTGAAGTAATTTCTGGTTAAGTGTTTGAAGGTTTTGGTTATATCTTATCTTTTCTTGATTATGGTGATGAAAGCGATAAAAGCGGAAAAGTAAAGAACACAACGATATATCCTGGTTCCCCTCACAATCTGAGAGTACTCCAGTCCCCTTTCCAACACGAAAGAGATTTCACTATAGTTAGAATGATTGTACAGCCTATGCTTACTATCTAACCTATAGGGTGACCAAAGGTTCTTAACACCTTTAAGATCAAACAAACACTAATGTGAATGAAGAACAATCCTCTTCAAATCACAACACTTACTTCCAACAATCCTGGATAGTAAGGGAATAATTTCTTTTTGTAATACAATAATTTATTTGAAAGAGATGGAGAGCACTATCAATCTTCAATTGATCTTCTTCTTCAAGATAGAAACAATTCTCAAGCAATGATTATAAATGTTCACAATGTATGTATGAAACTTGTAATGATTTCTTAATGAAAATGTATATGTCAAGTTTCACAAAATTTATGAACACTTGAAAGTTTGTATGAAAATTTGAATGATGAAAATTGTTAATTGAAGAAGGTTATTTTAAATCTGAAAATCTGCACATTTATAATGTCACAAGTACCTCTTCATTCATGCCATTTGATATGAAAAGATGCAATGCATTCATGAAAGAATACCATTTGAAATATGTTCAAAAACCAAAAGAAAAGCTGCACTGGTTCGCTGGGAACCGGTTCCAACACAGGCAGAACCCGGTTCTTAGTGAACGTTATAACTCAGAATTCAAAAATAACACGCAGGAACCGGTTCCCCTATTGGTACAACCCGGTTCCTGGTACAAATTCCAGGGAGGTGTTTTTTGAACAAGTTTGGAACCCGGTTCCCTGTTAGGTAGGAACCGGTTCCTGAAAGTTTATTTTCTAAAATTCTTTTTGAAAAAGATTTCAAACATAGTTTTTCTTAACATTAAAAATGTGGGATATGTATATGATTATGAATGCATATTTGTGAACATCTATATTCAAGATTAAGAATTATTTATACCATTTGACATTTGTTGATTCTCTAATAATTCTTCTTCTAATCTTCAAGACTTGTATATGATATTGATAAGCTTTTTGCACATCCTTTGAATGTTGATATCCATGTTGTCTTCATCAAAACAAATGCTTTAAATATGACTTGAGAAGCTTGCAATTACATTCTCCCCCTTTTTGATGATGACAACCAAGTCTTGAAAACAATTCTTGAAATGTTTATGTTGTTTTATGTAGCAGACATGTTAAGCAAATGCAAGGCTCCCCCTAAATTGTATGCTCCCCCTAAGTCCATGATTCTTTGAATTTTGGAGTGAGTTTTTATTTTGGCCTACAATTTCTTTGAAACAAAATAACACATATGCATATTCTTCTCTCCCTTTGTTAACATCAAAAAGGATGGGGAAAAAGAGTGAAATAAATTCATTTAAAAAAAATTAAGAAAAAAACATATAAAAGAAGGAGTAAAAGCAGAGTGTACTGAAACAAAAAAGTTTTTTGAAGAAAAATTAAGACGTGCATCTTATGAGAAACATTTAGAGATCACCTTCATCCAAAATACCAAGTTCTCTTCGGATTTTGAAGAATGGTTCTCGAGCAAGCGGTTTTGTGAAGATATATGCGAGTTGGTTATGAGTATCCACAAAAGTGACTTTGACATCTCCTTTAAGTACATGATCACGGAGAAAATGATGTCGAATATCTATATGTTTGGTTCTTGAATTCATGATCGGATTCTTTGTAATATTGATAGCACTTTTATTGTTGCATCGAAGAGGAATGCATCCGAGATCAAGTCCGTAATCACAGAGTTGTTGCTTGAGCCAAAGAATTTGTGCACAACAACTACCCGCTGCTATGTATTCTGCTTCGGCCGTGCTAAGAGCAACACATGCTTGCTTTTTACAAGCCCATGATACTAATTCATTTCCAATAATGTGACAAGTACCACTTGTGCTTTTACGATCAGTTTTACAACCTACATAATCCGCGTCAGAATAACCAATTAAAGTGCAAATACTACCTTTAGGATACCATAAACCGACATTGGTTGTTCCTTTAAGATACTTCATGATCCTTTTAACTGCCATGAGGTGCGATTCCTTTGGATTTGCTTGAAAGCGAGCACAAAGATAAACACTAAACATGATGTCAGGACGGCTTGCCGTCAAATACAATAAGGAACCAATCATACCTCGGTATTTTGTAATATCAATTGGAGTACCGGATTCTTCTTGATCAACATATGTACCGGAGCCCATTGGAGTATTCATTGCTTTACAATTGTCCATATCAAACTTTTTCAATAATTCTTTGCAATACTTAGATTCGTTGATGAAGATTCCATCTTTTAGTTGCTTGATTTGTAGTCCAAGAAAGTAGTTCATCTTTCCCATCATAGACATCTCGAATTCTCCTTGCATCATCAATGAGAATTCCTCACACATTTCTTTGTTAGTCGATCCAAAAATGATATCATCAACATAGACTTGAACCAATAAAGTGTTACTTTTGATTTTCTTAATGAACAAAGTTTTATCAACCTTACCCTTTTCGAAACCTTTTTCACACAAAAAATTGCTAAGTCTATCATACCATGCTCTTGGTGCTTGCTTTAAGCCATAAAGAGCCTTTCTCAACTTAAAGACATGTGTAGGATGTTTGAAGTCTTCAAATCCCGGAGGTTGTTTGACATAGACTTCTTCATTGATGTATCCATTCAAGAATGCGCTTTTGATGTCCATTTGAAAAAGCTGAAAATTTAATGAACAAGCATAAGCAAGTAAAAGACGTATAGCTTCTAACCTTGCAACTGGAGCAAATGTTTCTTCAAAGTAGATTCCTTCCTCTTGATTGTAGCCTTGGGCAACCAACCTAGCTTTGTTTCGAACAATTAGACCATTCTCATCAAGTTTGTTCTTAAACACCCATCGGGTACCTATGATGTGTTTACCACTTGGTCTAGGAACAAGTTCCCAAACTTGATTTCTCTCGAATTGATTTAATTCTTCTTGCATAGCAATAATCCATTGATCATCTCCTAAGGCTTCATCAACTTTGGAAGGTTCAATTTGAGAAACAAACGCCATGTTTAAGCAAGCATCTTTTAGATTTAATCTTGTTGATACTCCTTGGCTAATGTCACCAATAATTTTGTCAATAGGATGGTCTCTATGAGTTCTCCATTCTTTTGGTAGATCATTGATGTTTGAATCTTGTTGTACAATGTTTTCTTGATTTTTCGGTGATTTCACAACTTGATCATTTGAAAGATCTTCCGAGGGTAAATCTATAGGATCATCATCATCACACACAACTACTTCCTCTTTAGAGGTGTTAGTTTCATCAAAAGATACATGCATAGATTCTTCAATAGTTAAAGTTCTTTTATTATAAATTCTATATGCTTTACTAGAAAGAGAATAACCAAGAAATATACCTTCGTCGGATTTCTCGTCAAACTTACCGAGATTGTCTTTGTCATTGTTAAGAACAAAACACTTGCATCCAAAAATGTGGAAGTGAGCAATATTTGGCTTTCTTCCTTTGAAGAGTTCATATAGAGTCTTCTTTATTATAGGTCTAATGATAACTCGATTTCCAACATAACATGCCGTACTAACCGCATCCGCCCAAAAATATTTAGGAAGATTTGCATCACTAAGCATTGTTCTTGCAAGTTCCACTAGAAACCTATTCTTTCTTTCAACTACTCCATTTTGTTGTGGAGTTCTAGGTGCTGAAAAATTATGAGAGATACCATGTTCTTCACAAAATTCTTCAAATTGTGCATTTTGGAATTCTCCACCATGATCACTTCTTATGGATACAATCTTTAGTGATTTTTCATTTTGGATTTGCTTATCATACTTCTTAAAAGCTTTAAAAGCATCACTTTTCTGCACAAGAAACAAAGTCCAAGAATATCTAGAAAAATCATCAATAATAACCAAAGCGTATACATTACCTCCGAAGCTTTTTGTTCTTGATGGGCCAAAGAGATCCATGTGTAACAATTGTAGTGGTCTTGTAGTAGACACCACATTCTTAGATTTGAAAGTTGATTTGGTCTGTTTGCCCTTTTGGCATGCGCTACATAATTTGTCTTTGATGAACTTCATCTTTGGTAGACCAATAAATAAGTCATGCTTAACCAATTTGTTCAAGTGCTCCATGTGAATGTGAGCAATCCTCTTGTGCCATAACCAAGCGTCATTGTTGTTTACCATAAGACATTGTACCTTCATAGACAAATCATCTAAAGTAATCATAAAAATATTGTTAGATCTTATACCTTTGAGTTTTACCTTATTGGTTGCCTCATCCATAATAAGGCATTCTTCTTTGTTGAATTTGATCTTGAACCCTCTATCGCAAAGTTGACTTATGCTAAGAAGGTTGTTCTTTAATCCTTCAACATAGAGAACATCCTCAATTTGAATGGATGGAGGTGTGCCAACTATTCCAACGCCAAGTATCTTTCCTTTGGTGTTGTCTCCATAGCTGACATACCCTTTGGCTTTATGTACTAGATATGAAAATTGGTGTACATCTCCTGTCATATGCTTTGAACATCCACTATCAAGATACCAAACATTTGATGTGGATTTCAAGCATACCTACAAAAACAAATTATTTCTCGTTAGGTACCCAAGTTGCCTTGGGTCCTTCATAGTTAGTTCCCTTTTTCACCCACACATAATGCCCACTTGCCATACTAAAGATTCTAACATAGCAAGCATTAGGCGTATGGCCTTTAATACCACAATAAAAACAAGTAGGTTCAAAGTTACTTCTATATCTAGAAGGATAAGATTTCTTCTTAGGAAATGTTTTCTTTTTGGATATATTAGCCTTTTTCTTTTGATGATTTTGAACAACTTGCTTCTTTTCTACTTTCTTGGGATTGGAACCTTTACTAGCCTTTACAAAAACAGTGGGATTGTTACTTGGTTTCTTAGAATTAACATAACCAAGACCTCTTTTATCATTTGGATAACGTTTTTGGCTTAGTAATCCTTCCAATCCTATTTGTCCTTTTTCATATCGTTCAATGACTCTTTTCAATTGAACAATTTGAAAGATATTTGATTCACACTTGGAGCATGCAAAGTTTTCCTTTTCTTTAATAAAATTTTGTTTTTGAAGATCAAAATCTTTAGTCATGGTGTCAATTTTTTCTAGACAAATTAGAAGTTCTTTTTCTTGATTTGACACCTTTTTGTATAAACTTTTGCATTCTTTCAAGAGTTCATCAATAGCACCTTGAACATCATCATCAAAAAGATTAAATTCATTACTAACCTCTTCTTCATCGTCGGAGTGATGTGAAGCCATCAATGCTAGATTTGCACATTCGTCGCTTTCCGAATCGGATGAAGAACTTATCTCATTATCTTCCCATGCAACATAAGCCCTTTTGTTCTTGAACTCCTTTTTGCCTTTGAATCCATTTTTCTTGGAGAGTTTTGGACAATCCGGCTTTATGTGACCTTACTTTCCACATTCATAACATGTGACATCTTGTATTGATGTGGAGGCTTCTTTATCTTTATGCTTATAGAATTTCTTTCTTTTGACAAAGTTAGCATTATGAAGATTATTTTTATGACCAAAATATTTTCCTAACCTTTTTACAAGAAGCAAGAGATTTTCATCTTCCTCCGATGCATCTTTATCTTGACTTTCTTTTGAATCAACTTTCAAAGCAATGCCTTTGGATTTCATCTCATGATTCTCATGTTTTTCAAGCCTTCCAAGTTCCGTCTCATATTCTTGAAGCTTTCTGAAAAGTGTTGCGGAAGTCATAGTTGCTAGGATTTTCTTTTCGGATATTGCCGTCACTTTTGGTTGCCATTCCCTAGTTAAAGATCTAAGCACTTTAAGATTTAATTCATCGTTAGTTAAAGTCTTACCAAGTTCCTTCAAATGGTTTGTCAAGTGAACGAATCTCTTTTGCAAGTCAAGGATGGATTCTCCGGGAAGCATTCTGAATAATTCATATTCTTGACTCAAAGTGTTCAATCTAGACCTTTTGACTTTGGCGGTTCCTTCATGAGTTTCTACAAGAGTATCCCAAATTTCCTTTGCTGTTGTACATGCTGATACTCAGAAAAATTCATCCATACTAAGAGCACTTTGGAGAATATTGATTGCCTTTTTGTCAAAGAGAACTTTTTTCTTGTCATCGTCATCCCATGATGCTTTAGGCTTTGATGACCCAACACACACCGGAGTAAATAGACCATTCTCAACAGCATTCCATATTTCTTCTCCTTGCGCTTCAAGATGAGCCTTCATGCGAATTTTCCAAAAGTCAAAGTATTCACCATAAAACAATGGAGGCTTGTTGTTACTACCACCATCTTTGAAAACCGGATTTGGATTTGCGGAAGCCATTCTGGATCTTTAGGAACAAGTTACCTATAACTTGTTCTGATGCCAATTGTAAGTCTAAGAGTGCCTAAGAGGGGGGGTGAATTAGGTATATAAAAATTTATTCGGTTTTTTGAGAATACTTGAAGTAATTTCTGGTTAAGTGTTTGAAGGTTTTGGTTATATCTTATCTTTTCTTGATTATGGTGATGAAAGCGATAAAAGCGGAAAATTAAAGAACACAGTGATATATCCTGGTTCCCCTCACAATCCGAGAGTACTCCAGTCCCCTTTCCAACACGAAAGAGATTTCACTATAGTTAGAATGATTGTACAGCCTATGCTTACTATCTAACCTATAGGGTGACCAAAGGTTCTTAACACCTTTAAGATCAAACAAACACTAATGTGAATGAAGAACAATCCTCTTCAAATCACAACACTTACTTCCAACAATCCTGGATAGTAAGGGAATAATTTCTTTTTGTAATACAATAATTTATTTGAAAGAGATGGAGAGAACTATCAATCTTCAATTGATCTTCTTCTTCAAGATAGAAACAATTCTCAAGCAATGATTATAAATGTTCACAATGTATGTATGAAACTTGTAATGATTTCTTAATGAAAATGTATATGTCAAGTTTCACAAAATTTATGAACACTTGAAAGTTTGTATGCAAATTTGAATGATGAAAATTGTTAATTGAAGAAGGTTATTTTAAATCTGAAAGTCTGCACATTTATAATGTCACAAGTACCTCTTCATTCATGCCATTTGATATGAAAAGATGCAATGCATTCATGAAAGAATACCATTTAAAATATGTTCAAAAACCAAAAGAAAAGCTGCACTGGTTCGCTGGGAACCGGTTCTGACACAGGCAGAACCCGGTTCTTAGTGAACGTTATAACTCAGAATTCAAAAATAACACGCAGGAACCGGTTCCCCTATTGGTACAACCCGGTTCCTGGTACAAATTCCAGGGAGGTGTTTTTTGAACAAGTTTGGAACCCGGTTCCCTGTTAGGTAGGAACCGGTTCCTGAAAGTTTATTTTCTAAAATTCTTTTTGAAAAAGATTTCAAACATAGTTTTTCTTAACATTAAAAATGTGGGATATGTATATGATTATGAATGCATATTTGTGAACATCTATATTCAAGATTAAGAATTATTTATACCATTTTACATTTGTTGATTCTCTAATAATTCTTCTTCTAATCTTCAAGACTTGTAATTGATATTGATAAGCTTTTTGCACATCCTTTGAATGTTGATATCCATGTTGTCTTCATCAAAACAAATGCTTTAAATATGACTTGAGAAGCTTGCAATTACACTTCACACACGCGCACCTCTAGGGTGACCCTCACTTGTTTCCTCTGATATAAACAGTCATGTCCATTGAGCATGGGATGCTTTAGCAGAGACCCTCGGTTAAAAGATCGTAGCCCCTCGATGCTGCCTTCGCTAAACAATCTTAGTCCCTTATGAAAATTGCTAAAGCATCCTATAAGTTTCCTTCTATGACTGTGTGATGACCCGCACCTCTCCCTCACATCCAACGATAGGGCTTCCTACTAACTAATGGTAGGGTAGCACAATCTAAAGGAGGAGGAAAAGAACAATGACTTTTTTGAGTAGGTAGAATGCTCGTAGCCGCTTGCTTATAAACTTTTCAAAACAAAACATCTTTTTACAAAACAACGCTTTCTTTCACATATATTTTCAAAACAAACATTTTGTATACATTCTCAACAATATGAGAATAATTACAAAATTGCGGAACTTAGGAATTTTCAAAATATTTTCAAACATACAAAAACACAAAGCATTTTAAAAAGTGAGCTAGCGATTAAGATCCCGTAGAAAACTACCGATGAAAAGGGTGCTAACACCTTCCCTTTTCATAACCTACCCCGCTTACTCAGAAAATTATCAAAAGGTATTTTCTGTTCTTTTCACTTTTCCTAAATATTGGATAAAAGAAAAGTCGGTGGTGACTCTTTCTAACTACAATATTTGTGATCAAACACAAAACCCAAAAGTCAGTTCTCCCACCGTATTACCGAACCGGCAACTCTATTGGGTAAAAACTAAAAGTGGGGTTACCTTTAGAGCTAGTTCACCTTTATTGCTTTTCTTGTTTGCCTTGTATGCTTTATATTTTAGGACATTCTTGGGTTATTCTTGTAAAGATCTTATACCCAGATCTGGGGCATTTTAGGTAAGTAGCAATAGATTGTGAAGACTGTACAGCATATGTCGATACGGTTAAAACGAAGGCTACGTTAGTGTGACACATTGGATGGTATCAGTGTCCCTTGAGTTAAGTCAAGGAGAATGTTGGGCTACCGAGTGGTGTCATAAAGCACTAACTGACCTTAGAACCTTAGTTGACACAACTTAGCCATTAGAAAGTAGTGAGATGGTCAGCTTTGGTGCAGACTGAAGTTGGTTGATACTCGATGCTACAGTCATTGAGATTGGACTCTCGGGATATTTCGGCCGCAAATCTGATGCTTGAGCTGAAACAATGCCTGGACGAAAAAACAGTGATATGAGATTCCTAGAACTCGGTTACTTCTTTTAGGATGGGTTGAGCCAACTAAACTCAAGAGGGTACTTACCTATAAACCCCATACAAGCTTGAACCTAAGGCTTTGTGTGTCTTGTTTGTGTTTGATTAAAATTGTTCATAAACATCATGACATCATTACACATATCATTTTCACTAACCATTTTAAGGATCTCAAGGGCCTGTGATGCAGGATTTTATTGAGCTAGACGCCCATCAAGGGGCAAGGGGATTTATTTTCCTCTAACCAGATGCCATCAAAGACCAAAGCACGATAACTTGAGTCAAAGGCTAGGAACCCCTCGACATGGTGAGCTTGCTAAGTTCTTCAAATTAAAGTTGCAATCGGACTCGACTTCTAACATTTCTTGTGTTTACCCTGCGAGATCCTTGAAAACATTGCATCTACATATCATGCATCATATCATAACAGGTTTCCCCATACAGGTTTTCTCATATGCTTATTGTTTGTTAGAGTAAAAGATGGCTCTCGTACAGACCTTCAGAGATATCCAAGCTCAAGAATCTTTGTTCAAAGAAATGTTCCTGAACCTACCCAAGGGGAAATAATAATTGAAAGCACTCCTCACTAAGAACATGACCAAGAAGAATCCTGAAGACAACAGGGATGAGCAGTTGGAATAATTGCAAGCTGAGATGCCAACGATGAGAATCCAGATGATTAGTAAGATGGCTCTTATCCAAAACTTTGTTCGGGGACAAGAAGAGTTAAGAATCCTCATCAACATACTTCATCAAGACAAATACGACTATATGGGACAAACTGCTAGAATTGGGGGTCTAATCAATAATCAATCCCTCTTGGCGAACAGGGAATTAGTTGACATGTTCATTAGGGAATATGCTGAAGATGGAACCAGAAGCGGTGAAATTTAGGTGACTGCATCTTCAAGTACTCAGAAGAGGTCATACAACAGGGAGAAGGAGTCCAGTACCGTGTATGGCCAGAAGGGTCGTAATAAGAGTGATCTCAAACAATCTATGGAGGAAGTGCAGATCTTTAATCCAGCACCGGTGCAATAACAACAACAGGGTAATGGGCGTAAGCAGGACACACCCAAAAGACAATTTACCAAAATCAACATGACTTCGACTCAAGCATTGCAACACATGTTGAAGGCGGAGCTGGTTATGTTAAAGGACCCTCCTCAAAACCCCAATACTTCCTCTCCCCGTCACAATCCTAATGAAATGTGTGCATACTATTCCAACAGTCCTGGACACGACACTAACAACTATTGGTCTTTGAAACATAAGATTCAAGAATTGATCGACAAAGGAGTGTTAGAATTTACACAAGATGGTAAACTTGAGTTTTTTGGTCATTCCTCAAAGGCACACCATCTGAAGTGACAAATTCAGGCGGAGAAGCTTTTTTGTTCATTCGAATTTTTTCATTTGTAATTTCTTTAGTTGATTCAAACACTTATCTTTATGTCAAACTTTGGTTTTCCCCATTAATACATTGCATATTTTTGTCTTGAATTAATCCATTCGTTTTCCCTTTACTGAAACTATGCTTTTACTTCCTTTTTGTGATATTCGACTCTCGATTAAAATCTATAAGCCTTTAGAGGGAGGATGACGAAAAAGATACCATAATCTTTATAGTATGCTTTTGAACAGAGCTTACTAACAATGTACAAGCGTTGTTTCAAATCCTAAACAGTGGAGTTATAAGGAAGATAATACCTAGTCAACCCCTTTGAGCCTAATAAGTAGGAGTTTTCTTTTTCGTACAAACTGAAACCTTTTATCATAACCTGGGGCAGGGTAGTTTCTCAGTTAATTCAAATTCAAGTTCAGTCGCAAGCTTTCACTTTGTACACAGCAGGTGATATCAAAGACATATTTCTGAATCAACGGTTGGTGATGGTTCTGTGTAATCATTAAAATAGGTAGTCATTATCTCTCAAAAGAAAGGCCCGCCATGTCAAAACCTATGAAGGAGACTTAAGAAAAAAACTGGGGCATCTCGCTGACTGTAATCACAAAAGAAACAGTTCAGGCCAAAGGTAGGAGGTCACTACAAATCTTCGACAATAGAAAAATGTTACAAAAATGACTTCCTTCTCAAATAAACTTCCAGTATCTGAACCATCACCAAAATATCATTCCAGACTCAATTGGAATCTAAACACACAATTGACTGAGTATAGGGCTGAAGAACATCATGGAGAACGGGTTGGGTACAAATAAAGTTTGAGCCTTTATCCTTTGTTTCTTAAAACCGTGAAGCAGATCGTGTTACAACCCTTAAAAGTCCTAACTGAATCATAGGTTAGTTCGAAAGCATACTGTTACAAAAAGGTATCCTGACTTCTGTAAGGCTTACTATAAATCTTGAGTTTAATTCATATTCTTACAAAATTCTATTGTTTACTAAAAATGCATTTTCAAAACTTCAAGACAGACATAAGCTTTGCATTTTTAAATACCAATGTTTGCATATAACTAATTGTTCGAAAGCAGAGAAATTCGCATGACGAATATTCAATGAACAGAAATCCTCCCAATGGATAAAATTACTTCAGAGGATGGGTCAAAGAGAAAGACACTTCCAGTAATAGGCCTTTCATGGACACAATTGGTTAAATTAAGGGGCATGACATGTTTTTGTCCAACTCATTTGTGGCAGTCAAGGCGAGATTCATAGAATCTCATAAAGTCCTAAATAACCAGGGAAGATCTCTATTTGAATCACTTGGGGGATGTTACATTGATCATGAGTTTCAGCAAAAGCCACTATGGAAATTGAATCTTTGGTATCACTAAATTTCTTGCCTATGTCAGCAATATCGGATGGTGTCATTCTGCAGTGACAATTCTTAGAAAAATATTGAGGAAGGTCAAGACTATCAGAAACTTGGAATCTATGGTTGATCAATAACTTCAAACATTGGGTGCACCAGACTAACCCCAGAGGAAAACGGACTCCCGCATACGAAGGGTCACATACGATCAAGCAAACATTTTCTGGTAGTGCTACAACACTTATTTCTATGGGCAGTGACAATTCTCCGCACCCTATGAACGTGGACATAGTTAAAAGATATTATACATAAAAGACCCATTAGTTTGACATGACTAGGCAAATGTAAGGGCATCCCGGCAAACCAAAAGGGTTCGGGAAAAAATTAGGGGTATATATATACATAAACATTGTATACCCGGCAAGTCGAAAACCTGAAAAGGCGGCTTGGGCAAAAAAGGGTATCTCGGTGGACTGAATATCTAAAAAGATGATCCAGGAAAAAGTTAGGGATTAAAGTGTGTGGCTATGTCCCATTATCTCATCACTTGTCTATCCATAGAAGACTTATCACCTTGATCAGCATTCACCGAGGGCTCTAGATGTAGATATATGGTCAAGTCTCCACGGATCTCCACAGAGCAACTTCCACAGGATTATCCCCACAGAAAAATCCTCACAGAATTATCCCTGCATAGTAATCTTCATAAGCTCGTCTTCAACAAAGATACATTCCCTGAGAGATATAATACACTAATCATACTCACCAGCAGGTCACCCTAGCGGATATAGGAATATGATATTTTTCTCGGCAATATCATCCACCTACAGAGTTCCAATCAGTACAGTTCATGGGAGTTCTCTTCCCCAACTGAGTTTATTCCTCCAAAATTTGTAAAAAACCCTGCAGATTTCTTATCTCAGCAAGAGTGTTTCCTCAGCAGATTATTTCTCCATCAACACGGTTGATTCCTCCAATAGGGTTTATTTCCCTAATAGATTACAGTCTCCCCAGCTTGAGTCTATTCCTCAGATAGCTACGAATCACCGGTAAAATTCCTCTCCCCATTGAAGTCACCACTATCCCCAAAGAGTTTCTACGAAACTTGGGACCAGACCAAATATCAATCAACTTTATCCTCCCCAGACGAGTCGGAAGGTTATCCATCTCTTTTATCCCCTGTCAGGGTATATAAGAATTGAACTCCTTAGTAGAGAGATGAACAACTAATGTTCCTAAACTCTTATCCCCAAACAGAAGTCAACATTCCCCAGTGGAGTCTCCTCAAACAGCAAGCAAGAATTCCCAGCGGAAGCATTCTAGACATAGTTGAAGATTACATATGTTCTTCATCCCCAACACCATTCAGGAATTCATTTTCCCCAGCAAGATGTCATACAGAACTGCTGATACACTTCCAACAACATTTCACATTCATACATCATTTACCAATATCATAGCATATGCATACGAAACGCATATGGCACAGTCTCATTTATTTTGAGAAAATCATAGTGCATTTCATACATCATGACATTGCATACAACTAAATATTTACCTTTTAAGGAAAGATCAATCAACAGACAAACATCATCAACTACTTATATGACTCGACAGTCTTCTCCAAGGCTACATCTGACAAAGGGCTATTTAAGCAATTTCCTCAGAGGGTCATTCTCAAATAGACATCTTCTGGATCAGATTAAATCAAGGGTAGATTTATTCTGATACTCCTTCCAGTATACATTTTCTAGCTCATATTAAATCAACCATAGATTTATTCTGATACTTCTTCCAGTTAAAGACAAAAAGACCTCTTCTAGCTCAGATTAAATCGAGTGTAGATTTATTCTGATACTTCTTCCAGTTAAAGACATGTGTAGACATCTTTTGGCTCAGATTAAATCAAGCATAGATTTATTCTGATACTTCTTCTAGTAGCATTTTCTTGCTCAAATTAAATCAACCATAGATTTATTCCGATACTTCTTCCAGTTAAAGACAAAAAGACCTCTTCTGGATCATATTAAATCGAGTGTAAATTTATTCTGATACTTCTTCCAATTAAAGACATGTGTAGACATCTTTTGGCTCAGATTAAATCAAGCGTAGATTTTTTCTGATACTTCTTCCAGTAGACATTTTCTGGCTCAGATTAAATCAACCATAGATTTATTCTGATACTTCTTCCAGTTAAAGACAAAAATACCTCTTCTGGCTCAGATTTAATCGAGTGTAGATTTATTTTTGATACTTCTTCCAGTTAAAGACAAGCGTAAACATCTTCTGACTCAGCTTAAATCAATTGTAGATTTATTCTAATACTTCTTCCAGTAGACATTTTCTAACTCTGATTAAATCAACCATAGATTTATTCTGATACTTCTTCCAGTTAAAGACATGCATGCACATGTTCTGGCTCAGATTAAATTAAGCGTATATTTGTTCTGATACTTCTTCCAATATACATTTTCTGGCTCAGATTAAATCAACCATAGATTTATTCTAATACTTCTTCCAGTTAAAGACAAAAAGATCTCTTCTGGCTCATATTAAATCAAGTGTAGATTTATTCCAATACTTCTTCCAGTTAAAGACAGACGTAGACATCTTCTGGCTCAGATTAAATCAAGCGTATATTTTTTCTGATACTTCTTCCAGTAGACATTTTCTGGCTCAGATTAAATCAACCATAGATTTATTCTGATACTTCTTCCAGTTAAAGACAAAAATACCTCTTCTGGCTCAGATTTAATCGAGTGTAGATTTATTTTTGATACTTCTTCCAGTTAAAGCAAGCGTAGACATCTTCTGACTCATCTTAAATCAAGTGTAGATTTATTCTAATACTTCTTCCAGTAGACATTTTCTTACTCAGATTGAATCAACCATAGATTTATTCTGATACTTCTTCCAGTTAAAGAAAAAAATCCCTCTTATGGATTAGATTAAATCGGGTGTAGATTTATTCTGATACTTCTTCTAGTTAAATACAGGCGTAGACATCTTCTGGCTCATATTAAATCAAGCGTAGATTTATTCTGAGACTTCTTCCAGTGGACATTTTCTGGATCAGATTAAATCAACAATAGATTTACTCTAATACTTCTTCCAGTTAAAGACAAAAAGACCTCTTCTGGCTCAGATTAAATCGAGTGTAGATTTATTCTGACACTTCTTCCAGTTAAAGAAAAGCGTAGACATCTTCTAGCTCAGATTAAATTAAGCGTAGATTTATTCTGATACTTCTTCCAGTAGACATTTTCTGGCTCAGATTAAATCAACCATAGATTTATTGTGATACTTCTTCCAATTAAAGACAAAAAGACATCTTCTGGCTCCGCTTAAATCGAGTGTAGATTTATTCTGATATTTCTTCCAGTTAAAGACATGCATGCACATCTTCTGGCTCAGATTAAATTAAGCGTATATTTGTTCTGATACTTCTTCCGATAGACATTTTCTGGCTCAGATTAAATCAACCATAGATTTATTCTAATACTTCTTCCAGTTAAAGACAAAAAGACCTCTTCTGGCTCATATTAAATCAAGTGTAGATTTCCGATACTTCTTCCAGTTAAAGACAGACGTAGACATCTTCTGGCTCATATTAAATCAAGTGTAGATTTATTCTGATACTTTTTTCAGTAGACATTTTTTGGCTCAGATTAAATCAACCATAGATTTATTCTGATACTTCTTCTGGTTTTTGACAAAAAGACCTTTTCTGGCTCAGATTAAATTGAACCTAGATTTATTCTGATACTTCTCCCAGTTAAATACAGGCACAGACATCCTCTGGCTCATATCAAATCAATTGTATATTTATTATGATACTTCTTCTAGTTAAAGTCGAGCATAGGATTAGTCTAAATTATGTCAACATTTACTTTGTATGGCATCTATAAGCCCATCTCTGATGACTCATTGTTACCTCTCCAAACGGTATCTTTAAGCCCATTCCCGGTATAATCAACCAACAGTGTTACTTCATGCAACGGCGAGTGCAAATTTCTGGGCACTTAAGTGTTCAATCATCTTCTACGTTCAAGTCACGAATGGTGGACATGCCAATCTAACTCTTCAGGTTTAAGAAGATTGAACAGGGGCAGCTGTTGTACCCCAAAATTTTCCTTCCCAATTTCTTCAAGACATTCTCATGAGGTCTCAAATACTCAAATCCACTCAAGAGTTGACTGGTAAAACCTCCTCCTAAGCAAGGGTCTACAACTAGGGTTTTGTGCTTCTCCAGGAAGATTGGTTACAAGGGTCTCAAATGACTTTCATGTTTATCATAGGTCCTCCATAGTGCTTATGTCAAGTTTCAAGTCTTGCATCACATATTTGCTCAATCAATGGCTCAGAAGATTGAAAATCTATTGTATTAGGTAAAAAGTCAATTATGGTCAACATACAGTCAAACTTCAAGATTTTTTGTCAACACCAATATTTTCAGGTGATATTCATCATTTGATCAAGGGTTGATCATGATTCCTCAAGGAAATCCCTCAAATCATCAAAGGTCAAAATTTGCCAAATTAGGGTTTTGACTAAAGATGACTTATCATTAACTTTTGGCCTAGTGCATGACCTAACGACTTAAAGTATGATCTCAATGGATCAAATACAACATATTAACCTAATTACATGGTTCAAGACATTTCCAAAGATACAAGTGATTGATAGTTGAAGAATTGAATCAACTAATAAAAAGTTAACAGTCATACAAAAGTCAAACTTTGACTTTTTGGTCAACATTGGAATTCAAAAATCAAGAATCATCAAAACATTCAAAATTATCAAGTTTGATCATCAAGAATAAAAAAAAATCAACAAAAGTCAAAAGTTGAAAGTTTTCCAACACTTAGAAAAATTTCTAAGTGTTTTGTTCTTAACAAAGTCACTACTTTATGACCATTTTTCACTAAGATACAAACTAATTCAAGGAAAACTTTTAACATAAATGTTGTAGGAATTAATGAATTCTACAAATTTTTTATTGTGGGATGATCCTCAAAAAGTGCTTGGATTAAGAGATAATGGCCCATGAAGTTCTGATATTTTTACCCAACACTTAGAAATATTTTGGATTAGCTTTTTATCTCATCTTCTTGGCCAATTTTCACCAATTTGCCTTTTGTTTTAGCGAAAATGGTCAACATGAAATTTGAAGATCTTGATTCAAGCTTTCCAAAATGTCCAAGAGCATGAAAAAGTCCATGTTTTAGCTGAGTGTTTCGAAGAGACAAAGTTGGTCATATTTGCTTGAATTAACGGTCATTTCTATGATAACCATAAGACAAAATCTTCATGCCATGCCTTGTAATCTCACTTTACAGGCCTCTAAACCCACAAATCTCTACACAATCATTTGATTTCACTTGCTTTATGGCTATTATCCAATTGACTCAAGCCTTATCCAATGCATCATTCCATTTTTGGAACTAAAGCTAACACTTCCATTCTTGTAAAGTGACTTTAATCACGAAGCCACTCTCCTTGAGCATCTAACTTGTTTCCTTTGCACACACTCCACCTAAAAGATTAGATAACCATGCTTAAAGTATCCAACAACTCCATGAGAAAAAGTATAATGCATTGGAACCATGTTCTTCAAGGTTACTTCATAACTAAGCTTCCAAACCATAACTTGTTATCTTGCAAATCTGGTTACTTCAACTTCTCAAACCTTTTACTTATAAATATAGGTTTCATTTGCAGTCCAATGGAGGAATTCACAAGCCCTCTAAACCTCTCATACACTCTCATACCCGAATTGGCCATAAAACTCATTTCTTGAGTTTTCAAAATCCATTTCTTTGAAACTCTCAAACCTTGCAACTTTTGTCCAAACAAATCATCCAAACACTTCATACGTATCACATATAAGTGATACAAACCTCTATTTTTCCACTGTAACTTCATTATCAACATCCAGCATTTTCAAAATACATCTTAGCAACTTGACTTGGATATACTAATCCATACACTCTCAAGGAAAAGTGAGAGTTGCAACATACTCACTAAGGTCCCAGGAAGCTAAAGCAATCATCATATTGCTCCCAGAAGTTGTGTAGAGATCACCGATTTTTTATATCAAGATGTAAGTTTTTCAAACTTTGAAATCTCTGTACAATCATCATTTGAATTTATTTTCTGAAGATAAAATGTAGATTTTATGTCATTGAAGCTAACCATGTCTTTAAATTTCGTTTTAATTGACTGCATGATGAGAATTTTGGGAATGAAGTTTCTGAACCATTAGGGTTTCATTTTGGTACTGAGCAAAATTCGTTTTAATATTTGATTTATAGATTAAATTAATTACACATTTGAAATCCTTACGAAATTCTAAGCAAGTTTCATCTTTACATTTTCGAATTTGGATGAGAAACGAGAAAGTTATGATTTTTTTGAGTATTTTGGTTATAGTTACGGTAAGAACCGTGAAACAAGGAAGAAGATGAAGTTCGTGGACATTTTCAAATTTCACAAACTTGTTTTATAATATATTTACTGGGGGCGTTTCATAACTGGATGAAACAGCCACCCCAATGGTAAACAATGCGTGCGTATAACTAGAGGGACCTGAGCTCGAGCCCAAGTGGTACCCTTTTCCACACTTTCCTCTTTTTTAACTTCTTTTTTCCACTTAATTTTCAGCATATTCAATCATTTCTTTTCGCAACCAAATTTAACTATTTTGTTCTGATTTTTGGTACACTACTAGTTCGCTACCTCTATTTTATGAATACTAAAAAAATCACAAAAATATTTTTATTTCATTATTTTTTTTAATAAAATCAAAGTCATCACTTTTTAGGGTTTTTAAGGAGATTTTTTATGATATTTTAATCAAATTTTCAACCTTGTTCACAAAGCTTGATTTACCATGAAAGTTCTTGATTCTCATGATATATCTTCACACTTGAGTAAAAATTCATGATAGCTTGATCCTTCTTAGGACTTTTCTCACCCAAATTCACATTAAAATATGAAACATGTACAAAAATCAAAAGTTATGCTCCATGACTTTCAAATGTGATTGTGATGCATACATATGTTTCAAACATCCAAACTCATCTTTGTTTTCACAAGCTTGCTTGATTTTTGTACATATTTCCTTCATAAACTATTTTAAAGCATAAACCACAAAATAACAAAAACATACTTTCAACTTCAATTCATTTGTCATAACTTTTACCGAATAAACTCATGGATTCACATCTACTTGTATTTTGTTTTCTATTTTCATATTTCTTTTTTATTTTCCTAGATATATTGTATAGTATGCTTCTGCGAATGTAAATAGCTTAGGTTTATTTTTCTCGCATTTATCTTATTATGTATCTTCTTCCAGGATGTAATAGTTGTAGGTTTACCTTCCCACACTCATTATCTTTATGTAACTTCCCCCAAATCCTTGTAATAGTCTTAGGTTTACATTTCGCTCTTTACATTCTGCTTTTATTCTTTTATGCTACTATTAGTAATTAGGGTTTGTATGGAAAGATTCAAATCAACTGATACCAAAACCCTAATTTCAAGATAAACATTTACTAAAATCAAAACACTTCGCACACGTGCACCTCTAGGGTGACCCTCACTTGATGCCTCGGATTTAAACAGTCATGTCTCTCGAGCGCGGGATGCTTTATCAAAGACCCTCGGTTAAAAGATCATAGCCCCTCGATGCTGACTTCAGTAAACGATCTTAGTCCCTTACAAAAATTGCTAAAGCATCCTACAAGTTGCCTTCTATGACTGTATGATGACATGCACATGTCCCTCACATCCAACGATAGGGCTTCCTACTAACTAATGGTAGGGTAGCACCATCTAAAGGAGGAGGAAAAGAATAAAGACTTTTAATGAGTAGGTAGAACGCTCATAGTCACTTGCTCACAAACTTTTCAAAACAAAACATCTTTTCACAAAATAACGCTTTCTTTCACAAATATTTTCAAAACAAACATTTTGTATACATTCTCAACGATACGAGAATCATTACAAAATTTCCTCACTTAGGCATTTTCAAAATATTCTCAAACCTACACAAACACAAAGCATTTTAAAAAATGAGCTAGAGATTAAGAGCCCGTAGAAAACTACGGATGAAAAGGGTGCTAACACCTTTCCTTTTCATAATCTACCCCCCTTACTCAGAAAATTATCAAAAGGTTTTTCTTGTTATTTTCACCTTTCATAAATATTGGATAAAAGAAAAGTCGGTGGCAACTATTGCTAACCGCAACATTTGCGATCAAACGCACAACCCAAATGTCAGTTCTCCCACCGTATTACCAAATTGGCAACTATGTTGGGGAAAAACTAAAAGTGGGGTTACCTTTAGAGATAGTTCACCTTTATTTCTTTACTTGTTTTCCTTGTATGCTTTATATTTCGGGACATGCTTGGGTTATTCTTATAAAGATCCTATACCCGGATATGGGGCATTTTAGGTAAGTAGCAATAGAACGTGAAGACTGTACGGTGTATACCGATACGGTTAAAACGGTGACTATGTTAGTGTGACACATTGGTTGGTTCGGGTGTCCCTTGAGTTAAGTCAAGGAGAATGTTGGGCTACCACGTGGTGTCCTAAAGAACTAACTGACCTTAGAATCTTAGTTGACACAACTTAGCCATTAGAAAGTAGTGAGATTGAAGGCTTTGGTGCAGACTGAAGTTGGTTGATACTCGATGCTACACTCATTGAGATTGGACTCTCGGGATATTACGGCTGCAAATCAGATGCTTGAGCTAAAACAATGCCTGGGAGAAAAGTCAGTGATATGAGATTCTTAGAACCCGGTTACTTCTTTTAGGATAGGTTGAGCCAACTAAGCTCAAGAGGGTACTTACATATAAACTCCATACAAGCCTGAACCTAAGGCTTTGTGTGTCTTGTTTTTGTTTGATTAAAATTTTTCATAAACATCATGACATCATTACACATATATGTCATACCCCAATTTTTTACCTAAGATCCCATCTCTATTTGAATTTTTTGTTATATACATCAAGATCACAAAACATGGTCGGTTTCGAACGTTTCACCTTCAAGCATTGCCTGTGCTGAGATTATCGAGTGTTGCAATCATTTTATCTTATGCATGACTAACTTATAATCAAGCACGAAGTGTATATTTTTGTTTTTTGATTTCATGTGCAGAAACAGGACTGAATCAAGAGCATCAGACGTCGCGCCTCAATTAGGGTTTTGAGCCTCTCAAGCCAGAAGTACAGTTAATTGTTGATTCTCGAAGGTTGATTCATCAAGAGAAATGTGTGTTTATTTCTATGCTATGTTTCAACAGATGGTCTCAAGCGTCTCTCAAATTCAAAAAAAAAGAACTATCAAAGTTCCATGACCATTGGTTCACGTGTGTTTCACTTTTTCTTGAAATACAAGAAAAGATCAAGTTATGCAAGTCAATTTAAAACAACTCGACCAAAATTCATATGCAAGTTTCCTTTAAAAGTTGAAGACGAATTGTGTTTTGAAATCCATGAGAGGACTTTATGGGACGTGTATAATGATTTAAGAGTTTCTAGATCTCTAAGTTTAGTTCACTGTGACAATTTTTCAACGCGATAACATTTCGCTTCAAATACCTTTTCTAGTGATTATTCGAAGCCTTTAAGCACGGTTCGATTTCTTATACTTACATGACGCGGGGTGAATTTCGTAAGAGTGGGTGATTAAATTCAAGATCTCTTTGGAAGAATTTATTCGGAATGCTTGGAATTTTCATCATGAGAATTCAAGCATTAATTAAGTAGAGGTTATCAAAGGGGCTCATTCAAAATAATCGTTCATCTCATTAATATTTATTCAAGATTATTTTTGTGTGACTATTTTAATGGATTCACATCATGGTAATTTGAGTTTACATGAAGTATTTATTCAAGAAGATATTGGAAAATGAAATTTGATTCAAATGATTATTCATCACAAGAATAAATACATGATGGTTATAATTTTATTACAAGATCGATTCATGAAATTTATTTGGATCTCTATTACAAAATGCAAGATTGAAGTCTTAAAGCTTGCACTATTATTTACTCATCATTCAACAATTCATTCAAGTATCAATCATTCCTTTCCAATTCAAATGGAATATTTTGAATTTCATCAAGATTAATATCAAGATTCAAAGTTTATAAAGATCCAATATTTATAACTACAAAGGAATTGAGAATTATATTAAAGAACAAGTTTCCATTCATGTTACAATTTTATTTGGACTTATCACTACAAAGTTACAAGGAATTACAAGTTGTACAAACTATTATTTCTAATGTCCTAAAATTCCAGCCCAATATCATGTTGCTGCCCATATTTTCCAGCCTTGTTGCAATACAATAAAAGTCCAATTTTGTGGTATTTTGCTGTCCAAAACAGCCTACAAAACAGTCCCCAGATGCTGCCCAAAAATACCACATAACAGTCCCAAATAAGTGCTGTAAAATGCTACAAAATAGTTCAAAAAAACAACAACCCGTAACATTCCCAAATGTTGCCAAAACTGCTATAAAATCAGCCTAATCAGTCTGCTACAGCCTGTTGTCCTTCATCAAAACAACCCAGAATTTGCATCAATGTGGCTAAAGAAAATTGCATGAACAAAGCATCAAAACAATTTTTCGAAATAGTTCAAATGTTTTACTGTTTTCCCCCTAAATGCTTTGTTCTTTCACTATAAAAACCCCTTCATGGACAGAAAAGGGGACAACAAAAAATTCAAGGAGAGACACAAAAAAAAACTCAGCAAGTGAAATACAGAAAATTTCAAACACACACAAAAAATCAGAGGAAGTGGAAACATAGAAAATTCAACAACCAGGAAAACCCAGCAAGAGAGAAAACAAAAAAGAGGAAAACTTACTATTTTGAAGCTCCATCAGAGAGACTCCGATAGGTATTTTTTCTTCCCCCTATTTACTTCTGCATAACTTTCTCATTCACATATTTGAATCTTCTTTGCACCACTTTTGTGCCTTATGAAATGCTTGATTTACCACTTTACTATGTTATGGAGCTGCTGCATTTTTATTGGCATTAGGAATGTTAGGATAATAATAACAAGTGCTGGAAAACATAAAGTAATAACACAAATAAATAAAAAACTCCATCTTATAAATACATTATGATCCTTTTAAACCCTTGAAAAAATTTGTTTCTTCTAAAATTCAATTCATGGCAGCATTTCGCATTGTAACCAGAATCATAAACCGATTCACCATCATCTTTATTAAACACCACATAACTGTCATCGTTCAACACCCTTCATCATCACTCACGCTCAAACTTCATAAAAGCCTTTGATTATCCCCCGAACCGCTCATCTCCATCAACTCCCTACCATATAACAACCTTTCTCTTCTACCTACACAAATCCACGAACACAACCATCAAATCGTGAGACTTCTGTTTCTTATACACCAACATCTACCTCCATCCAATTTTCATCATCAACATTCCACCTTAAGACCAATCATTGGTACAACATCCAAACTCCCTACTCCAAAACTCCTTTCAACGTATGCCTCTCCACTATCCTCCATCAAACCTTCTTCATCTTCCATATCCCCTCATTCGCTGATAACCACCTTCATCGATCCACTTTATAAACATCTTTATAACGAACTAACAGTTTATCTCACGGTGTCAGAATTGCTCATACCATCAGCCATCAGCATCGTCATTCTCCTGTTTCCATGACCACCATCCACTCAGTTCTGCCTCACCTTCATATTCAACAACTCATCAGCAACCCAAACACAATAACAAAAAAAGAACAAAATGGAAAGAAATAACAGAGGAGAAACAAGTGAATGAAATAAATAGAATTTCAACTCAAGTATCCATCGAAACACATAAATTCAATTTGCTAACCTCCCTTCGTTTAAATCATCGATACTTCAACTTTGCCTCTCTCTCTCAACCCAAATAAAAATTAACAAAAATGGAAGTCACATTGTATAACCTTAAATCTGAATCTGGGTTGAAGAAACTTGATGAGTACCTTTTAACACGCAGTTACATCACTGGGTACCAAGCATCAAAGGATGATATCACTGTCTATTCATCTTTGGCATCAGTTCCATCGGAGGAATATGGAAATGTTGCTAGGTGGTACAAGCACATTGATGCTTTGTTGAGAATTTTTGGTGTTTCTGGCGAGGGATCTGGTGTCATTGTGGAATCTTCTCTTGTGGCGGAAGAGGCTATTTCCACTCCTCCAGTTGCCGACACAAAGGCCACTGAAGCTGAGGATGATGATGACAGTGATGTGGTTTTGTTTGGTGAAAAAAACCGAGGCAGAGAAGGTGCAACAGAAACCCTAGACAAGATGTCGGCATGACATGGGTTATAATCTCAGTGAAATCTGAACAGAAGTGATCAAACGACATTGTTATATGATATTACATATACAACGGTAGCGAAATGATAAGTATTTTGAGATTACCTACTGATGAATAGCCTAGTATGTCTTCAACATGATACTGAAATCCATCGGAATCTCTGCAAGCAAAAATCAATGAAGGTGTTAGTTGTAGATTATTGAATTGTTGTGATGTTGATTGAAGTAAGATTGATGAAGATTTTGATGATGAACAGTGAAGATGATTTAATTGCAGAGAAGTGTTGAAGAAAGAGTGCAAAGAGAATCTGAGAAATTGCAGAGAAAGTAGGGGGATATCGTGAGAGAGAGAGAGATGAAGTTTTCGTTGGGAAGAGAGTCTTGTTTTTATTTTTCACGGTAAAACACAAGAACAAGTTTCAATAATAATAATGAATCAACATTTTCCTTCCCAATGCCAACAACAGCTAGAGGCGCTTAAATGTTAGGGTTTCCCAAATTTTTTTCTTTGTACACTTTCCCAGCCGGGTTAGCCCATTAGGCTTATTGGCCCAACTTCCTCAATCATTTTCACTCTTTTGTCTTAATTAAAACGTAATAATAACAGATAAACAATACAGTTCAGTTGGCAAGGCATGTTTGCAATAACTTAAAGGACCCAGGTTCTACCCTTGTTAGGCCTTTTTATTTTGTTTCTTAGTTTTGTTAGCCTTATTTCCCTAAATTCTAGTAAAAATATATGATAACAATATTAGTTTAGATTTGTATAATTATCCCTTATCATAAAATAAAAAAATATATTATAAAATTAGTCTTTATTTAATTTTTCTATTTATTTAACTATTCCAATATATGCTTGTTACAAGTTAATCTTTTATTTGATTTTTGTCAACATGCTATTAGTCTTTTATTTAATTTTTCATTATTTATCTAATTGTTTAAAATACATACTATTGTAATTTAGTATTTGTCTAATTTTTGTTATTTATTTAATTGTTTAAAAATATATATGCTTATAAATTAATCTTTTATTGAATTTTTATTTTTATTTTCGCTCTAATTAACTTTATTTTCTGTTGTTTAATCTTTATATCGTTCGTCTGTCTCAATTCCAAGGGAAATGTTTTAACTTTGTTGACTTCATGTCATCAAATACATCTTATCCAATTGTGTGAATCCCTTCATTCATTTTGTTTTTACTATTTTTGGTAAACTTAAGTTAATTCTCCTAAAAAACTCAATTTTAAAACTCACACCTTTAAGTCAAAACTACGACATTAGGTCGTCGCATCTTCAAAATCTCGTCCACACCCATTTTGACCAATCAAATCATTTTAAACAAATAAACAATTTTTAACCAAAAAACAGATATTTCAAAAGGTTCCTGCATAGTACCACAGATGCATTGGGTGCTAATATCTTCCCATTGTATAACCAACCCCTGAACTCTAGATCTCTTTTCAAAAGCGCATTGTATTTTCATTACTTTTTAAGTATTATTTTACATTGCATATTTAAGGGCTTTATTTCTCTCTTTTCCCTTTTCCCTTGGAAATAATAAAGCGCGGTGGCGAATCTTGATTTTGTGAGTCGAGTAAATTAATAGCTTGATCTCTAATTTACCCCACTAAATTTTTTATCGCTATAAAATTGGTGACTCTGTTGGGGACAAATTGACCTCTTATTGGTCCATCCCTAAGTGATTTAAGCCTAATTTGTCGTTTTTTTTATTTGTTTGTTTGTTTGATTATATGTTATATATTATGGTTATTTGGGTGTTGATGATATTTACAAAGGACAAGTCTTATACCCGGACTAAGTTACACTTAGGAATAGGATGGGCAGTATAGTCATGTTAACTTTAAGGGAGTAATCTCGAAGAAGGAGGCATGAAATCCCCCACTCAGTGGAAGCCCCTTTGACTGTAGTATTTGTTTACCAAGTAATCGGGAAGACGTTATTGCTTTTGACCTGGGATCCAGAAAAGCTGAGAACCGTAGAACCCTTAACTAATCTTGTCCTCTTAGGTGTAGTGCGAAGACTATAACTGAGTAATCCGAAAGTAGTTGTCACGCGACGCTACACTTAGACGAGTTTCTCTTGAGAATATTGCCAATTACCGAGTAATCGAGACATTGGTAATATTCAAAAGAGGATCGTATACTCTAGGGACCTTTAGAACCTTGTTTTACAGGTATGATTAAACCTTTAGTACATACCTTGGGGGTGGGCTTTACCTTTGACTCCATGCTCTAAGCATTGAACTTTTGAACCCCATGTTTGTGAACTTATGTGCAATTGTTGCATTATAATTCATTCATGCATCCATAAACATTCTTTAAACGTGTTTTTCAAGGAACATTAGAATGATTTTTGCAGACATCTCAAGTACTTTTACTATGGATTTTGGAAAAAGGAACACTCGGAGTTATAGTTTCAAGGAGCCTGAGATTGAAGAGTTGAAGAGTTTGATTCCCAAGATTGAGAACCTTACGGAGTTTCAAAATAAGTGTTGATCTATTATTCCTCTTATAAAGCGCAAGATGAAAGAGGGTATCCTTACTACGTTGGTCCAGTTCTATGATCCATTGTATCGATGCTTCACTTTTTCTGATTACCAGTTAATGCCCACTTTGGAAGAGTATTCTTATATACTTGGTTTACCAATCATCGACTGTGTTCCTTTCTCTGCTTTAGAAGGGGAACCCAAATCTCATGAGATAGCAACAGTTACCCACTTGAGGAAGTATGAGATAGAAGATAACATGATTACTAAGGGAGGAATCTGAGGTCTACCTGCACAGTTTTTATTGAAGAAAGCTTGTTACTTCACCGAGATAAAGGATATTGTCGCCTTTGAAGCTGTCTTTGCTTTGCTGGCTAATGGGTTGTTCTTGTTCCCTAACATCGATAAGTTCGTAGATATCAACGCCATTAGAATATTTTTTATTGGAAATTTGGTCCCTATGCTGCTAGGAGATACCTTCTATTCCATCCATCTTCAGAATTCCTACCAAGGTGGGATGATTATTTGTTGTGAACCATTGTTATACCAGTGGTATGTTTCCCATTTACCTGGGTCTGATGTTTTCTAGGATCTCAAGAAGGAGCCATGATGGGCGCCAAAAAATCATGGCTCTTACTCATTCCGACATAGATTGGTACAATCAAGCTTATTCTGATGTGAAGATCATTGATAGTTGTGGTGTTTTTCCCAACGTGCCTATTCTTGGTACAATGGGAGGAATTAATTACAATCGTGTTCTTGCACACCTCCAGTTTGGATACCCAATGAAGGACAAGCCAAACAACATTCACCTGAGTGTTTTCTTTCTCAAAGAAGGAAAAGATCACAAAGCAGCTAAGGAGGAGATTGAAAGGGCTTGGCGCCATATCCATAGAAAGGGAAGAGACATGTTAGGGAAGAGAGGTGTTGTTTCTTTGGAGCCTTACCTTCAATGGGTTCATTCTAGGGCTTGTGTTCTCAAGATGCCTTATTATCTCGAGAAACCTTTATTCCCTGTTGCTACATCGTAATCTACTGTCATTCTTATTGAGAACATGAAAGAGTATCAGGAAAATCTGGCTAGAAAGGAGTCTGAAAGAGATGCTTGGAAGGAAAAATATAGTATGTCCAAATACAAAAACAGGGTCCTGACTCGACAGTTGAAGGAGAAGGAGGATATGCTATTTATTCAAGATGGTTGGTTTATTGATCGTGATGAGAAGCTTCGTCAAAAAGATGCATTGCTCAAGAAATGTGCTAAGGAGAAGAAGAGGAAGAAGGAAGATTTCATAGGCGTTACTCTTGTTCCTAATCCATGGAAGAAATTTGTTGAACAGCTGGTAGCCTAGAAGACAGAGATGGAAGATTTCTATGAGAAGAAGATTAGGAAGCTCAAGTTACAAGTCGCATTTAGTCATTCGTCTGATGATGATTCTAAATGATCTTAGTTCCTAGTTTTTATTGCTTATGTCATTTTGTAAAAGTCTTTAAAAGGGTTTTTATGTTCCAAAGTTGTAATTTACTACTTTTATCAATGAAATAAGATTTGTTGTTCCAAAGTTCTTTACCATTGATGTGTGCAAAGTTATAAAAGTTATAAAGTTCCTTAAAAAACTATCAAAATAAATAATAATTTGCATCGCATATCATGCATCACTCAACATTCAATCTTACATGTTTTCTAGAGTCTTATTCTTGCTTCTTTTTACACTCCGATAGATTGTCAAGTTGTTTCACCAGTATAATACTCGAGTCAATCATCAAAAGAGAATGGAAGATCTATAGCAATAAAATCATTAGCTTCACGAGGAGGTTACTACTCTTCATACTGGAATGGAAAAGTTGACTGCTTTGGTGGAAAGCTTGATGGCTGCTCAGAATCATCCATCGACTTCAGCCACTGAAACTCAAGCTCAAACTATTGTAGTTTCTGAGATCGTCACTGCTCCAGCCTCTTTGGCTCAAGTCAACCCTTTGCAACATCAAATGTCGAAAGGTTTTCCATGGGGTATGCCTTACAATTTCATGCCAGAAGGATACCAGTCTATTGTGCAACCCATGATTCAACTTGTTGTATCTTTTCCTCAACCTGAGATGACTACTGTGCAACCTGTGATCCAGCCTATGGCATCTTTCCCTCATCCTATAATGACTATTGTTGCTCCCGTGGTTCACACTATTCCATACACAAATGAACCCATTTATCATGCTGAACCTACTGAAATTTTAGGAATCTTCGAAAGGATGGAGGATTTCCAAGACCAATTTCAAGAAATGTAGAGGGAAATCAGAGCACTTAAAGGGAAATACTTATTCGGGAAAAATACTCATGACTTGTGTTTGGTCCCAAATGTGAAAATTCCAGCTAAGTTCAAAGTGCCAGACTTTGAAAAATACAAAGGTCACTCATGTCCGCAAAGTCACTTGACCATGTATGTGAGGAAGATGTCAATTTACTCTGATGATCATAAGCTATTAATTCAATACTTTCAAGACATCTTAACTGGTGCCTCTATGAAATGGTACATGGGTTTGGATAGTACCCGAATCCGCAACTTCAATAACCTCAGTAAGGCTTTTGTTCGTCAATACAAGTACAATGTTGACATGGCCCCAAACTGAGATCAACTTTGAGCTATGTCCCAAGAGGATAGAGAATCTTTTAAAGAGTATGCCCAAATGTGGCATGATATTGCCGCTCAAATCTACCCTCCCCTCGAAGAAAAAGAGATGAAGAATATTTTTCTGAAAACAATAGGTCCTTTCTACTATGCGAGAATGATTGCGAGAGCGCCTAGCGACTTCAGTGAGATGATGAAGATGGGCATGCGACTTAAATAAGGAATCTGTGAAGGGCGTCTAGCCAAGGAAGGTGGTACATCTAGCAGTGTCAAGAAATTTGAGAGTGTCTTCCCCAAGAGGAGGGAACAAGATGTTAGTGCAATTTTTCCTGGAAGGCCGAGAAGAGCATATTCACATGTTGCAGCAGTCACTCCTGCTATCCTCCCAATGATGGTAACTCCAACTTATCGGGCCTCTCCAATTCAACAATGACAGTTTCAGCAACAGCCTTGACAACAGGTTCCTCAATTCAACAATCAGAACCATTCACCGAGAAAACCAAAGTTTGATGCAATCCCAATGACTTACACTGAGTTGTTCCCTGCTTTGATCCAAAAGAATATAATAACAACAAAACCTCCTCCTATTGCATCGAATAATACTTCCCCTTGGTACAAGGCTGATCAATTTTATGCATATCACCAAGGTTCTCCAGGACATAATATTGAAAATTGCTTTACTTTGAAGGCAGATGTCCAGAGGTTAATAAAGAGTGGTATTTTATCTTTCAAATATGTTAAGCCAAATGTTCAAGCTAATCTATTGCCTCAGCATGGGGCAACGTCAGTAAACATGGTGCACGTATGTCCTGGAAAGTTTCGAGTCTACCAAGTTTAGCACCTAAGGGACTCGCTGATCAGAATGCATCAAAGTTTAAGTAGACTTGCCTTATTTAAACATCGACATGATTATGACGTTTGCGAATTTTTCTTAATAGAAGTTGATTGCCCTGTTGTGAAAGAAGATATTCATAAGTTGTTAGATCAAAGGGTTATTACCATCACATATGACAGAGATCCAGATGATGAGATGAATGTTATAGTGCCACAATTCAACATGCCTGAACCAGTGGAGATTTCTTATGATAGTCAGACTTCATCTGCTGCTCCTTTGATTATTTGTCCACCTGGTCCGTGCCTTATAACTAGGACAAAGCCATACCATACAAATATAATGCCACCATGATTAAGAATGGAGTAGAAGTCCCCATACCATCGATGCCATCTTTTGTAAATATTGCTTATGTGAGTAGAGTCACAAGGAGTGGATGTATCTTTGCAGCTGTACCATCTAAAAGGCCTGAAGTTCAAGTTAGAAGACCTATACCAGTGGAAATTCCGATGATGAATGATGAACCAAGGGTCGAGGCAGGTCGATCTAGTAGGCCTAACCTACATCTTGATGATAATGAGATTTTGAAACTCATTAAGAGAAATGAATACAAGATCGTGGACCAACTATTGCAAAATCCTTCCAAGATTCTTGTGCTCGCTTTACTAAGAGATTTTGGTGCACATAGGGAAGCTTTTAATGAAGATCTTGGACCAGACGCTCGTAGATCATGATGTGATGGTAGACCAATTAGATGGAATTATGGGAAATATTACCTCATGTAATAATATTGGTTTCAGCAATGAAGAACTTCCGATAGAGGGAAGGAACCATAATATGGCCTTGCATATCTCAATAAGTTGTGGAAATGATACTTTGTCAAGTGTGCTAATAGATACAGGTTCATCATTAAATGTATTGCCCAAAACTACATTATCTCGACTATCACATCAAGGTTCTCCCATGAGACCTAGTGGGGTAATTGTCAAAGCGTTTGATGGTTCTAGGAAAACTGTCATCGGTGAAGTGGATCTCCCCAGGACAATTGGTCCTCATACCTACAGTTGCCTATTGGGTCGCCCATGGATCCATGATGCAGGGGCAGTCACATCCTCACTCCATCAAAGATTGAAGTTCGTAAGGAATGGAAAGCTGGTAACAATTGGTGGAGAGAAGGCTATGGTGGTAAGTCACTTGTCATCTTTTTCCTATATTGATGCTGATGAGGCTATCGGAACCCAGATCCAAGCTTTATTTATCGCTATTAATGAAGTAAAGAAGCAAGGGGCATCTATTTCTTCTCTTGGAGTTGCGCGTCGAGTAGTTGAGAGTGGTTCAACTGAAGGATGGGGCCAGGTGTTGACTTTTCCTAAGAACAAGTTTGGAGAAGATCTTGGTTTTTATCATGTGTCTGCAAAATATAAGCAAGATACAGTTACCCATTCGATACAAGAAGTTTTCCGAAGTGCAGGTTGTATCCATCCGACTCCGCCCGAAGTTGATGCTATAATGGAAGATAATTCTGAAGAGGATTTACCTGACTTTGGAGTTCGTGGAGTGGTTTGCCAGAACTGGACTGCTGTTGATATTCCTTCTATGATGAACATTTCTGAGTAATGCTTTGTTCTATTTTGAAAAACCTTTCGCTCTGCCCAAGGCGTAAGAGTATGTGTGTCGGGATATGTTAAAAATAAATCCTATTGCTCTGCCCAAGGCAAAAGAGAAGATGTTCGGGCTTTTGTTTCAAGTATTTCAATCATAAATAAAAATGTTATTTTGTCCCATACTGTTTTTACTTTTCACTTTTTAGAAAATGGTAGCAGAATAAATAATAATAAAAATAAAGAAATATAATTATATATATATATATATATATATATATATATATATATATATATATATATATATATATATATATATATATATATATATATATATATATATATATATATATATATATATATATATATATATATATATATATATATATATATATATATATATATATATATATATATATATATATATATATATATATATATATATATATATATATATATATATATATATATATATATATATATATATATATATATATATATATATATATATATATATATATATATATATATATATATATATATATATATATATATATATATATATATATATATATATATATATATATATATATATATATATATATATATATATGTACAACCTTCGCATTAATCAATTTCTAAAATAAAGCATAAATCATATTGTAGATTAATCCATAATATAACCATTGAAAATAATGACCCTATGCCCCCTCCCAACTTCGATTTCCATGTGTTCGGAGTCGAGGAAGATGATAGTGAAGAGATCCCTGATGAAATTTCCCGTTTACTTGAGCACGATGAAAAGATCATTTAACCGTTCGAAGAGCCCGTGGAGATAATCAATTTGGGTAGTGAAGAAGACAAAAAGGAAGTCAAGATTGGATCGTTGCTTATCCCAGAGGTCAAGGAAAGAATGTTGGAGCTTCTTAGAGAGTATGTAGATGTGTTTGCTTGGTCCTACCAAGACATGTCGGGTTTAGATAATAATATTGTGGAGCATCGATTGCCGTTGAGACCTGAATGTCTGCTGATTAAGAAGAAGTTGAGAAGAACTCGTTCCGATATGGCTGACAAGATCAAAGAAGAGGTCCATAAACAAATTAACGCAATCTTCCTTATTACTTCGGCTTATCCTCAGTGGTTAGCTAATATAGTGCATGTTGCTAAGAAAGATGGCAAAGTTCGAATGTGTGTGGACTACAGAGATTTAAATAGGGCCAGCCCAAAGGATGATTTCCCATTACCACAAATTGACGTATTGATCGACAGTACCATAAAGTTCAAAGTCTTTTATTTTATGGATGGTTTCTCTGGTTACAATCAAATCAAGATAGCACCTGAAGATATGGAAAATACAGCCTTCATTACACCTAAGGGAACATTTTGTTATCGAGTAATGCCATTTGGTTTAAAGAATGTTGGTGCGACGTACCAAAGAGCCATTACCGCTTTGTTCCATGATATGATGCATAAAGAGATAGAAGTTTATGTAGATGATATGATTGCCAAATCGCAGACTGAAGAAGATCATTTGGAGAATCTATTGAAATTATTCCAACGTTTGAGAAAGTATAAATTTCGTCTGAATCCTAACAAGTTCACTTTTGGTGTTCGTTCTGGAAGACTTCTGGGTTTCATTGTCAGCCAACGAGATATTAAGGTAGATCTTGATAAAGTCAAAGCTATTCGAGAGATGCCCGCACCCAAGACGAAAAAACAAGTAAGAGGATTCCTTACGAGGTTGAACTATATCTCGAGATTTATATCTTATATGACTGCTACCTCTGGGCCGATTTTCAAGCTTCTTCGAAAGAACCAAGGATGTGTGTGGACAAAAGATTGTCAGAAAGATTTTGATAGCATCAAAGAATATTTACTTGAACTTCCCATCTTGATTTCTCCAGTAGAAGGAAGGCCTCTGGTTATGTATCTGACCATATTGGAAGATTCCATGGGATGTGTGCTTGGTCAACAAGATGAGACTGGAAGAAAGGAACATGCCATATATTATCTGAATAAGAAATTGACAGACTGTGAGTCTCGATACTCAATGCTTGAGAAAACCTATTATGCTTTAACTTGGGCTACTCGCCATCTGCGCTAATATATGATTAACCATACTACTTGGTTGATCTCTAAAATGGATCTGATCAAGTATATCTTCGAGAAGTCCGCCTTGTCAAGAAGAATAGCCCATTTACAGATGTTATTATCTGAATATGATATTGAGTATCACACTCAAAGAAATTAAAGCAAGTGTTCTAGCTGATCATTTGACTCACCAACCAATTGACAATTATCAATCCATCAAGTTTGACTTCCCAGATGTAGATGTTACGTACTTGAAGACCAAAGATTGTGAGGAACCATTGCCTGGAAAAGGACCTGATCCCGAATCCCGTTGGGGTTTGATATTTGACGGGGCTGTAAGTGCTTATGGCAACGGAATTGGGGCAATCATCATCACTCCCCGAGGTACTCATATCCCGTTCACAGCAAGATTGAAGTTTGACTGTAATAACAACATGGCTAAATATGAAGCATGTATTATGGGTCTCGAAGAAGCGGAGGATATGAGGATCAAGATTCTTGACATATGCGGAGACTCGGCTTTAGTAATCAATCAAATCAAAGGAGAATGGGAGACTCGTCATCCCGGTTTGATCCCTTATAGAGATTATGCTATAAGATTGTTAACTTTCTTCAACAAAGTAGAATTACATCATATCCCTATAGATGAGAACTAAATGGCTGATGCTTTAGCTACTTTTTCTTCTATGTTCCAAGTGAATGATTGGAACGATATGTGTTGTACCCAAAAATTTGTCCTGTCATTTCCTAAGGAATCATCCTGGAACCTCAGGATTTCTTCTGTCAAGTCTCAAGTCTCAGATTATAATTTTCCAAGAAAAGTCATTCACAAGGGTAAAATGGTCAAAAGCACACTGAAAAGTCAAACTTTGATTTTTTGATCAAAATCAAGTTAAAACAATCATATTTCATCAAGGCATAAAATTTGGTTCACCAAGAAACCAAAAGTCAGAAATTACTTTGAAAAAATCAAATTTCTAAACACTTGGAAAATTTTCTAAGTATTAAGAAAATATGACAATTTCAGAACTTCTGGGCCAGATTTCACGCAAGTGCAATCAGAGTTTGCAAAGATGGTTCAGAACATGACTCTTCAATAAGAACATATGGAAACTGTGTTCTTCAATCAGAACATGATTCTTCAGCATATGGAGACTATGTTCTACGCTTCGATCAGAACATCACCCTTCGTATCTCATTCTGCTCTTCTTTGATCAGAACAACACCAAACCCCAAAACCTCGTTTGAACGTTATGCTACACTGATATGGTACAGTCCTGCATCCAGCTGCCATAATGCTCCAAATTGCTGTTGATCCAGTCCACGCATGCATTTTTCTCAAACCCCATAATTGCACCAAATTAGCATATAAAAGTTGTGTTTAAAAAGCAATGGAACAGTATGCCAAAAAGGTTTAAATCCCATTTTTTTTCTCCCTAAAACCACAGTAAACTCATCTATAAATAAGTTGTTCCATCACACGTTCAGGGGGCTGGCATTTGGAAAGAGAGAGGGGATGGCTTTTGGAAAGAGAGAGGGACCAAACAAACAAAAAAAGAGAAAAGAAAACATTAAAACCTTCTTAAATCCATAATTCCCAAAATAGTACCTTTATTCCTCCCTTTTGAATCAAAGAACATAATATTTTCTATTATGTTTCTTGTTGACCCCAGAACATTCAAAGGTAGCAGCTCAGGTCCCAAACACACGCTTCATATTTAAGGTAAGTCATTCTGACTTTAAACTTGTCATTCAGAACATCATTAAATATGTAAATATCATAGTGTTGGTATTGTCCATATCATTGCCTAAGTAGAAATTTTGTGGATCAGAACTTCTTGAAGAAAACTAGGCTCGGAATTAGGGTTAGAATTTCTATGAATTGCCGTGCTTTTATTTTTCTGTTTTGCACTTGTTAAGAACTGAATAAGTTGCAGATGCTCTAGCTAATATAAGGGAGGAGGTGAAGCGTAACACAGAACTTCTGAGTTTTCTTTCCCACTGCTTTGGCACAGCATCAGAACCTCTAGATGTTTTTCTCACTGTTGTAGCGTAGCGCACAGAACTTCTAGGCTTTTTCACACTAATATGACACAGCATCAGAACTTCTAGGTTTTTTCACACTGTTATGACACAGCATCAGAACTTCTAGGATTTCTTACTGTTTTAATACAACACAGAACTTTTAGGCTTTCTTACTATTTTAACACATATAGAACTTCTAGGCTTTCCTACTGTTTTAACACACACATAACTTTTAGGTTTCTCTCACTGATTATAACACAACACATAACTTCTGGTTTCCTCTAACGTTTCTTTCAGAACTTCAGCGTACAGCAACCCAGAACTTCTGGTCCCATCTAACGCTTCTTTCTGAACTACAACATGCCTAACATCAGAACGTCTGATCCCTCTCATCTTAGTTTTCAGCAACATGCTGATTTTGTTCTCGTTATTTCTTCTTTTTCTTCCTTACTCTTATTATTTTCAGCGTTAATATTACTTTCATTAATACAAAAAAAAGACATAAAAAAATATTTTATTTTATTAATTAGGTATTTTCCTTTTAATTTATTAAGACAAAAAACCATTTTCAAAACAAATCTTTTCCTTTTCTTGTATTTTACAAATCAATATGGTTGTAATAGATAATTAGGATTTAAATTCTTGCAATCCCCATTTGTAAATATGTATCCCCATCCCTGAAATGATGTAATTGCTTAGGATTTATTTTTCGCATTTTATTTGATTTCATATATAGTTAGTAATTAGGATGTATGGCAAGATAAAATCAATAAATATATAACCCTAATCAAAGACTAAATGCATGTAAATTAAACACACTTGCGCACTAGCACCTCTAGGATAATCTCATTTTGTTGCCTTTCGGAAAATAGTCATGTCCCTCGAATATGGGCATTTTAGCAAAGACCCTCGATAAAATATCATAGTCTCTCGATGACCCTCAATGTTGCCTTTGGTAAATGATCTAGTCCCTAAACGACATTGCTAAAACATCCCATAAGTTACCTTCTATGACTATACAAAACGTCCCGCGCCCGTCCCTTCACTTCCAACGATGGGGTTTCTTACCAAAACAATGGTGAGATAACAACATCTAAAGGAGGAGGAAAAGAAATTTAAGACCTTTTGAGTAGGTAGGTTTCTCCTAGTTGCTCGCTTGCTAACAATAAAAAACATTTTATACACCCATAATTTCACCTTGAAATATTTTCAAAAGTTAAAACACTTTGTACGCATTCTTATAGAGACGAGAACCATTACAAAGACACTCCTTTTCATAGTACTTTCAAAACCCACATCACAAACACTTCTTCAAACAAAAAGCAAGTGATCTAGCAAGCAACTAAGAGCCCGTAGATAACTATAGATCTAGCAAGCAACTAAGGTCTTTCCTGTTCTTTTTAACCTTTCCTTATTGGATAAAAGAAAAGTCGGTGGCGACTCTTGCTTTCCGTAACAATTGCGATAAAACGCAAAATAACCAAGTCAGTTCTCCCACCGTGTTACAGAACTGACGACTCTGCTGGGGAATTTATTAAAAGTGGGGTTACCTTAGGGCTAGATCACCTTTACTTTCTTTCCTTTGATTTGTTTTCTTTACATTATTGTTCCTTATTTGGGCTTGTTTTTATCCTCTACCCGGATATGGGGCCCCTTTTTAGGTAAGTAGAAATAAGTTGTGGAAACTATACGGGGTATACTGACATGGTCTAAGCAATAGCTACATTAGTGTGACACATTTGTTGGTACCGGTAGCCCTTGAGTAGTCAAGGAGAATACGGGGCCTCTGTGTGGTGTCATGAAGCACTAACTGACTTTAGAACCTTACTTGAACAACTTGGCCATTAGGAAGTAGTGAGTTAGTCGGCTTTGGTGCAGTCTGAAGTTGGTTGATACTCGATACTACGCTCATTGAGATCGGACTTTCGGGATATTTTAGTCGCCAATAAAAAGGCTTGCGCTGAAACAATGCCTGATGAAGAAAGATCAGTGTTATTGATATCCCCTAGAACCCGTTACTTTCTTGGACAGGTTGAACCAACTAAACTTCAAGAGGGTACTTACCTATAAACCTCATGCAAGCCTAAACCTAAGGACTTGTTTGATTTAACTTGTGCATATGCTTGTACATAACATCATGACATCATACCATAGCATTTTAGACTAACCATTTCAAGGATTTTGAGATTCATCTTTGTTCTGTTTTGTAGGATATGACTCCCACTCGCAGGAACGCAATCCAAGTCAACCTTGTATGAGTACCTTTTCAGCTCAAATAGTTAGCATCAAGGGTCCCTGAGAATTCTTTGTTCACCAAAAGACATGGATGACTTCTCAACTTGGTTACCTCAAGCTTTGATGAAGATATAATGAAGGTTCTTTTCTAGTTCTTTGACCCTTTGCACCATTGCTTTACCTTCCCTGATTACTAGCTTGTACCAACTATGGAAGAGTTCTCTCAACTTTTAGGAATCCCTATTCTCGATCAACTACCTTTCAACGGTACTGAAAGAGACCCAAGCCCTGAATATTTTACCCGAGCTTTATATTTGCAACAATCCGACGTCACGGCTAATTGGGAAACAAGAAGTGGTGTCTAAGGGTTCTTAGCCAAGTTCTTATTGGAAAAATATCAAGACTGTTGGAACAATCTAGATTTACGAGCTTTCGAAGAAATTTTGGCTCTTCTCATATATGGGTTGGTACTATTTCCAAATCCTGACCGACTTATTGATGTGAATGCTGTCAAAATCTTTTTATCTCACAATCCAATGCCTACTTTGTTGGGAGATATCTTGCATTCTCTCCACTCTCTCACCATGAAGAGAAGAGGAACCCTCATGTGTTGCACTCCTCTATTGGCTAGATGGTTTGTTTCGTATCTCCCTGATCCGTTTTGAAGAATGAGCAAGGTTTGAAGTGGTCCAATAGGTTGATGTCACTCATACATTCGGATATCCACTGGTGTTCTCGATCCTTGGAGGACACTACTATCATCGACCATTGTGGGGAATTCCCTAATGTCCCTCTGCTTGGCATTAGATGAGGTATCACTTATAACCCTTGCTTAGCTTTGTGACAGTTTGGGTACGCACGAAGAGATGGTCCACATGATGCGCTCATCCAAGGTGTGGTGTTCGACTATGAAAGCGACAATCAAGGCTATCATCAGAGGTTTATACAAGCTGGAGGATGGTAAACAAGGTGGATAGTAGGATATTGGGGCACAAAAATTCCATTCCCCTTGAGCCTTACCTTAGGTGTGTACGAGCTCGTGCTCAGAGTCTCGTAATGCCTTACCCCTCCATACTCCCTATTATCGTAGAGCCTGTTGTTGAAGGAGATATACCATATATTGTCCTTCATCCCAACATTCCTACCTCCCTCGAAGACTTGCAAAATGATTGGATTCAGCTAAAGGAAGAACAGGACACTTTCGAAGCCTAATTCTACGCCAGTGAGAAGAAAGTTCTGGAACTCACCAAGCAGCTTCATGAAGAGCGGAGTCTAAACGCCTACATCGCGCCAAAGAGGATACGTTCAACCTTTTTGTATTAAGAGTTTTTGTATTTTATTTCTTTCATTTTAAGCCCAAAGAGGAATGATGTACTCGAACTTGGATTTATTAATATAACGTGTATTTCCTTTCTTGTCTAAACAAATTTAAATCTCTAATTTCCTTGAAATCATTTGCATATGCATTTTAATTCATCATAACACAAACAGGTTACTTACAACAGGTATCCTTATCTTTCTACTATTTATTTCAGTGAGATGGATATTAAACAGACAGTAAAGGATCTCCAAGCGCAAAACACTCAATTCCAACAAATGTTCTTGACTCTGGCAAAAGAACAAGAGGATTTGAAAACTTTTCTAATCAAAGAGAAGAAGAAGAAAGCGAAGAAACAAGTCGGTGTTTTGAATCTGGGAAGAAGGTTCAAAAGACAAGCCAGGCGAACTCTAGATTTTGCAACCTCGTCAGGTGAAGGAGACAATCAAGAAGGAAATAACAAGGAAGTAAATGACCATCCAGAGTCTAAAGAAGAGGAAGAAGTGGACTACTTGGAAGAACAGTATCCTCCAGCTGACAATAAATACAAGCAGGTGGAGGATCACCTCAATGCTATGGAGATCCAAAGGGTACCTGTAGTGGTAGAAATGTGAAAGACTAAGCCATTGGATTGACTAGACTTTATACAAATCAAAATAAAAATCTCCACCGCGCTTTATTGTTTCCAAAGGAATGGGAAAAGAGCGAATAACCCAAAAAGAGGGGGAAAGATTCAAGGTAAGGGGGTTGTTTATGCAAAGGGAAGGTATTAGCACCCTAAACATCTACGGTACTCCGTAGGAACCTCTTTGAAAAATCTGTATATTTTGGCTATAAAACTGTGTTGTATATAAAATGGATGGTGGAGGTGAGAAAAGAAATATTTTTATGATTTTTGCACCCGCCGCGGTTGCGAACCTTTAGTGCCTACGTACCACCTTTCGTGCAATAGGGGATTAGGGTACACGTAGTTCCTCTTTTAAAAATTTGAAACACAAGGGTGTTGGTTGATTTTATGAGATAAGACATCATCGTAATTGTCCGTGTGAAAAACATACTTACTACCCACAATCATGAGAAAGGAGAATTTGCATCATCTCAAAGTGGAGGATATGGCTTGGATTTTAAAATCAACAATGCCTCACTCAACACCCAAGTGGAAAATATCTCACTTCACTACATATTATAGAAGTATAGTTGTTTGCATCACTACAAGGATTGACAAGAGTCTAATCTTTTGAGAAAAGTTTAAAGATAAAAGCCAAAGTGGCAAAATGGTTTGAAATGAGATTGATTGACTTTTAGTCTTCTCACAAAAAAAAAGGTCAAGGTATTATTAAATTGATTGAAATTTATTTATGAAAATGTTTCGAAGATGCATGGACCTAAGTCCAAGTTTATTATGAAAATGTTTCAAGTTTCAAAACAAGAAGAGTTTTTTTAAAAGGATGGAGAAGATTTTTGAAATTAAAGAAGATGGGGGGAGAAGAAGAGGCTATCCTAAAGCATAAGGTAAAAGCTAGGGATAAGAACCATCTAACCAACAAGAAGCCAATACTTGACATTATGAGTCAATATAGAATTCCCATTCTTTGGATTGAAAACAAGCAAGCAAAGATACTAGACCTCTTGAGAGAACCAAACGTCAAGTGTTTTAAGTCTTCGCAAAAATTGGGCAGAGTAACGGCTGTATACGGGTGAATTCCAGATTACAAACAAAGATCGTAATCTCAATAACCTACACACAAAACAAACAAACAACCCAATGTATTGAGGTAAACCTCAAGAACTCCAGACAAAATATCAAATAAAGTCACAAAGTCTCCAAGATAGGCCAAGGTCTCTAATCCTAAGTCCAAGAAGTCCATTACTCCATAATGAAAAGGATAGTAACCATGTAGTCCAAGTATCATTAATGATTTTTATGGTTCATATTGATTATTAGGTGTCTTTAAAAAGAAATAAAAGCTCAAGTGAGCAAAAATAAAAATGACATAAAAGTAAATGCTCAAGTGAGCAAAGATGAAAATAGCATGAAATGTAAAATACTAAAAGTATATGGTACATAAAGCATGAAAATAAAAGCGTAAAGTAAAGTTAATTGTTAGCAATTAGTGGTTAGTTGGATGACCATCTTGAAACTTGCATTTGGAACTCATTAGAGGATTGGTAGAACCAAAGCCTCCACACAACAAGTTGCATTTGCTTTTTGTCAAGTATATCATCCATTTTGGAATTCTCACAAGGCAACATGTAATGATCAACGATGTTTAAGTGATCCGCGTTGACCAAAGGTGTTGTAGATCCATTAGAGGATTGGTAGAACCAAAGCCTCCACACAATGAATCTCAAGGTTATTGGATCAAAGAGATCAAATTAACATACTTGGGCTTGCAATCATAAGTTTGGGCCACGAATGATCATTTATTCGAATCGGGACAAAATTTAGCGCTATGTTAAGCAATCGTAAGTGGACTTATGTAGAAGTCACACCTATTTTGAGGTTGGTCAATAGAAATCTATGTACTTCATGTTTGGATAAATGATATAGAGATCATCATCCCTTAACATGTAGCACAATTAAAAAAGAAAGGGATAAGATGAAGAGGGAGGGGAATGAGAAGCTAATTTGGATCACCATTTCAAAATTCTTTCATCTTTAAATTCAACCACTTCTCTAGATGGATTAAAGCACTAAACATATCATTAATCCAAAGCACCAAAAATGAATTAAATAATTCACACTTAGGTAGATTTGAATTGATGAACATTTATCCAACTTCATCTACATCACAAAGTCCATTGAGTTTAAAGACAAATTGGACATTTAAAATTGCAATCCAAACCAACAATCAAAAGGAGTGAGTAGAAAAAGCATTTTGGATCAAAGCTGCCCCAAAACAAGGCAAAAAATGCATTATGTCCTGGTGTAAATCAATTTACACTACTATGTAAATCGATTTACACAGTACAGTTTTCAAAAATTCGCGTGAAATTGCTTCTGTGCAATCGATTTACACTTAGTGCAAATTGATTGCACACAGTAACAATAGCAAAAATAGAATTTTAAAAGGGCAATTTATTGTTCAAACTTTCTATCAAACACCTTATGATCATGGATCCACTTGAGCACGAAAATTCCATCAAATTATGAGAAAATAACACCATTGAAATCACAAAATAATGCTCAAAGAATCAATCCCAAAGATCACCAAGAGATCACATTGTGAAAGATGAATTATCCAACTTACCAAAGGTAGATCTAGAGAATTATCAAAACAACTTCAAGAATTTGCTTCAATTCAACCACAAGAATCAATTGACCAAGCTTGGATGTAGAGAATTGATGGAGAAAAAGTGTTTAGATGAAGGTTTAGCTCAAAGATTAGTAAGCTTCAATGCAAAGCTTACTAACTTTTTGAAAATGGAGCTTTGAGTGAATTTGGTAGATGGAGATAATTGAGAGATTTTTTAGCAAGGTGGATTTGGCTATCAAAAGCTTGAAATTTGAATGAAATGAGAGCTCTATTTATAGAGTTTTAGGATTGGGATTAGTGGTAATTTGGTAATTGATTCTTGGAGCCAAAATTTGAATTAATGATAACTCTTTCAAAAATTAGAGCCAAAATTTGAATTAATGATAATTCTTTCAAATATTAGAGCCAAAATTTGAATTAATGATAATTATTTTTTAAAAATGAAAGATTGGCACTAAAATTTGAATTAATGATACATCTTTCAAAAGTGAAGGAAAATTGGAGCCAAAATTTGACAAGTTTAAAATGCTGATTTTTTTTTCATTTTCACGTTGTGCAATCGATTGCACTACAGTGCAAATCGATTGCACAGTGTATTTTTTTCAAAAATGGCGCAAAATACACTATGTGCAATCGATTGCACTTTAAGAGCAATCGATTGCATCAATGAAAAAATGAAAATTTTTAATTCTTTTTCTAATACCAGAAATCCTTATTTGTCAGATGCTTCGACTTGGTACCTACAAAACAAAAATATACAAAGACAAAGACAAATATTTTTTGTATTTTGATTAGAAGTTTAGTCAACAACACATATACAAAATACACAACCAAGGTGCTTGGAGATTCCTCAAGAGCAAACTTAAAGATAGGAAAAAAGAGGAAGAACCAACCCTAATGTGATCTTGTTATGATCGAGTTGATATGATATGATAGAGGAATCTTAGGGGCAAAAATTAGGGTACAACAGCTGCCCTTATTTAAGTGTCTTCTATCTGGAGATACGAATGTTACAAATCTTCGTGTCGACGCGATTGAAGATACTTAAATATAAAACAAGTTATATTTTTGTCTCTAAGATGCCATGCAATGCTTATGATTATGGATGCATATGAACAGAACAAAAGAGACGCAAAGTAACACTGGGGATGCCACAAAAATGAAGAAACAAAGGAGCAACCCCACCAGGAAAATAAATCACTGGTGGACCAAAAGAATAGAACCAGAGAGGAGGATAACAAGCATCGACGTTCACTGTCGATGTCTACCAACGTTCACTGAAGGTAGAGAGAAGAAGATATACCGACTCATAGATGACGGTAAACTACCAACTCAATAGTTGAAGGTAGAAGAGAAAATATATCATGCCATCACCGTTCACTGACGAGGAACTATCATCGTTCACTGATGATAGAAAAAGATAAGAAACACCAACGTTCACTGCCGATGCACTACCAACTTTCAGTGAAGGTAGATTTTGAAAATATCATACCATCGCCGTTCACTAACGAGGAACCACCACTGTTCACTGATGATAGAAAAAAGATAAGAAACACCGATGTTCACTGCCGATGCACTACCAACATTCACTGAAGGTAGATTTTTGAAAATATTATACCATCGCCGTTCACTGACGAGGAACTACCACCGTTCACTGATGATAGCAAAAAGATGAGAAACACCGACGTTCACTGCCGATGCACTACCAACGTTCACTGATGGTAGATTTTGAAAGTATCATACCATCGTCGTTCACTGACGAGGAACTACCACCGTTCACTGATGATAGCAAAAAGATAAGAAACACCAATGTTCACTGCCGATGCACTACCAACATTCACTGAAGGTAGATTTTAAAAATATCATACCATCGCCGTTCACTGACGAGGAACCACCACCATTCACTGATGATAGCAAAACGATAAGAGACACCGACGTTCACTACCGATGCACTACCAACATTCACTAAAGGTAGATTTTAAAAATATCATACCATCGCTGTTCACTAATGAGGAACCACCACCGTTCATTGATGATAGCAAAACGATAAGAAACACCGACGTTCACTGCCGATACTACTAACGTTCACTGAAGGTAGATTTTTGAAAATATCATACCATCACCGTTCACTGACGAGGAACTATCACCATTCACTGATGATAGCAAAAAGATAAGAGACACCTATGTTCACTGTCGATGCACTACCAACATTCACTGAAGGTACATTTTGAAAATATCATATGTTCCCCAAACTTCTGGTGTTTCACCTAGAACGGGTCTCAACTTCTTCCTTAACCAAGGAATTCCGCCTGGAAAGGGTAATATGTAAGTTGTCTCAAATAAAGAGACTTCCACTTGCAAAGATTTCACAACGAGCAATTTCTGTGAATTTGAAAGTCTTGCCATCCATTGGCGTAAACTAACGACGGACTGCAAGCTAACCACTCATAGAGGAAATAGCAAAAAAAAGGTTACGTCGACTTGTACAGGGAAGCACGAGTTTCTCAAACAAAGATACTTGTTGCCTGTTATCATGGAGGATTGCAAAAAGAAACGACTTTCTGGGGATAGAAATGTGGCTTCCCGGGGAAAGAGACATGACTTTCTGGGGAAATGAAATATGACTTCCTGGGGAAATAGATATGACTTCCTGAGGAAATGCCACATTATTCCTGCTGAAGAGATAAAGTCTTCTCGTGCAAAATAAATTCACAAATCAAAGCTCAAAGTCCTCAGAAATCCAGAGTAAATAATATTGTCATGTAACCACGAATCCAATTAGAAACACACTGGAGCAAGACGGCCAAAGAAGATACATCCTTTGAGAAATAAACTCAAGAGGGAAAACCAAATCCAACTAAGCAAGGAGCGCTATTGTCTGTCCTAACATCACTGAGGAGAAACATAATCCGGATGTAGCTAAATCAAACAGATACATGGATAGAACATCTTTCTTCCGTTTTCATCGGAGAAACTAGTTTTCCATAAACAACGTGCCTACTGGAGATTACAAGATCAGCCTCAAATAAAGCAGATTGATGCCGAGACAACCAAACCTCACTGGGGGATTCAAGTCTACCTCCCTGGAGAAAAAACTACGGATTGAAAACTTTTCATCATGAATACTCATTCCAACAAGAGATGCCCTGGGATAACCTTCCCAGGGAATAACACACAGACTTCCATGGGGAAAACAAATGTTTCACAGTCCGTACTCCTACTGGGGATTTCGATACTGATTGTGAATAAGGCAAATGGGAACCAAATTGTCAAAACATTCACTGGGGAAATCAGGCCCACTTTGAAGGAAGAAAAACATACGGACTTCACTAAGGGAGATAATACTTCATCATCGAGACCTCTACCGGGGACTTCATGCTGACTTCATTGGGGAGGTCGACACCACATCATCGAGGGGAAACCAAGATACGTTCTTCACTGGGGAAAAAGGACTTCTATCAAATAAACAAGGCCTTCACTGGAAAATACTGGATTGAGTCTTCATATCAACCAAACATATTCCAACAAAAGATGCCCTGGTGTAGTCTTCCTGGGAAATCAAGAAGTCAGCACTAATGCCAATACTGCAAAAAGAGCGATATCTTAGCACACCAAGGGAATAAAACCTTTCATCATATGAGGGAAAACCTCGCTGGGGAACCTGGGACAGAGGCTTCTGACCATGCAAACCCAAAATCAAAAGTGAACCAAGACTTGGCCGGGGATCATGGGATCATAAACCTAATACTATACCTTACGCCAACTGGTATCGTCTTTAATTATCTGAGAAACACACAAAGATTGCGCATATACCAACAAGATGACCAGAGAAAAACCTTCACGAAGGAAGTAAATATTCTTAAAACAACTGGAGTTTGTTCATTCCAGGGATCGCCATTTTTGTTGTCATTGTTTCATCACAAATCCCAAAGTAAATTGAATTGTAAAGATGTCTTTCTTTTTGAAAAGTCAATTTTTTTTTAATCTTTTGCTTTGAAAGTTATTATCAGTAATAAATGAAGTCTTTGCAAGCTAAATAAAAATAAGAACACAAAGAATTGGGCAAAAGCTCGAATTTTATTAATAGAATGGTAGTCTGCGAATGGCGAGACTCCATGGATGATTACAAAGTTTGGGAAATGGTAATATATAATGGAAAAGATACATTGAGATACAATGACCACCATTCCCCTAACAACTTTTGAAGTCCTGAGCAGCAGCTTTTGTTGAAGTATGGTGAGGATCCGAGAAGATTATTGCTTCAACAATCAAGTCTTGTCTGACGTAGTTACTTGCCAAGAAAAATCCCTAACTTTTGCCTAAGCTGCCCTTGCGGGTTTTCAACTTAGCGGGAAATTTATTCTGTTTATGTCTCTAATTTTTGCCTAGACCGCCCTTTCGGGTTTTCAGCCTACCGAGACGCTCCTTTTTGCCTAAGCCGCCCTTTCGGGTTTTCAACTTAGCGAGCTGTTCTTTTATTTCTTTAAGCGAAGTATTTCTTGACTGCGCCAGCATTCATGGGACGTGGGAACTCCTCGCCATCCATAGTTTCAAGAATTAATGCACCACCAGAGAAGGCTTTCTTGACAACATACGGGCCTTCAAAATTGGGAGTCCACTTGCCCCTAGAATCAGTGTTAAAAGACATGATCTTCCTGAGCACGAGGTCGCCTTCTCTGAAACCTGTTCTGGACCCATTCAGCCTCTGTCAACTTGGCTTCCATTATCACACGCAACGAGGGAATCTCTACCTCAACGGGGAGTATAGCTTCCATTCCATATACCAGGGAGAACGGGGTTGCTCCTGTTGAAGTGCGGACAGATGTTCGATATCCATGCAGAGAAAAAGGGAGCATTTCATGCCAATCCTTATAAGTAATAACCATTTTTTGGATAATTCTCTTGATATTCTTATTAGCAGCCTCAACAGCCCCATTCATCTTTGGCCTGTATGGAGACGAATTGTGATGGACAATCTTGAATTCTTCACACAGTTCTGTCATCATTTTGTTGTTCAAATTTGAGCCATTGTCAGTGATGATTCTACTCAGCACACCATACCGGCATATCAGATTGTTTTTGATGAAACGCACAACCACTTGTTTGGTAACATTGGCATAAGAAGCAGCCTCTACCCATTTGGTAAAGTAGTCAATCGCTACCAAAATGAAACGGTGTCCATTCGAAGCTTTGGGTTCTATCATCCTGATCATGTCAATACCCCACATAGAGAAAGGCCATGGGGAGGAAATTACATTGAGAAGTGTCGGAGGCACATGGATCTTATCTGCATAAATCTGGCATTTATGGAACTTCTTTGCAAATTTGCAACAATCAGATTCCATTGTCAACCAATAGTAACCTTCCCTTAGCATCTTTTTAGCCATCGAATGTCCATTAGCATGAGTGCCAAATGAACCTTCACGAATCTCATGCATCAACATGTCTGCTTCGTGTCTATCCATGCATCTGAGCAAGACCATGTCATAATTTCTCTTGTATAGCACATTTTCACTGAGGAAGAAACTGCCTGCCAATCTTCTCAATGTCTTTCTATCTTTCCTCGATGCACCAATCGGGTATTCCTGAGTCTGAAGAAAATGCTTGATATCATAATACCAATGTTTTTCATCTGCTACCTCCTCTGCCGCAAACACATGAGCGGGCCTATCCAGCCGTCGAACTGTAATACGGGGTATATCATTCCAAGAATTCACTTGATACATGGAAGCCAGAGTTGCCAGAGCATCCGCCATTTGATTTTCATCTCTAGGGATGTGATGGAATTTAAATTTATTGAAGAAGGGTAGCAATCTTCTAGCACAATCTTTGTAAAGGATCAAGCCAGGGTGACGAGTATCCCATTCTCCTTTAATCTGATTTATTACCAAAGCTGAATCACCATACACATCTAGAATTTTGATTCTGAGATCAATAGCTTCCTCAAGACCCATGATGCAAGCCTCATATTCCGCCATATTATTAGTGCAATCAAATGTTAGCCTCGCAGTAAAAGGAATGTGCGATCCATGAGGAGTGACAATCACAACACCAATATCTTTACCATAAGCATTCACCGCTCCATCAAAAATCATACTCCAATGAGATTCAGGGTCAGGGCCTTCCTCAGGCAATGGTTCATCACAATCTTTCACTTTCAAGAACATCACATCCTCATCAGGGAATTCAAATTCTACAGACTGATGATCTTCCACCGGTTGGTGAGCAAGGTAATCTGCCAACACACTACTTTTACTAGCTTTTTGAGTGCGGTACTCAATATCATATTCAGACAACAACATCTGCCAGCGGGAAATTCTCCCCGTAAGAGCAGGCTTCTCAAAAATATACTTGATTGGATCCATTTTGGAGATCAACCAAGTGGTATGATTCAACATATACTGCCGCAAACGCTTTGCCGCCCAGGACAAAGCACAACATGTCTTTTCTAGCATGGAATACTGCAACTCACAATCAGTGAACTTTTTGCTGAGATAATAAACAGTGAACTCTTTCTTTCTCGTTTCATCCTGTTGTCCCAGAATACAACCCAAGGATTTATCTAACACCGTTAGATACATAATCAGTGGTCTTCCTTCTACGGGAGGGAGCAAGATAGGAGGTTCACGCAGATACTCTTTAATACTCTCAAATTCCCTTTGGCAGTCATCCGTCCACACACAACCTTGATCTTTCTTTAACAACTTAAAGATCGGTTCACACTTTGCAGTCATGTGGGAAATGAATCTGGAAATATAATTCAAACGCCCGAGGAAACCCCTGACTTGCTTTTCAGTTCTTGGTGCTGGCATTTCTTGAATTGCTCTGACTTTATCAGGATCAACTTCAATTCCTTTCTGGCTAACAATAAAACCCAACAATTTCCCCGATCTAACTCCGAAGGTGCATTTATTTGGATTCAAGTGGAGACGAAACTTCCTTAAACGCTGAAACAACTTCAACAAATATTTTATATGCCCTTCTTCAGTTTGGGATTTGGCAATCATATCATCAACATATACTTCAATTTCCTTGTGCATCAGATCATGGAATAGGGTTGTCATAGCCCTCTGGTACGTTGCACCAGCGTTCTTCAACCCGAAGGGCATCACTCTGTAATAGAATGTTCCCCAGGGTGTGATAAACGTTGTTTTTTCCATGTCCTCTGGAGCCATTCTTATTTGATTATACCAGGAAAATCCGTCCATGAACGAGAATACTTTGAATTTTGTTGTGCTATCCACTAACATATCAATGTGAGGCAATTGAAAATCATCTTTTGGACTAGCTTTATTTAGATCTCTGTAATCTACACACATGCGGACTTTTCCGTCTTTTTTCGATACTGGGACAATATTGGCAATCCATTGAGGATACACTGACGTCACAAGAAAACCAGCATTAATCTGCTTTAGGACCTCCTCTTTGATCTTTACTGCCATATCTGGGTGGGTTCTTCTCAACTTTTGTTTAACTGGCGGACACTCTGGCTTCAATGGCAAATGATGCTCAACAATGTATGTATCTAGACTAGGCATGTCTTGATAAGACCAAGCAAAAATATCCACATACTCTTTCAACAGCTCAATCAACCCGCTCTTCACATCAAGATGCAACGATGCTTCAATCTTAATCTCTTTTGGATCTTCTTCTGAACCCAAATTAATCACTTCCAAAGGCTCCTTATATGGATGAATGGTATTATCCTCGTCCTCAAGCAACCGTGAGACCTCTTATGGAATCTCATCATAATCTTCTTCTTCAGCCCCAAACACAGGACATTCAAAGTTGGGAGAGGGTGCAGGGTCATTGTATTCAACAGGTTTTTTAATTAATCTGCACATATGATTTATGATTGCTTTTAGAAACTGACACATATAACAAGTGATCATGCAGATTAATTTTCAGTTATCATTTATTTTGAAAGGGTTTTTTATTTGATTACCATTTCCCAAGAAAAAGCAGAAAATAAAGACATATTTTTGGAAGCAAAGACAACTTTTATTAATGATCTTAAAAATCAAAGCAAACGGATAAGCCCATACAATATTTTCACCTTGGGCAGAGTGAAAGCTTTTCAAAGAAAGAAACAAATTAACAAAACAAATTACTTTGAAATATGTATGCAAGAAGGAACATCAATGGTGACCCAGTTCTGAACTCGGACTCCATGCGTCACAAAATTCGGTACTTCCTGCTCTGCTTCATCTTCTTCAACAGCATTGATTCCAGAACCAATTGGATGGAGGTAGCCTCCGCTACGGAAAACATCATGATAACTGTTCACAGGAGACTTTGACTCCAAACTTTTGCCTTTGCCATTCTTTGAAGAAAAACCCAAACCAGTTCTGTTCTTGTTCACGGGTGGATCCACCAGTCGTCCCCAAACTGCATTATGACCATTGCGCACAACCTGCTGCGCGTCCTTCAGGGAAACTACAGAATTCTCATTCCTCATTATGTTGTCAATGGATAGGGCTTGGAACTGGGTTCCAATAGCAGCCTCATCCGCTTCTACAATACTGAAAGAGGATAGATGGGATATCAACAATGCCTGCTCCCCATTTATGATCACTACCTTCCCTTCACGCACAAATTTTAGCTTTTGATGCAGAGTTGAAGTGGCAGCCCCTGCTTCGTGTATCCATGGTCGTCCAAGCAAACAACTATATGCGGGAATAATATCCATAACCTGGAAGGTTATCAAGAACAAATGTGGTCCTATATGGATGGGCAGGTCCACTTCACCGATGACAGATTTCCTCGACCCATCAAAAGCCTTCACAATGATGCCACTCGGGCGCATAGATGTTCCTTGATACTTTAACTTCAAGAGGGTACTTCTCGGTATGACATTCAGCGCTAATCCGTTATCAATTAGCATATTGGACAGCGAATCATTCTTACAGTTCATGGATATGTGGAGGGCCAGGTTGTGATTCCTCCCTTCATCTGGTAACTCATCATCACAGAAGCTCAAATTGTTACATGATGTAATGTTTCCAATTACGCTGCTGAGTTGATCTAATGGCATGTCATTCTCTACAAAAGCTTGATCTAGTACTCTCATCAGCGATTCTCTATGAGCAGAAGAATTCATCAATAAGGCTAGAATAGATATCTTTGAAGGAGTATGCAATAGCTGATCTACAATTCTGTAATCGCTCATCTTAATTATCTTCAAGATATCATCCACTTCTTTCTCTAATGTAGCTCCACTAGTCCCTCCTGCAGACTTCTTAGGCTCATCATCTTCAGCAATCTTCTTTCCAGCAACAACATCTCTTCGAATGACCGGCGCAAATACACGACCACTACGGGTCACTCTGCTATTATCAGATATATTTCCAATATCTGGCATCGGATGGATGGGAATCTCCACCCCATCTTCTAAGATCGTAGCGTTGTATTTGTAAGGCACGGCCTTATCTGATTCATAGGGAACAGGACCTGGCAGACTAATTACCAATGGGGTGACAGCTGGTTTGCTATGGTACTCTACCTTAAGATGAGTGGGTGCACCAAAACAAGGTACAATGACATTCACCCCTTCCTCAATACAATCAGCCATCAAAAATTCATTTCCGGCAAACAAATCTTCGTCTGAAGATAAATACTTATCTGCGGAGGCATACTCTTCCTCTGACTCTTCTATCAAACAGACTTCAACCATATCAATCTCATGATAATCATCTCTCTGACCGGTGATCTTGATGGTTCCATTGTCTAACAGCAAATGAACACCTTCCCTCACAATAGAACATCCTCGGGGATTTCGACAACAAATTATGCAAGATCCATATTGGTGTTCCACCTGACCAGCAGTATGGCAGAAGGTAGCATGTAACTGCACTAGATCCTCATTCAAATGATCCACATCAAAAGTTCTGAATTCACCCGGACATCCAGAAACCATATTCACTTCCTCTTCATATTCCACCCTAGGCCTGATTATATGGATTAAAGCTTCATCCATCATCTCTTGTAAATCAGCCTTTATCTTCTCGCAACCCTGTATGTTTGTACTGCAAACAGCACAACCGGCGTGGTCATGCGTATAATAACTGAATTCACAGAGGTCTGCATGCATCTTCACCAAATCCCCTCTAACCAGATTAATGTCAAAAATTCAAAAGTCGCCTGGACAACCGGCCACCATATTCACAGCATTCACTCCCCCGTGCTTGGGTAGAGGATTGTCTTTCACATTAGGTCCCACGTCTTTGAAAGATAAAATTCCAGACTTCAACAACCTTTGCACTTAATTCCTCAAAGGATAACAATTCTCAACACTATTCCCTGGTGCTCCCTGATGAAAGGCACACGTCTGGTCTGCTTTGTAATACCACGGCAATGGTGATGGTACAGCGGGAGGTGGTCGTGTCTGGACCAACTTCTTCTGAACCAATGCTGGTAATAGCTCTGCATAGCTCATGGTAATAGGATCATAGTTCTCCCTTCTCTGATTATACCCTTGATTCCTCTGCTGGGATGGTCTCTGATAAGCAACGGTAGTTGGAGCGGCATTTATAACAGGAGTAACTGAGGCGACTTGTTGATGACGCTGATAATTCCTTCTAGGAGCGTTTACCTTTCTCTCTTGCATAACAACATTTGTATCCCCCTCTTTCTTCTTTGTAAACCCGTAAGATGGCTTCTTCACACCTCCAGATCCTTCACCCTTTGTCAAACGGCCTTCTCTTACTGCCTCTTCTAGGCGGAAACCCATTCCTACCATCTCTGTAAAATCACTTGGGGAACTTGCTACCATTCTTTCATAGTAGAAAGCTCCTAGCGTCTTTAGAAAAATCTTGGTCATTTCTTTCTCTTCCATGGGCGGAATCACTTGTGCAGCCACTTTGCACCATCTCTGCGCATACTCTTTGAATGATTCTCTGTCTTTCTGAACCATGGCCCTAAGCTGGTCATGGTCAGGCGCCATGTCCACATTGTACTTGTATTGTTTAATGAATGCTTCTCCCAAATCATTAAAAGTATGGATGCTGACGCTGTCTAAACTCATGTACCATTTCAACGCAGCACCGGTCAGACTATCCTGGAAAAAGTGAATCAGCAGACGCTGATCATCAGTATGGGTAGACATCCTTCTCACATACATCACCAAATGAGCACGAAGGCAAGTGTTGCCCTTGTACTTCTCAAATTCTGGGACTTTGAACTTAGCAGGCACTTTAACATTCGGGACCAAACACAGCTCATTCACATTCTGCCCGAACAACTCTTTTCCCCTAAGAGCCTTCATCTCTCTTTGCATTCTATCAAACTGCTCTTGGAAATCATCCATTCTGCCATAAAGACCCAAGTCTTCACTCGGCGGAGGGAAAGGACGACACACATCTTCATTAACAAACGGAACTAAATTCACCGAAGGAGGTGCGGCAGGAACAGTATGCACCACAGGAGGTGCAGGAGTAACAACATTTGGAACCACTGGAGCATCTTGAGGACCCAGATTGAAACCTTCAGGTGCAAAATTCTCTGGCATTCCCCAGGGATAACCCTGAGGCATACGGTTTTGAACAACAGCCGGAGTAGCGGATACAGGAATAGTCAGAACTTCAGTACTTACCCTTGTTGGTTGAGGTTGAACACTCGGTGGCTGATTCTGAGCAACCACCAGAGCTTCCATTAGAGTAGTAAAGTTGGCCAAGCCATCCGTCAAAGCAGAAACTTCTTCGCGCAGCTCGCGATTCTCCTGTTCTAAGTTGTCCATCTTCTTTTTGAAATTAGCCCGAGTGTAGTAGTGATGAGTCAGCTTGCTGAATGAAGTAAAGAAGCTGGGTAAGGCACCTGGATATGCATAACAAATGCAAAAACATGTGCAATATGATGCATGATATGCAATGTATATGATTATTATTATTTTTACATTTAATATTTCAAGGGATTTAAGATTTACAGACATATTGCAAACATCAAAATAACAACACATTTGAAATACTGAAAACTTTTATTATAATAACTTCGAAATGGGTTACAAGTTTCAATGATCCCAAGTACAAGATGAAAATACAATCTAAAATCCTGAGAAAAGGAACTGATAGAGATCAATTTGTACGAATGCGCTTCCCTGTGAGCCTGGCAATCTGAGCTCTCAACCTCTGGTTTTCTTCCCCATGTCTGATGGCAACCTCCTTCCAATCATCTGAACCAGGAAGTGAACAAACAGCACCTGTTTGAGGCTTAGGAGAAAATAAATCTCCTTGCCTCTCCATAGACTCTACTTCTCGACTCTCAAGGATCTCGATCAAATCATCTCTCTCCTTCAGGTATGCTCTGTAGGAACTCTCTAAAGTCTGGAACTTGTTCTTCAAAGCATCCATTTCCTGTTGCATCCTAACCAAAGTAAGCTGCAGCTCTTCTAGATCATCTGATAAGGGAGGAGTGGTCTTCACAAACAAATCAGGCATGGGTGTCTCCCGATTATACGGCATCTTCAACTGAATGTCTCTCGATCGGACCCACTGAAGATATGGCTCCAAAGAAACAACACCCCTAGGTCCCAAATCCTTCCTACTCTTCTTATGAATGTGACGCCAGGCCTTCGCAATCTGCTCCCTAGCTTCCCTGTGGTCTTCTCCTTCCTTCAGAAAGAAACTACTCAGATGAATATTATTCGGTTTATCCCTCATCGGATAACTAAGCTGTCACCTTGCAAGAACAGGGTTATAGTTAATTCCTCCCTTTGTACCAAGAAGAGGCACATTGGGGAAACTACCACAACTGTTAATAATCTCCGCATCCTGGTAAGCTCGATGATACCAATCAATATCCGAGTGAGTAAGTGCCATGATCTTAGGAGCCCAACGGGGTACCTTCTTGACATCCCAAAAAGCGTCAGACTGAGGCATATGAGAGGTAAACCACCGATACAACAAAGGCGTGCAACGGATGATCATTCCCCTATGATAAGAATTCCGAAGATGAACAGAGTAATAAGCATCACCCAACAGTGTAGGAACCGGGTTTCCAATCATGAAAATATTGATAGCGTTAATGTCGACAAACTTGTCCACATTAGGAAATAAGAATAATCCATAGGCGAGTAAAGCAAAGATGGCCTCAAAAGCAACCGTACTCTTCATCCTGGCAAAGTAACGAGATTTCTCCAATAAGAATTGAGCTGGTAATCCTCTAATCCCTCCTTTGGTAGTCATATGAGCTTCCACCTCAGACTTCCCTAGATGAATCAAAGCAGCAATCTCATGTGGTTTTGGCTCACCCTCCAGACCAGTAAAAGGAACGCGATCGGTAAAAGGTAAATCCAATAGATAGGAATACTCTTCCAGTGTTGGCATCAACTGATAATCGGGAAAAGTAAAGCAGTGATACACCAGATCATAGAAATGGACCAAAGTTAAGAGAAAACCCTCCTTCATCTTCAGCTTCATGAGAGGAATAATGGATCCATACTTCTTCCGAAAGTCTGCAGAACACTCGATCTCGGGAATTAGACTGATCAACTCATCTATCTTAGGATCCTTGAAACTGTATTTCCTTGTCTTTCTCTTTCCAGAATCCATGGTTTAAAAGTACCTGAGATATTCACAAATAGTCAACCTTTAAATCCCTTGAAATATTGTTTTTTTCAAAAGATGCTTATGAGTGCATGGATGCATGATGCAAAAATCACACACAAGATCACACATATAGGTTTCATAGGTTCAACGTCACGAGCATGAGGTCGAAGGTACTACCCATAAGGTATTGGTCTAAAAAGTTATCACCTGCCGAACAAGGTTCTAGAGGTTCTCAGAGTCTACATCCTTCCTTCGGATATTACCAACTTCCCGATTAACTCGGTAATTAGTAATATTCTCAAGAAAGACTCGTCTGAGCGTAGTATCGCGTGACAACTACTTCTGGATTACTCCGTTATAGCTTCCGCACTACACCTAAAAGGCCAAGAGGGGTTAGGTAATCTACGGTCCTCAGCTTTGGCAGGCTCCCAGGTCGAAAGCAGTACGTCTTCCCGATTACTCGGTAAACGACACTACGGTCAAAGGGGCCTCCACTGAGTGGGGGATCTCATGCCTCCTTTTTTGGGATTACTCCCTCAAAGTTATCATGACTATACCGCCCGTCCTATCTTAAAGTTTGCCCAAGTCCGGGTATAGGACTTATGAGTAATCACCAAGCACCCTGTAAACCAGGAAAATCCAGACAAACATATATACAAAATATAACACATAAACAACAATAGCACATATACAGATATAAACAAAGATAGGTTTAACCCACTTAGAGATGGACCAGCAAGAGGTCAATCTCTCCCCAGTGAAGTCGCCATTTTTTTCTGTAGCGGTAGAAATGTGCAAGACTAAGCCATTGGATTGACTAGACTTTATACAAATCAAAATAAAAATCGCCACCGCGCTTTATTGTTTCCAAAGGAATGGGAAAAGAGCGAATAACCCAAAAAGAGGGGGAAAGATTCAAGGTAAAGGGGTTGGTTATGCAAAGGGAAGGTATTAGCACCCTAAACATCTACGGTACTCCGCATGAACCTCTTTGAAAAATCTGTATATTTTGGCTATAAAAATGTGTTGTATATAAAATGGATGGTGGAGGTGAGAAAAGAAATATTTTTATGATTTTTGCACCCGCCGCGGTTGCGAACCTTTAGTGCCTACGTACCACCTTCCGTGCAATAGGGGATCAGGGTACACGTAGTTCCTCTTTTAAAAATTTGAAACACAAGTTTGTTGGTTGATTTTATGAGATAAGACATCATCGCAATTGTCCGTGTGAAAAACATACTTACTAACCACAATCATGAGAAAGTAGAATTTGCATCATCTCAAAGTGGAGGATATGGCTTGGATTTTAAAATCAACAATGCCTCACTCAACACCCAAGTGTAAAATATCTCACTTCACTACATATTGTAGAAGTATAGTTGTTTGCATCACTACAAGGATTGACAAGAGTCTAATCTTTTGAGAAAAGTTTAAAGATAAAAGCCAAAGTGGCAAAATGGTTTGAAATGAGATTGATTGACTTTTAGTCTTCTCACAAAAAAAAGGTCAAGGTATTATTAAATTGATTGAAATTTATTTATGAAAATGTTTCGAAGATGCATGGACCTAAGTCCAAGTTTATTATGAAAATGTTTCAAGTTTCAAAACAAGAAGAGTTTTTTTTTAAAAGGAGGGAGAAGATTTTTGAAATTAAAGAAGATGGGAGGAGAAGAAGAGGCTATCCTAAAGCATAAGGTAAAAGCTAGGGATAAGAACCATCTAACCAACAAGAAGCCAATACTTGACATTATGAGTCAATATAGAATTCCCATTCTTTGGATTGAAAACAAACAAGCAAAGATACTAGACCTCTTGAGAGAACCAAACTTCAAGTGTTTTAAGTCTTCGCAAAAATTGGGCAGAGTAACGGCTGTATACGGGTGAATTCCAGATTACAAACAAAGATCGTAATCTCAATAACCTACACACAAAACAAACAAACAACCCAATGTCTTGAGGTAAACCTCAAGAACTCCAGACAAAATATCAAATAAAGTCACAAAGTCTCCAAGATAGGCCAAGGTCTCTAATCCTAAGTCCAAGAAGTCCATTACTCCATAATGCAAAGGATAGTAACCATGTAGTCCAAGTATCATTAATGATTTTTATGGTTCATGTTGATTATTAGGTGTCTTTAAAAAGAAAGAAAAGCTCAAGTGAGCAAAAATAAAAATGACATAAAAGTAAATGCTCAAGTGAGCAAAGATGAAAATAGCATGAAATGTAAAATGCTAAAAGTAAATGGTACATAAAGCATGAAAATAAAAGCGTAAAGTAAAGTTAATTGTTAGTAATTAGTGGTTAGTTGGATGACCATCTTGAAACTTGCATTTGGAACTCATTAGAGGATTGGTAGAACCAAAGCCTCCACACAACAAGTTGCATTTGCTTTTTGTCAAGTATATCATCCATTTTGGAATTCTCACAAGGCAACATGTAATGATCAACGATGTTTAAGTGATCCGCGTTAACCAAAGGTGTTGTAGATCCATTAGAGGATTGGTAGAACCAAAGCCTCCACACAATGAATCTCAAGGTTATTGGATCAAATAGATCAAATTAACATACTTGGGCTTGCAATCATAAGTTTGGGCTACGAATGATCATTTATTCAAATTGGGACAAAATTTAGCGCTATGTTAAGCAATCATAAGTGAACTTATGTAGAAGTCACACCTATTTTGAAGTCGGTCAATAGCAATCTATGTACTTCATGTTTGGATAAATGATATAGAGATCATCATCCCTTAACATGTAGCACAATTAAAAAAGAAAGGGATAAGATGAAGAGGGAGGGGAATGATAAGCTAATTTGGATCACCATTTCAAAATTCTTTCATCTTTAAATTCAACCACTCCTCTAGATGGATTAAAGCACTAAACATATCATTAATCCAAAGCACCAAAAATGAATTAAATAATTAACTCTTAGGTAGATTTGAATTGATGAACATTTATCCAACTTCATCTACATCACAAAGTCCATTGAGTTTAAAGACAAATTGGACATTTAAAATTGCAATCCAAACCAACAATCAAAAGGAGTGAGTAGAAAAAGCATTTTGGATCAAAGCTGCCCCAAAACAAGGCAAAAAATGCATTTTGTCTTGGTGTAAATCGATTTACACTACTATGTAAATCGATTTACACAGTACAGTTTTCAAAAATTCGCGTGAAATTGCTTCTGTGCAATCAATTTACACTTAGTGCAAATCGATTGCACACAGTAACAATAGCAAAAACAGCATTTTAAAAGGGCAATTTCTTGTTCAAACTTTCCATCAAACACCTTATGATCATGGATCCACTTGAGCACGAAAATTACATCAAATTATGAGAAAATAACACCATTGAAATCACAAAATAATGCTCAAAGAATCAATCCCAAAGATCACCAAGAGATCACATTGTGAAAGATGAATTATCCAACTTACCAAAGGTAGATCTAGAGAATTATCAAAACAACTTCAAGAATTTGCTTCAATTCAACCACAAGAATCAATTGACCAAGCTTGGATGTAGAGAATTGATTGAGAAAAAGTGTTTGGATGAAGGTTTAGCTCAAAGATTAGTAAGCTTCAATGCAAAGCTTACTAACTTTTTGAAAATGGAGCTTTGAGTGAATTTGGTAGATGGAGAGAATTGAGAGAGTTTTTAGCAAGGTGGATTTGGCTATCAAAAGCTTGAAATTTGAATGAAATGAGAGCTCTATTTATAGAGTTTTAGGATTGGGATTAGTGGTAGTTTGGTAATTGATTCTTGGAGCCAAAATTTGAATTAATGATAACTCTTTCAAAAATTAGAGCAAAAATTTGAATTAATGATAATTCTTTCAAATATTAGAGCCAAAATTTGAATTAATGATAATTATTTTTTAAAAATGAAAGATTGGCACTAAAATTTGAATTAATGATACATCTTTCAAAAGTGAAGGAAAATTGGAGCCAAAATTTGATAAGTTTAAAATGCTGATTTTTTTTTCATTTTCACGCTGTGCAATCGATTGCACTACTGTGCAAATCGATTGCACAGTGTATTTTTTTCAAAAATGGTGCAAAATACACTATGTGCAATCGATTGCACTTTAAGAGCAATCGATTGCATCAGTGAAAAAAATGAAAATTTTAATTCTTTTTCTTTGCAAAATAGAGATTTTAGGAAAATAATACCAGAAATCCTTATTTGTCAGATGCTTCGACTTGGTACCTACAAAACAAAAATATACAAAGACAAAGACAAATATTTTTTGTATTTTGATTAGAAGTTTAGTCAACAACACATATATAAAATACACAACCAAGGTGCTTGGAGATTCCTCAAGAGCAAACTTAAAGATAGGAAAAAAGAGGAAGAACCAACCCTAATGTGATCTTGTTATGATCGAGTTGTTATGATATGATAGAGGAAAACAAGGGGCAAAAATTGGGGTACAACAGTACCCGGGTTGGATTTTGAAGAGCTAGGACTTGTCTCGGGGGTTGTCATCCCACAGAAATTCAAGGTCCCAACTTTTGCTAAATATGACGGTGTGTCTTGTCCAAAGCTACAATTAAGGTCATACGTCGGGAAAATTCAACCTCATACTGCCGATAGGAACCTATGGGTGCATTTCTACCAAGAAAGCTTGTCAGGGACACGGTTGGATTGGTTATATTAGTTGGAAGGGACCAATATTCGCAATTGGAAGATTTGGCGGCCGCTTTTTATAAACAATACCAGTATAATGTTGACTTAGCTCCAACTCGAACACAATTTCAAGGCATGTCTATGGGTGCTGGTGAAGGTTTCAAAACCTATGCTCAAAAATGGTGGGATCTCGCGGGAAGAGTCCAACCCCCTATATCTGACAGAGAATTGGTGGATATGTTCTTAGGCACGTTATCTGGTCCATTCTTCAAATACTTGATCGGAAGCTCCTCGACTGGATTTACTGAACTAATCATGACTGGTGAACGGGTAGAAGCCGGTATAAAAAGTGGCAAAATTCAAAGAGATGTATCCTCGAGCACAATGAAGAAACTCTTTACCGGAAAAAAGGAAGTCAGTGTTGCATATGACCAAAGAAATCAAAACTAAACTAAACGTCGCCCGATGGTAGGGGCTGTTATGATTTCCAATCCTGTACCAAATTAGCAGCTAAACTATCAACACATGCCAGAGACGCCCATGAGATGATTCACCCGAATCAACATGACCTTGTCCCAAGTTTTGCCACATCTTTTGAAGTCCAATCTGGCGACCCTAAAAGAAGCTCCCAAGAACCCCAATATTGCTTCTCCTTGCTACAACTCGAATTTTCGATGTGCCTATCATTTTGAAAGCCTGGGGCGTGATACAAATGATTGTTGGGCCTTGAAGAATAAGGTACAAGACCTTATCGAGGCGAAGGAGATTGAGTTTGATCCCCCAGAAACACCTAATGTGATAACAGCGCTGTAGCGATAAAAAAATGTAGCGGGGTAGATCGGAGATCGAGCTATTAATTAACTCATCTCACAAAAAGCAAGAGTCGCCACCGCGCTTTATTATTTCCAAGGGAAAAGGGAAAAGAGCGAAATAAAACCCTAAAGTATGCAATGTAAAATAATACTTTTAAAAGTAATGAAAATTCAAGGCGTTTCTGAAAAGAGGTCTAGAGTTCGGGGGTTGGTTATACAATGGGAAGGTATTAGCACCCAATGTATCTATAGTATTCTATAGGAACCTTTTGAAATATCTGTTTATTAAAAAAAAGTTTGTTTGATTAAAAATAAATTGTTTGGTCAAAAATAGGTATGGACGAGTTTTTGAAGATACGACGACCTAACGTCAAAGTTTTGACTTAAAAGGTGTGAGTTTTGAAAGATTGAATATTTGGGAAAATTATCTTAAGTTTTTAACGAAATAATAAACGGAAGATGAATGAGGGTATTCGCGCTATGTGTTTGAGGACATGAAGTCGACAAAGATTAAACAATTCCCTTGGATTGAAACGGACAAGAGATATGCAGATTAACGATCGATTAATTAAAATTACCATTGTACAATTAACTAATGAAATTTAAATCATACTAGTGTGCATTTTAACGATTAAATAAATAATCAAAAGGTACATGAAGATTAAATTATGAAATCATAGATTTTAAACACATAACAAAAATTAAATCATGAAACATGTATTTTTGAATAATTAAATAAATAAAAACACAAAATAAAAAATAATAGTATGTTGACAAAATTAAATAAAGATGAATTTTAATTAAACATTTTTATGTGTTTTTATAATAGTTAATAATTATACAGCAAACTAAATTAATAATATTAAGTATGTTAAATAATATTGCCAAAAGAAATAAAGATAGAAAAGTGACCCAACCAAGACTTGAACCCAGGACCCTTAGAAAGCTGTTAATGCCTTTTACCAATTGAGCAAATGCTGTTTATTCATTAATAGCACGAGTTAAATAAAATATAAGGAAAAACTGAAATTTGAAATTGGACTAAACTGGGCCCAATGGGCCACCAGTTCAAAGGGAAGAAAATTTAAAAAAAAACTTGAAACCCTAATGTGCAAGGGGCGCCGCGCAGCTGCCTAGGGAAGGAGGAAAGGAAAACATTATTATATGCTTTATTGGGCAGAGGGAGAAAGTAATTTATTATATTTATCATGTTTTGGGAATAGAAAATAACAATATATTATATATGTTTTCCATAAAAATAAAAAAAGAAACAGTAAAGGCATGTTTAAAAGAAGAAAAAAATGTTATCTCTCAGATCCAACTCTCTTCCTCTTCACGCATATCTTCTTCTTCTCTCTTACAGAAAAGAAAAAAAGAAACCCCTTTCTTCCTCCCTTTCATAAATCCGTTTCTCTTCATATCTCTCATCACGTAGCAAATCCTTTCCATCACCACTCAAACAAAATTGTTTTCCTCACCAAACAAATCCGTCCTCCTCTCTCTCACAGATCTGAATCCTTCTTCCTCTTTTTCTCTCACGCGGAAAAATCCGGCTTCCTCCTCCTTGCTCGGTTAACAAAACACGCAATAACCTTATCTCCTCATGGGCCAACTACGAATTCGACGGCAAGAGATTGTAACGGCGGATCCGGGAGGTGAGTCTGAAACCGTTGGTTTGCATTGGGCCGAATTCTTTAATGAATATTGATAACAAAAACAGTAATTATTAAGAGTTATTTTATTACAATATTAATATTATTAACAACGATTTTGCAAGAAAACCAAAAGCAAAGAATGTAAAAGATCCTGGAATAAAATACTTATTACTAAGGTTAGATCGACTGCAAGTTTTGAGATTTATTGGCTTTATGGTTTTGTGTTGTTTGACAGATTCAAGCTGGTACAGGGATTTTTTTTGGTACAGCAAGCCGGACAACATGTTGTGTGGTTAAGTGTTTGAAGATTGCAACAAGTGATTTTCATTGATTTCATAACAACAAATGGGTTTTTTGGATCTAAAAAAACAAAACAAATGGTTTTTTATGGATATTAAGAACAAAATATATATTTTTTTAATATTGTAACAAAAAAAGCATATTTTTAAATATTGTAACAAAAAAAACATATTTTTAAATATTGTAACAAAAAAAACATATTTTTAAATATTGTAACAAAAAAAACATATTTTTAAATATTGTAACAAAAAAAACATATTTTTAAATATTGTAACAAAAAAAAGCATATTTTTAAATACTGTAACAAAAAAAGCATATTTTTAAATATTGTAACAAAAAAAAACATATTTTTAAATATTGTAACAAAAAAAACATATTTTTAAATATTGTAACAAAAAAAGCATATTTTTAAATATTGTAACAAAAATATTTTAAATATTGGAACAGTAATATGTTTTTAAAATATTGTAACAACAACATATTTTTGGCTTTGTAACAACAAATATTTTTGGCTTTGTAACAACAAATATTTTTGACTTTGTAACAACAAAATGGATAACAAAAATTTTGGACAGCAAAGATGTTTTTGGGACAGCAAAAAAATTTTGGACAGCAAAGGTGTTTTTGGGACAGCAAAAATATTTTGGACAGCAAAGGTGTTTTTGGACAGCAAGCTCTAAACAAGTTGGGACAGCATGTTCTAAACAAGTTAGGACAGCAAGTTCTAAACAAGTTTTTGGGACAGCAATGTGATAAACAAGTTTTATGCGACGGAAGAAGTAAACTTTTATTACACTTATTATTATTACTGATATTATGAATACTAACATGTTTAAATATGCTAACAATCATGCAGCAAATCAACTAAAATACAGTACAACAAAACAAAAAAATGATAAAGCAAATATTACATGGCAAAGAAAAATGGTACAGCAAATGGTTCAAGCATGAACATATGCAACAATAGAGCAACAGTAGATAGAGAGGAGAAAAAGAATATACCTATTGGAGCCTCTCCGATGGGGCTTCTAACAAAAATGGTAAGTTTCCTTGACTTTGCTATCTTTTCTCCTTGTTGGATTTTTCTTACACTAATTTTCTGTTTTCACTCTTGCTGAAAATTTTAGAACAACACTATTTTTTCTGGTTTTTCTTACTTGCTGAATTTTCTAGAACAAACACCAATTTTCTGTTTTCTTTTACTGCTGAATTTTTCTCTTCTCCTCTCTTTTGTGTTGACAAAGACTCTTATTTATAGTGGAGTATGGAGGATTTGAGGGGGAAAAAACAGTAGAAATTCAAACTGTTTTGGCAAGCTGTTTCTATACTTTGTTCTCACAAATTGTTTTAGTTATTTTGATACAAATTGTTGCCACATTGATGCAGGTTGGAGCAGGTTTTTGGCAGCACTTGGAGCTGCTGTATGTTGCTGTTTTTTTTACTGTTTTGTAGCATTTTACAACATATCTCTTTGCTGTTTTTTTTAGGTTATTTGGAGCATTATTTGACCAATAAACATGCAGCAAAAGTGGGCTTGAAGAAAGGTTGCAAATATGGGCTACACTAGCACTTTGCTGAATTTTTTTATGTTGAAAATATATCTTGTATAAACTTGTAGCTTCTTGCAATTTTGTAATAAATTCCAATAAATTGTAACATTGAATAAATATGCATTCTTCAATATATTTTCCATTCTTTGGTAGTGATGAATAATCTTGAATCTTCACATAAACATGAATATTGATATATCTTGATAAAAATTCAAGATCTTCCATTTAAATTTGGGAAATAATTGAATAATACTTGGATGAGTTTTTGAGTGAAGAATAAATAATAATGCAAGTCTTGGACTTTAATCTTGCATTCTTGTAATAGAAATCCAAATAAATCACATGGATTAGTCTTATAACCAAATAAAATTCCTCATGTAATTAAATAGAATTCCCCACTAACTTTTTGAAATAATGCTTCATGTATTTAAATAACCATGATGTAGATCTTCCAAAATAATCACAAAAATAATCTTGAATAAATATTCCATGTGATAAATGAATATTCCTGGATGAGATCTCTTGATAGCTCCTCTTTAATTATCACTTGGATTCAAATAAAGAAAATTCCAAATATTCTGAATATTCCGAATAAATTCTTCTAGAACGGTTTTGAATTTAATTATCCCATTTCGGCGAAATTCAATCTGCGTCGTGAGAAAATTTGCAGATGACTTTTGGTTCAAGAAATCTAAAATGACGGTATAACTTAGTTTTTCTTGTATTTTAGAATAATGTGAAACGCACATGAACCAAAGCCGGTAGAATTTTGACTGTTCTTCCTGAAAAAATATTCAGAGAAAAATGGAGACCATTTGCTGGACAGAGTGTGGAAATAAACGCACAATTCTCTGAAATTCTTTGATGAACCAGTCTTTTGGAAATTAACAAACGACAGCATTTTTGTTCTGAGACTCGAAATCCTGGTCGACGTACAACGTCTAATGCTCTTCTTTCAGACCTATTTTCTGCACATGAAAATAAAACAGCAAAAGATGCACTTCGTGCTTGATTAGTGGTTAGTCATTCATAAAAATACTCACAACACTCGATAATCTCTACACAGTCAAAGCTCGAAGGCGAAACGTTCAAAACCTACCATATTCTGTGACCTTGATGCGTATGAAAAATAATGCAAATGAAGCAGGGATCTTAGGTCAAAAATTGGGGTATGACAGCTGCCCCTACTTAAGTTTCTTCTATCCGGAGATATGAAGATTAAAATCTTCGTCTCGGCGAGATTGAAGGTACTTAAATACATAATGCACAATTTTTGTCCTAAGATACCGCCATTATGTTTATCATATGAATGTAGTATTTAAATTCATGGAGAATGATACTGTATGAGACAAAAATAATGCTGGAGAAACCAAGCACCAACAAACCACAGGAACATAGATTATACACTACTGGGGAAATGAGTCATCAACTTCGAATGATAGACTCTTGACGGAGAATAAAATTTGAGAGAATACGACCTCTGATCCTAACAAAGAAGACATCTTGCATAGGCTACAAAAATAGATTATTGACCCAAAATAACGGTGAGTTCACAACTCAAGGTCAAAGATAGACAAAAGATGTGTAAATTTTTGCTGATAACGAACTACCGACTTCTGAAGGCAAAGATTCATAACAAATTTCTCTGCGAGATTTTTTCAGAGGGAGATACCAATTAATGCTGAAATAATAATATGGTTGTAGATACACAAGTTGCTCAAATAAAGAAGCTGCCACTTGTTGTCGTTCAAATATGTCAATAACATACAAGCTGCTCAAATAAAGAAGCCGCCACTTGTTGTCTTTCAAAAATATTATAACATACAAGCTGCTCAAATAAAGAAGCTGCCACTTGCTGTCATCCAGGAATATCTATAACATACAAGCTGCTCAAATAAAGAAGCTGCCACTTGCTGTTTTCCAAAAAATACTATAACATACAAGCTGCTCAAATAAAGAAGCTGCCACTTGTTGTCTTCCAAAAATAATAATAACGCACAAGTTTCTAATGAAGAGACCGCCGCTTGCCGTTTTCCAAAAAAAGAATAACGCACAAGTTGCTCATTAAGAGACCGCCGCTTGTCGTTTTCCAAAAAAATAATAACGCACAAGTTGCTCATGAAGAGACCGTCGCTTGTCATTTTCCAAAAAATAATAACGTACAAGTTGCTCATGAAGAGACCGCTGCTTGCCGTTTTCCAAAAAATAATAACGTACAAGTTGCTCATGAAGAGACCGTCACTTGCCGTTTTCCAAAAAATAATAACGTACAAGTTGCTCATGAAGAGACCGCTGCTTGCCGTTTTCCAAAAATATTTCAGAAGAAAGTTGCGATAACACTGCCATTAAAATAAATCTTCTTCAAAGGGAACCATGAATAGATCCTTCCTGAAGAGATCAAATACTTAAATGCGCAAAATAAATGCACCATTCATCTAGGTTGCCTAGCCTGGAGAAAGCCTCAAGATAGCCTATGCAAGAGACAAAAAAAACTCCCTCCAGGAGTAAACCAGAGAAAAGACAGTCAAACAAGACTCCACCCAATGAGAAAATAACTCAATTGGGGATTCATCCTATCCAGAAATAGACAAGGAAGGCTAAATCAAAAATTTATCCACGAGGATTAGCTCAGTTGGGGAATTTAGAAAGGAAGCACATTTTCTGCCTAAGTTAACATTCTACTTGGAAAGAAACATGTACGATGTTTGAATAAACAAAGTGTGCAACCCAAAATCAACGACAAATGTGAATATGCATGCGTGATATAAGTTTAAATGAGTAAATGAATGTTATGCTGACAGAACAAATAGATGGAATATCTTGAAGATGATAAGATGTCACGAAAGAATAGATACTCGGCCAATCTTAAAGAGACAGAAAATAACTGGAACTGGAACCAACAAGCAACGTCAGAGCGTATCACGCTACAAGGCTCAAATCTTCTGGGGAGAAAAGTATTCAAATCTAATCTTCTAATCACCGATAGACCACTGACGTGATACAAAGTGTACCACACTTCAGAAATTGCTCAAATAAAGATAACTGAAACAAAGCTTAACCGGAAATGCTGGGGAGTCACCAAGCTTAGTACCACGAGAAACGCAAGTTTACATAACCAACATCTCATGAAGATTTTGACAGAAAACATGTTCATCATGCAAGGATAAATTATTGTATTGTTTTGCATTTCATGGCTTGACCATCCTCGGAACAATTGTTAATATTCCTTTCAGTATTCAACAACATATTTTTTTTAAAAAAATAGGAATACGTTAAATAACTTTGTTTCAAATATTGCCGTAAAAGCTGAAATTTTACCCACAAAAAGATAAATGCTCAAATTTCATTAATAAGATGGTAGTTCGCTAACAACGCGACTCCAACGGTTTACAAAAGTTTGGGAAATAGTACAAGAAAGAAAAAGGTTACGCAAAAACAATGATCACTATTCTCCCTAACAACTTCGAATTCTGAAATGTGCTCAAATGCCAATACTGGTCTGACCAAAAGCTTTCCTAAGCCGCCCTTTCGGGTTTTCAACTTAGCGAACTGTCAACTCAAACCTAGGCGAAATACTTCTTGACTACATCGACGTTCATGGAGCGCGGGAGTTCTTCACCGTCCATATTTGTGAGAATCATGGCACCTCCAGAGAAAACCTTCTTAACGACATACGGTCCTTCATAATTCGGAGCCCACTTGCCCCTAGAATCAGGTTGGAAAGATAATATCTTCTTGAGCACGAGGTCACCTTCTCTGAACTCGCGTGGTCGAACCTTCTTATCAAAAGCCTTCTTCATTCTCTGCTGATATAGTTGACTGTGACACAACGCTGTCAATCTCTTTTATTCAATTAAATTCAACTGATCATATCTACTTTGACACCATTCGGCCTCAGAAAGTTTTGCTTCCACCAAAACTCTCATAGACGGGATCTCAACCTCCAGGGGGAGTACTTCCTCCATGCCATAAACTAGGGAAAATGGGGTTGCACCTGTTGAAGTTCGAACTGAAGTAAGGTATCCATGTAAAGCAAACGGAAGCATTTCGTGCCAATCTTTATAAGTTACCACCATCTTCTGGACAATCTTTTTGACGTTCTTATTAGCAGCTTCAACAGCCACATTCATCTTCGGTCTGTAGGGAGAAGAGTTATGATGTTCGATCTTGAATTCTTCACAAAGCTCTTTCATCATCTTGTTATTCAAATTCGAGCCATTATCAGTGATGGTCTTGCTCGGGATGCCGTATCGACAAATGATCTGATTCTTGATAAATCTGACTACCACCTGTCTGGTTACATTAGCATAAGATGCTGCTTCCACCCATTTAGTAAAATAATCTATCGCTACCAAGATGAAACAATGACCATTTGAAGCTTTGGGTTCAATCATTCCAATCATACCAATGCCCCACATAGAGAAAGGCCAAGGTGAAGAGATAACATTGAGGAGGGTCGGTGGCACATGTATCTTGTCCGCATAAATTTGGCATTTATGACATTTCTTGACATATTTGCAACAATTTGATTCCATCGTCATCCAATAGTAACCATCTCTCAACATCTTTTTAGCCATTGCATGTCCGTTGGCATGAGTGCCAAAGGATCCTTCATGTACTTCTTGCATCAGCATGTCTGCTTCATGTCTGTCTACGCATCTGAGTAGGACCATGTCATAATTCCTCTTATATAATACTTCTTCATTGAGGAAGAAACTTCCTGCCAATCTCCTCAACGTCTTCCTATCTTTATTGGATGCCCCAGGCGGGTACTCTTGAGTTTGAAGAACACATTTAATGTCATGGAACCACGGTTTATCATCGGTGACCTCTTCTACTGAGAACACATGAGCAGGTCTATCGAGGCACATAACTATGATTGTAGGCACATCGTTCCAACCATTCACTTGAAACATTGAAGACAAAGTAGCCAAAGCATCAGCCATTTGGTTTTCATCTCTAGGGATATGATGTAATTCCACCTTGTTGAAGAAAGTTAATAATCTTCTAGCATAATCTCTATAAGGGATCAGACCAGGATGACGAGACTCCCGTTCTCCTTTGATTTGATTAATTACCAAAGTCGAGTCTCCGTAAATATCAAGAATCTTAATCCTTAGATCCATTTCTTCTTCGATACCCATAATACATGCCTCATATTCAGCCATGTTGTTCGTACAGTCAAACTTCAATCTCGCCGTGAACGGGATATGAGTACCTCGGGGAGTGACGATGATTGCCCCAATTCCATTTCCATAAGAATTCACAGCTCTGTCGAAAATCAGACCCCAATGGGACTCGGGATCAGGTCCTTCTTCGGGTAACGGCTCTTCACAATCTTTAGCTTTCAAGTACATAACATCTTCATCTGGGAAGTCAAACTTGATGGATTGATAATCGTCAATTGGTTGGTGAGCCAAATGATCGACTAAAATAATCCCTTTGATTGCTTTCTGAGTGTGATACTCAATGTCATATTCAGATAACAACATCTGCCAACGGGCTATTCTTCCAGATAAGGCGGGCTTCTCAAAGATATACTTGATCAGATACATTTTGGAGATCAACCAAGTGGTATGGTTAATCATATACTAGCGCAGACGGCGAGCAGCCCAAGCTAAAGCACAACAGGTCTTCTCAAGCATTGAGTATCGAGACTCACAGTCTATGAATTTCTTACTCAGATAATATATGGCATGTTCCTTTCTTCCAGTCTCATCTTGTTGACCAAGCACAAATCCCATGGAATCTTCCTATATAGTCAGGTACATAATCAAAGGTCTTCCTTCCACCGGAGTATCGAGACTCACAGTCTGTGAATTTCTTACTCAGATAATATATGGCATGTTCCTTTCTTTCAGTCTCATCTTGTTGACCAAGCACAAATCCCATGGAATCTTCCTATATAGTCAGGTACATAATCAAAGGTCTTCCTTCCACCGGAGGAATCAATATAGGAGGTTCAAGTAAATATTCTTTGATGCTATCAAAAGCTTTCTGACAATCCTCTGTCCACACACATCATTGGTTCTTTCGGAGAAGCTTGAAAATCGGCCCACAGGTAGCAGTCATATGAGATATAAATCTAGAAATATAGTTCAGTCTCCCAAGGAATCCTCTTACTTGTTTTTTCGTCTTGGGTGCGGGCTTTTCACGAATAGCTTTGACTTTATCAGGATCTACCTCAATACCTTTCTGACTGACAATGAAACCCAGAAGTCTTCCAGAACGAACACCAAAAGTGCACTTGTTGGGATTCAGACGAAGTTTATACTTTCTCAAACGCTGGAATAATTTCAATAAATGTTCCAAATGATCTTCTTCAGTTTGTGATTTGGCAATCATGTCATCTACATAAACTTCTATCTCTTTATGCATCATGTCATAGAACAAAGCAGTCATGGCCCTTTGGTACGTTGCACCAGCATTCCTCAAACCAAACGGCATTACTCGATAACAAAATGTTCCCCAAGGTGTAATGAAAGCTGTCTTCTCCATATCTTCTGGTGCCATCTTGATTTGATTGTAACCAGAGAAACCATCCATGAAAGAAAAGACTTTGAACTTTGCGGTGTTGTCGACCAATACGTCAATGTATGGTAAGGGAAAATCATCCTTTGGGCTAGCTCTATTCAGATCTCTATAGTCTACACACATCTGAACTTTGCCATCTTTCTTAGCAACAGGCACTATATTGGCTAACCATTGAGGATAGACCGATGTAACAAGGAAACCTGCATTAATTTTCTTTTGAACTTCTTCTTTGATCTTGTCAGCCATATCGGGACGAGTCCTTCTCAATTTCTGCTTAATTGGCGGACATTCAGGTCTCAACGGTAAACGATGCTCCACAATATTGTTATCCAAACCTGGCATGTCTTGGTAGGACCAAGCAAACACATCAACATACTCTCTGAGAAGCTCCAACATTTTCTCTTTTACTTCTGGGATAAGCAATGCTCTGACCTTAACTTCCTTTTTATCTTCTTCATTACCCAAAATGATCATCTCTATAGGCTCTTCAAACGGCTGAATAGTCTTTTCATCGTGTTCAAGTAAACGGGAAATTTCATCAGGAATTTCTTCACTATCTTCTTCCTCGGCTCTGAACACAGGGAATTCAAAGTTGGGAGGGGGCATAGGGTCATTGTTTTCAATGGTTAAGTCATGGATTAATCTGCACATATGATTATGCTTTATTTTAGAAATCGATTAATATGAATGTTGTACAGATAAAACAAAAGATTATTGCATTTTCCTATTACTACCAATTAATTTTCATTACTATTTCCCAGAAAAAGTAAAAAATAAAACAGTAGTGGACAAAATAACATTTTTATTCATGATTGGCAATACTTGAAACAAAGAGCCCAGACATTTTCTCTTTTGCCTTGGGCAGAGCAAAAGGATTTATTTTCAACATAGTCCGACACAAATACTTTTTCGCCTTGGGCAGAGTGAAAGTTTTTTTCAAAAATAAAACAAAACATTACTCAGAAATGTGCATCACAACAGGAACATCAATAGCAATCCAGTTCTGGAAAACCACTCCATGCGTTACAAAGGCGGGTAAATCCTCTTCAGAATCATCTCCTATTATAGCATCAACTTCAGGAGGAGTCGGATGGATAAAACCTGCGCTTCGGAAAACTTCTTCTATCGGACGGGTAACTGTATCCTGCTTAACTCTTGTAGACACGGGATGAAAACCAAGACCTTCTCCAGACTTGTTCTCAGGCAAAGTCAACACCTGGCCCCAACCTTCAGCTGAACCACTTTCAACCACTCATCGCGCATCCTCAAAAGAGGAAATAGATGTCCCTTGCTTCTTCACTTCATTATTAGCAACAGATAGAGCTTGGAATTGGGTTCCAACATCCTCACCAGCATCAATAAAAGAGAAAGATGACAAATGGCTTACCACCATAGCCTGCTCTCCACCAATCATTACCAACTTTCCATGCCTTACAAACTTCAATCTTTGATGGAGCATGGAAGTAACTGCCCCTGCATCATGGATCCATGGACGACCCAATAAGCAACTGTAGGAGGCACGAATATCCATTACTTGAAAAGTGATCTGAAAGGTATGAGGACCAATTATTATAGGAGGATCCACTTCACCAATGACAGTCTTCCTAGAACCATCAAACGCTTTGACAATTACCCCATTAGGTCTCATGGGAGCACCTTGGTATGAAAGTCGAGATAATGTAGTTTTGGGCATTACATTTAACGAAGAACCTGTATCCACTAGCACACTTGATAAAGCATCATTTCCACAACTTATTGAGATATGCAAAGCCATATTATGGTTCCTTCCCTCCTCCGGAAGCTCTTCATCACTGAAACCAAGATTGTTACACGAAGTAATATTTCCCACAATTCCATCAAATTGGTCAACCGTCACATCATGATCTACGAATGCCTGGTCCAAGACCTTCATCAAAGCTTATCTATGGGCACCAGAATCTCTCAGTAAAGCAAGCAAAGAAATCTTGGAAGGAGTTTGCAATAGTTGGTCCACAATCTTATATTCACTTCTATTGATGAGCTTCAGAATCTCATCATCATCGGGGTGTGGGATAGGTTCATTGGATCGGCCTATCTCAACCCTTGGTTCAACATTTCTCGCTGGAATTTCTGCCGGTATAGGCCTCCTGACTTGAACTTCTAGTCTCTTCAAAGGTACCGCTGCATATATTCGCCCGCTTCTCGTAACTCTGCTCACATCAGCGATGTTAACAAAAGATGGAATTATCGTTATAGGGACTTCTACCCCATTCTCAATCATTATGGCATTATACTTGTACGGTATAGCTTGGTCTGAATTGTAAGGCACAGGACCAGGTGGATAAATGATCAAAGGAGCAACAGGTGTAGTCTGACTGTCATAAATAATCTCTACTGGTTTAGGCAAGTTGAATTGGGGTATTATAACATTCACTTCATCCGCCGGATCTCTGTCATCTGTAATTGTGATAACCCTCTGGTCTAACAATTTTTGAATATCCTCTTTCACAATAGGGAAATCGACTTCTCTTGAACAAAATTCACAAACATTCACAAACGTCTTCTTAAGCTTTGATGTAACCTAATCAACGAATCTCTTATGTGTTCAAATTGAAAAACTCGAAACTTTCCCGAACAACCTTCCACCATATTCACTGATGTTGCCCCATGTCGAGGCAAAGGATTATCTCTAACATTCAGGTTAACATCCTTGAAAGACAAGATACCATTCTTAATCAACCTCTGCACATCCGCCTTTAGAGCAAAGAAATTTTCAATGTTGTGCCCCGGTGACCCTTGATGATACTCACAGAACTGATCCGCCTTGTACCACAGAGAAGTACTATTCGGTGCGACAGGAGGAGGCTTCGTTGTTATGAGGTTCTTTCTGATCAGAGCGGGGAACAACTCAGTGTAAGTCATGGGAATGGCATTAAATTGCGGTTTGCTTGGTGAACGATTATGGTTATTAAATTGATAAGACCGTTGTCGAGGCTGCTGTTGAAATGGTCGTTGTTGAGTTGGTGGGGTTTGATGAGTTGGGGTCACCATTGTTGGGCGGACAGCCGGAGTGACTGTCGCAACATGTGAATAGCCTCTCCTTGGTCTCCCTGGGAAAATTACACTGACATCTTGTTCTTTCCTTTTAGGGAAAACACTTCCAAATTTCTTGATACTGCTAGATGGACTTCCTTCCTTAACCAAACGTCCCTCACGAATCCCTTCTTCCAACCGCATGCCCATACTTACCATCTCGGTGAAGTCACTGGGTGCGCTAGCAATCATTCTTTCATAATAAAAGGAACCTAAAGTCTTCAGGAATATCTTTTTCATTTCTTTCTCCTCGAGAGGGGGATAAATCTGAGCAGCGATCTTGCGCCACCTCTGGGCATATTCTTTAAAGGACTCTTTGTCTTTCTGGGACATCGCCCGGAGTTGATCTCTGTCCGGCGCCATGTCGACGTTGTACTTATACTTGTGAACAAAAGCTTCACTAAGATCGTTGAAATTACGGATCCGGGTGCTGTCCAAACCCATGTACCATTTTAGAGCGGCACCAGTCAAACTGTCTTGAAAGTAGTGAATTAACAAATTATGATCATCAGAATATGTAGACATCTTTCTTACATACATAGTTAAATGACTCCATGGACACGAATCACCTTTATACCTTTCAAAGTCCGGTACTTTGAATTTGGATGGAATCTTTACATTTGGAACTAAACACAGGTCATGAGCATTCTTTCCAAACAAATATTTCCCTTTCAGCGCTCTGATCTCCCTCTGTATCTCTTGAAACTGGTCTTGAAATTCCTCCATTCTATCGAAAAGACCCAGACTTTCAGCAGGCTTAGCATGATAAGTAGGCTCATTCATGTATGGCATAGAATGAAACACAGGAACGACAGTTGTCATCACCGGTTGAGGGAAAGGTGCCACAGGCGGAACTATAGACGGCACAGTAGTTGTCTCTGGTTGAGGAAAGGACACAGTAGGTTGAACCAAAGGTTGTACGGCAGGTTGATACCCTTCTGGCATGAAGTTATAAGGCATTCCCCACGGAAAACCTTTTGGCATTTGATGTTGAAGCGGAGAGTTGATTTGAGTCACAGATGTTGGAACGGTGACAATCTCATAAACCACAATAGTTGAAGTCTGAATCTCAGCAGCTGCAGTCGATGGCTGATTCTGAGCAGCCATCAAACTTTCCACTAGTGCAGTTAACTTTTCCATTCCGACACGAAGAGTAGCAACCTCCTCGCAAAGCTCATGGTTTTCCTGCTCCAGGTCTTCCATCTTCCTCTGGCGATTGGCTCGGGTATCGTATTGATGAGACAGCTTGACAATCTATCAGAGTGGAAAAAGAAACAAGGATAAGACTCTAGAAAACATGTGAAGTGGAATGTTTGATGATGCATGATATGCGATGCAAATGATCGTTTGTTTCGATAGTTTTTCAAGGAACTTCGATAATTTTGCACACATCAATGGTAAAGGAATTTGGAACAACAAAAACTCATTTCATTAATCAAAAGAGGTAAATTACAACTTACAACTTTGGAACAATAAAACAATAAATTACAACTTTGGGACAACAACCCAATAATAAAGCAATGAATTACAATTTTGGGACAACAACCCAATAAAAAGCAGTAAATTACAACTTCGGAACATGAAGCCCTTTTACAGAGTTTTACAAAATGACAACAGTAATAAAGATAAAACTAAGAATTAAAGATCACTCAGAATCATCAGATGAAGGACCAAATGCCAACTGTAACTGGAGCTTCCTGATCTTCTCTTCATAAAAGTCTTCCATCTCTTTCTTCTCAGCTACCAGTCGATCAATGATTTCCTTTTGTGGATTAGGAACAAGAGCAACGCTTACCGAAACTTCCTTCTTTCTCTTCCTTTCATTTGCATACTTCTTGAGTAAAGCATCCTTTTGGCGAAGCTTCTCATCATGATCAATGAACCAGCCGTCTTGAATAAATAGCAAATCCTCCTTTTCCTTTAGCTGCCGAGTCAGGACCCGATTCTCATATTCTGACATATTATACTTTTCTTTCTAAGCATCTCTCTTAGACTTCATCCTAGCCAGATTTCCTTGGTATTCTCCCATGTTCTCGATAGGGATATCAACAGATGACGATGCAACAGTAGGGAATAAAGGTTTCTCGGGTTTATAAGGCATCTTGAGAGCACAAGCCCTAGCACGAACCCATTGTAGGTAAGGTTCCAAAGAAACAACACCTCTCTGTCCTAACATGTCTCTCCCTTTCCTATGGATGTGACGCCAAGCTCCTTCGATCTCCTTCTTAGCTGCTTGGTGATCTTGTCCTTCTTGTAGAAAGAAGCCACTCACATGAATGTTGTTCGGCTTGTCCCTCATCGGGTACCGAAACTGACGGCGCGCGAGAACAGGATTATAGTTAATTCCTCCTTTCGTACCAAGAAGAGGCATGTTAGGAAAAACACCATAGCTATCGATGATCTTCACGTCATGGTAAACTCGATTATATTAATCAATGTCGAAATGGGTGAGATCCATAATTTTTGGCGCCCATCGTGGCTCCTTCTCGAGATCCCAGAAAACATCAGACCTAGGCAGATGAGAAACATACCACTGATACAACAACGGTGCATAACAAATAATCATCCCTCCTTGATAAGAGTTTCGAAGATGGATGAAGTAGTAAGTATCTCCTAGCAGCGAAGGGACCGAATTTCCAATCAAGAAAATTCTGATGGCGTTGATATCCATAAACTTATCAACGTTAGGGAACAAGAATAGGCCATAAGTGAGTAAAGCAAAAACATCTTCAAAGGAAACGATATCTTTTATCTCAGCAAAATGACGAGCTTTCTTCAACAAAAACTGCGCGGACAAGCCTCGGATTCCCCCTCTTGTAGTCATGTTCTCCTCTATCTCTGACTTCTTCAAGTGGGTGATGGTTGCTATCTCGTGAGATTTGGGTTCCTCTTCTAAGCCAGAAAAAGGAACACAGTCGGTGATCGGCAAACCAAGTATATAGGAGTACTCTTCTAAGGTGGGCATTAACTGGTAATCCGGAAAGGTGAAGCATCGATACAAAGGATTGTAGAATTGGACCAACGTACTAAGGATTCCTTCCTTCATCTTGTGCTTCATGAGAGGTATAATGGACCCATACTTTTTCTGAAACTCCGTCGGGTTCTCGATCTTAGGAATCAAACTCTTCAGCTCTTCAATCTCGGGCTCCTTAAAACTAAAACTTTGAGTGTTTCTTCTTCCAAACTCCATAATAACAGTACCTGAGATGTCTGCAAAAATCATTCTTAAGTTCCTTGAAAAACAAGTTTTTACAAAAAATGTTTATGGATGCATGGATGAATGATAATGCAATAGTTACACACAAGTTCACAAATATGGGGTTCAAAGGTTCAACGCTTCGAGCATGGAGTCAAAGGTAAAGCCCACCCTAGGGTATGTACTAAAAGTTTAATCACACCTGCAAGACAAGGTTCTAAGAGTTCCCGGAGTTTACATTCCTCCTTCGGATATTACCAACATCTTGATTACTCAATAATTAGCAATATTCTTAAGAGAAACTCACCCGAGCGTAGCATCGCGTGACAACTACTTCCAGATTACTCTGTTATAGTCTCCGCGCTACACCTAAAAAGGCCAAGAGGGGTTAGGGTTCTACAGTTCTCAGCTTCTCTGGCTCCCAGGTCGAAAATAATAAATTCTTCCCGATTACTCGGTAAATAAATATTACGTTCAAAAGGGCCTTCCACTGAGTGGGGGATTTCATGCCTCCTTCTTCGGGATTACTCCCTCAAAGTTAACATGACTATACCACCCGTCCTATTCTTAAGTGTAACTTAATCCGGGTATAGGATTTGTCCTTTGCAAAAAAAAAATCAAACAACCCCAATATAAACACATAATCAAACAAATCAAATAATAATAAAACAGATAAAACAAACTAGGCTTAACCCACTTAGGGATGGACCAGCAAGAGGTCAATCTTTCCCCAGCAGAGTCGCCATTTCTGTAGCGATAAAAAAATGTAGCGGGGTAGATCGAAAATCGAGCTATTAATTAACTCGTCTCACAAAAAGCAAGAGTCGCCACCGCGCTTTATTATTTCTAAGGGAAAAGGGAAAAGAGCGAAATAAAACCCTAAAGTATGCAATGTAAAATAATACTTTTAAAAGTAATGAAAATACAAGGCGTTTCTGAAAAGAGGTCTAGAGTTCGGGGGTTGGTTATACAATGGGAAGGTATTAGCATCCAATGTATCTATAGTATTCTATAGGAACCTTTTGAAATATCTTTTTATTAAAAAAAAGTTTGTTTGATTAAAAATAAATTGTTTGGTCAAAAATTGGGGTATGACAAGCGCTAATGCCCAAACACGGTCAGGGTATCAACATTGTTGATGATGAATGTTTAGTTTCCTCTGTGAATGATTTAAATACTCCTCTTTTGGCTATTAAAAAGAATCTATTGCGAGTCGGTCTATTTCCGGGATATGATGAAAGTTGTCAATTATGTGTGTCTCTACCAAATGGTTGTTTGTTACTGAAGATGGGTGTCAAGCGTTTGATTGCTAACAAAGAAATCTTGTTTGAAAAAGTCCCTCTTACCAGAAAATTCCTGTGAAGATGTTTCAATAATCACCATCTTCGACAATCCTCCCAGGGTCTCCACCAAAAGACCCGTCAGGATTACATCTGTTCCAAAGTCTGCTCCCCTAATCATCACCATGTCGAGGCCAATCCCATATTCTTCGGATAAAGCTGTTCCCTGGAACTATGGGGCTGACGTCTATTATCATGGCATCAGGAAAAATCTATTGGCTATCAAAGACAAAGTTACAAAAGACACTGATCCTGGCATCATCAATATCGTTGGGACCAGTAAGATAACAAGAAGTGGAAGAGTCTTCTCACCCGAGATATCTCCAAAGACCATTGCTACTCCTGTAATTATTCTCGTTACCACTCCTACCAGCATTCCCAGTGATACTCCCATTGACAATCCTACTGTTATCCCTGCTGCCAAGACAAAGGGAAATGAGGTATTATCTGAGCCTGTCCAGAAGAAGGCACACCCAGAGGTCATTCTTGAAGCTTCTAGCAAAGAGATGGAAGAGATACTAAAAATAATCAAGAAAAATGACTACAACATCATGGAACAGTTGGGGCATACCCCCTCAAAAATATCAATGTTGGCCCTAATTTTGTGTTTCGAGGCTCACGCCAAGGCCTTGGTAAAGTTTTTAAAGACCTCCCACGTGCCCCAAGAGACTTCTATTGATCAATTTGAGAATTGTGTGGCTAGTCTAACTGCTGATAACGGATTGGGATTTTCTGACGCCAATTTGACTCCCAAAAGAAGGGAACACAATGATGCCTTGTATGATTCCATAGAATTCAGGGGCACTATGCTAGCCCATGTTATGGTGGATACGGGTTCATCGCTGAACGTCTTGCCCAAAAATGCTCTTGACCAACTGGATTGCGAGGGACTTAATTTAAATCCTAGCAACATTGTGGTGAGGGCCTTTGATGGTTCTAAAAGGACAGTGCATGGAGAAGTTGACATCCCTATAAAAGTTGGAACTCAAACTTTTGATTCAACTTTCTATGTGATGGATATTCGCCCTTCCTACTCCCGTCTATTGGGCCGACCCTGGATTCATGGCGCTGGAGCCGTCACTTCTACCCTACATCAGATGTTGAAATACCCAATCAAGGGAAAGATCACCACAGTCCATGGGGAGGAGGAGTACATGGTTAGTCACCTAAACTCTTTCAGGTATGTGGAAATGGATGGTGATTTCATTGAAACTCCATGTCAGCATTTTGAGGAAGTCCCACAAATAGTTGCGGCAGCCAAGCCTACTACCAAGACTCAGAAGGTTACCAGACCGCCACTAAAAATGGCCTCCTTGAAGGATTCTAGAGCAGTAGTTAAGGAGGGTGGATGCACCATCTGGGGTCAACTTCCGAATATTCCCTACAAGTCCAACAAATTTGGTTTGGGTTTTACTTTGGAGGCCCAAAGAGCTGTTTGACGAACTCGCACTGGAGAACCACCTTTACGTATCAGCAATCAGGGAGTCAACGCAGTGGAAGACAGTGATGGCAATTGCGACATGGACGAGTGGATTTTTCCAACCATCAACGGAGGACTCAACAATTAGGAAGCCAAATAATTTGTCCCTATTACTTTTATTCAAGAGTAATTGTCTTTTAATTTTTGTCAGACTTGTAATAATTAAACAATTTAGACTTTAAAACCTCGTGTCTTACCTGGGGCACAATGGTCCATTTGTGAGGGTTGTTACTTCATCTTCATATGTCATCAATAAATCATGGACATTTTTGCATGAAAATTTAACTCTTTGTTTTTCTTTTTACCTTTTTATTTTCAAAGATGGCTATGCTCTTACACACACTCACATATCGAAATGCATATCCACATCCACTCAGGATCCCATGGGTAACGATTATGATATGGCCTATTGTGACTTTGAAAATACGATCTACCAAGCCGAAGACGAAGATGAGGAAGATTGTGAGGTACCATGGGAACAAGCCAGGTTATTGCAACAGGAAGAAAGGACCATACAACCCCACGAAGAGCCGAGTGAAACAGTTAACTTAGGTACTGAAGAGGACAAGAAAGAAGTCAAGGTAGGTGCCAAACTGGAGCCTAGTGTCAAGAAGCACTTAACTCAGTTACTACATGACTATGTTGAGGTCTTTGCCTGGTCATACAAAGACATGCCAGGACTCGACACTGATATCATGGTCCATCATCTGCCAACAAAAGAAGACTTCCCTCCGGTAAAACAGAAGGTCCATCACATGCGGCCAAAAATGTCAGAGAAAATCAAGACTGAAGTCATGAAGCAGTTCAACACTGGATTCTTAATTATCACCTCCTATCCATAATGGGTCTCCAACGTTGTTCCAGTGCCTAAAAAGGACGGTAAAGTACGTATGTGTGTGGATTATATAGACTTTAATAAGGCAATCACCAAGGATGACTTCCTGCTTCCCCACATCGATATTTTGGTTGACAACACCGCACAACATAAAGTATTTTCCTTCATGGACGGTTTCTTCAGATACAACCAGATCAAAATGGAACCTGAGGACATGGAAAAACGACTTTCATCATACAGTGGGGCATGTTCTGTTACAAAGTTATGCCATTCGGGTTGAAGAACGTTGGGGAAACCTATCAGCGTGCCATGGTAGCTTTGTTTCACGACATGATCCATCACGAGATAGAAGTCTACGTGGATGACATGATAGCCAGATCTCAAACTGAAGAGGAACACCTAGACCATCTGCAGAAACTGTTTGAAAGACTAAAAAGATACAAACTAAGGCTGAATCCGAATAAATGCACTTCTGGAGTAAGGTCTGGTAAACTCTTAGGCTTTGTTGTCAGCGGCAAAGGTATCGAAGTGGACCCTGTAAAGGTAAAAGCAATACAAGAAATTCCTGCTCCTCGCATTGAGAAGGAAGTTAGTGGATTCTTAGGATGGCTAAACTACATCGCCTGGTTCATTTCCCATCTAACCGCTACTTGTGAACCAATCCTTAAATTGCTAAAGAAAGGTCAAATTTTGGAATTGAACGACGACTTCCATGATGCCTTCGATAGGATCAAAGATTACCTTCAAGAGCCTCCCATTTTGATTCCGCCAATTGAGGGAAGACCTCTGATCATGTATCTAACAGTCTTGGAAAATTCAATGGGGTGTGTGCTGGGGCAGCATGATGAGTGTGGCCGAAAAGAGCATGCAATATACTACCTAAGCAAAAAGTTTACCGACTGTGAAACCAGATATTCACTGCTCGAGAAAACTTGCTGTGCTCTGGCATGGGCTGCTCGCCGGCTAAGACAGTATATGCTGAACCACACTACCTTGTTGATATCCAAGATGGATCCAATTAAATACATATTCGAGAATCCAGTCCTCTCGGGAAGAATAGCAAGATGGTAGATGGTCCTGACTGAATACGACATTCAATACACTACGCAGAAAGAAATAAAGGGAAGTGTGCTAGCTGATCACCTTGCTCATCAGGCTGTGGATGACTATCAATCCATGAATTTCAAATTCCCGAACGAAGACATCATGGTGGTAAATAATTATGAAGAAATCAAACCATGTGACGGACCTGAACAAGGATCCCGATGGACCTTGGTTTTTGACAGAGCTTCCAACACACTCAACAATGGCATAGGCGCTGTGATCATATCCCCTGAAGGCTGCCATACTCCCTTCACCACTAGACTGTGTTTTAACTGTACCAATAATATGGCGGAATATGAAGCGTGTATTATAGGTCTCAAACCTGCCATAGATCTGGGAATCAAGTCCCTAAGTGTATTTGGAGATTCATCCTTAGTCATCAGTCAGATCAAAGGAAAATGGGACACGAAGCATCCTAATCTCATCCCCTATAAAGAACATGTGTTGACATTAATCCCACATTTTGAAGAAATTACCTTCAAGCATTTTCCACGAGAAGAAAATCAACTAGCGGACGCGCTAGCCACTATGTCATCCATGTTCAAAATCAAGTGGGATAATGAGGCTCCTCAGATCACCATCAAGAGGATGGATGAATCAGCTTACTGTCACAAGATTGATAATGATAAAGCAATGGCCAAGCCTTGTTCCATAAAATTAAAAGATATCTCGAGGCTCAAGAATATCCGGAGGGAGCTTCAGTCAATGATAAGAAGTTCCTGAGAAGGTTTTCTACTAAATTCTTCCTCAGTAATGGAATCCTCTATAAGCGCAACCACGACTCTACTTTGCTTCGGTTCGTAGATAAGAGTGAGGCAGACAAGATCATGGTTGATTTACATGAAGGCACCTTTGGCACCCATTCTAGTGGGCACACGATGGCTAAAAAGATCCTCCGGGCAGGATACTATTGGTCCACCATAGAAGCAGATTGTCATCAGCATTCATGAACCTGTCATAAGTGTCAGATCTATGCGGACAAAGTACATGTGCCTCCGGTTCCTCTAAATGTCTTGACTGCTCCTTGGCCGTTTGCAATGTGGGGCATTGACATGATTGGATAAATCAAACCGGCAGCTTCTAATGGACACCGCTTCATCTTGGTTACCATTGATTACTTCACAAAGTGGGTCGAGGCAGCTTCATTCGCTTCTGTTACCAAGAACATTGTGGCCCGCTTCATCAAACAGAATCTTATCTATCGGTATGTATCCTAGAAAGAATCATTATAGATAATGGTACCAATCTCAACAATACTATTATCATTGCACTATGCGTGCAATTCAAGATCCAGCATCATAACTCTTCTCCTTACCGGCCGAAGATGAATGGCGTTGTAGAAGCCGCTAATAAAAACATCAAGAAGATCATACAAAAAATGATAGTGACCTATAAGGACTGGCATGAGATGTTACCATTTCCTCTCAATAATTACTGTACCACGGCGCGCACATCAACAGGGGCAACTCCTTTCTCTTTGGTATACAGCATGGAAGTTGTCTTACCAATTGAAGTCCAAGTACCTTCTTTGAGAATCATGAGGGATGTAGGATTTAATGAAGATGAATGGATTCAAACTCGAATTGACCAGCTGAACTTGATTGATGAGAAGAGGCTTACGGATGTCTGCCATGGCCAGATATACCAAAAGCGTATGATTAAAGCTTTTAACAAGAAAGTCAGACGTCAGGTATATCGGGTTGTGACTTGGTAGTCAAGTGTATCATATTGCCACAAGGTGATCCCAGGGGAAAATTGACTCCTACTTACGAAGGACCATTTGTGATAAAAAAAAACGTATTTTCTGGTGGGGCAATGATCTTAACCACTATGGATGGCGATGACCTTACACACCCTGTAAACGCGGACATAGTTAAAAAATACTACGCATGAAAAAAGACTCGCTAGGTCGACTGGCCTAAGCAAAAATTAGGGATAAAACACAAAATCAATATTTACACTCGGCAAGCTGAAAACCTGAAAAGGCAGCTTGGGCAAAAAAGGGTATCCCGATGGACTGAAAACCCGAAAGGGCAGTCCAGGCAAAAGTTAGGGACTTAAAGCATATGACTATGTCCCTTTGGATCACCTTATAACCAATCTTCAGTATCAATCGTCAAACCCAAACGATTCTGATCAATCCAATCAGCTTCGGACAAAGCAACAAGTGGATGAGATGCTCAGAGACATAAAGACTATAGCAGAGTGGGAATCCCTTGGGATTATTTCACATAGATGTCTTTTCTTTGTATCAATTTTCATTTTTACGATGACATTTTCTTACTAGGATTTTCATCTCTTTGTACAAAAAAATACTTATTCAAGTTAATACAAAGATATTCCTTTAAAAGTGCAAAACTATATGTTTTTCTTTTACTGTTCCTGTTTTGTTTGCAAAAAACGTCCAGCATTTATTTTTGAACATATGCATTTGAATGTAATAATTGTCTATAAATAAACGCATAAAAAGGGAAAACTAAACAGAAAGAAAATTACTAATGGCTTTAAGAAACAAGACAATATCTATGGGCCATTCCATAAAATCCCCACAAATACTTTCTATAAACAGAATAGAAACAAGAGCATCCTGCTACAGGATCTTTGTCATATCTCCAGCATGCAGCCTTATGGTATCTTTTGCCTTCATATCCCCGATAGAGCAAAACTTCCAGTTATTATTCCAAAGCTTCCCTAGTGAAAGTCCCCCGCTGCTCAGGGGTTTCCCCAGCAGGTTTTCACGAAATCCACAAGCAATGCTAGGCGTTTCACTTCCCCAATAGAGTTTACTTCTCTAATGATGTAAACCCATCTATCAGTACTTCAATTTTAACGAAACATGAAGACTTACACTCCATATTCCCAACAGCAGTCAGGGATTTATTTTCTCCAATCTAAACAGCACTGCAGCATAACAACTAATATGTGCATACATTGCATTCATACATCATAACATCGACAACACAAATTCATATATCACAATCTCATTTATTTTGAGAAACATCATTACACCATGCATTTCATACATCATGACATTACTCTTTACCTTTTCAAGAGAGATCAATCAACAGGAAATCATCATCAACAAATTTCAACAAGACAAGGCAATTATTTGTGAATAAATCAATGGTAGATCAATTCCTGAAATAGGACAGGATGACTATCTACATGACAAACATTTCCTTCAGACCTCTGCTGGTTTAGTTTAAATCTCTCAATGGTTTATCCTAATTCTTTCCCCAGTAAACACTTTCTCTAGTTCAGATAAATCGCCCCAAGATTTGTTCTGATTTTTTCCAGACCTCTGCTGGTTCAGTTTAAATCTCTCAATGATTTATCCTGATTCTTTCCCCAGTAGACACTTCCTCTGGTTCAGATAAATCGCTCCAAGATTTGTTCTTATTCTTTCCAGACCTCTGCTGGTTCAGTTTAAATCTCTCAATGGCTTATCCTGATTCTTTCCTCAGTAGACACTTTCTCTAGTTCAGATAAATCTCCCCAAGATTTGTTATGATTCTTTCCAGACCTCTGCTGGTTCAGTTTAAATCTCTCAATGATTTATCGTGATTCTTTCCCCATTAGACACTTCCTCTGGTTCAGATAAATAGCCCCAAGATGTGTTCTGATTCTTTCCAGACCTCTGATGGTTCAGTTTAAATCTCTCAATGGTTTATCCTGACTCTTTCCCCATTAGACACTTTCTCTAGTTCAGATAAATTGCTCCAAGATTTGTTCTTATTCTTTCCAGACCTCAGCTGGTTCAGTTTAAATCTCTCAATGATTTATCCTAATTCTTTCCCCAGTAGACACTTTCTTTGGTTCAGATAAATCGCCCTAAGATTTATTCTGATCCTTTCCAGACCTCAGTTGGTTCGGTTTAAATCTCTCAACAATTCATCCTGATTCTTTCCCCAGTAGACACCTTCTATGGTTCACATAACTCACTCCAAAGCTTTATCCTGATTCTTTCCAGTTAAAGATTATTTAAGACTTCTGCTAGATTCAGTTTTAAATTGACCTAAGGTTTACTCTGATCCTTGCCCCAGTTGAAGTCAAGCTTAGACTTAGTCTAATTTCTATCAATAATCACCTTTGGATGGCATCTATAAGCCCATCTCCGCCAACTCTCCATCATTTCTCCAAATGGCATCTTTAAGCCCATTCCTTACACCATAACCACAATATCATCAAGTGCAAATTTCTGGGTACTCTAGTGTTCAATTATCTTCCACCTTCAAGTAACGAATGGCAGATTCGCCAATCTAACTCTTCAGGTTTAAGAAGATTGAACAGGGGCAACTGTTGTACCCCAAAATTTGCCCTTTTATTTCCCAAGGGATCATCCCGGGCCCTCAGGATTGCTTTTGTCAAGTTTCAAGTCTCAGATTACAATTTTCCAAGAAAAGTCATTCACAAGGATAAAATGGTCAAAAGCACACTGAAAAGTCAAACTTTGACTTTTTGATCAAAATCAAGTTTCAACCATCATATTTCATCAAGGCATAAATTTTGGTTCACCAAGAAACCAAAAGTCAGAAATTACTTTGAAAAAATCAAATTTCTAAACACTTGGAAAATTTTCTAAGTATTAAGAAAATATGACAATTTCAGAACTTCTGGGCCAGATTTCACGCAAGTGCAATCAAAGTTTGCAAAGATGGTTCAGAACATGACTGTTCAATCAGAACATATGGAAACTGTGTTCTTCAACCAGAACATGATTCTTCAACATATGGAGATTATGTTCTACACTTCGATCATAACATAACCCTTCGAATCTCATTCTGGTCTTCTTCGATCAGAACATCACCAAACCCCAAAACCTTGTTTGAACGGTCAGCTGCATTAATACGGTATAGTCCTGCATCCATCTGCCACAACGCTCCAAATTGTTGCTGATCCAATCCATACCTGCATTTTTCGCAAACCCCATAATTGCATCAAATTAGCATATAAAAGTTGTGTTTAAAAAGCAATGGAACAGTATGCCAAAAAGGTTTAAATCCCATTTGTCCCCCCCCCCCCTCCTCCCCCCCCCCCCAAAAAAAAAGCCCACAGCAAACACATTTATAAATAAGTTGTTCCATCACACGTTCAGGGGGCTGGCTTTTGGAAAGAGAGAGAGAGGCTGGCTTTTGGAAAGAGAGAGGGACCAAACACAAAAAAAAAAGAGAACAGAAAACATTCAAACCTTCTTAAACCCAAAATTCCCAAAACAATACCTTTATTCTTCCCTTTTAAATCAAAGAACACAACATTTTTTGTTCCCTTTCTTGCTGACCCCAGAACATTCAAAGGCAACAACTCAGGTCCCAAACACACGCTTCAGATTTAAGGTAAGTCATTCTAACTTTAAACTTTTCATTTAGAACATCATTAAATATTTAAATATCATAGTGTTGGTATTGTCCATACCATTGCCTAAGTAGAAAATTTATGGATCAGAACTTCTTGAAGAAAACTAGGCTCAGAATTAGGGTTAGAATTTCTAGGAACTGTCGTGCTTTTATTTTTCTGTTTTGCTATTGTTAAGAACTGAATAAGTTGCAGATGCTCTGGATAATGTAAGGGAGGAGGTAAAGTGTAACATAGAACTTCTGAGTTTTCTTTACCACTGTTTTGGCACAACATTAGAACTTCTAGATGTTTTTCTCACTGTTGTAGCGTAGCGCACAGAACTTCTATGCATTTTTTCACACTGTTATGATACAACATCAGAATTCTACGTTTTTCACACTATTATGACACAGCATCAGAACTTCTAGTCTTTCTTACTATTTTAACACAACAAAAAACTTCTAGGATTTATTATTGTTTTAACACATACAGAACTTCTAGGTTTTCCTACTATTTTAACATACACAGAACTTCTAGGTTTATCTTACTGATTATAACACAACACATAACTTCTGGTTTCCTCTAACGTTTCTTTCAGAACTTCAGTGCGCAGCAACCCAGAACTTCTGGTCCCATCTAACGCTTCTTTCTGAACTACAGCATGTCTAACATCAGAACTTCTGATCCCTCTCATCTTGGTTTTCAGCAACATGCTGATTTTGTTCTCGTTATTTCTTCTTTTTCTTTCTTACTCTTATTATTTTCAGCATTAATATTACTTTCATTAATACAAAAAAAAAGACATAAAAAAATATTTTCTTTTATTAATTAGGTATTTTCCTTTTAATTTATTAAGACAAAAAACCATTTTCAAAATAAATTTTTTTCTTTTCTTTTATTGTACAATTCAATATGGCTGTAATAGATAATTAGGATTTAAATTCTTGCAATTCCCATTTGTAAATATGTATCCCCATCCCTGAAATGATGTAATTGCTTAGGATTTATTTTCGCATTTTATTTGCTTTCATATATTGTTAGTAATTAGGATGTATGGAAAGATAAAATCAATAAATAGATAACCCTAATCAAAGACTAAATGCATGTAAATCAAACACACTTGCACACTAGCACCTCTAGGGTAATCTCATTTTGTTGTCTTTCAGAAAATAGTCATGTCCCTCGAATATGGGCGTTTTAGCAAATACCCTCGATAAAAGATCATAGTCCCGCGATGACCCTCAATGTTGCCTTCAATAAATGATCTAGTCCTTAAACGACATTGTTAAAACGTCCCATAAGTTACCTTCTATGACTATACAAAACGTCCTGCGCCCGTCTCTTCACATCCAATGATGGGGTTTCTTACCAACACAATGGTGAGATAACAACATCTAAAGGAGGAGGAAAATAAAATTTAAGACCTTTTGAGTAGGTAGGTTTCTCCTAGTTTCTCGCTTGCTCACAAGAAAAAACATTTTATACACCCACAATTTCACTTTGAAACATTTTCAAAAGTTAAAACACTTTGTACGCGTTTTTATAGAGACGAGAACCATTACAAAGACACTCCTTTTCAAAGTACTTTCAAAAACCACATCACAAACACATCTTTAAATAAAAAGCAAGTGATCTAGCAAGCAACTAAGAGCCCATAGATATCTATGAATGAAAAGGGTGCTAACACCTTCCCTTTTCATAACCTACCCTCCGAACTCAAGAAAAAAAATATCGAAAGGTCTTTCCTGTTCTTTTCAACCTTTCCTTATTGGATAAAAGAAAAGTTGGTGGCGACTATTGCTATCCGCAACAATTGCGATAAAACGCAAAATAACCAAGACAGTTCTCCCACCGTGTTACAATATGCCTTCAATCAGAATTATGCGTCTCGACAGACCTACTCATGTGTTCTCAGCTGAAGAAGTCACCGACGATAAACCATGGTTCTATGACATTAAACATGTTCTTCAAACTCAAGAATGCCCTCCTGAGGCATCTAATAAAGAGGAAGATGTTAAGGAGGTTGGTAAGTAGTTTCTTCCTCAATGAAGAAGTATTATATAAGAGGAATTATGACATGGTTTTACTCATATGCATGGATAGACACGAAGCAGACATGTTGATGCAAGAAATACACAAAAGATATTTTGGCACTCATGCCAATGGACATGCAATGGCTAAAAAGATGTTGAGAGTTGGTCATTATTGGATGACGATGGAATCCGATTGCTGCAAATATGTGAAGAAATTCCATAAGTTCCAAGTTTATGCGGACAAGATACATGTGCCGCCGACCCTCCTCAATGTTATCTATTCACCTTGGCCTTTCTCTATGTGGGGAATTGATATGATTGAAATGTTTGAACCTAAGGCTTCAAATGGTCATCGTTTCATCTTAGTGGCCATTGACTACTTTACTAAATGAGTGGAAGCAGCATCATATACTAATGTAACCAGACAGGTGGTAGTTAGATTTATCAAGAATCAGATCATTTGTCGATATTGTATCCCATGAAAGATCATCACTGATAATGGTTCAAATTTGAATAACAAGATGATGAGAGATCTTTGTGAAGAGTCCAAGATCGAACATCATAATTATTCACCCTACAGACCAAAGATGAATGGGGCTGTTGAAGTTGCTAATAAAAATATCAAGAATATTATCCAGGAGATGGTGGTGACTTAAAAAGATTGACATGAGATTCTCATGTTTTCTCTACATGGGTACCGTACTTCAGTTCGAACTTCAACAGGCGCAACTCCATTTTCTCTATTATATGGCATGGACGAAGTACTCCCCGTGGAGGTTGAGATCCCGTCTATGAGAGTTTTAATGGAAGCTAAGCTTTTTGAGGATGGATGGTGTCAAAGTAGATATGATCAATTAAATCTAATTGAATAAAAGAGAATGACAACGTTATGTCACGGCCAGCTATATCAGTAGAGAATGAAGAAGGCATTTGATAAGAAAGTTTGGCCACGCGAATTCAGAGAAGGTGACCTTATGCTCAAGAAGATATTATCTTTCCAACCTGATTCTATAGGAAAATAGGCTCCAAATTATGAAGGACCATATGTTGTTAAGAAGGTTTTCTCTGGAAGCTCCATGATTCTCACAAGTATGGACGGTGAGGAGCTCCCGCGCTCTGTGAGTGCTGATGCAGTCAAGAAGTACTTCATCTAAATTTTAGATGACAGCTCGGTAAGTTGAAAACCTGAAGGGGCGGCTTAGGCGGTCTTTTGATAAGACCGGTCACAGCAAATTTGAACACATATTGTAATTCAAAGTTGTTAGGGAGAATAGTGGTCATTGTTTTTGTAACCTTTTCTTTCATGTACTATTTTCCAAGTTTTTGTAAACCTTTGGAGTCGTGCCATTAGCGGGCTACCATCTTATTAATGAAATTTGAGCATTTATCTTTTTTGTGGGAAAAATTTCAGTTTTTATGGCAATATTTGAAACAAAATTAATTAGAATATTCCTATCTTGAAATGTGTCATGAATACTGGAAGGAATGTTAACAGTTGCTCCGAGAAAGGTTAAGCCTTGAAATGAAAAACAACATAGTAGTCCATCCTTTTATGATGAGTAATGGTTTCTTATTTCAAAATCACCATGAGGTGTTGGTTGTGTAATCTTGTGTTCCCAGTAGAGTACTAAGCTTGGTGACTCCTCAGTAATCCCAGTTAAGCCTTGTTTCAATTATCTCAAGTTGAGCGAGATTTTTCTCCCTAGCCGAAGTGAAGTATATTTTGTTATCATGCCAGTGGTTCATTGATGTAAGAATATTGAAATTTGAATATCTTCCTTCCAGAGAGACTTAAGCCTTGTAGTAGGATACACTCTGACGTTTCTTTTTGTCTATCTCCAGTTATTTTTCCATCTCTTTGAGATTGGCCGAGTATCTAGTTATCTTGTGATGTCTTATCATCTTTAATTTATTTCCTCTATTTGTTTTGTCAACATATACATGACATTCATTTATTCATTTACACTTGCATCATGTATTCACATTCGTATTTGTTAATGTTATTGGGTCTGTATACCTTGGTTATGTCTAGTCAAATAGTGTATTTGCTCTTTCCAAATAGAGTGTCAACTTAGGCAGAAAGTGTGCCTCTTTTCTAATTCTCCAACTAAGTTAATCCTCGTGGAAGAATTTTGATTTATCCTTATTTTTCCATCTCTGGATAGGATAAATCTCCAATTGAGTTGTTTCCTCATTGGGTGGAGTCTTGTTTGATAGTTTTCTCTCAGGTTCATCCATGGATTGAGCTTTGCCTCTTGCATAGTCTACCCCATGGTTTTCTCTAGGCTGTGAAACCTGGATGAGGAGCACATTTATTTTACGCATTTAAATGCTTGGTCTCCTCATGAAGGACCTATTCATGGTTCCCTATTGAAGAAGAACTTTATTCCCTAGTAGTGTTATCACAACATTCTTCTGGAATATCGATGTGACAACAAGAGGTGGTCTCTTCATGAGCAGCATGTATGTTATTGACTTCTTTGGAAAACGACAAGCGGAAGTCTCTTCATGAGAAGCTTGTGCGTTATTGACATCTTTTTAAGAACAATAAGCGGCGGTCTCTTCATGAGCAGCTTGTGTGTTATAGATATCTTTGGAAGATAGCAAGTGGCGGTCTCTTCACGAGAAGCTTGCATGTTATTGACATCCTTTGAGACAGCAAGTGGCGGCCTCTTTATTTGAGTAGCTTGTGTGTTTATTAATATCCTTTGAAGACAGTAAATGGTGGTCTCTTTATGAGCAGCTTGCATATTATTGATATCCTTTGAAGTAGCAGGTGGAAGACTCTTCATGAGCAGCTTGTCTACTATTAATATCTTTTGAAGATAGCAAGTGCTGGCCTCTTTGTTTGAGTAGCTTGTGTATCCACAATAATATGTTATTTCAGCAGCAAATGGTATCTCTCTAGAAAAGTCCTGCAAAGAAGTTTGTTATGAAATCTCTACCTACAGTAAAAGTCGGTAGTTCACTATCAGTAAAAGTTGATATATCTTTTGTCTACCTTTGACCCTGAGTTGTAAACTCACCATCATCTTGGGTCAGTAGCCATCTATTTTTCGTGGATTATGCAAGGTGTCTTCTTTGTTAGGGTAAGAAAATTGTTTTCTCTCGAAGTTATTCCCCGATAAGAATCTCTCATTCGAAGTCTGCGACTCTGTTTCTAGTAGGGTTATAACCTCTTCCCCTATGGAATATTTTATCATATGCTTGGTTTCTCCAGCATTATTTTGTCTCATGCTGCATCATTCTCCATAAAATTTAAATATTACATTCATATCATAAACACAATGCCGGTATCTTAGGGCAAAAAATTGCGTATTTTGTATTTAAGTCCCTTCAATCTCGTCGAGACGAAGATTTCAATCTTCATATCTCTGGATAGAAGAAACTTAAATAAGAGCAGCTGTCATACCCTAATTTTTGACCTAAGATCCCATCTTCATTTGCATTTTTTTATATACATCAAGATCACGAAATATGGTCGGTTTCGAACGTTTCACCTTCGAGCATTGCCTGTGCAGATATTATCGAGTGTTACGAGCATTTTATCTTATGCATGACTAACTTCTAATCAAGCACGAAGTGTATGTTTTTGTTTTTTGATTTCATGTGCAGAAACAAGACTGAATCAAGAGCATCTGGCGTCGCGCTTCAATTAGGGTTTTGAGCCTCTTAAGCCAGAAGTACAGTTAATCATTGATTATATCGAAGGCTGATTCATCAAGAGAGACGTGTGTTTATCTCCACACTTTATTTCAACAGATGGTCTCAAGCGCCTCTGAAATTCAAAAAAAAAAGAACAGTCAAAGTTCCATGACCATTGGTTCACGTGTGTTTCACTTTGACTTGAAATAGAAGGAAAGATCAAGCTATGCAAGTCAATTCAAAACACCTCGACTGAAAGTCATCTGCAAGTTTCCTTTAAAAGTTGAAAACGAATTGTGTTTAGAAATCCATGAGAGGAATTTATGGGACGCGTGTAATGATTTAAGAGTTTCTGGATCTCTAAGTTCAATTCCCTATGCCAATTTCCGAACAGGATAACATTTCGCTTCAATTTCCTTTTCTAGTGATTATTCGAAGCCTTTAAGCATGGTTCGATTTCTTATACTTACATGACGCAGGGTGAATTTCGTTAGATTGGGTGATTAAATTCAAGATCGCTTTGGAAGAATTTATTCAGAATACTTGAAATTTCCATCATGAGAGTTCAAGCATTAATTAAGTAGAGGTTATCAAAGTGGCTCATTCAAAATAATCGTTCATCTCATTAACATTTATTCAAGATTATTTTTGTGTGACTATTTTCATGGATTCACATCATGGCCATTTGAGTTTACATGAAGTATTTATTCAAGAAGATATTGGAAAAGGAAACTTGATTCAAATAATCATTCATCACAAGAATAAAAACATGATGGTTACAATTTTATTACAAGATCAATTCGTGAAATTTATTTGGATCTCTATTCGAAAATGCAAGATTGAAGTCTTAAAGCTTTCACTATTATTTACTCATCATTCAACAATTCATTTAAGTATCAATCATTCCATTCCAATTCAAATGGAATATTTTGAATTTCATCAAGATGAATATCAAGATTCAAAGTTTATAAAGATCCAAATATTTACAATTACAAAGGAATTGAGAATTATATTGAAGAACAAGTTTCCATTCATGTTACAATTTTATTTGGAATTATCACTACAAAGTTATATGGAATTATAAGTTGTACAAACTATTATTTCTAATGTCCTAAAATTCCAGCCCAATATCATGTTGCTGTCCATATTTTCCAGCCCTGTTGCAATACAATAAAAGTCCAATTTTATGGTATTTTGCTATCCAAAACAGCCTACAAAACAGTCCCTAGATACTGCCCAAAAATACAGCATAACAGTCCCAAAAAAGTGTTGAAAATGCTACAAAACAGTCCCAAAAAAATAGCAACCCATAGCAGTCCCAAATGCTGCAAAAACTGCTATAAAATCATCCTAATCAGTCTACTACTGCCTGCTGCCCTACATCAAAACAGCCCAGAATTTGCATCAATATGGCTAAATAAAATTGCATGAACAAAGCATCAAAATAGTTTGTCAAAATAGTTCAAATGTTTTACTGTTTTCCCCTCTAAATGCTTTGTTCTTTCACTATAAAAAGCCCCTTCATGGAGATAAAAGGGGACAACAGAAAAATTCAAGGAGAGACACACAAAAAACTCAGCAAGTGAAATACAAAAAATTTCAAACACACACAAAAAATCAGGGGAAGAGGAAACACAGAAAATTCAACAACCAGGAAAACCCAGCAAGAGAGAAAACAAAAAAGAGGAAAACTTACTATTTTGAAGCTCCATCGAAGAGACTCCGTTAGGTATTTTTTCTTCCCCCTATTTACTTATGCATAACTTTCCCATTCACATATTTTAATCTTCTTTGCACCACTTTTATGCCATATGAAATGCTTGATTTACCACTTTACTATGTTATAGAGCTGCTGCATTTTTATTGGCATTAGGAATGTTAGGATAATAATAACAAGTGTTGGCAAACATACAGTAATAATAAAAATAATATATAAATAAAAAAATCCATCTTATAAATACATTATGATCCTTTTAAACCCTTGAAAATTTTTTGTTTCTTCTAAAATCTGATTCATGGCAGCATTTCGCATCGCAGCCAGAATCATAAACTGATTCACCATCATCTTTATTGAACACCACAGAACTTCCATCGCACAACACCCTTCATTATCACTCACGCTCAAACTTCATTAACGCCTTTGATTATCCTCCCAACCGCTCATCACCATGAACTCCCTACCGTATAACAACCTTTCACTTCTACCTATACAAATCCATGAACACAACCACCAAACTGTGAGACTTCTGTTTCTTATACACCAACATCCACCTCCATCCAGTTTTCATCATCAACATTCCACCGTAAGACTAATCGTTGGTACAACATCCAAACTCCCTGCTCCCAAACTCATTTCCACTTTTTCCTCTCCACTGTCCTTCATCAGACCTTCTTCATCTTTCATATCCCCTTATCCACTGGTAACCACCTTCATCGATCCACTTCATAAACATCTTCATGACCAACTAACAGTTCATCTCACGGTGTCAGGATTGCTCATACCATTCGCCATCAACATCATCATTCCCCTGTTTCCATGACCACCATCAACTTTGTTCTGCCTCACCTTCCTATTCAAGAACTCATCAGCAACCCTAACACAATAACAGAAAAAGAACAAAATAGAAAGAAATAACAGAGGAGAAACAAGTGAATGAACTAAAGAGAATCGCAACTCAAGTAGCAATCCAAACATAGAAATTCAATTTGCCAACCTCCCTTTGTTTAAATCGCTACTACTTCAACTTTGCCTCTCTCTCAACCCAAATAAAAATTAACAAAAATGGCAGTCACATTGTATAACCTTAAATCTGAATATGGGTTGAAGAAACTTGATGAGTACCTTCTAACACGCAGTTACATCACTGGGTACCAAGCATCAAAGGATGATATCAGTGTCTATTCAGCTTTGGCATCAGTTCCATCGGAGGAATATGTCAATGTTGCTAGGTGGTACAAGCACATTGATGCTTTGTTGAGAATTTTTGGTGTTTCTGGCGAGGGGTCTGGTGTCATTGTGGAATCTTCTCTTGTGGTGGAAGAGGCTATTGCCACTCCTCCAGTTTCCGACACAAAGGCCACTGAAGCTAAGGATGATGATGACAGTGATGTGTTTTTGTTTGGTGAAAAAAACCGAGGTAGAGAAGCTACAACAAAAACCCTAGACAAGATGCTGGCAGGACTTGGGTTGCGATCTCAGTGAAATCTGAACAGAAGTGAACAACGACATTGTTATGTGCTATTACATATACAATTATAGGGAAATGATAAGTATTTTAATATTACCTATTTATGAATCATCTAGTGCGTCTTCAACATGATGCTGAAATCCAACAGAATCTCTGCGAGCAAAAATCAGCGAAGGCGTTAGTTGCAGATTATTAAAATGTTGTGATGTTGATTGAAGTAAGATTGATGAAGATTGTGATGATGAATGGTGAAGATGATTCAATTGCAGAGAAGTGTTGAAGAAAGAGTGCAAAGAGAATCTAAAAAATTGCAGAGAAAGCAGGGGGATATCGTGGGAAAGAGATGAAGTTTTCGTTGGGAAGAGAGAGTCGTGTTTTTATTTTTCACGGTAAAGCACAAGAACAAGTTTCAATAATAATAATAATGAATCAACATTTTTCTTCCCAATGCCAAAAACATCTAGCGGCGCTTAATTGTTAGGGTTTCCCAATTTTTTTTCTTTGTACACTTTCCCAGCCAGATCAGCCCATTGGGCTTGTTGGCCCAACTTCCTCAACCGTTTTCACCCTTTTGTCTTAATTAAAATGTAATAATGATATATAAACAATACAGTTCAGTTGGCGAGGCATGTTTGCAATAACTTAAAGGACTCGGGTTCTACCCTTGCTGGGCCTTTTTGATTTTGGTTTTTTAGTTTTGTTAGCCTTATTTCCCCAAATTCTAGTAAAAATATATTACAACAACATTAGTTTAGATTTATATAATTATCCCTTATCATAAAATACAAAAAATATATTATCAAATTCGTCTTTATTTAATTTTGCTATTTATTTAGTTATTCCAATATATGCTTGTTACAAGCTAATCTTTTATTTAATTTTTGTCAACATGTTATTAATCTTTTATTTAATTTTTCGTTATTTATCTAATTATTTAAAATACATGCTATTGTAATTTAATCTTTGTCTAATTTTTGTTATTTATTTAATTATTTAAAAATATATATGCTTATAAATTAATCTCTTATTGAATTTTTGTTAGTAATGTTGTCGCTCTAATTAACTTTATTTTCGATTATTTAATCTTTATATCATTCGTTCGTCTCAATTCCAAGGGAAATGTTTTAACTTTGTTGACTTCATGTCATCAAATACATCTTATCCAATTGTGTGAATCCCTTCATTCATTTTGTTTTTACTATTTTTGCTAAACTTAAGTTAATTTTCCTAAAAAACTCAATTTTAAAACTCACACCTTTTAAGTCAAAACTTCAACATTAGGTCGTCGCATCTTCAAAATCTCGTCCACACCCATTTTGACCAAACAAATCATTTTAAACAAACAAACAATTTTTAACCAAAAAATAGATATTTCAAAAGGTTCCTGCAGAGTACCGCAGATGCATTGGGTACTAATACATTCCCATTATATAACCAACCCCCGAACTCTAGATCTCTTTTCAAAAGCGCATTGTATTTTCATTACTTTATAAATATTATTTTACATTGCATATTTAAGGGTTTTATTTCGCTCTTTTCCCTTTTCCCTTGGAAATAATAAAGCGCAGTGGTGACTCTTACTTTTGTGAGTCGAGTTAATTAATAGCTCGATCTCCGATTTACCCTGCTACATTTTTTATCGCTATAATATCATTTTCACTAACCATTTCAAGGATCTCAAGGTCCTGTGATGCAAGATTATATTGAACCAGACACCTATCAAGGGGCAAGTGGATTTATTTTCTTCTAACTAGATGTCGTCAAAGACCAAAGCATGATAACTTGAGTTAAAGGCTATGACCCACTCGACATGGTGAGCTTGATTCTCGTATAAGGACATTCAATGATACGAAGTTCTTCAAATCAAAGCTGCAGTTGGACTCGACTTCTAACATTTCTTGTGTTTACCCCACGAGATCCTTGAAAATATTGCATCTACATATCATGAATCATATCATAACAGGTTTCCCCGTACAAGTTTTCTCATCTGCTTACTGTTTATTAGAGTAAAAGATGGCCTCGAACAGACCGTCATAGATCTCCAAGCTTAAGATGCTCAGTTCAAAGTAATGTTCCTGAACATACTCCAGGGGCAAGAAGAATTGAAAGCACTTCTCACTAAAAACATGACCAAGAAGAATCCTGAAGACAACAAGGATGACCAATTGAAACAATTGCAAGCTGAGATGGAAACAGTGAGAATTCAGATGATTAGTCAGATGGCTCTTATCCAAAACTTAGTTTGGGGACAAGAAGACTTAAGAATCCTCATCAGTAAACTTCACCAATACAAATACTACTATATAGGACAAAATGCTAGAATTGGGGGTCTAATTAATATTTAATCCCTCTTGGAAAACAGGGAATTAGTTGACATGTTCATAAGGGAATATGTTAATGATGGAACCAGAAGCAGTGAAATTCATGTAACTGCGTCTTCAAGTACTCATAAGAGGTCATACAACTGGAAGAAGGAGTCCAATATTGTGTACGGCCAGAAGGGTCGTAATAAGAGTGATCTCAACCAATCTATGGAGTAAGTGTGGATCTCTAATCCAGCACCAGTGCAACAACAACAGGGTAATCAGCGTAAGCAGAACACGCCCAAAAGCCAATTTACCAAAATCAACATGTCTTCGGCTCAAGCATTACAACATACTTTAAAGGCGGAGTTGGTCATGTTGAAGGACCCTTCTTAGAACCCCAAAATACTTCCTCTCCCCATCACAATCCTAATGAAAGGTGTGCATACCATTCCAACAGTCCTGGACACGACACTAATAGTTCTTGGGCTTTGAAACATAAGATTTAAGACTTGATCAACGAAGGAGTGTTGGAATTTACACAAGATGGTAAACTTGAGTTTTTCTGCCATCCCTCAAAGGCACACTGTGATATGGTGGGAGAAATGACTTGATGTTTTGTGTTTCGATCACATTTGTGCGGATAGCAAGAGTCGCCACCGACTTTTCTTTTATCCAAAAGGAAAGGTAAAAAAGCACAGGAAATACCTTTCGAGATTATTTCTCGGGTTCGGGGGGTAGATTATGAAAAGGGAAGGTATTAGCACCCTTTTCATCCATGGTTTTACATGGGCTCTTAGTTACTCGTTTAGATCACTTGCTTTCATTTGACAGTGTGCTTGTGGTGTGGGCTTTGAAAGTATTTTGGAAAATCTCTTTGTAATGGTTCTCGTTTCTATAAGAAAGCGTACAAAGTTTTGTTTCGAAAAGTGGTTCAAATATGTGTTTGTGAATCGTGTTTCGGAAGGTGTTTTGAAAATATGTTTTGCAATGGTTCTCGTCTCTATAAGAACGTACAAAATGTTTTGTCTTTTTGAAAATGTTTTAAAATGAAAGTGTAGGTGTAAAAAGTTTTTATCGTGAGAAAGCGAGTAACTAGGAGCGAATCTATCTACTCGAAAGGTCTTAAATTGTTCTTTTCTTCCTCTTTTTAATGGTGCTATCTTACCATTGATTTGGTAAGAAGCCCCATCGTTGGATGTGAAGGGACAGGCGCGGGTCAATTTTATAGTCATTGAAAACAACTTATGAGACGCTTTAACAATTTTTGTAAGGGACGAGATTGTTTTAATCGAAGGCAACGTCGAGGGTCATTGAGGGACTACGATATTTTTTTATCGAAGGGTCATTGCTAAAGCGTCCCATATTCAAGGGACATGATTGTAATTCTGAGGCAACGAGCGAGGTTACCCTAGAGGTGCGCGTGTGAAAAAGTGTGTTGGTTTCAAGTTATTTTATTCTATGATTAGGTTATCTAGCGATTGATTTTTGAATCTTTTCATACACGCCTAATTACTATACAGTATAAGGAAAACAGTAAATTGCGGGAATTGAAACTCTACGCTATTACAAAGTATTCGGGAATGGGGGTACAATTTTTACAAATGGGGATGAATCAAATGTGATAAAAAGGTCCAAATAACAAGCAATACAACCAAATTGAATTTTGCGCGATTAATTAAAGCTATGATAATCTATGAAAATAAAATCAATAAAATATGGAAATGAAATTTTAAGTATTTACTTGAATGGAAGAAAGTGAAACCTATTCTAAAAATGAAATAATTGACTAAAAGAAATTAAAATCGTATGCATTATCTTTTTGTGTTTTTAATTATGTAAGTAACAAAAAATTAAAGAAGGATAAAACTAAATTCTATTATTATTTTTTGGTGTTTTATTATATGTAAATTAAACCTAAAACAAAGTTTATTAAAGAAAAAAAAGAAATTTATAAAAAGTATTCACAAAGTCTAAATCAAATTAATTATATAAAAAAATTACATTTTAAGTCTAATAGTATTTTGTATAACAAAAATAAATATAAGAAGAAAATAAACTAATAGTTAAATGGGCTTAAGGAAGTGATTTGGGGTGGAGGCCCAAAGGAAAAAAAATGTCTAACTTGCTGTAACAAAAAAAACAAGCAAAAAGGGGGTGAGGCCAGTAAAACAAAATGGGCTTAAGGGAAAAGGTAATGGGTTATCCAACTCAAATCAGCAAACAAAACCCAAGCCCTAAACCAAGCTTATTCATGGATTAAGGGCTAACCTAAAAAATTATGGTTTGGGACATTTCCTCACGCGGCGTTGTTCTTCATCTTTTCTGTTTGCTAAAATTTTCTAAACGTCCTCACTATCGTCCCTGTCTCACTTCGCGAATGAATCGATCTCTTCAGTAACCAAACACGCCTCTTTGTTACCGGAATACAACCCTCTCGTCTCCCTAATCAAGCTTTAGCGGTTTTCTTTGAAAAAGGGTAAGGTTTCTGTTATTTTCAAAAAGCTAACAAATTTCTCTGTTTTTTTTCTATCTTTGTTGTGTTTTCTGCTAATTAAACCTTTGTTATCTTAAATGCAGAAATTATATGCTTATGGAAGTATGAGAAAGAGGAAGAACTCATAGGTATTGGAGCTTTACAATTTCTCTCTTGCGAAATAGGAAGGGAGAGAAGATTCAGGACGGTATTCAGTGGTGACAGAGGTTTTACAAGAGCGTGGCTTCACTGGTTTGTCGGTAACCTTCATGTCTCCTTTGTTGAACAATGATGGTGTTATCTCTGTGTTTTGGGATTTTTTTCAGTGATGGTTAATGGTTTGGGATTTTGGTGGTTTTTTCTGATGGTTAACAGTTTGGAATTTTTGGTGGTTTTTTCTGTGTTTGTTGTGAATGATGCTTTGTTATAGGTTTGGGATTTTGGAAGCTTGCTACTGTGTTTTTGGGTTTGAGGCTTCTTACTGTGTTCACAGTTTTTGGATTTTGAAGCTTGTCACAGGTTTTTGGTTTGATGATGGTTACTGTGTTTGTTGTTTTGATGAAAGTTAGCAGGTTGTGGGATTTTCTGGTGATGGTTCTTTTGTTTGTATGGTTAACGTTTTTTTGGATTTTGAGGCTTGGTTCACAGTTTTTTGAGTTAACAGGTTTTTTTTAGGTGAGCTTGTTATTGTGTTTGTGAGTTTGAAGCTTGTTACTGTGTTTGGGATTTTTTGATGGTTAACAGGTTTTTGGACTGAGGCTTGTTACTGTTTGACGAGTTTTTAGTGATGGTTGACAGGTTTTGGGTTTTAGGCTTGTTACAGGTTTTTGGTTTGATGATGGTTACTGGTTTTTGTTCTCTTTGCTCTCTCCTATTTTTGGATTGCCCTACTTCTGTTATATTGACTCTTCAAAATGTTCTGTCCTCTTGGCCTTTGGTCTCTACAACAGGTTTTGCTTACAGCAGGTTTTGCTTGGTTTTGTTTTTTAGCAGTTTTGATGATTCTTGGGTTTGCAGCAGCTCTTGCTTGGTTTTGTTTTTTAGCAGTTTTGATGATTCTTGGGTTTGCAGCAGCTCTTCCTTTTGCAATAGAGCTTTTGCAGGATGTGCATTTTGGGCAATTCTATAGAATAGGTGACTTCTTTCCTCTCTTATCTCTCAATGACAATAAAAAAGAAATTTGATCTTTTGCCTTTTTTACTAATCTGAAAGGTTTGCAATTTGGAAAATGATGATGTCTCATTTCTTGAGCAAGTTTTGTTTGATTTAGCATCTAGCTATTTGTCATACTTGCCACACTGATGCCTTAGCTTTTGTTGATGTTGTTGTTGTTTGTCCAGTTGTGATAATGCTGCTGTTTATTTGGTTTGTGACAATGTTGTTTGTTTGGTTTGTGACAATGTTGTTTGTTTGGTTTGTGACAATGTTGTTTGTTTGGTTCGTGAGGTTGCTGTTTGTTTGGTTCAGTTTGTGACAAAGCTGTCTGTTTGATTTGTAATGTTGTTGTTTGGACAGTTTGTAATGCATTTTGTTATTGTAGCATGCTCGCGAATTTCTCTTCTTCTTTCTTTTTGTGAACCAAGAAGGGTAACCTTCTTGTGATTTGCAATTAGGGGAAATAGATTTTGATGAATTAAATAGCATTCTGATTCCACATTGTGAACGGTGGAAATAGAAATGATTGTTTAAAGCTGGATCGTGTATGTCGCGGTAAGCAAGAGTCGCCACCGTCTTTTATTTTCTCCAACATGGAAAGGACAAAAGCACAGCAAAATTTCTTATTGAGAATGTTTCTCGGTTCGGGAGGTAGATTTATAGAAAGGGAAGGTGTTAGCACCCTTTCTATCCGTGGTTACCCACGGGCTCTTAGGTACTTGCTCTTATGTTTTCAAAATATGTTTGCTTTTTAAATGTGTGTGGGTTTTGAAAAAGTTTCATTGAAAGATTTCTGAGTGACTCTTGTATCTGTCCTCAAGAGTGTTTGAAAAATTTGTTTTGAAAGCTTTCGAAAGTGTCAGTGTGAAAAGATTGTTTTGTTTGTTTTTGAAGAAAGCAAGTACCCATGAGTCATCTACCTACCCTAAGGAATTAGGTTGTGTAAGAGTCCTTAAGGTAGTGCCATCCCACCATTGAGAGGTAGGTAGCACCACCGTTGGAGGTGTTCAGGTCAATTCGATTGTAGGGACAGTGTGGTCACCGAAGCAATAGTAGGACACCTTAGAAGTAACCCTAATATCCTAGATCCTTTTTAATCTGAGGCAACCGTTTCGAGGCAACTGGATCTTAGACATAAGGGCGACCGTTAAAACACCATATACTTGACGACCACGTTCGAAGGCAACGAGTGAGGCGTACCCTAGAAGTGGCATGTGCATTGTGTTGTTTTCATGTTATATTTATCTTGGATCATGCAAGTGTGAGCTACGAGTTGTTTTTAATTATCATACATTCTTTCATGCAATTTAGCAGCTAGGAGTGCGGAAAATAAAATACGGAAAGGTAAAAGATACGCTATTACAAGGCGCGGGTCTATACATCGCCAAAAAACAAAGACCCGTTTTTGATTAAGATGCGGAAAGTAAAAAAACAATAAACCTAATTACTATTACATTCCGGAAACAGTTACATAATAATCTAATAAGAAAATAATGCGCAAAAAGAAATTGGAACGTCCGAGGGTTTTGGACCCTTTTGAGAATTTAAGAGCTTTTTTGTCCTTTGCTTGAAATTAAATTAAAATAAAATCTAATTATTAATTAATTATTTACAAGAAGGATATTTTTTATGTTTTTTTGTATTTTATTAAAATAAAGAAAAAAGAATTAAAATTAAAGTTAGTGAAACCCTAGTTCTAAGTTATTTTAATTATTAATGAAAATGTTAAAGTTAGGCTAATTAACTAAATTATTGAATTTACATGTTTATATACAAAAATAATAGTAATTAATAATGATAATAATAATTAATAATGATAATAATAATTAATCAAGAAAAAGATAAAAAGTGTCAAAACCTAATTCTATGTAATTTTTATTTATTAAGAAAAAGATTGAATTTTAAACCTAAATTAACCTAGATTAGTTATTAGAATTTATTTACAAAAATAAATTAGTGATGAAATTAATAAATAATTAAATATATTTACAATTTTGATTTTTGATTTTTATTATGGAAAAATTAATTTAGTGAATTAATAATAATTAAAACAAATTAAAAGAATTAAGAGAAAAGAAAAATTAAATAAAACTATGCAAACCAAGGGGGTTAGATGGCCCATATGGAGGTTAATTGTGAGAAATTCTGGCCCATTGAAGACCAAGCCTGGTTGACTTTCAGGAATCATGTGCATGCTGTTTGACTGGGACACACCATTGACTTTGTCTCTTGGCCACTGGATTGGGCATCATGGCCACTTGGCAGGCTTAGGCGTGAGGCTTATAGTGGAACACTGGATGAACGCTGCATGGGAACGTTTGAGAAAAAATATCAACAATTATATGGGGGACCTGGGAATCGAACCCAGGTCCCAGTACTTGCAAGCCACGTCCTTTGCCAGTTGAGCTATCAAGCGCGTTTGTTAAACTAATAGACAACAAATATTATATAAAAAAACAAACATTAATGGTATAGAACAAAATAAAGCGCGCCAGATTTGAACTACCCAGTCACATGATGCCACGCACGTCTTCTTCTTTGTTTACCTGCAATAATATGAACAAGATAGCGGGGGTTTTTAACCCCCACAAACTGAAAGCGCCAAAAATAGCGATTAAGCACACAGGTTATATAAATTGAGCGCGATAGTCTGGTTGAATTCGTCTGGCCTTGACGAATTCAACCATGGTCATGACATGGTCCAATTTTTCCTCCTGTAAAAAACCCCAAAATCCAAGCTTTAAAAACCTAAATTGCGTCCATGGTATATTTTGATTCAGGAGGCTACAATCAAATTGGTTTATACCAACAGCTTCAAAAGGTCCCTATTAACATAAATCAATCTAAAAAAATGGTCAAAAGCACATGAATCATGATATGTAATTCTGGAAATATATGCAAACCATGTGACTTATTGTCTTTGATTCTTTGCGTGTTTGAACTGGTTCTTGATGCCAATAGACTCCTGGAGACTCATGCAAGGTGTTTGAATCCTTTTAAGGTTTTGAAATGCGCTGCAAATAGGAAATCAGTTTCACACTTTTCTTGAGTTTTTTGCAATTTGGTTCTATGGTTTCAGCAGCAATTGTGCGTGTATAGCTTTAGGGTTAGCTCTTGCATTTGTATTGGAACAGAATTAGGTTAAAACCTTGGCCCAAAAGTCCATGAATTTAAGTTTTCAATCTTTGATTTTCAATCATATAATTTCCAATCTTTTTTCAATGAAAACCTTGCCAATTTGGGAGATCTTGTCCCCTTGAGTGAAGCACGAGATCTTTAGCATGTGTGGAATGTATTTGCTTCATAAAAAGATTTGACAACCATACTTTGATATTTTTCTATAATTAAAACAAATTAAATGAATTAATAATAATAAAAATTCAATTAATTAATTAAAAATAAGAAAATAAATCATTTTAAGTTCAATGGGTCGTGCATAGGCTTTGGGTAAAGATTCAAGAAAGAATTTGAGGCCCATTAGCAAGATTGAAGTGTTTTAGGCAAAGTTGACTTTTGAAAGTTCCCAAAATTTCCCAACTTCTCCAATGCATATCTTGCTCAATTTTGAAGCTATGAACATGTTCTTGGACATTTTGGAAAGGTCTTGAAGTCCTCTAATCAATGCCTTTGGTCCCATGTCATTTTGATTTACCAATATCAAGTTATGGTTTTTGACTTAAAATGCCTTTTTGTTGACTTTTGAAAATGACCTATAATGTTGAAATTGATAACTTTTTGTGAGAGCATTTCTTGGACTTGGAATGTGAAGATGAGTTGTAGGAAATGTCATCCCCTTCAAAATGAGCATTGGATGGGATTTTTCTGATGAACCATGAAAAAGTTATGCTCTGGTCAAATTGTAGTTGACTTTTCAGCTGTCCAAAAATAGAAACTTTTGCATCTTTAGACTTTTTGAGCCATGCTTGTAGAATCATGATCAAGAATTGATCAAATGATGATTGTGGCTTCAAAATAAGATGTTGACCAAAAATTTTGACTTTTGACTATCAAATGACCATTTTACCCTTGCAGTTGACTGTGAGGCAATTAGGGTTTTTGACTGTGCAACTTGATGCTGTGAGTCTTGAACCTTGACATATGGATGCTTGACAATGTATATAGACATATGGGACTTGATTGGACCCTTGAAAACCTCAATTTCTTTGCAAGAACCAAAACCCTAATTTTGACTGTATTAGGAGGCAATTGGACTGTGCAATCCTTGAGAGATTTTGAACCATTTGGAGATTGACCTTGACAAATCTTGAAGAATATGGGAGGGCAAATTTTGGGGTACAACAGTTGCCCCTGTTCAATCTTCTTAGACCTGAGGATGTAGATTGGCTGGCGTTCCTTTCGTGATCCGAAGGTGGAAGATGATTGAACACTAGAGTGCCCCGAAATTTGCACTCACATAGTAGAATGTTAGCAGTGTGATGGTGGGAAAGGGCTTACAGATGCCATTTGGAGAGATGACGGGTAGGAGGATGGGCTTATAGATTCCATCTAAAGCTGTAACAGAATCTTGTCGGGAATGGGCTTATAGATGCCATTTGGAGACTGTTGGTATGTGGATGGGCTTATAGATGCCATCTAGGTGTCGATCGCGTAAGAGATTCCTTAGCGAGAACTTGCGTACCTGAGAAAGAAAAATAATTTCCTGGCCTGTTACAGGTGTTGATCTTCAAACTCTTCATGTAGATATGCCCTGGCTGGATACAGGTATCAAATCTCTAAACTCTTCAGACGTGCCCTGGCAGGATACAGGAATCGAGTCTGGAATTAGTCGTCAACAGATATGCCCTGGCCGGATACAGGAATCGAATCTTCAAACTCTTTAGACGTGCCCTGGCAGGATACAAGAATCGAGTCCGGAATTAGTCGTCAACAGATATGCCCTGGCCGGATACAGGAATCGAATCTTCAAACTCTTCAGACGTGCCCTGGCAGGATACAGGAATCGAGTCTAGAATTAGTCGTCAACAGATATACCCTGGCCAGATGCAGGAATCGAATCTTCAAACTCTTCTGACGTGCCCTGGCAGGATACAGGAATCGAGTCCGGAGTTAGTCGTCAACAGATATGCCCTGGCCGGATACAGGAATCGAATCTTCAAACTCTTCAGACGTGCCCTGGCAGGATACAGGAATCGAGTCTGGAATTAGTCGTCAACAGATATGCCCTGGCTTGATACAGGAATCGAATCTTCAAACTCTTCAGACGTGCCCTGGCAGGATACAGGAATCGAGTCTGGAATTAGTCATCAACAGATATGCCCTGGCCGGATACAGGAATCGAATCTTCGAACTCTTCAGACGTGCCCTGGCAGGATACAGGAATCGAGTCTGGAATTAGTCGTCAACAGATATGCCCTGGCTGGATACAGGAATCGAATCTTCGAACTCTTCAAACGTGCCCTGGCAGGATACAGGAATCGAGTCTGGAATTAGTCGTCAACAGATATGCCCTGGCCGGATACAGGAATCGAATCTTCAAACTCTTCAGACGTGCCCTGGAAGGATACAGGAATCGAGTCTGGAAATAGTCGTCAACAGATATGCCCTGGCCGGATACAGGAATCGAATCTTCAAACTCTTCAGACGTGCCCTGGCAGGATACAGGAATCGAGTCTGGAATTAGTCGTCAACAGATATGCCCTGGCCGGATACAGGAATCGAATCTTCAAACTCTTCAGACGTGCCCTGGCAGGATACATGAATCGAGTCTGGAAATAGTCGTCAACAGATATGCCCTGGCCGGATACAGGAATCGAATCTTCAAACTCTTCAGACGTGCCCTGGCAGGATACAGGAATCGAGTCTAGAATTAGTCGTCAACAGATATGCCCTGGCCGGATACAGGAATCGAATCTTCAAACTCTTCAGACATGCCCTGGCAGGATACAGGAATCGAGTCCGGAATTAGTCACTCACAGATATGCCCGGCTAGATGCAGGTATCGAATCTGGAATTGCAACAGTTGATAGTAATCATCTTTGTATTGACCTTTGTCCTGAAAAGACAAAACGTTAGTTGTATGTAATGTCATGATGTATGAAATGCATGACGTTCTCAAAATAAATGAGATTGTATGTTCATGATGCGTATGTGCATGCTATAATGTATGAAGATGTGATGTTTATGAATGTATTTTGTCTAGGAAAATAAATCCTTGACGGGTGCCGGGAAGTCAAATCCTGGGCTGGTGCCGAAGAGTAGAGTTCTTTGTTTCCGCTGGGGATGACGGTTGCGAGAATAAACCTGTAGGAGAAGATGACTCCGTTGAGGAATAAACTTGTTGAAGAGATATTCTGCAGGGAATTTCTCTGTGGGGAGAGAGGTACTTTGTCGAGATGTTGATGATGACCGCTGGGGATACCATTGATGAGTTATGTTGGGAATTTGATGAACTCCGCTGGGGGATAGGAAGAACTTCGCCGGGGACGATCTTTCCGTGGTTTTCAGCTGAGGATAACCCAGTTATAAGCTCTGGTAGAGAATAACCTTTGAATAGAGTCCGGGAGACGCGTTCGTACCCTGCAGGGGGTAAGCTTCCAGAATCTACTGGGGATAAGCTTCCTACTGAGGAGATTGATTCAACTCTCCTGGGGAATCTTTTGAACCGTACTGGGGAATGGCTCCACCGGGGTGTCTGTATTCCGCCGGGGAACAATCTTAGATCAAGACTGCCGGGGATGCTTGTTAGGAATGTTTGTATACTCCATTGGGGAATATTGAGATCTTCTGGGGGATAATCCAACTTCCTTAAGGCTGACAGTAGATTAACTATGCTCGGGGAGAGTGTTGCTGACTTGCTAGGGGTACTGTGCCTTTTAGGGGCTGCTAGGAGACCAACTCTGCTTGGGGAGAATTGTTGAATCTTGTCTTACTCTCGGGGAGTGAAGGTATCTGGGTTACATTCTTCAGCCGAACTTACCTTAGTACCTTAGTGGATAGAGCAATTAGATCGCTTAGACAACTCATTATTGCCCCTGTTTCTAATGTCACCTATAATTAGTCCTTTATTTCGTATGCAAATATTTATGAGTTAGCAATTAGTGTCAAATTCATATATCAAAAATAAACATTGGACGTTCTTTACAAAACAAAACAGAAAAAGGAAAATAATTGGCAATTTATCTGAATAGTGAATTTGCATTGATTTTTGAATTTGCCCGTAAATAGGCGTTTATGTACAAGAGGCTGACGTCCTAGTAAGAGAACGTCGCCGAACAACAGAGAGTTTATACAATTTTGAAAGGGAAAACAAAACAGCTATGTGAAAAGAATAATCCCACTGGGTTCCAACTCTGCTAACGCCTTTATATCTTCTAGCGTCTCATCACTTGGCTGCTTAGATGAAGATAAAGCTGACTGATCGATGCTGTCTGAACTTGATGTTTGATACCGGATTCTGGATGCAAGGTGATCCAATGAGACATAGTATTACGCTTTAATCCCTAACTTTTGCCTGGACCTCCCTTTTTCTGGTTTTCAGTCCACCGGGATACCCATTTTTGCCCAAGCAGCCTTTTCAGGTTTTCGACTTGCCGGGTGTACAGATTTTTTCATTTCATCCCTTATTTTTGCCCGAACCCTTTTGGTTCGCCGGGAAGCCCTTATTTTTGCCTAGGTGTATCAACCTAGCGGGTCTTTTATCATGCGTAGTATCTTTTTACTATGTCTGCATTGGCGGGGTGAGGAAGGTCGTCACCGTCCATGGTAGTTAGAATCATGGCTCCTCCTGAGAAGACATGTTTAACCACAAATGGCCCTTCGTACGTAGGGGTCCATTTGCCCCTGGGATCACTTTGAGGAAGAATGATGTGTTTGATTACCAGGTCCCCAACTTGATACTCTTGTGGTCTGACTTTCTTGTTAAATGCCCTGATCATCCGTTTTTGATACGTTTGACCATGACAGATAGCAGTGAGTCTCTTTTCGTCAATTAGGTTTAATTGATCAAGTCGAGTCTAGATCCAGTCATCTTCGCTCAAGCTGCATCCTTCATTATCCGGAGAGAGGGTATCTGGACTTCAATTGGCAAGACTGCCTCCATGCCGTAGACCAAGGAAAAGGGAGTTGCCCCGGTTGACGTTCTTGCTGAGGTACGGTACCCATGAAGAGAAAACGGTAACATCTCGTGCCAATCTTTATAGGTCACTGTCATCTTCTGCACAATCTTTTTAATGTTCTTATTTGCTGCTTCGACAGCCCCGTTCATCTTCGACCGGTAGGGAGAAGAGTTGTGGTGTTGTATTTTGAATTGCTCGCAGAGCTCAGTGATCATCTTGTTATTAAGATTGGTACCATTGTCCGTAATGATCCTTTCCAGGACGCCGTATCGACAGATCGGGTTGTGTCGAATGAACCGTGCCACGACGTTCTTGGTTACGGTAGCGTAGGAAGCTGCTTCAACCCACTTTGTAAAGTAATCGATCGCCACCAGGATGAAGTGATGCCCGTTGGATGACGTAGGTTTAATCTCGCCGATCATATCAATGCCCCATATTGCAAAAGGCCAAGGTGCTGTCAGGACATTCAGAGGAACTGGAGGAACATGCACCTTATCTGCATAGATTTGGAACTTATGACATGTCCGAGAATGTTGGTAACAGTCGGCTTCCATTGTGGACCAGAAATATCCTGCCCGAAGGATTTTCTTTGCCATAGTATGTCCACTGGAATGCGTTCCGAAGGTACCTTCATGCAGTTCTGCCATGATCTTTTCTGCTTCCGTCTTATCCACACAACGCAGTAAGGTTGAATCATGGTTTCGCTTGTAGAGAATGTCGTTGCTAAGGAAGAACTTTGAGGCGAACCTTCTCAGAAACTTCTTGTCATTGACAGATGCACCCTCGGGGTATTCTTGAGCTTCCAGGTACCTCTTCACCTCATGATACCAGGGTTTTTCAGTTACCTCTTCCGTCTCAAGATCACAACAGTATGCAGGTTCGTCCAACTTCCAGATGATGATCCGGGGAGCCTCGTTATCCCACTTGACTTTGAAAATAGAAGACATCGTAGCCAGCGCGTCCGCCAACTGATTCTCCTCTCTCGGGAAGTGTTCAAAAGTTATCTTCGTGAAATGGGGGATCAATGTCAACACACATTCTTTGTAAGGAATAAGGTTTGGGTGTTTCGTATCCCACTCTCCTTTGATCTGATTGATCACGAGAGCGGAATCTCCAAAGACACTCAGAAACTTGATCCTTAGGTCAATTGCAGCTTGAAGACCCATGATACACGCTCCATACTCTGCCATGTTGTTGGTGCAGTTGAAACATAGTCGGGCAGTAAGTGGAGTATGAGTGCCTTTTGGGGATATGATCACAGCGCCGATACCGTTTCCCAAAGCGTTGGAGGCTCCGTCAAAGTGCATAGACCATCGGGATCCTTCCTCAGGTCCTTCATCCGGTCCAGGTACTTCACAATCAGTTACTACCATGATGTTCTCGTCAGGAAATTCAAAGTTCATTGACTGGTAGTCTTCCACTGCCTGGTGTGCCAAATGGTCTGCCAATACACTTCCCTTGATTGCTTTCTGAGTCGTGTACTGGATGTCGTATTCTGTCAAGATCATCTGCCATCTTGCTATTCTTTCGGACAGAGCAGGCTTTTCGAATATGTACTTTATTGGATCCATCTTTGATATTAACAGAGTAGCGTGAGTCAGCATATACTGTCTCAGCCGGCGAGCAGCCCATACCAAAGTGCAGCAAGTTTTCTCGAGCAGTGAGTATCGGGTCTCACAATCGGTAAACTTTTTGCTAAGGTAATAAATGGCATGCTCTTTTCGGCCAGACTCGTCATGCTGCCCCAGCACACACCCCATTGAGCTGTCAAGTACTGTCAAGTATAGTATTAGAGGTCTCCCTTCAACTGGTGGCATAAGAATGGGTGGTTCTTGGAGATACTCTTTGATTCTGTCGAAAGCGGCCTGACATTCATCGTTCCAACGTACTACTTGATCTTTCTTCAGTAGCTTGAAGATTGGTTCACAGGTAGCAGTTAGATGCGAGATGAATCGGGCAATGTAATTCAGTCGTCCTAGAAAGCCTCTGACTTCTTTCTCTGTCTTGGGAACTGGAATCTCTTGTATGGCTTTACCCTTGGCAGGGTCCACTTGAATACCTTTGTCGCTTACGACGAAGCCTAACAACTTTCCAGATCTTACCCCAAAGGTGCATTTTTTTGGGTTCAACCTCAGCTTGTACAACTTCAACCGGTCAAACAGCTTCTGTAGATGGTCAAGGTGCTCCTCCTCAGTTTGAGACCTTGCAATCATATCATCGACGTATACTTCTATCTCATGATGGATCATGTCATGAAATAAAGCAACCATGGCACGTTGGTAGGTTGCCCCAGCATTTTTCAAACCAAAAGGCATGACCTTGTAGCAGAAGGTGCCCCACTGAGTAACAAAGGTAGTCTTTTCCATATCTTCAGGAGCCATCTTGATCTGATTATAACCTGAAAAACCATCCATGAAGGAGAACACCTTGTGCTGAGCAGTATTGTCAACCAGAACGTCGACGTGAGGCAGAGGGAAGTCATCCTTGGGGCTTGCCTTGTTCAGATCCTTGTAGTCAACACACATTCTGACCTTACCATCTTTCTTCGGTACTGGAACCACGTTGGCAACCCACTGAAGGTAGGAAGTCACTTCTAGAAACCCGACATCGAATTGCTTCATAACCTCAGCTTTGATCTTCTCGGACATCTCTGGACGCATACGGTGGACCTTTTGTTTAACCGGAGGGCATTCTTCCTTGGTAGGCAGGTGATGGACCACAATGTCAGTATCCAACCCAGGCATGTCTTCGTAAGACCAGGCGAAGATTTCCACATAATCATGCAACATCTGAATCAACCGTTGTTTCACGCTGAGCTCTAGGTTGGCACCAATCTTGACTTCCTTTCTGTCTGTCTCAGTACCCAGATTTACCGTTTCCACTGGCTCTTCATGTGGCTGAATGGCCCTCTCTTCCTGGAGTAACAGTCTTGCAAGCTCTCTAGGCACTTCACAATCATCTCCACCTTTGTCTTCGGCTAAGTTGATCGGATTTTCAAAGTCATAACTGGCAGTAGCAGAGTCGTTACCAGTGAGATCCAGAGTGGATTGAAACTTGTATAGGTGAGTGTGTGTAAATATAGCTGTTTTGCAATAAAGAAAGAGAGAAAGGGAGCACAAGATTTGAAATGCGAAAAACGTCCAATGTTTTTATTCATGATATATGGAAATGACAAGTAATAAGCCCTCACAAATGAAGCCACGGTGCCCCGGGTAAGACACCGGGCCATAAAGTTTCAAATTATTGTTCGTTACAAATTTAAAAACAAAGGAGTTCATTACTGAGTAACAAAAGTAACAGGTACGCAGTCTTTTGCAGTCCAGTTGCTCAGTCCACTGTCGGTCGTTGGGTGTATCCAGCTGTCGAATTCGGATTCTTCCACTTTGTCCCCATCCCTGATAGCATTCACCCTATGACTGGGCATGGGAGCTGTCACCACATTAGGCTTCTCGGGCGCCTCGAACTGAACCTCTTTAGCATCAATAAGGTCCTGAACCTTATTCCTCAGGGCCCAGCAATCATCAGTAGAATGCCCCGGGCTATCAGAGTGATAAGCACAGCGGGCGTTGGGATTGTACTTCGGAGAGGTTGTGTTTACCACCTTCGGAGCCTCTCTGACAGTTACCAAGTTGGTTGATAGCAGTTGCAGCAAGATCTGCGACAAGGTCATACTAAGCCGAGCATATTCTCTTCTAGGTCTCTCACCCCTTGGTTGGTTAGGTTGCCGAGGAGCGGCAGCAGGCTTTGAGATCACCACCGCGTTGACAGCTTGGCGGCGTTCTAGTTTATTTTGCCTTCTGGGACCATACATAGCACTGGCTTCCTTCTTGAAAGGCTTCTTTTCAGAACTTGAGGATGCACCTTTCTGTATCTTCCCCGATTTCATACCAGCTTCTATCCTTTCCCCAGTCAGAATGAGGTCTGTAAACCCTGCAGAAGAATTACCAATGAGATGATTGAAGAACGGCCCAGACAGGGTCCCCAAGAACATGTCCACGAGTTCACAGTCAGTTAGCGGTGGCTGCACCCTGCCATCCAGGTCCCTCCACTTTTGTGCGTACTCTTTGAAACCTTCTCCCAATCCTAGCGACATACCCTGGAGTTGGGTACGTGTAGGAGCGAGGTCGGCATTGTACTGATACTGCTTATAAAAAGCAGTAGCCAAGTCCTCCCAGTTACGAATATTGGTTCCATCCAGCTGATAGAACCATTCAAGATGAGTCCCTGAAAGACTCTCCTGGAAGAAATGGATCCATAAGTTCTTGTCCACAGTATATGGTTGGATCTTCCGCACATAAGATCTGAGATGTAGCTTAGGGTAGGACGCCCCGTCATACTTTGCGAAAGATGGTGCCTTGAACTTATGTGGGATTACCACCCCAGAAGATAAACCCAGATCTCCAAGATCCAACCCAGACACCTGTTGAATTTCCATGGCACTCAGACGATCCTCTAACTTCTTGTACCTGTCTTCAGTGGGAGGGTACTGCTCATCATTGAAATCAGTCTCGTTGTCAGAGACCACAGGACTAGGAACCCTTCCCCCTTGGGGACTGCCTTTCCCTACAGAAGAACCAGCTTGATCAGCCTCATTCTGCAGTGTATTGCCAAACCTCCGGCCAGTGTTGAATAGTACAGTTCTCTTCTTCTTCTTCTTTACCAGCAGAGCCTTCAATTCCTCTTGACCTTGTGCTAAACACATGATCAGCTCTTGGAACTGGGCGTTCTGAGCCTGGAGGGCCTTGATGGATTGCTCAGTAGATGATTCAGGGTTCATGATGACTGCTGAAATAAACAGCGAAGAAGATTAAGCAACCTGTAAAAAAGAGTACCTGTTATGCACATGATGCATGATATGTTGTTTATGCAATGCATTCAAGGGTTCGAAAGTTCAAATTTGTTGTAGACCAAAAGGAACACACGTTATCATTAAGAAATAATTGTTCAGTACATCAAGGCCTCATGGGAAAAACATTACAACATAAATTAATCCCAAAAGACACTGCGCATCCTCTTTGGAGCTATGTAAGTGTTGAGAGTCTTTTCCTCGTGCAGTAGGCGGGTGAGCTCCAAGACCTTCTTCTCACTGGCATGTAGGCTGGCTTCAAGAGAATTCCGTTCTTCCTTAAGCTGGATCCAGCTCTTCTGCATTTCTTCCCAGGATGTAGGCATGTCAGGATGTTGAATGGTGTAGGGCACCTCTCCTTCCAACACTGGCTCTTTGATCACAGGGAGAACATGAGGATATGGCATCACCAGCTTCTGGGAGCGGGCTCGTACCCACTTGAGATAAGGCTCCAACGGGATGGAGTTCTTGTGCCCCAGTGTCTTGCTGTCTACCTTGTTGGGCATCCTCCAAGCTCTGATAAATCTCTGGCGAAGTCCTTGTGCATCGTTGTCGAAGTAAAAAACTATGTCAGGAAGCAACATGTCATGAGGGCCATCCCTCCGAGCATATCCGAACTGTCTCAAAGCCAGACACGGGTTGTAAGTAATACCTCCTCTGATTCCAAGTAAAGGAACATTAGGAAACTCCCCGCAACGATCAATGATAGTGACGTCTTCTCTAGACCGAGAACACCAATGTATATCAGCATGCGTAAGAGTCATTAATCGTTGTGACCATCTCAAACCCCGCTCGTTCTTCAAAACTGATTGTGGAAGGTGCGAAATAAACCACCTTGCCAGGAGAGGAGTGCAGCACATGAGAACACCTCTTTTTCTCATGGTTCGAGTGCAACATGAGTGAAGGATGTCCCCAAGCAACGTAGGTATAGGATTCCTGGACATGAAGATCTTGACAGCATTGATATCTATAAGCTGATCGGGATTCGGGAACAACACCAACCCATAGACAAGGAGAGCCACAACTTCTTCAAAGGCTTGTAGGTCAAGGGAATTCCAACATTCTTGGGCCTTCTCAAACAGGAACTTTGCCAAGAATCCTTTGATACCACTTTTAACTTCCCAATGTCCCTTGATGTCAGATGGTTGTAGGCATAATGCTTTAGCAACCTCTTCAAGTTTTGGCTCCTTCTCTGTACCGTTGTAGGGCAGTTGACTGAGAATGGGAACCTTCAGAAGCTGGGAAAACTCTTCCAAGGTAGGAACCAGTTGATAATCTGGGAAAGTAAAGCAGTGGTGCAAAGGGTCAATGAACTAGAAGAGGACCTTTATCATATCTTCCTCAATGTTGGTGTTGACCAAGCTGATGAGTCTTCCATGTTTCTCACTGAATGAAGAGTTCTCGGGAATCCTGGATGTAAGTTCCTTAAGTTGAGGAGGGACCCTTACAAGGTTGACCTGAATTGTCTTTCTGTGGATAGTTTCCATGTCCTACAAAACAAGAACAAAGATGAAGATTCGAACCCCTGAAGTGATTAGTGGATGCATATGATGCTGTATGATGTTATGATATTATGATAAAAACACACCACAAGTATCCACAAAAAGCAAACATGGTAAGGCACACGAGTCACACAAGACAGCCCTTAGAGTTTAGGCCAGCATGGGGTCTAGGTATTACCCTCTTGAAGTTAGTGGGCTCAAAACCTGTCCTATCAACAGTAACCGGGTTCTAAGGATCTCAATATCATCGGGTTGTTTTCTATTTTCATCGTTTCGATTTAGCCACTGAACTGGCGATCAAAATATTCCAAGAAAACAACCCTCAATGAGTGTAGTATCGAGTATCAACCAACTTCGGACTGCACCAAAGTCAGTCATCTCACTACCCCTAAAGAGGCCAGGATGGGCAAGTAAGGTTCCTAAGGTCAGTTGATGCTTCACGAAACCACGCGGCGGCCTCGTACTCTCCTTGACTTGACTCAAGGGTTACCGGTACTCACCAAAGTGCCACATCAACGTAGCAACTGCTTCAACCGTGTCGGTATACCCCGCACAGTTCCCTCACAGTTTGTTTCTACCTAAAAGGTATCCCCCAGATCCGGGATAGGATCTATAGAACTCCCAAAACAGGCCCACAATATTAAAGCAATCAAAGCATGCAATTGAAAACATAAGAGTGGTTTAATCCTAAGGTACACCTCACTTATTAATTTTCCCCAGTAGAGTCGCCAGTTCTGTGATCGGTGGAAATAGAACTGACTGTTTAAAGCTGGATCGTGTATGTCGCGGTAAGCAAGATTCGCCACCGTCTTTTATTTTCTCCAACATGGAAAGGACAAAAGCACAGCAAAATTCCTTATTGAGAATGTTTCTCGGTTCGGGAGGTAGATTTATAGAAAGGGAAGGTGTTAGCACCCTTTCTATCTGTGGTTACCCACGGGCTCTTAGTTACTTGCTCTTATGTTTTCAAAATATGTTTGCTTTTTAAATGTGTGTGGGTTTTGAAAAAGTTTCATTGAAAGATTTCTGAGTGACTCTTGTATCTGTCCTCAAGAGTGTTTGAAAATTTTGTTTTGAAAGCTTTCGAAAGTGTCAGTGTGAAAATATTGTTTTGTTTGTTTTTGAAGAGAGCAAGTACCCATGAGTCATCTACCTATCCTAAGGAATTAGGCTGTGTAAGAGTCCTTAAGGTAGTGCCATCCCACCATTGAGAGGTAGGTAGCACCACCGTTGGAGGTGTTCGGGTCAATTCGATTGTAGGGACAGTGTGGTCACCAAAGAAAAAGTAGTAAACCTTAGAAGTAACCCTAATGTCCTAGATCCTTTTTAATCCGAGGCAACCGTTTCGAGGCAACTGGATCTTAGACATAAGGGCGATCGCTAAAACACCCTATACTTGACGACCACGTTCGAAGGCAACGAGTGAGGCGTACCTGTGGCCGGTGGATCTGGAACTGACTGTTTAACGCTGGTTCGCGAAATGTCGCGGAAGCAAGAGTCGCCACCGTCTTTTATTTTCTCCAAATGGAAAGGACAAAAGCACAGAAAAATTCCTTATTGAGATTAGTTCTCGGTTCGGGAGGTAGATTTATAGAAAGGGAAGGTGTTAGCACCCTTTCTATCCATGGTTATCCATGAGCTCTTAGATACTTGCTCATTTGTGTTTTCAAAAGGTTTGTTTTTTTTTCAAGGTGAGTGGGTTTGAAAAAGTTCTGTTTAAAATTTCAGTTCGACTCTTGTATCAGTCCTCAAGAGTGTTTGAAAAGTTGTTTTTGAAAGCTTTTTGCAAAGTGTCGGTGTGAAAAGAAGTTTTTGATTTGTTTTGAATTTAGAGCAAGTACCTACGAGTCATCTACCTACCCTAAGGAATTAGTCTGTGTAAATGTCCTTAAGGTAGTGCCATCCCATCATTGAGAGGTAGGTAGCACCACCGTTGGAGGTGTTCGGTGAGCATTTTGGCCCAAGAATTCCAGGCCTGGTTGACTTTTCTGGCGCGTGTGAGGAATAGCTGACTAATGCATATGGTAGACTCCAGATCCTGACCTTTGAATTGACCCCTGGGGACATGTGGCGCGCCAAGGTGTTGGGTGTATGATGGACCCTGGGAGAGGCGCTGTACCTGAAAGTATTAGGACAAAAAACATTGAATGTTTGGGGGGGACCTGGGAATCGAACCCAGGTCCCAATACCTGCATGCCAGCGTGCTAACCAAGTGAGCTAGTGCGTTTCTTTGATATTATGATGGATAAGAATTATTATGAGAGAGAACAAGCATTAGTGGGATTTGATGAAAACGCGCGCCAGTTATTCAAACCAACCATTCGCGTTTGGACACATCAGCTTCGTCCCCATTGTGTCTTTGTTTTTGCCTGCAAACATGAACAGATAGCGGGGGTTTTAAACCCCCACTAACTACAATATACAATAATAGCGATTAGAGCATGGTTCATCATAAATTGAGCGCGAGGTATGGTTTTAAATCGTCAGAAGATCCTGATTCCAATGGTATAGGTGTGGTTGGCCAATTTTTCCAAAGGAACGAAACCCTCTTTCAAAGTCCCTGAAACCCTAGAAATCTCTCATGGTAACTTTGCATACAAGCCATATTAGTTCAATTGGATAACACCATTAGCTTCAGAGAGATCATATTAGTATAAACCAGTAATTAAAAGACATTAATCATGCATGGAAAATGGAATACGATTATCAAATTTTTCAAGAAAAGTAGAACACGGTTATACCAATTCCTTGAGTATGGAGGGTTGAATTTGATTGGAATGGCTTCCTGGATGTGTCAAGAGTGTAATGGAATAGTTATTTGGCTTTGAAACGAGCTCTAACTGTGAAAGCAGTTTTCAATTTTTTTGGAAAAAATGCAAAGTTGTTCTCTCAATTCCTGCGCAGCTTTCTTGTTTTTATGCTTTAGGTTATGTTTGCATATGTATGCAGCATGATTAGGTCAACCAAAACAAGCCCATGATCCATGTTTTAATGCCTTTCAATATTTGATTTTCAAGCATCTTTTTCAATCTTTTTGTCATGAACAACATGCCTATTTGCATAGAATCTTTCCTTTTTTATTGTGCACGAAATCTTGAGGTCATGATGAGTGGATATGCTGCACAAAAAGATTCAAAACCTTTATTTTAGTATTTTTTTCATAATTAATTTTAATTAAATGAATTAATAGGATTTAAAAACTCAATTAATTAATTAAAAATAAGAAAATAACTCCCCTTTGGGTCAATGGGTCGTGCATGGCCTTTGGGTGATGATTCTTGGAAGAAATTGAGGCCCATTAGCAATTTTGAGGCATTTGAAGCAAAGTTGACTTTTCAAAATTCCCAAAAATTTCCCAACTTCCACAAGGCATATCTTGCTCAAACTTTAAGCTTTGATCATGTTCTTGGACATTTTGGAAAGGTCTTGAAGTCCTCTAACCAATTCCTTTGGTCCCATGTCATTTTGATTTACCAATCTCAAGTTATGGTCTTTGACTTAAAGTGCCTTTTTGTTGACTTTTGAAAATGACCTATAATGTTGAGATTGATAACTTTTTGTGAGAGCATTTCTTAGACTTGAAGTGTGAAGATGAGTTGTAGGAAATGTCATTCTCTTCAAAATGAGCTTTGGATGGAATTTTTCTGATAAACCATGTGGAAGTTATACCTTGGTCAATTTGCAGTTGACTTTTCCAGCTGTCCAAAAATAGAAACTTTTGCATCTTGAGACTTTTTGAGCCATGCTTTGAGAATCATGATCAAGAATTGATCAAATGATGTTTGTGGCTTCAAAATAAGATGTTGACCAAAAATTTGGACTTTTGACTGTCAAATGACCATTTTGCCCCTGCAGTTGACTATATGGCAATTAGGGTTTTTGACTGTGCAATTTTGTGCTGTGAGTCTTGAAACTTGGCATGAGGATGCTTGACAATGTTTATAGGCATGTAGGACTTGTTTGGACCTTTGGAAACTTCAATTTCTTTTCCAGCACCAAAACCCTAATTTTTGACTGTTATGAGGCCATTGGACTGTGCAACCTTTGGAGACTTTGAAGCATGCTCTTTGCAAATCTTGAAGAATATGGGAGGGAAAATTTTGGGGTATAACAGTTTCCCCTGTTCAATCTTCTTAAACCTGAGGATGTAGATTGGCTGGCGTGCCTTTCGTAATCCGTAGGTGGAAGATGATTGAACACTAGAGTGCCCAGAAATTTACGCTCACATAGTAGTGTGATGGTGGGAATGGGCTTACAGATTCCATTTGGAGATTGATGGATAGGAAGATGGGCTTACAGATGCCATGTTGAGAGGTGATGAATAGGTGGATGGGCTTATAGATGCCATCTGGGTGTCGATCGCGTAAGAGATTCCTTAGCGAGAACTTGGGTACTTGAAAAAAAGAAAGATGATTACCTGACCTGTTACAGGAGTTGGTCTTCAAACTTCTTTATATAGACGTGCCCTGGCTGGATACAGGTATCGAATCTTTGAACTCTTCGGACGTGTCCTGGCGAGATACAGGAATCGAGTCGGGAGCTTCAAAAGGTTATGAATGAATCAGGGATGGTTACTACCTCAACGGGACGGTGAGAGAACCTCGGATGATTACTACCTCAACAGTAACGATGAGAAAACCTTGGGCGATTAATACCTCAATAGTAATGATGAGAGAACCTGGGGCGATTACTACCTCAACAGTAACGGTGAGAGAATCTGGGGCGATTACTACCTCAACAGTAACAGTGAGAGAATCTGGGGCGATTACTACCTCAACAGTAACGGTGAGAGAATCTTGGGTGATTACTACCTCAACAGTAACGGTGAGAGAATCTGGGGCGATTACTACCTCAACAGTAACGGTGAGAGGATCTGGGGCGATTACTACCTCAACAGTAACGGTGAGAGAATCTTGGGCGATTACTACCTCAACAGTAACGATGAGAGAATCTTGGATGTCTTCTACTGAGTCTTCATTAGGAAAATATTTAGGAATCGATTTAACTGGACCAGAGAAGGCCTTTGACTGGATCGGCATCAGAAAAATCTTTAGGAGTCGATTTAACTGAACCAGGCAAGGTCTTGGAATCTTCAACTGGAATAAGAATCAGGGAGATCTTAGCGTCGATCTGACTGAACCAGAGAAGGCCTTTGACTGGATCGGCATCAGAAAAATCTTTAGGAGTCGATTTAACTGAACCAGGCAAGGTCTTGGAATCTTCAACTGGAATAAGAATCAGGGAGATCTTAGGGTCGATCTGACTGAACCAGAGAAGGCCTTTGACTGGATCGACATCAGAAAAATCTTAGGGTCGATTTAACTGAACCAGACGAAAGTCTTGGAATATCTTTGACTGGATAAGAATCAGGAAAATCTTAGAATCGATTTAACTAAACCAGACGAAAGTCTTGGAATAGCTGAGAACTTAACTGGATCTTTCCTGAAAGGTAAAGGTCAGTCATATGCAATGCATGATATGGATCAAGCAATGATGTTCTCAACATAAATGAGATTGTATGTTCATGATGCGTATATGCGTGCTATAATGTATGGGAATGCGATGTTTATGAATGTATGTTTTTTTCTAGGAAAGTAAATCCTTGACGGGTTCCGGGAAGTCACATCCTGGGCTGATGTTTGGAGAATAGATCTTTGCTTCTGCTGGGGATGATGGTTGCAAGAATACCGGTAGGAGAATATAACTTCGTTGGGGGATAAACTTGATGAAGAGATTACTCTGCAGGGAATAACTACTCTAGCGATCTTGTTGGGGAACAGTACTCTGTGGGAGGAGAGGTACTCTGTTGAGATGTTGATGATAACTCCGCTGGGGATACCGTTGTCAGGTTGGAAGTGTTAATAGACTCCGCTGGGGATAAGAATACTTTACTGAGGACGGTATTTCTGTGGCTTTTGGCTGAGGATAACCCAGTTATATCCTGGTAGGGAAATAACCTTTGAATAAAGTCGAGAGACGCGTTTGTGCTCTGCTGGAGGCAAGTTTCCAGAATCTACTGGGGATAAGCTTCCTGCTGGGGAGGTTGATTCAAACTTTCTTGGGGAAATCTTCAGGCTGGACTCTCCTGGGGGAAAAAAAAAATTTTTTTTTTTGAGATATATTGGGGAAGAGATTCCACTGAATGTCGGGTATACCGCCGGGGAACAATCTTAGATCAAGACTGCCGGGGATGCTTGTTAAGAATGTTTGTATGATGTGCCGGGGAATGTTGAGATCTGCTGGAGGATACTCAACTTCCTTACGGCTGATAACGTAGCTTTGCTTGGGGAGCGTGTATTGACTTGCTGGCTTGCTCTGTGGGGATTTAAGATATCTTGGTTATGTTCTTCAGCTGAACTTACCTTGGTACCTTGGTGGACAGAGCAATTAGATCGCTTAGACAACTCATTATTGCCCCTGTTTCTAATGTTACCTGTAATTAATCCTTTGTTTCGTATGCAATCATTTATGAGTTAGCAGTTATTGTCAAATGCATATATCACAAATTGAACCTTGGACGTTCTTCGCAAATCAAAACAGAAAAAGGAAAAACACATGGCAATTTGAGCTGAAAAGTGTATTTGTATTGATTTTTTTGAATTTTCCTGTAAATAGGCGCTTATGTACAAGAGGCTGACGTCCTAGTAAGAGAACGCCCCTGAATAAAAGAGTTTATACAAATTTGTACAAAGGGAAAACAAAACAGCTATGTGAAAAGCATGATCCCACTGGGTTCCAACTCTGCTATCGCCTTTATATCTTCGAGCGTCTCATCACTTGATGCCCTAGCTGAAGATGAAGCTGATTGATCGATGTCGTTTGAACTTGATATCGATACCGGATTCTGGATGCAAAGTGATCCAATGAGACATAGTATTACGCTTTATCCGTAACTTTTGCCTGGACCGCCCTTTCGGGTTTTCAGTCCACCGGGATACCTATTTTTGCCCAAGCCGCCTTTTCAGGTTTTCGACTTGCCGGGTGTACATATTTTTTTTCATTTCATCCCTTCATTTTGCCCGAACCCTTTTGGTTCGCCGGGAAGCCCTAATTTTTGCCTAGGTATGTCAACCTAGCGGGTCTTTTATCATGCGTAGTATCTTTTTACTATGTCTGCATTGGCGGGGTGATGAAGGTCGTCACCATCCATGGTGGTTAGGATCATGGCTCCTCCTGAGAACACAAGTTTAACCACAAATGGCCCTTCGTATGTAGGGGTCCATTTTCCCCTTGGATCACTCTGAGGAAGGATGATACGCTTGATTACCAGATCCCCAACTTGATACTCTTGTGGTCTGACCTTTTTGTTAAATGCCCTGATCATCCGTTTTTGGTACGTCTGACCATGACAAATAGCAGTGAGTCTCTTTTCGTCGATTAGATTTAATTGATCAAGTCGAGTCTGGATCCAATCTTCTTTGCTCAGATCTGCATCCTTCATTATCCGGAGAGAGGGTATCTGCACTTCGATTGGTAAGACTGCCTCCATACCGTAGACCAAGGAGAAAGGAGTTGCCCCGATTGACGTCCTTGCTGAGGTACGGTACCCATGTAGAGCAAACGGTAACATCTTGTGCCAGTCTTTATAAGTCACTGTCATCTTCTGCACAATTTTCTTGATATTTTTATTGGCCGCTTCTACAGCCCCATTCATCTTCGGCCGGTAAGGAGAAGAGTTGTGGTGCTGTATCTTAAACTGCTCGCAGAGCTCAGTGATCATCTTGTTATTGAGATTGGTACCATTGTCTGTAATGATCCTTTCAGGGACGCCGTATCGACAGATCAGGTTATGCCGAATGAACCGTGCCACCACATTCTTGGTTACGGTGGCATAGGAAGCTGCTTCAACCCACTTCGTAAAGTAATCAATCGCTACCAGGATGAAGCGATGCCCATTGGATGCCGTAGGTTTAATCTTGCCGATCATATCTATGCCCCACATTGCAAAAGGCCAAGGTGCAGTCAGAACATTTAGAGGAACTGGAGGAACATGCACCTTATCTGCATAAATCTGGCATTTATGACATGTCCGAGAATGTTGGTAGCAATCAGCTTCCATTGTGGACCAGAAATACCCTGCCTGAAGGATCTTCTTTGCCATAGTGTGTCCACTGGAATGCGTTCCGAAGGTACCCTCATGCAGCTCTGCCAAGATTCTTTCTGCTTCCGTCTTATCCACACAACGCAGTAAGGTCGAATCATGGTTTCGCTTGTACAGAATGCCGTTGCTAAGGAAGAACTTTGCTGCGAATCTTCTCAGAAACTTCTTGTCGTTGACAGACGCACCCTCAGGGTATTCTTGAGCTTCCAAGTATCTCTTCACCTCATGGTACTATGGTTTCTCAGTCACTACCTCAGCCTCAAGATCACAACAGTATGCCGGTTCGTCCAGTTTCCAGATGATGACCCGGGGAGCCTCATTATCCCATTTGACTTTGAAAATGGAAGACATTGTAGCTAACGCGTCCGCCAGCTGATTCTCCTCTCTTGGGAAATGTTCAAAAGTTATCTCTGTGAAGTGGGGGATCAAGGTCAACACACATTCTTTATAAGGAATAAGATTTGGATGTTTCGTATCCCACTCGCCTTTGATCTGATTGATCACGAGAGCGGAATCCCCGAAGACACTCAGAAACTTGATCCTTAAATCGATCGCAGCTTGAAGTCCCATGATGCATGCCTCATACTCCGCTATATTGTTGGTGCAGTTGAAACACAGCCGGGCAGTGAGTGGAGTATGAGTGCCTTGAGGGGATATGATCACAGCGCCGATACCGTTACCCAAAGCGTTGGAGGCTCCATCAAAGTGCATAGACCTTTGGGATCCTTCCTCAGGTCCTTCATCCGGTCCAGGTACTTAACAATCAGTTACTATCATGATACTTTCGTCTGGAAAATCGAAGTTCATTGACTGATAGTCGTCTACTGCCTGATGTGCCAAGTGGTCTGCCAATACACTTCCTTTGATGGCTTTCTGAGTCGTGTACTGGATGTCGTATTCTGTCAGGATCATTTGCCATCTTGCTATTCTCCCAGACAGAGCAGGCTTTTCAAATATGTACTTTATTGGATCCATCTTTGAGATCAACAAGGTAGTGTGAGTCAGCATATACTGTCTCAGCCGGCGAGCAGCCCATACCAAAGCGCAGCAAGTTTTCTCGAGCAGTGAGTATCGGGTCTCACAGTCGGTAAACTTTTTACTAAGGTAATAAATGGCGTGCTCTTTTCGGCCAGACTCGTCATGCTGCCCCAGCACACACCCCATTGAGTTGTCAAGTACTATCAGGTATAGTATCAGAGGTCTCCCTTCAACCGGTGGCATAAGAATGGGTGGCTCTTGGAGATACTCTTTGATTCTGTCTAAAGCGGCCTAACATTCATCGTTCCAACGTACTACCTGATCTTTCTTCAGCAGCTTGAAGATTGGTTCACAAGTAGCAGTTGGGTGCGAGATGAATCGAGCAATGTAATTCAGACGTCCTAAAAAACCTCTGACCTCTTTCTCTGTCTTAGGAATTGGCATCTCTTGAATGGCTTTAACCTTGGCAGGGTCCACTTGAATACCCTTATCACTTACAACGAAGCCTAGCAACTTTCCAGGCCTTACCCCGAAGGTGCACTTGTTCGGGTTCAACCTCGGCTTGTACAGTTTCAAACGGTCAAACAATTTCTGCAGATGGTCAAGGTGTTCCTCCTCAGTTTGGGACCTTGCAATCATGTCGTCAACATACACTTCTATCTCATGATGGATCATGTCATGAAATAAAGCAACCATGGCACGTTGGTAGGTTGCCCCAGCATTTTTCAACCCAAATGGCATGACCTTGTAGCAGAAGGTGCCCCACTGAGTAACAAAGGTAGTCTTTTCCATATCTTCCGGAGCCATCTTGATCTGATTATACCCTAAAAAACCATCCATGAAAGAGAACACCTTGTGCTGAGCCGTATTGTCAACAAGAACATCAATGTGAGGTAGAGGGAAGTCATCCTTGGGGCTGGCCCTGTTCAGATCCCTGTAATCAACACACATTCTGACCTTACCGTCCTTCTTCGGCACCGGCACCACGTTGGCCACCCACTGAGGGTAAGAAGTCACTGCAAGAAACCCGGCATCGAATTGCTTCATAACCTCAGCTTTGATCTTCTCAGACATCTCTGGATGCATATGACGGACCTTTTGCTTAACCGGAGGGCAGTCTTCCTTGGTAGGAAAATGATGGACCACGATGTCGGTATCCAACCCGGGCATGTCTTCGTAGGACCAGGAAAAGATCTCCACATAATCATGTAACATCTGAGTCAACCGTTGTTTTACGCTGAGCTCCAGATTGGCACCAATCTTAACCTCCTTTCTATCTGTCTCAGTATCCAGATTTATCGTTTCCACTGGCTCTTCGTGTGGTTGAATTTCCCTCTCTTCCTGGAGTAACAGTCTTGCAAGCTCGCCAGGCACTTCGCAATCATCTTCACCTTCGTCTTCGGCTAAGTTGATCGGATTTTCGAAGTCATAATTGGCAGTAGCAGAGTCGTTACCAGTGAGATCCAGAGTGGATTGAAACCTGTATGAGTGAGTGTGTGTAAATACAACTGTTTTGTAATATAAAGAAAGGAAAGAAAGAAAAGGAGCATAAGATTTGAAATGCGAGAAAACGTCCAAGGTCTTTATTCATGATATATGAAATGACAATTAATATGCCCTCATAAATGAAGCCACGGTGCCCCAGGTAAGACGCCGGGCCATAGAGTTTCAATTCATTGTTTATTACAAATAACAAAAACAAAGGAATTCATTACTGCGTAACGAAAGTAACAGGTAGGTTGTCCTTTGCAGTCCAATTGCTAGGTCCACTGTCGGCCGTCGGATAAATCCAGCTGTCGAACTCAGATTCTTCCACCTTTTCATCATCCCTGATAGCATTCACTCCATGAGCAGGCATGGGAGCTGTCACTACATTGGGCTTCTCAGGTGCCTCAAACTGTACCTCCTTTGCATCAATAAGGTCTTGCACCTTATTCCTCAAGGCCCAGCAATCATCAGTGGAATGCCCCGGGCTATCGGAGTGATAAGCACAGCGAGCATTTGGATTATACTTTGGAGAGGCAGTATTCACAACCTTCGGGGCCTCCCTGACAGTCACCAAGGTTGTTGATAACAGTTGCGGCAAGATTTGTGATAGGGTCATACTCAGCCGGGTAAACTCTCTTCTGGGTCTCTCAGCCCTTTGTTGATTGGTTTGCCGAGGAGCGGCAGCAGGTTTAGCAATCACCACTGCGTTGACAGATTGGCGGTGCTCTGGTTTATCTTGCCTCCTAGGCCCATACACAGCACTGGCCTCCTTCTTAAAAGGTTTCTTCTCAGAGCTTGAAGATACACCTTTCTGAATTTTACCGGACTTCATTCCAGCCTCTATCCTTTCCCCAGTCAGAATAAGGTCAGTGAACCCTGCAGATGAATTGCCAATAAGATGATTGAAGAATGGCCCGGAGAGGGTCCCCAAGAACATATCCACTAGCTCACGGTCTGTTAACGGAGGCTGCACCCTGCCTGCCAGGTCCCTCCACTTCTGTGCATACTCTTTAAAACCTTCGCCTGATCCTAGCGACATACCCTGGAGTTGGGTACGTGTAGGAGCAAGGTCGGCATTATATTGATACTGCTTGTGAAAAGCAGTAGAAAACTCCTCCCAGTTACGAACCTTGGTTCCATCCAGCTGATAGAACCATTCGAGATGAGTCCCTGAAAGACTCTCCTGGAAGAAGTGGATCCACAAGTTCTTGTCCACTGTATACGGCTGAATCTTCCGCACATAAGATCTGAGGTGTAACTTAGGGCAAGACGCCCCGTCATACTTGGTGAAAGATGGTGCTTTAAACTTGTGAGGGATGATCACACCAGAAGATAAACCCAAGTCTCCGAAATCCAAACCAGGCACTTGCTGAATCTCCATGGCGTTCAGACGGTCTTCCAACTGCTTGTATCTGTCTTCAGCCAGAGGATATTGTTCCTTTTTAAAATCAGTCTCATTGTCTGAGACCACCGGACTTGGAGCCCTTCCCCCCTGGGGACTGTCTTTGCCTACAGAAGAACCAGCTTCCTCATTCTGCAGAGTGTTACCAAACCTCCGGCCCGAGTTGAAAAGAACAGTTCTCTTCTTCTTCTTCTCCTTCTTCAGGAGCAAAGCCTTCAGCTCTTCTTAACCTTGAGCCAAACCCATGATCAGCTCCTGAAATTGTGCATTCTGCGCCTGAAGGGCCTTGATAGACTGCTCGATTGAGGATTCAGGGTTCATGATGCTGAAATAAACAGCGAAGAACAGTAAGCGACCTGAAAAGAAAAGTACCTGCTATGCACATGATGAATGGAATGCGTATGATTTATGTTTTCAAAGACAATCGGGAATCAACTTTGTAAACAAAAAGGAACACACTTCATTAGATTTGAAATTTAAATTGTTCAACAGGTTGCCTTTAGGCGTTACATAGAAATGGAAATGCTGAAAAGGGAAATAAAATTGTAAAAGAACATCCAAAGCTCGTCATTGATCCCAGGGTCTCCTCTTCTCAGTACGGATGTAGTCATTCAGAGCTCGCTCATTCTCCAACTGCTTTGTCAGCTTCTGGATCTTTAATTCCTGTTCGTTGTACTTTTCCCGATAAGAATCCCGTTCTTCTCGCAGTTGCGACCAAGACCTCTTTAATGTCTCATAATCAGCAGGTATCTAAGGAGGGAGGACAGTTGAAGGAGCCCCATCTTTGTCAGGATACTCAAGAATGACGGGTCTGACAGCTTCGTATGGCATACCTAACTTCTGAGCACGGAGGCGAACCCATTTGTAGTAGGCTTCCATAGGTAGAGAAGTCCTTGGCCCCAACTCTTGTGGATCAGCTTTATGAACTCTGTCCCAAGCCTTGATGAACCTACGACGCAGCTCGTCACTATCCACCTGAAACTCAAAACTGATGTGAGGCACCAACATCTCATGAGGCCCTGCTCTTCTGGCTCTTCCAAACTGACGGAGCGCTAGACATGGATTGTAAGAGATTCCTCCTTGAGTACCAATCAAAGGAACATTAGGGTATTCTCCGCAACGATCAATAACAGCTATCTCATCCAAACCTCTGAAAGTCCAAATGATGTCCTTATCAGTGAGAGACATTAACCTGTGAGCCCAACCTCTTCCTTCTTGGTTCTTCAGCACGAACTTAGGGAGGTGCGAAATAAACCACCTCACCAACAAAGGGATACAACACCACAGAGTTCCTCGTCTTCGGGCAGTACGAGCATGAAGTTGTTGCAGGATGTCACCCAAGAGAGTGGGTATAGGGATCTGAGACATAAAGATCCTTATGGCAGTGACATTGATGAAGTTGTCAGTATTAGGAAACAAGACTAGCCCATAGATTAAGAGAGCCAAGATATCTTCATATGCCCTAAAGTCCAAGTCATTCCAGAAACTGTTAGCTTTACCAACCAGAAACTTGGCCAAGAAACCCTTAACTTCGCTTCTAGTCACCCAGTTGTCCATTACTTCTTGATGTGTCAAGGGAAGAGCTGCAGCAACCTCCTCAAGCTTGAGAGTCTTTTCCCAACCAGTGAAGGGAGTCTGATCCAAGATAGGGATACCAAGCAAATCAGAGAACTCTTCCAGGGTAGGGACCAGCTGGAAGTCTTGAAAGGTGAAGCACTGGTACAGGGGGTCATAGAACTGGGTCAGGACACTCATCAACTATTGATCCCGCTTTGCAGTGACTAAACTGAGAAGAGAACCATGCCTCTGGATGAAAGATGTAGTGTTTGGAATTCTGCTAACCAACTCTTCAAGAAATTCAGGTGGGTGAACAAAGTTGAACCGGATAGTATTCCTTCGCATAGGCATCATGATGTCCTACAAATTAGAGCAAAGGTGAAACCCTCTTGTCTTTGAAATGGTCAGTCCTTATGCAGGATGCATGCAATGCTCATGATGTTATGATGTTATGATAAAGCACACCACAAATATTTACAAAGGCAAACATGATAAGGCACACAAGTCACACAAGACAAGCCCTTAAAGTTTAGGCCAGCATGAGGTCTAGGTATTACCCTCTTTCGGTTTGTTGGTTCATACCTGTCCTATCAAAAGTAACCGGGTTCTTAGAGGATCCCAATATCATTGACTACCCTCAATCGCTCATAACTCCAGCATCGCAATCTTTTCTTGCGGCCAGAACCATCACGAGAGTTTAGCCTCAATGGGCGTAGCATACTGCTACTGTTCTAATGGCCAAGTTGTGTCATTTAAGGTTCTAAGGTCTGTTGGTGCTTAATGACTCCTCAGAAGACCCATATTCTCCTCGTTGCAACACAAGGGATATCGGTATAGACCAAGGTGCCACACCAACGTAGCCACTGCTTCACCCATGTCGGTCTACGCCGGACAGGTCCCTCACAGCTTATGCTACCTAAACAGGGTATCCCCAGATCCGGGTTAGGATCTATGTAACTCCAATGCAACCCACAATTTAAAGCAAACAAGTCAAAACAATTGAAAACACAGTTATGAACTATCCTAAGGTACACCTCACTTTATAAGTTCCCCAGCAGAGTCGCCAGTTCTGTGGCTGGTGGATCTGGAACTGACTGTTTAACGCTGGTTCGCGAAATGTCGCGGAAGCAAGAGTAGCCACCGTCTTTTATTTTCTCCAAATGGAAAGGACAAAAGCACAGAAAAATTCCTTATTGAGATTAGTTCTCGGTTCGGGAGGTAGATTTATAGAAAGGGAAGGTGTTAGCACCCTTTCTATCCATGGTTATCCATGGGCTCTTAGATACTTGCTCATTTTTGTTTTCAAAAGGTTTGTTTGCTTTTCAAGGTGAGTGGGTTTGAAAAAGTTCTGTTTAAAATTTCAGTTCGACTCTTGTATCAGTCCTCAAGAGTGTTTGAAAAGTTGTTTTTGAAAGCTTTTTGCAAAGTGTCGGTGTGAAAAGAAGTTTTTGATTTGTTTTGAATTTAGAGCAAGTACCTCCGAGTCATCTACCTACCCTAAGGAATTAGTCTGTGTAAATGTCCTTAAGGTAGTGCCATCCCATCATTGAGAGGTAGGTAGCACCACCGTTGGAGGTGTTCGGTGAGCATTTTGGCCCAAGAATTCCAGGCCTGGTTGACTTTTCTGGCGCGTGTGAGGAACAGCTGACTAATGCATATGGTAGACTCCAGATCCTGACCTTTGAATTGACACCTGGGGACATGTGGCGCGCCAAGGTGTTGGGTGTATGATGGACCCTGGGAGAGGCGCTGTACCTGAAAGTATTAGGACAAAAAACATTGAACGTTTGGGGGGGACCTGGGAATCGAACCCAGGTCCCAATACCTACATGCCAGCGTGCTAACCAAGTGAGCTAGTGCGTTTCTTTGATATTATGATGGATAAGAATTATTATGAGAGAGAACAAGCATTAGTGGGATTTGATGAAAACGCGCGCCAGTTATTCAAACCAACCATTCGCATTTGGACACATCAGCTTCGTCCCCATTGTGTCTTCGTTTTTTCCTGCAAATATGAACAGATAGCGGGGGTTTTAAACCCCCACTAACTACAATATACAATAATAGCGATTAGAGCATGGTTCATCATAAATTGAGCGCGAGGTATGGTTTTAAATCGTCAGAAGATCCTGATTCCAATGGTATAGGTGTGGTTGGCCAATTTTTCCAAAGGAACGAAACCCTCTTTCAAAGTCCCTGAAACCCTAGAAAGCTCTCATGGTAACTTTGCATACAGGCCATATTAGTTCAATTGGATAACACCATTAGCTTCAGAGAGATCATATTAGTATAAACCAGCAATTAAAAGACATTAATCATGCATGGAAAATGGAATACGATTATCAAATTTTTCAAGAAAAGTAGAACACGGTTATACCAATTCCTTGAGTATGGAGGGTTGAATTTGATTGGAATGGCTTCCTGGATGTGTCAGGAGTGTAATGGAATAGTTATTTGGCTTTGAAACGAGCTCTAACTGTGAAAGCAGTTTTCAATTTTTTTGGAAAAAATGCAAAGTTGTTCTCTCAATTCCTGCGCAGCTTTCTTGTTTTTATGCTTTAGGTTATGTTTGCATATGTATGCAGCATGATTAGGTCAACCAAAACAAGCCCATGATCCATGTTTTAATGCCTTTCAATATTTGATTTTGTTGGCTCCTAAATTTGACACCCTTGTTTTATTAATGTCAGCCATTAAAGCTGAAGGATGTTTTCGACTAGCTAGGTCCGTCGAAATGCCCATCGAAAGATGGCAAGGTACTTAAAAGATTTCTTCCAAGGGAGAAGTTGGTTGCCTTCGACGTCGAAGGAGTTTCTCGTCGAAGATGTCTCTCGACGAAGGTGTTCGATGGTTCAGAGTGGAGCAGTTTGAAATTCAAGCGTTTGGAGGGAAAACGGTTTCCAGCGGTTACCAAGTGTGACGTGCAAAGATCTGGAGCGTCGAACGTTGAGAACGTGCCAAGTGGAATCATCTCGAAGCAGTGTAACTGCCCGACGGTTACTTGGGATGTTTTAGTATAAATAGTGGTAGTCATGTAGTTTCTCGCGTGTGTTCACAATTCTATACAAAGTCACTCATATAGATTCGAGTACCCAGCGTGTGAGAAAGAATTGTTGAGAAATGTATGTGTGAAACACCAACTTTATTAATCAAAGTCATTTACTTTCCCAGAAATTTATTTGCTTTCTTCTTTACTTTCCTGTCGAACCCTTTCATTTAAAGCCTTATTTATTTTACCAAGTCCTTTCTTCATGCAATTTACTTAAAGCCTCTTTATTTTATTGTCATTTAACCAATATCCAATTTAATCAAAAACTTCAAAATCAACCTATGTCCTAGGATCAATCTGATCGATCCTGCGAGTAACCAAATAAGTAACCATTTGGAGGATCAGCGGTTGTTTACCAAATACCCAGGTAAACAAATTGGCACACCCGGTGGGACTGTGTGTTGATTGTTGAAAATAATCTCATCTTTTCGAGGAGTGTTGTATGTTATTGAGAAGTGGTAGAATATACACTAACGATAACAATACTGCCAGAAGAAGGGAAGAGATGGCGAATCCGCCAAACAATAACGAAATCCCACAAACGAATGTGGGAGCAACGGTTAGTACGACCGTAAGTGAAGCGACAACTGTTGGTTCGACACCAGCAGTAACGGTCACAGCAACGGGGCCATTACTTTCGTTCACGGGCCCCAGGATGCCTTTGGGAACTCCCCCACCAAGGGGAAATTTAGGCACAAGGCCTTTTGTTCCCCCAGGATTTATGCCACTCTATGGTATGCCAACTTCTGAAGTTGTTAGCCTGACGAATGCTGCGTCCACTTTTTCAGACCCTTTAGTGAGTGCCTCTTCGCCACTCCAAGGTTCTGGAGTAGGCATGGCGAATAGAAATAGGACCCAACTCTTAGGAGGAACGTCCCAAGTAGCCCATGGCCTTACAAATGCCTCGACAGCAGTCTTGAGGCAACAAATGGACGAAAGCAACCATGATATGGTGCAAATGTTGGCACAAACTTTGAGTATAGTGCTAAACCCTCTAATACAAAACACTACTCAATCGAATCAGCAAGTGACAGCGCAAATGACGCGTTTGACTGATTTCTTTGGAGTACCCCAACCTGTTCGACAGCCCCAAAGGGCGCAAATAAGGGGAAACCAGGGGATATTCTTAGAGGAAGAAACCACCATCAACCAGGCTCAACAGCCTGTCGAAGAAAACCTTAGGGCACGATTGGAGCAACCCGTCGAGGAACCTAGGGTAATAACCCCAGAGGTAAGGTTAATTAACAGAAACCAAAATGCTGACGAAGTAGTCCAGCATATCCAATACCAGAATACGGGTTTGGAAAATAATCTGGCAACCATGATCGAAAGGATCATGACTCAAAATGGGATGAACATGGGCTTTCGAAGGCCCAACTTTACATCTCCATTGTCAGAGTACGTGTTACAGACAGACTTACCTCCTAGATGCAAAGTCCCCAAATTTACTAAGTTCTCTGGGGACACGACAGAATCTACTGTCGAGCATGTGGCGAGATACTTGATCGAAGCAGGTGACATTTCGAATAACGAAAACCTGAGGATCAAGTACTTCCCGAGTTCTTTAACAAAGAACGCTTTTACTTGGTTTACAACTCTTCCCCCCAATTTGATCCATCATTGGACCCAGTTGGAAAGATTGTTCCATGAACAATTCTACATGGGGCAAACCAAGATAAGCCTGAAAGAATTGGCCAGTGTGAAGAGACGTTTCACTGAACCTATAGACGAATATCTAAATAGGTTTAGGTTGCTCAAGGCGAGATGCTTTACACAAGTGCCAGAACATGAGTTAGTCGAAATAGCCGCAGGCGGTTTAGATTATTCCATTAGGAAGAAGCTAGACACCCAATACCTGAGAGACATGGCCCAACTGGCCGATAGAGTTCGACAGGTAGAACGCCTCAAAGCTGAAAAAGCAAAGGCAACGAAAACTCACAAGAGAGAGAGGATAGCGTACGTTGAGATGGATGACGAAGATCCGGAATCCTTCGACGATACTCTAGCTGTCGAAGAAGGAGAAGTCGATTTAGCAGAACTGAAACAAGGGCCACCATACTCTTGTAAACTGTTAGTCCCCTCAAGTGGGAAAAATCCCATTGGTCCAGAAAGGACAAACGATAGGTTCCCCAAAAAGACTTATAGTTTTGACATCACAAAATGTGATGAAATATTCGACTTGCTTGTTAAAGATGGCCAAATGATAGTACCCCCAGGGGTAAAAGTGCCTCCTCCTGATCAAAGAAAGAAGAGAGGTTTTTGCAAATATCATAATTTTTTGGGCCATAAAACTTCTCAATGTTTTCTTTTCAGGAACCTTGTGCAAGACGCTATCGAAGAAGAGAGGTTGAAGTTTGCTGACAAAACCCCCATGGCTGTCGACTCAAATCCATTGCAGGCTGAAGCTCACTATGCTGAGCCCTCTGAGGTGAACGTGATAGAGGCAACCAGGAGCCAGTCGAAGAATCCAGGAATTACAATGGTCGAAGTCTCAAAGGACCACATCAACATGCCAATCTTTGGCAGTTTTTCTGGAAATTTATCCAGGAAGACAATTGAAGCAGTTCAGAAAGCGGTCGAAAGCCCGAAGTTGGAGACCGCTGAAGCACAAAAAACTGGACCAAAACCCAGTTCCCACTTGGCCACAGTTCAGGGCCAGACGGAGAATCTGGAGATACAAATGAAGCAGTTAACTCTTGCCAACAAAGATACAATGAATATCAACATGGTCGAACTCTCTGACCCAAAAGCATCAGAAGAGGCCATGAGGCAAGAACAAGCTAATAAGACTGCTTTCCCTCGGGAAAATGAAAATTTGGCAGATTTTCTACAAAGATGCCAGAAAAAGAAATCAGAGGTGATGCTGTGTCCAAGATGCAGTTCGATCTTTGACAAAAAAGCTGCTGAGCACATTCAAGGCGTAAGAGCAGCGAATAAGAGAAGGGAAAATGTTGATCTTCGACATGACCCCAGAAGAGCCTCCCAAAGAGGTTCAAACCAAGAAAAGAGGCCACTGACTTTTAGGCCTCCCACAAATGTGCCAGTAGATACTTGGTACAAAACCTCTGGTCGAAAAAGGCCAAGTGAGGAGAAATGGCACTCTTTCGACGTGCCAAGGGGTTCCTCTTTGACTCAAAAGAAAGAGCCTCAGGTTGCTGCACCTAAAGTTGCACAGGTGTCAAGCAACTACAAAGGTAAAAATCCCATGTCTCGATCTCAATGGAGGAGATACCAAAGGAGACGAAAAGCTGAAAGGGAGGCTGCCAACGAACCAAAGGCAGAAACCAGTTCGAACGTTCCTCAAAGGAAGCAAAGGAAACCTCTAGAAAGAGAGCCAGTAACCAACAGGCTAGTTTGGCCTAACCAGAGTGAAGTCGAAGACGAAGACGATTCTGAGTCTGATGATACTTTGGACATAATGGTGAATATAGTCTCAGTGCTGCCCAGAGAATTCAACCGACAGGTGGAGGTCGAAGTAAGTGACTGGGAAGTGGAACAAGAAATGGCCAAACACAGGCCAGTGTGCTATTTCGTCATGGACAATGGCACCACTGAGGAACAAAATGGGTTCTTCGAGCCACCTACAGAGGCGATGAAAAATCACCTCAAGCCTTTATTTATAAGGGCTAAACTCGAAGAAACTACTGTGAATAAAATTTTGGTGGATTGCGGGGCGACCATCAACATTATTCCTCACTCTATGCTAAGGAAAATTGGCAAAAGGGATGAGGACATTAAGCCTCATAACATGGTCCTGTCGAACTATGAGGGCGGCATAGGGACCACTATGGGAGTGATCCAGCTGGATATCAAAGTAGGATCTATCCTTCGACCAACGATGTTTATGGTCATATCGGCCAAACCTAACTACAATCTTTTGTTGGGCCGTGAATGGATTCATGGTGTTGGAGTTGTGCCATCATCAATGCACCAGAGGCTGCTCCTATGGCGTCCAGATGGGATGGTCGAAAACATAGAGGCAGATCAAAGCTACTACCTGGGCGAAGTGAATCATCTGGGTTTGGCAGATTTCGACAAGAACTTGGCTCACATAGGGCCATGTCCAACACCTGACTTCGACATGGCGCCAGCGCCAAACACTTTTTGTTCCCTATACCTGCATCCTGAGCATGGTTTCCAATGGGACAGAGAAGACTTGTCCCACATAGACTTCAGTGGGTTAACTGATATCCAACCAACTGGTTGGGGAAGTGAATTCAGTGATAATGACTGAGTCACAATCTTTGAAGCGAATTTCGTCTTATGTAGCCGAAACTAAGATGATAACGGCTCTCGAAGCCGAAGTAAAGTACATGGCCACACAGGCCAATGATCAACAGTTATCTGCTGCAGGTCCAGGAAAGGATTTCGATCCAAAACCTCCTGATATCATGCCAGAAGAAATGCAGGAACAGAGGCTCGACGCCATCTATGACGATGAGCCTTTGGGCTTCGAAAAGGACCCCTTGGCGAACAACATTAAAATGTTAGCGCAAGATCCTTTAGAAGAAATCAACTTGGGTGAAGGGTCAGAGAAAAGGCCAACTTACATCAGCGCCAAAATTGATCCAGAGCTTAGGTTGGAAGTAATCCAATTGCTGAAAGAGTTCAAAGACTGTTTTGCATGGGATTATGACGAAATGCCTGGTCTCGACAGAGGATTGGTAGAACTTCAGTTGCCAATCAAACCTGGGAAGAAGCCAATCAAGCAAAATCCAAGGCGCTTCGCTCCAGAAATACTGTCGAAGATCAAAACGGAAGTCGAAAGACTGCTGAAATGCAAATTCATACGTGTTACAAGGTATGTCGAATGGATTGCAAACATTGTGCCAGTAATTAAGAAAAATGGTACGTTAAGGGTGTGCATAGATTTCAGAGATTTGAATGCGGCTACACCCAAAGATGAATATCCTATGCCTGTGGCGGAAATGCTAGTCGATTCTGCCGCTGGCTATGAATACCTGAGTATGCTCGATGGTTATTCAGGATATAATCAAATATTCATTGCTGAAGAGGATGTGTCGAAAACAGCTTTTCGATGCCCTGGGGCCTTAGGCACTTACGAATGGGTAGTGATGCCTTTTGGCCTAAAGAACGTTGGGGCAACGTACCAGCGAGCAATGAATACTATCTTCCATGATTTTATTAACACTTTTATGCAAGTATATATTGATGACATTGTTATAAAATCTGTTTCCAGGAAGAATCATATTGACCACCTTCGACAATCATTCGAAAGAATGAGAGAACATGGTCTGAAGATGAACCCTTTGAAGTGTGCATTCTGTGTGAAAGCTGGAGATTTCTTGGGCTTCGTTGTCCACAAGAAAGGAATCGAAATCAACCAGAACAAGACGAAGGCAATTCTGGAAGCGAAAGCGCCATCGAATAAGAAGGAACTGCAATCTCTGCTAGGCAAGATAAATTTCTTAACGAGATTCATATCTAATCTAAGTGGGAAAGCTCAGGCCTTTTCACCCTTACTTCGACTGAATAAAGAAGGGTTCGAATGGGGGCAAGAGCAACAAGAAGCCTTCGACAAAATCAAAGGGTACCTCACTAAGCCACCTATTTTGGTGCCTCCTTGTAGTAATAGGAGTATGAGATTGTACATAGCTGCATCCGACAAAACTTTGGGAAGCATGTTAGCCCAAGAGGATGAGAATGGAGTCGAAAGACCCATTTACTATCTCAGTAGAGTTTTGAACGATGCAGAAACTAGATATAGTGAAGTTGAAAAATTGTGTCTATGTCTGTATTTCTCTTGTACAAAACTCAAGCAATATATAAAACCAGTTGATGTGTATGTTTCGTCTCATTTTGATGTTTTCAAGTATATGTTGTCGAAACCTATCTTGCACAGTCGAATTGGCAAGTGGGCATTAGCATTAACTGAATACTCCTTGACCTTTATGCCTCTTAAGGCAGTAAAAGGACAAGTGGTTGCAGACTTCATAGTCGACCACTCAATTCAAGTTGAGGATATTAATTATGTGGAGATAGAGCCTTGGAAATTCTACTTCGATGGTTCCAGCCATAAAGATGGAACAGGGGTAGGAGTCTTGATTATTTCTCCAGATAAAATTCCAACAACATTCAAGTACAAAATATCAGGTTCTTGTTCGAACAATGAGGCTGAGTATGAAGCTCTAATTACTGGCCTTGAGATATTGTTGGAATTGGGGGCAACTCGAGTCGAAATAATGGGAGACTCAGAGTTAGTCATTAAGCAAGTCACAAAGGAATATAAATGCATAAGAGAGAATCTCATTATGTACTTTGTGATAGCAAATCGTTTATTGAAAAAATTTGAAGCGATCAATATTCGACACATACCCAGAGTCGAAAATCAAATAGCCAACGACTTGGCACAGATTGCATCTGGGTATAAGATTTCAAAAACGAGATTGCAAAGAGCAATCGAAGTTCGAGAAAAGATAAAAGCAACTTGTCTATCACCAACAGACTTGGAATCGACGAGACTAGGATATGCTGATCAAAGTAACTTTGAAATTTCGTTCATAGATAATTTATCGGAGCAAGATTGGAGGAAACCCATTATGGACTATCTTCAAAATCCAGGGGCTTTGACAGAACGAAAAACAAAGTACAGGGCGTTGAGTTATGTACTCATGGGTAATGAGTTATTCAAGAAAACGCCTGAAGGGGTATTGCTAAAATGCTTAAGTGAAACTGAGGCATACATAGCCCTTTCGACTACGCACGCTGGAGCATGTGGGGCTCACCAAGCAGGCCATAAGATGAAATGGTTGTTGTTTCGACAAGGACTATATTGGCCCACTATGCTGAAAGATTGTGTTGAGTTCGCCAAAGGTTGTCAAGAGTGTCAAGTCCATACAGGCATCCAACATGTACCAGCAAGCGAACTTCACTCGATAGTGAAGCCTTGGCCCTTTAGAGGATGGGCGTTGGACCTCATTGGAGAGATTCGACCAGCATCATCAAAGAGTCAGAAATACATACTGGTAGGCATTGATTACTTTACTAAGTGGATCGAAGCTATCCCTTTAGTCAATGTAGACCAAGAAAATGTCATTGAATTTATTCAAAAGAACATTATCTTTAGGTATGGAATCCCTGAGACGATAACAACTGATCAAGGATCAGTTTTCACTGGTCGAAAGATACAGGAATTTGCTCAGGAAACAGGTTTCAAACTCCTAACATCAACGCCTTATTATGCACAGGCAAATGGTCAAGTCGAAGCAGCAAACAAAGTAGTGATTGGCTTGATAAAAAAGCATGTTGGGAAGAAGCCAAAGAATTGGCACAAGACGTTAGACCAGATTCTGTGGGCTTGTCGAACGTCCCCAAAAGAAGCCACTGGTACAACACCATATAGGCTAACTTTTGGCCATGATGTAGTGTTGCCAGCAGAAATTTGTCTTCAATCTGCAAGGGTTCAGAGGCATTATGATATTCCCTCTGAAATTTATTGGAACATGATGTTAGACGAACTGGTGGATTTAGACGAAGAGAGATTGCGCGCTCTTGACCTACTCAGGCTTCAGAAGAAAAGAGTAGAAGACTCTTATAATAAAAAGGTAAAACCTAAGGTATTTTTTCCTGGAGAACTAGTTTGGAAGGTAATTCTTCCCATGGATCGAAGGGATCGAAGCATGGGGAAATGGTCACCCAAATGGGAAGGACCATTCAGAGTTATCCAAACTTTTTCTGGTGGAGCCTATGAAGTCGAAGAGTTAGGTGAAGATAAAAGGCTCTTGAGAGTAAATGGTAAATATTTGAAAAAATACAAACCTACACTCCAAGAGATAAAAATAAAATAATAAAATAACAAGACTAAATTAACCATAAAAAGCCAAAATGGAAATTTTTTATAATTTTAGCCAAGATGGCAATGTTGTCGAATATAGATTACAAAATATGGTTACAAAAGCTGAATCAATCAGAAGGGAACAGAGTTCTTGAGTCGAAGGTATTTGACTTGTTGCAGCTCCAATCTTTTCTTGCACCAGGCATTCTCCTGCACAAGCTTGGCAATCTGAGCGTCGAAGCCTTGGGCCTTCTCAGCAAATTCCAGGCCCTGTTTGATTTCAGTTTGACTCTCGGTGTCTGGGACGGTCGAAAGAAGTTCCTCCTTGCGTTTAGTGTTGGCATTTATCTTAGCCTCTATTTCTTCGATTTGTGCCCTGAAGGAAGCATTCTCTCGATCGATGGCATCGACTTCTTCCTGCGAAGATGCTTTTTGCTTCGACAACTCCGCAATTTGAGAAGTCGTCTCCGAAACAGCAGTCCATGCAGAAGAGCTTTTGCCATATAACACCTCAAGCTGACTATTAAAGCCCCTTTGGCGCCTATAATCTGCTGAGACTTGATCAATAATGGAGTGTAACTCCATGATCAAGCCTGAAACTTCTGGAGCTACAGCTAACAAGTCGACAGCATTCAAAACATCCCTCAAGTATGATGGAGCAGTGGGGTCCCCCTCTAAAGCCTTCATCAAGTCCTTCTTGAAAAACTGGGCCTTAACCTTCGCTAAAGCTTCATCAAGAGGAGAGGTTTCAGTGGACTTCCCTGACAGGGTAGGAACCTCCTGACTAGCATCGGACGAACTCTTGCTCTCGATGATTGCGTTGAGATAGCTAACGGGGTCAGTTTGTTTCAAGAGTTCTAAGTCCTCTTTCGACCTGTGCTTCGTTGAGGTAACAACCCTTGCAACAGCATTGTCTTGGGTTTGAGGCTGTTGAGTGTTAGGTGTCTCGACTTGTTTCCCTTCGACTCGGACTGGGGCAGTACCAGCGTCATCTTGGTGCCCTTCGTCAGCGTCACCTTGGTGCCCTTCGCCAGTGTCACCTTGGTTCTCTTCGCCAGCGGCACCTTGGTTTTCTTTGCCAGTATTGCCATGGTCCCCTTCGTCACAATTCTCTTCCGACAGATCCACCACCTGAACCTCTTTTGGTTGTTGTTCTTCCGTTTGAGGATCTTCTGTGGGTTTTTCTACCGTCTCAGCATTGGCCTCATTTATTTCAGTATGGGCTTCGTCATTTTCCAAGCCTTTTTCTTGTGGCCTGCTGAGTTCAGCAGACTCCAGTGTTTCAGAGGTCCTTGGCGGTGAGCTTTCAGTGGTGTCCTGAGAAAGGAAAGAGGAAGAATCTTCAGAAATCGAAAGAGACATAATCGAATGTAGGTATCTACACCTAAGTTACAAAAAGGTCTAAGAGATTACCTGTAAATTAGCTTCAGCCCCAGGGCTGGAATTGTCGCTTTCGACAGGCTTATTGAGAAGAACGTTTAGTTCCTCCTCCGTTGGCTCCTCAATGATCACTGGAGGTGGCCTGGGCTTTCTCCCAGCAACCTTTATTCTAATTGTTCGACCCTCAGGAGCAGGAGCAGGAGCGTCCTTCGTCAGCTTTCGCCTTTTTAGAGGAGCAGGGGGAGAATCACCTTCTTCATCGCTCCCAGATTCGACCACCAGTGCTGGCCGTTTCTTGGGCGAAGGTGCCTAAAAAAAACCAATGGGAATTCGATTTAGCAATTGCATCGAAAGTCAAAAATCGAAAGCCAGAAGAAAATAATGAAAGTCTGGTTACCGATACAGAAGGCTTCTTTGAAGGGCCTTCCCCCTGTTGGTTGGTTGTGGTCTTCGCCGGCGCTGTAGTCTTCGCCGGCGGTGGAGGTTTTGTTGAGGGGCCTCCTCCCTGTTGGCTTTCTGCAGCCTTCTTGGCTACAGGCTTTCGAACAACTGAAATCAAATAAATAGTTAACAGGCTAGCAGTCGAAAGAGAAAGACAAAGTAATGTGAAAGGATGAACTTACATTTCTTTATTTTGTCCAACACAAGGACAAAAGATTTCTGAAGCTCATCCACGAAGTCCTTCTCGTCGAAAAACTCCTCAGCGTAATAACTTTTCCACCACTCCTCGAAGGATGGTGAGCAAAGAAAGTTGAGCTGGTAGTTAAACAACGAGAGAACTGTTCGACCAGCATATCTTCCGATATGTTTAGTGGCAGCTTCTTCGGTGTAATCATTGCAGAAGTACAACATAGACTTCTCTCTTGGAAAAATTGGAGAAGGTAGGGTTTGAATGATACCAAACTGGCGAGATACCAGGTTTGGTTGGTATGCAATCAGACTCAAGTGAGTCTTAGAGCTCCTGAATCGAAGAGGCATGATCCTTGGTGTAAGGAACGCCTCCCACATTATTGTATGTTCGTCAACTTGAGGACCACTCGACGTCCTTGGATGTGGACTTGTGAACCATGCCGGGCCTACCTTCCGTCGAGCAAACGGAGCCATAGTCGAAACAAACTCTTTCCTTCGAGCAAACATCAGAACGAAGTTGGTGAAAGTTTGCTGAAACTCCAAGCCATCTTCCATAGGCGTCAACAGAGCCAGTCTGGTTCCTTCGACGCGTCTGTTCGCTATCTCTGGAGCCTGCTCATTTATTTGAACCTTCTTAGGCAAGAAAGATTCGAAGGTGGCATTGAGCCACAGTTGGAGCAGCCAAAAAGGCCCAGCAAGTAGCAAACTGGCCCTGTTCTCGATAATTTTTAGAAGAGTTGCCCCATTACTAATCGAATCATAGAGGCTAGCCAAAATCAATTCTGCCAAACAGATATTTTGGCCATGATGGAGTTGAGTGGCGAGAGTGACCATCTTCTTGGTCACCTGTAAGGACTTCGAGCAAAATACAAAGCGAGTCAGCCATAAGGCTAGAAACGCTATGTGTTCGACATCCGACACAGCATCTGTCGACCTGTCGTGGTAGTGATTGATGAAGGTGGTATAGGTTGGTTTGGTGGCAGAGAATCCAATTTGATCCTCCAACATCTCCTCCGGATCGAAGTAGTCCCCGGTGGGTCAAAGGCCAGTGATAGCGGCCACATCGAAGAGTGTAGGAGTCAGCATCCCACGGGGAAGATGGAAAGTAAAGTGGGAGTAGTCCCAGAAAAGTAGAGAAGCTATCAACATCTCCGGAGAATAGTTCAAACCTGTCTTCGACAGCATCACCAGGTCGAAAATCCCCATATCTTTCCAGATCGAAGCTTGGTGTTTCTCCATCTTTTCCAGCCAAGCAACGTAATCAGGAGTAAGGCTAGGGCCAGACCTGAAAGCCCTAACACCTTTGTTGAAGAAACGAAGGTCGATTTTCTCTTTAGCAGGCTCTTCATTATCCTCTGCATCTTTCTTGGCGCATGCAACCGATTTGAGTATCTCAACTACCGGAAAATAACTCTTGATCTTCATGGCCTCAGCAATACTTGGATACAAGGGGCCAGACATAGCAAAGATCTGGTTGGAATATCCAACCGGGATCATAAGGTGGTGTGAGTAAGCATCACGTACGGCGATGTCCAAGGGTTCAGGGACCCTTCGTTGGCCTGTAGAAGTTACTACTGGAGCGGTGACGAAAACCTTAGGTTTGACGTTTCCAGATGGTACGGTAGCGCTAGGAGCATTGGAACCAGATGCCATTGTTAATGGTGAGGTTGAAGATGAAGTGAAGAAAGAAAGGGTTTTGCAAAGATGACAAGTTTGTATGAAAATAGAGAAGTCTGAAGGCTAGATGGCGTAAAAAGTCCCACAATGGGGTACTTACTGCTATTTATAGTAGTGGGGGAAAATCCCCAAAAACCGAGGACATTAAATGCCATTTAATGTTGCAGGAGATAGTGGGACACGTGGCATCCCCCTGTTGTTTTAGCCGTTCTGCAGAAATAGAGGGACGCAGCGTGCGTCCTCGTTTTTGGGAATTGTCATAATGACAAATTCTGAAATAACGTTTGGCACTGCACGCCGTACTGAAGTGACGTCTTAGGTACGGATAAATGATGGTTTTCTTGGGATTGCCAGTGGTTGGTAGAAGACAACAAAAAGTGCACAATTTAATTTGTGACTAAGCGTGAAAAGACAGGTGTCGAATGGCGTTTCAAAGAATGCCTTTTTCTTTCATAGTCGAAATAAGGCATTCTTGGGGGGCAATTTGTTGGCTCCTAAATTCGACACCCTTGTTTTATTAATGTCAGCCATTAAAGCTGAAGGATGTTTTCGACTAGCTAGGTCCGTCGAAATGCCCATCGAAAGATGGCAAGGTACTTAAAAGATTTCTTCCAAGGGAGAAGTTGGTTGCCTTCGACGTCGAAGGAGTTTCTCGTCGAAGATGTCTCTCGACGAAGGTGTTCGATGGTTCAGAGTGGAGCAGTTTGAAATTCAAGCGTTTGGAGGGAAAACGGTTTCCAGCGGTTACCAAGTGTGACGTGCAAAGATCTGGAGCGTCGAACATTGAGAACGTGCCAAGTGGAATCATCTCGAAGCAGTGTAACTGCCCGACGGTTACTTGGGATGTTTTAGTATAAATAGTAGTAGTCATGTAGTTTCTCGCGTGTGTTCACAATTCTATACAAAGTCACTCATATAGATTCGAGTACCCAGCGTGTGAGAAAGAATTGTTGAGAAATGTATGTGTGAAACACCAACTTTATTAATCAAAGTCATTTACTTTCCCAGAAATTTATTTGCTTTCTTCTTTACTTTCCTGTCGAACCCTTTCATTTAAAGCCTTATTTATTTTACCAAGTCCTTTCTTCATGCAATTTACTTAAAGCCTCTTTATTTTATTGTCATTTAACCAATATCCAATTTAATCAAAAACTTCAAAATCAACCTATGTCCTAGGATCAATCTGATCGATCCTGCGAGTAACCAAATAAGTAACCATTTGGAGGATCAGCGGTTGTTTACCAAATACCCAGGTAAACAGATTTTCAAGTATCTTTTTCAATCTTTTTGTCATGAACAACATGCCTATTTGCATAGAATCTTTCCTTTTTGATTGTGCACGAAATCTTGAGGTCATGATGAGTGGATATGCTGCACAAAAAGATTCAAAACCTTTATTTTAGTATTTTTTTCATAATTAATTTTAATTAAATGAATTAATAGGATTTAAAAACTCAATTAATTAATTAAAAATAAGAAAATAACTCCCCTTTGGGTCAATGGGTCGTGCATGGCCTTTGGGTGATGATTCTTGGAAGAAATTGAGGCCCATTAGCAATTTTGAGGCATTTGAAGCAAAGTTGACTTTTCAAAATTCCCAAAAATTTCCCAACTTCCACAAGGCATATCTTGCTCAAACTTTAAGCTTTGATCATGTTCTTGGACATTTTGGAAAGGTATTGAAGTCCTCTAACCAATGCCTTTGGTCCCATGTCATTTTGATTTACCAATCTCAAGTTATGGTCTTTGACTTAAAGTGCCTTTTTGTTGACTTTTGAAAATGACCTATAATGTTGAGATTGATAACTTTTTGTGAGAGCATTTCTTAGACTTGAAGTGTGAAGATGAGTTGTAGGAAATGTCATTCTCTTCAAAATGAGCTTTGGATGGAATTTTTCTGAAAAACCATGTGGAAGTTATGCCTTGGTCAATTTGCAGTTGACTTTTCCAACTGTCCAAAAATAGAAACTTTTGCATCTTGAGACTTTTTGAGCCATGCTTTGAGAATCATGATCAAGAATTGATCAAATGATGTTTGTGGCTTCAAAATAAGATGTTGACCAAAAATTTGGACTTTTGACTGTCAAATGACCATTTTGCCCCTGTAGTTGACTGTAGGGCAATTAGGGTTTTTGACTGTGCAATTTTGTGCTGTGAGTCTTGAAACTTGGCATGAGGATGCTTGACAATGTTTATAGGAATTTAGGACTTGTTTGGACCTTTGGAAACTTCAATTTCTTTGCCAGCACCAAAACCCTAATTTTTGACTGTTAGGAGGCCATTGGACTATGCAACCTTTGGAGACTTTGAAGCATGCTCTTTGCAAATCTTAAAGAATATGGGAGGGAAAATTTTGGGGTACAACAGTTGCCCCTGTTCAATCTTCTTAAACCTGAGGATGTAGATTGGCTGGCGTGCCTTTCGTAATCCGTAGGTGGAAGATGATTGAACACTAGAGTGCCCAGAAATTTGCGCTCACATAGTAGTGTGATGGTGGGAATGGGCTTACAGATTCCATTTGGAGATTGATGGATAGGAAGATGGGCTTACAGATGCCATGTTGAGAGGTGATGAATAGGTGGATGGGCTTATAGATGCCATCTGGGTGTCGATCGCGTAAGAGATTCCATAGCGAGAACTTGGGTACCTGAAAAAAAGAAAGATGATTACCTGACCTGTTACAGGAGTTGGTCTTCAAACTTCTTTATATAGACGCGCCCTGGCTGGATACAGGTATCGAATCTTTGAACTCTTCAGACGTGTCCTGGTGAGATACAGGAATCAAGTCGGGAGCTTCAAAAGGTTATGAATGAATCAGGGATGGTTACTACCTCAACGGGACGGTGAGAGAACCTCGGATGATTACTACCTCAACAGTAACGATGAGAGATCCTTGGGCGATTACTACCTCAACAGTAACGATGAGAGAACCTGGGGCGATTACTACCTCAACAGTAACGGTGAGACAATCTGGGGCGATTACTACCTCAACAGTAACGGTGAGAGAATCTGGGGCGATTACTACCTCAATAGTAACGGTGAGAGAATCTTGGGCGATTACTACCTCAACAGTAACGATGAGAGAATCTTGGATGTCTTCTACTGAGTCTTCATCAGGAAAATCTTTAGGAATCGATCTGACTGAACCAGAGAAGGCCTTTGACTGGATCGGCATCAGAAAAATCTTAGGGTCGATTTAACTGAACCAGACGAAAGTCTTGGAATATCTTTGACTGGATAAGAATCAGGAAAATCTTAGAATCGATTTAACTAAACCAGACGAAAGTCTTGGAATAGCTGAGAACTTAACTGGATCTTTCCTGTAAGGTAAAGGTCAGTCATATGCAATGCATGATATGGATCAAGCAAGGATGTTCTCAACATAAATGAGATTGTATGTTCATGATGCGTATATGCGTGCTATAATGTATGGGAATGCGATGTTTATGAATGTATGTTTTTGTCTAGGAAAGTAAATCCTTGACGGGTGCCGGGAAGTCACATCATGGGATGATGTTTGGAGAATAGATCTTTGCTTCCACTGGGGATGATGGTTGCAAGAATACCGGTAGGAGAATATAACTCCGTTGGGGGATAAACTTTATGAAGAGATTACTCTGCGGGGAATAACTACTCTAGCGATCTTGCTGGGGAACAGTACTCTGTGGGAGGAGAGGTACTCTGTTGAGATGTTGATGATAACTCCGCTGGGGATACCGTTGTCAGGTTGGAAGTGTTAATAGACTCCGTTGGGGATAAGAATACTTTACCGAGGACGGTCTTTCCGTGGCTTTTGGCTGAGGATAACCCATTTATATCTTGGTAGGGAAATAACCTTTGAATAAAACCGGGAGACGCGTTCGTGCTCTGCAGGAGGCAAGCTTCCAGAATCTACTGGGGATAAGCTTCCTGCTGGGGAGGTTGATTCAAACTTTCTTGGGGAAATTTTCAGGCTGGACTCTCCTGGGGGAAAAAAATTTTTTTTTTTTTTGAGATATATTGGGGAAGAGATTCCACTGAATGTCGGGTATACCGCCGGGGAACAATCTTAGATCAAGACTGTCGGGGATGCTTGTTAAGAATGTTTGTATGATGTGCCGGGGAATGTTGAGATCTGCTGGAGGATACTCAACTTCCTTACGGCTGATAACGTAGCTTTGCTTGGGGAGCGTGTATTGACTTGCTGGCTTGCTCTGTGGGGATTTAAGATATCTTGGTTATGTTCTTCAGTTGAACTTACCTTGGTACCTTGGTGGACAGAGCAATTAGATCGCTTAGACAACTCATTATTGCCCCTGTTTCTAATGTTACCTGTAATTAATCCTTTGTTTCGTATGCAATCATTTATGAGTTAGCAGTTATTGTCAAATGCATATATCACAAATTGAACCTTGGACGTTCTTCGCAAAACAAAACAGAAAAAGGAAAAACACATAGCAATTTGAGTTGAAAAGTGTATTTGTATTGATTTTTTTGAATTTGCCTGTAAATAGGCGCTTATGTACAAGAGGCTGACGTCCTAGTAAGAGAACGCCCCTGAATAAAAGAGTTTATACAAATTTGTACAAAGGGAAAACAAAACAGCTATGTGAAAAGCATGATCCCACTGGGTTCCAACTCTGCTATCGCCTTTATATCTTCGAGCGTCTCATCACTTGATGCCCTAGCTGAAGATGAAGCTGATTGATCGATGTCGTTTGAACTTGATATCGATACCGGATTCTGGATGCAAAGTGATCCAATGAGACATAGTATTACGCTTTATCCGTAACTTTTGCCTGGACCGCCCTTTCGGGTTTTCAGTCCACCGGGATACCTATTTTTGCCCAAGCCGCCTTTTCAGGTTTTCGACTTGCCGGGTGTACATATTTTTTTTCATTTCATCCCTTCATTTTGCCCGAACCCTTTTGGTTCGCCGGGAAGCCCTAATTTTTGCCTAGGTATGTCAACCTAGCGGGTCTTTTATCATGCGTAGTATCTTTTTACTATGTCTGCATTGGCGGGGTGATGAAGGTCGTCACCATCCATGGTGGTTAGGATCATGGCTCCTCCTGAGAACACAAGTTTAACCACAAATGGCCCTTCGTATGTAGGGGTCCATTTTCCCCTTGGATCACTCTGAGGAAGGATGATACGCTTGATTACCAGATCCCCAACTTGATACTCTTGTGATCTGACCTTTTTGTTAAATGCCCTGATCATCCGTTTTTGGTACGTCTGACCATGACAAATAGCAGTGAGTCTCTTTTCGTCGATTAGATTTAATTGATCAAGTCGAGTCTGGATCCAATCTTCTTCGCTCAGATCTGCATCCTTCATTATCCGGAGAGAGGGTATCTGCACTTCGATTGGTAAGACTGCCTCCATACCATAGACCAAGGAGAAAGGAGTTGCCCCGGTTGACGTCCTTGCTGAGGTACGGTACCCATGTAGAGCAAATGGTAACATCTCGTGCCAATCTTTATGAGTCACTGTCATCTTCTGCACAATTTTCTTGATATTTTTATTGGCCGCTTCTACAGCCCCATTCATCTTCGGCCGGTAAGGAGAAGAGTTGTGGTGTTGTATCTTAAACTGCTCGCAGAGCTCAGTGATCATCTAGTTATTGAGATTGGTACCATTGTCTGTAATGATCCTTTCAGGGACGCCGTATCGACAGATCAGGTTATGCCGAATGAACCGTGCCACCACATTCTTGGTTACGGTGGCATAAGAAGCTGCTTCAACCCATTTTGTAAAGTAATCGATCGCTACCAGGATGAAGCGATGCCCATTGGATGTCGTAGGTTTAATCTCGCCGATCATATCTATGCCCCACATTGTAAAAGGCCAAGGTGCAGTCAGAACATTTAGAGGAACTAGAGGAACATGCACCTTATCTGCATAAATCTGGCATTTATGACATGTCTGAGAATGTTGGTAGCAATCAGCTTCCATTGTGGACCAGAAATACCCTGCCCGAAGGATCTTCTTTGCCATAGTGTGTCCACTGGAATGCGTTCCGAAGGTACCCTCATGCAGCTCTGCCATGATTCTTTCTGCTTCCGTCTTATCCACACAACGCAGTAAGGTCGAATCATGGTTTCGCTTGTACAGAATGCTGTTGCTAAGGAAGAACTTTGCTGCGAATCTTCTCAGAAACTTCTTGTCATTGACAGACGCACCCTCAGGGTATTCTTGAGCTTCCAAGTATCTCTTCACCTCATGGTACCAGGGTTTCTCAGTCACTACCTCAGCCTCAAGATCACAACAGTATGCCGGTTCGTCCAGTTTCCAGATGATGACCCGGGGAGCCTCATTATCCCATTTGACTTTGAAAATGGAAGACATCGTAGCTAACGCGTCCGCCAGCTGATTCTCCTCTCTTGGGAAATGTTCAAAAGTTATCTCTGTGAAGTGGGGGATCAAGGTCAATACACATTCTTTGTAAGGAATAAGATTCGGATGTTTCGTATCCCACTCGCCTTTGATCTGATTGATCACGAGAGTGGAATCCCCGAAGACACTCAGAAACTTGATCCTTAAATCGATCGCAGCTTGAAGTCCCATGATGCATGCCTCATACTCCGCCATATTGTTGGTGCAGTTGAAACACAGCCGGGCAGTGAGTGGAGTATGAGTGCCTTGAGGGGATATGATCACAGCGCCGATACCGTTACCCAAAGCGTTGGAGGCTCCGTCAAAGTGCATAGACCATCGGGATCCTTCCTCAGGTCCTTCATCCGGTCCAGGTACTTCACAATCAGTTACTATCATGATACTTTCGTCTGGAAACTCGAAGTTCATTGATTGATAGTCGTCTACTTCCTGATGTGCCAAGTGGTCTACCAATACACTTCCTTTGATGGCTTTCTGAGTCGTGTACTGGATGTCGTATTCTGTCAGGATCATTTTCCATCTTGTTATTCTCCCAGACAGAGCAGGCTTTTCAAATATGTACTTTATTGGATCCATCTTTGAGATCAACAAGGTAGTGTGAGTCAGCATATACTGTCTCAGCCGGCGAGCAGCCCATACCAAAGCGCAGCAAGTTTTCTCGAGCAGTGAGTATCGGGTCTCACAGTCGGTAAACTTTTTACTAAGGTAATAAATGGCGTGCTCTTTTCGGCCAGACTCGTCATGCTGCCCCAGCACACACCCCATTGAGTTGTCAAGTACTGTCAGGTATAGTATCAGAGGTCTCCCTTCAACCGGTGGCATAAGAATGGGTGGCTCTTGGAGATACTCTTTGATTCTGAACCAATAAAAATCTGGAGGCGAATCAAAATAAACCGTTGAGAGATTTACCTGAACCAGTAAAAATTTGGAGACGAATCAGAATAAACCGTTGAGAGATTTATCTGAACCAGTAAAAATTTGGAGACGAATCAGAATAAACCGTTGAGAGATTTATCTGAACCAGTAAAAATCTGGAGACAAATCAGAATAAACCGTTGAGAGATTTATCTGAACCAATAAAAATCTGGAGACGAATCAGAATAAACCATTGAGAGATTTATCTGAACCAGCGAAAATCTGGAGACGAATCAGAATAAACCGTTGAAAGATTTATCTGAACCAGTAAAAATCTGGAGACGAATCAGAATAAACCGTTGAGAGATTTATCTGAACCAGCGAAATAATCTGGAGATGAACCAGAATAAACCGTTGAGAGATTTATCTGAACCAGTAAAAATCTGGAAATGAATCAGAATAAACCGTTGAGAGATTTATCTGAACCAATAAAAATCATCCTTTTCTCGGAAACTGATATGTATTTGACTTGTTGAAGATTTGTGTCTGTCGGAAGTTTGTTGATAATAACTGTCAAATGTCTCTTTCCTGTAAAAAGGTGAAGAGTTAATTGTATGCAATGCTATGATGTATGTGATGCATGGTGTGATGTTAGCCTCTCAAAATAAATGAGATTGCATTGTATACACTTGAGTTGCCAATGTTATGATGTATGTATGCGAATGTATGAAAAGTAAAGATTGTTTGTGCCGTAGCGTTGCTGGAAGTGGGGAAAATAAATCCCCTCTGAAGTACTGATGGGTGAATTTCCAGGTAAATGCTCTGTTGCAGAAGGGAAAAGCCAGACATTGCTTATGATATTCTGCTGGGGAAATCTGAGAAGTTGGGCAACTTGTTGGAGACACTTTGGACTAGTGGTTGGAAATTTTTGTTCTGGCTGGAGAAAAGTACCTGCGTGGGTTTTATGGAATGGCTCACAGATATTACTCTATTTCTTAAAGTCATTAGTAATTATCTTTCCGTTTTTTTCTTTTATTTATTTGTAACAGTAATCAACGTTCAAATGCATATGTTCAAAAATAAATCATTGGACATTTTTGTAAATAAAACATAGAAATAAGAAAAACATATGGTTTTGCACTTTCAAAAGGGATATCTTTGTATTAACTTGAACAAGTGTTTTTTGTACAATGAGACAAAGCATTCTGGCAAGAGAATGTCGTCTTAAAAAATGAAAATTGATACAAAGAAAAGATAGCTATGTGGTATAATCCCAAGGGGTTCCCGTTCTACTATAGCCTTCATGTCTCTGAAAGTCTTGTCCGTTGGTCGCCTTGGCGAAGTCGATTGGATTGATTTAGAGCCAATTGAGTTGATTGGTTGATGTTGAAGATTGTTTTCCAGATGATCCAACGAGACATAGTCATACGCTTTAATCCCTAACTTTTGCCTGGACCACCCTCTCGGGTTTTCAGTCCACCGGGATACCCTTTTTTGCCCAAGCCGCCCTTTCGGGTTTTCGACTTGCTGGGTGTACAGATTTTTTTATTTTCATCCCTTATTTTTGCCCGAACCCTTTTGGTTCACCAGGAAGCCCTTATTTTTGCCTAGGCCAGTCTACCTAGCGGGTCTTTGATCATGCGTAGTATCTTTTAACTATGTCCATATTTACAAGGTGCGGGAGGTCGTCACCATCCATAGTAGTCAAGATCATTGCTCCACCAGAGAAAATGCTTTTGATTACAAACAGCCCTTCGTATGTAGGGGTCCATTTTCCCCTGGGATCACCTTGTGGCAAAATGATACGCTTGATTACCAAGTCACCGACCCGATATACCTGACGTTTGACCTTTTTATTAAAAGCTTTGATTATGAGTTTTTGGTACATCTGACCATGACAGATAGCTGTAAGCCTCTTCTCATCAATCAAGTTTAGTTGGTCAAGCCGAGTCTGAATCCAATCTTCTTCATTCAAACCAGCATCCTTCATGATTCTTAGAGAGGGGATTTGGACATCAATAGGTAAGACAGCTTCCATGCCGTATACGAGAGAATAAGGTGTTGCCTCAGTTGATGTGCGAGTGGTGGTACGATACCCATGGAGAGCGAACAGTAACATCTCATGCCAGTCTTTGTATGTGACTGTCATCTTCTGTATGATCTTCTTAATGTTTTTGTTAGCAGCTTCTACAGCACCATTCATCTTTGGCCGGTAAGGGGAATAATTGTGATGTTGAATCTTGAATTGCTCGCACAAGGCGGTGATCATAGTATTATTCAGATTTGTACCATTATCAGTGAGGATTCTCTCTAGGACACCGTACCGACAAATGAGATTTTGCTTGATGAACCGGGCGACCACATTCTTAGTAATGGAAGCAAAGAAAGCTTCCTCAACCCACTTTGTAAAATAGTCGATGGCCACTAAGATAAAGCGGTGTCCATTGGAGGCCGTTGGCTTGATTTCCCCAATCATATCGATTCCCCACATAGCAAATGGCCAAGGAGCCGTCAAGACATTCAGAGGAACCGGAGGTACATGCACTTTGTCGGTATAGATTTGACACTTATGGCAAGTCCGAGAGTGTTGATAGCAATCTGCCTCCATGGTAGACCAATAATAGCCTGCCCGTAGGATTTTCTTTGCCATTGTATGCCCACTGGAATGGGTACCAAAAGTGCCTTCGTGTAGCTCACCCATGATCCTTTCAGCCTCAGCCTTGTCTACGCACCGAAGCAATACAGATTCATGACTGCGTTTGTATAGAATGTCGTTACTACGGATGAATTTAGCCGAGAACCTTCTCAGGAATTTCTTTTCATTCACCAAAGCTCCTTCTGGATATTCCTGAGACTCGAGATACCTCTTGACTTCATGAAACCAAGGCTGGTCCACTACCTCTTCAGTATTAATCTCGTGACAGTAGGCTGGTTCATTCATCCGCTCAATGGTGATTTGAGGAGCCTCGTTATCCCAATTAAGTTTAAACATAGATGACATTGTAGCTAATGCATCTACTAGCTGATTTTCTTCTCGCGGAAAATGCTCGAAGGTAATCTTCTCGAAATGTGGCAACAATGTCAACACATGTTCTTTATAAAGGATAAGGTTTGGGTTCTTGGTATCCCATTCCCCTTTGACTTGACTGATGACCAAGGTTGAATCTCCAAATACATCTAAGTGTTTGATCCCTGAGTCTATGGCAGCCTTGAGACCAAAGATGCATGCTTCGTATTCTGCCATGTTTTTTGTACAGTTGAAGCAAAGTATGGCAGTAAAGGGAGTATGACATCCTTCAGGAGATATGAGTATGGCACTGATACCGTTGCCAAGTGCGTTGGATGCCCCATCAAAGAACAGGGTCCATCGGGATCCTTGTTCAGGTCTGTCATATGGCCTGATTTCCTCACAGTTGTCTAACGTCATGATGTCTTCATCCGGGAATTCAAACTTCATGGACTGATAGTCTTGTACAGCTTGGTGAGCAAGACGATCAGCCAATACAATGCCCTTTATAGCTTTCTGGGTAGTATACTGTATATCATATTCTGTCAGGATCATCTGCCATCTTGCTATTCTCCCAGAAAGAGCATGCTTCTCAAAGATGTACTTTATCGGATCCATTTTAGATATCAACAAAGTAGTGTGGGTCAGCATATACTGTCTCAGCCGGCGAGCAGCCCATGCCAGAGCGCAACAAGTTTTCTCGAGCAGTGAATATCTTATTTCACAGTTGGTAAACTTTTTGTTCAGGTAATAAATAGCATGCTCTTTTCGGCCAGACTCGTCATGCTGCCCCGGCACACACTCCATTGAGTTTTCTAAAACAGTTATATATAAGATCAATGGCCTTCCTTCGACAGGTGGCAACAACACAAGAGGTTCTTGCAGGTATTCCTTGATTTTGTCAAAGGCAACTTGGCATTCGTCGTTCCATCTGACTACTTGATCTTTCTTCAAGAGTTTGAAGATTGGTTCACAAGTAGCTGTCAGGTGAGAAATAAACCTGGCTATGTAATTCATATGTCCCAATAAATCCTCTAACTTCTTTCTCAGTACAAGGAGACGGCATTTCTTGTATCGCTTTAACCTTGGCAGGATCAACTTCGATACCCTTGTTGCTGACGACAAAACCCAACAGTTTACCAGACCGTACTCCGAAAGTGAACTTGTTTGGATTCAATCTCAACTTGTACTTCTTCAACCTTTCAAACAGCTTTTGTAGGTGATCGAGGTGCTCTTCTTCCGTCTGTGACCTGGCTATCATATCGTCTACGTAGACTTCTATCTCATGGTGTATCATGTCATTAAATAAAGCTACTATAGCGTGTTGATAGGTTGCCCCAGCATTCTTCAGTCCGAATGGCATGACCTTATAACAGAAAATGCCCCACTGTGTAACAAAAGTCGTTTTCTCCATATCCTCATGCACCATTTTGATTTGATTATAGCCCGAGAAGCCATCCATGAAGGAAAACACTTTGTGTTGCGCCGTATTATCCACCAGGATGTCGATGTGGGGAAGCGGGAAATCATCTTTGGGGCTTGCCCTGTTTAAGTCTCTGTAGTCCACACACATCCTCACTTTACCATCTTTCTTGGGTACAAGGACAACATTGGCCACCCATTGGGGATAAGAGGTGACAGCCAAAAATCCAGCATTGAACTGCTTCATAACTTCTGCTTTGATCTTTTCCGACATGTCGGGCCTCATACGACAAACCTTCTATTTTACTGGGGGACAATCTTCCTTTGTAGGCCGACGATGTACCACAATGTCTGCATCCAGTCCTGGCATGTCTTCGTATGACCAGGCGAAGATCTCAACATAATCGTGCAATAACTGAATTAGATGCTCCTTGACATTAAGTTCTAAGTTGGCACCCACCTTGACCTCTTTCTTATCTTCTTCGGTACCCAAATTGATTGTATCCAATGGTTCCTCATGAGGCTGAATAGCTTTGTCTTCTTGTTGCAACAACCTGGCCAACTCTCCTGGCACTTCAAAATCTTCCTCACCTTCGTTGTCGACTTGGTAGATCGGATTTTCAAAGTCACAATTGGCCATAGCAGAACTATTACCCCTGAGATCCTGAGTGGACGTAGATCTGCATTTTCAATATGTGAGTGTGTGTAAGAACACATCTACCTTTGAAAGAAATAAAAATGTAAGAAAGAAAAGATAAAGAAAACAAAATTTTGATGTAAAAACGTCCATGATTCATTAATGACATATGAGAATGAAGTGACAACCCTTACAGATGGACCATTGTGCCTCGGGTAAGACACAAGGTTTAAAAAAAAGAGTTTGAATTGTTTAAATATTACAAGCCTGAAAATATTAAAAGACAATTACTCTTGAATAAAAGTAATAGGAATGAAATCCTTCGCCTCCCAATTATTAATCCCTCCGCCGATAGTTGGAAAAATCCATTCATCCATGTCACAGCTGCTATCACTATCTTCTAAGGCGTTGACTCCTTGATTGTTGATATGCAGAGGTGGTCCCCCTGCGCTGAGAACGTCGGACAGTTTTCTGAGCCTCTGAAGTGAACCCCAACCCAAATTTGTCGGACTTGTAGGGAATATCCAGAAGCTGACCCCAAATAGTACATCCTCCCTCTTCAACTACTACTCGAGCGTCTTTCAATGAAGCCATCTTTAGCGGAGGTCTAGTAATCTTCGGGACCTTTGGAGTAGACTTGGTTGCTGCGACCGTTGCTGGAACCTCCTCAAAATTCTGACAGGGAGTCTCTATGAATTCACCATCCATTTCAACATACCTGAAAGAGTTCAAATGGCTAACCATGTATTCCTCTTCTCCGTGAACTGTAACAATCTTCCCTCTGATCGGGTATTTTAGCATTTGGTGAAGGGTGGAAGTGACGGCACCAGCACCATGGATTCAGGGTCGACCCAATAGACAAGAGTACGAAGGGAGGATCTCCATCACATAGAAAATTGAGTCAAAGGTCTGAGTCCCAATTTTTATGGGGATACTAACTTCTCTGTGCACTGTCCTCTTGGAACCATCAAAGGCCCTCACTATGATGTTGCTAGGTTTCAATATGAGTCCCTCGCAATCCATCCGATCGAGGGCATTTTTGGGCAAGACATTCAATGGTGAACCGGTATCCACCAAAACATGGGAAAGTGTGGTGCCCCTGCATTCAATGGAAATATGCAAGGCATCGTTGTGCTTCCTTCCCTTAGAGGTTAAATCAGCATCGGAAAAGCCCAATCCGTTATCAGCAGTTAGACTTGCCACATAGTCTTCAAATTGGTCGATGGAGGTCTCCTGGGGCACGTGAGCGGTCTTAAGAAACTTTACCAAGGCTTTGCCGTGAGTTTCAGAGCACAAAAGTAAGGACAACAATGATATCTTCGAGGGGGTCTGCCCCAATTGTTCTACAATGTTGTAGTCACTTTTTTTTATTATCTTCAAGATTTCTTCTATTTCTTTTCTAGAAGCTTCAAGGATGACTTCGGGACGTTCTCTTGCTTGGGCAGGCTCAACCAAAGCCTTTTTGCCCCTGGTATTGGCAGTAGGGATAACAACGGGAGTATCACTGGCGGTGTCGGTAGGAGTGGAAGTAGTTATGATCACAGGAGTAGCAACGGTCTTTGGAGAAATCTCAGGTGAGAAGACTTTTCCACTTCTTGTTATTTTGCTGGTTCCAGTGATGTTGCCGATATCAGGATCAATATCTCTTGCAACTTCATCTGTGATAGCCAACTGATCTTGCTTGACGTCATAGTAATAAACATTAGCCTCATAACTCCAGGGAACAGCTTTATTTGAGGAGTATGGCATTGGTCTTGGCATAGCGATGATTAAAGGTGCAGTTCTGGGAGCGAATGTAATCCTGACGGGTCTTTTGGTGGAGACCCTGGGAGGATTGTCGAAAATGGTGATTATCGAAACATCTTGATAAGAGCTTTTGATAAGAGGTAGCTTTTCAAATAGGATTTATTTACTAGTCATCAGGCGCTGGACTCCTATCTTTAGTAACAAATAACTGTTCGGCAGAGATTTGCAAAGGTGGCAATTTTCATCGCAACCTAGGAACAAGTCGGCTTGCAGTAGATTTTGTTTAACGGTCAACAGAGGAGTAACCAAGTCATTCACGGAGGAAACAAAACGATCATCTTCAATGGCATTGATACTTTGGCCATGTCTGGGCATTGGTGTCGTTATTACATTAGGCGTTTCTGGGGACTCAAATTCAAGCTCCTTCGCATCGATAAGGTCTTGCACCTTATTCTTTAAGGCTCAACAGTCATCTGTATCGTGCCCTGGGCTTCCAGAATGATAGGCACATCGGGCGTTCGGGTTGTAGCGAGGAGAAGCAGTATTGGGGTTCTTGGGAGCTTCCTTTAAAATTGCCAGATTGGTCCTTAGAAGGTATGGAAAAACTTGAGACATGGTCATGTTAATCCGGGTAAATTGTCTCATGGGCACTTCTGGTTTGTGCTGATAATTTCTCTGCTGATTTGGCGCAGGATTAGAGATCATGACAGCCCCTACTGTCGGACGATGGTCGGTTTTGTTTTGATTCCTATGGTCATACGCAGCACTGACCTCCTTCTTTCCAACAAAAGGTTTCTTCACCAAACTTGAGGATGCATCTCTTTGAATTTTTCCGCTTTTTATACCGGCTTCGACCCGCTCACCAGTCATGATTAATTCAGTAAACCCAGATGAAGAACTCCCAATCAGGTGATTGAAAAAGGGTCCTGACAAGGTGCCAAGGAACATATCCACTAATTCTCTGTCGGATAGAGGGGGCTGGACTCTGCCTGCAAGATCCCTCCATTTTTGAGTATAGGTTTTGAAACCCTCATCTGTTCCCATAGATATACTCTGTAATTGTGTCCTAGTCTGAGCCAAATCAGCATTATACTGATAATGTTTGTAGAAAGCGACAGCCAACTCTTCTCAATTATGGACATTGGACCCTTCTAATTGGTAGAACCAATCCAACTGAGTCCCCGATAAGCTCTCCTGGAAGAAATGCACCCACTGATTTTTGTCAGCCGTGTGGGGATGAATCTTTCTGACATATGACCTCAGATGTAGTTTTGGGCAAGAGATACCATCATACTTGGGGAAGGTTGGGACCTTGAATTTCTGTGGGATGACAACCCCTGAGATGATTCCTAATTCTTCAAAGTCCAAACCGGGTACTCTCTGAATCTCCATGGCATTTAAACGATCCTCTAGATGTTTGTATTTATCATCAGCAGGAGGATATTGCTCCTCAGAGTAATCAGGCTCTTCCTCTCCTTTGGATGTTGGGTCGTCGTTCAATTCCTGGGTCTCATCCCCTTGGTTATCTCCTTCACCCGATGATGTTGCAAAGTCTAAGGTTCACCTGGTCTGTCCTTTAAACCTTCTTCCCATGATCACAACTCCGGTTGGTTTCTTCGTTTTCTTCTTCTTCTCTTTGGCTAGCAGAGTCTTCAACTCCTCTTTCCATTTTGTCAGAGCCATGAGCATTTGTTGAAACTGGTCATTCTGCGCCTGAAGATCTTTCACAGTCTATTCAACATCCATCTCACTGAAATAAATAGTATAAGGATAAAGCGACCTATTATGAGAAACCTGTATGATGTTATGATGAATGAAGATGTAATATGCAAATGATTTCAAGGAAATTTAGAAGATTTAAACTTGTCCAAACCAAAAAAGGAACACACGCCATATTAAATAAAATCAAGTTTGAATACATCATGCCTCCTTGGGCTTACAAAGAAAGAAACAAAATACAGAAAAAATTCTTAAGACAAAAAGACCGAATGCATCCTCTTTGGAGCAATGTAGGTATTCATATTTTTCTCTTCATGAAGCAGTTTGGTGAGCTCTAGAACCTTCTTCTCAATGGCGTAGTACTGGGTTTCAAAGGTGTCTCGTTCTTCCTTCAACTGAATCCAAGCTTTCTGCAGGTCTTCGAGAGAGGTAGGCATGTCCAAATGAAGAACAGTGTATGGTATGTCTCCTTCAATAACAGGCTCAATGATGACAGGAAGGATGGAAGGGCAAGGCATTAAGAGACTCTGGGCACGAGCCCATACCCACCTAAGGTAAGGCTCAAGAGGGATATAGTTTTTATATCCCAAAGTCTTACTGTCCACCTTGTTCACCATTCCCCAAGCACATGTAAACCTCTGGCGGTAACCTTAGTCTTCTTTGTCGTAGTCGAACACCAGACCTCGGATGAGCATCTCATGAGGGCCTTCCCTTCGGGCATACCCAAATTGCCGAAGAGCTAAGCATGGGTTGTAGGTGATACCTCCCCTAATACCAAGCAGAGGTACATTAGGGAACTCCCCACAGCGGTCAATGATAGAGATATCTTCCAAGGATCTCGAGCACCAACAAATATCAGAGTGGGTGAGAGACATCATCCTTTGAGACCAAGTCAATCTTTGCTCGTTCTTCAATGCTGATTGAGGCAGGTGTGAAGTGAACCACTTAGCGAGTAGGGGTATACAACACAAAAGGGTACCTCTTTTCTTCATGGTACGGGTATGAAGGCAATGCAAGATGTCTCCTAGCAAGGTGGGTATAGGATTGCGAGAGAGAAAGACTTTGATGGCATTAACGTCTATGAATTGGTCCAAATTAGGAAACAGAACCAAACCATAAATGAGGAGAGCTAGCACGTCTTTGAAAGCTTGGAAATCCATGTCATCCCAGAATGAACGAGCTTTTTCCAATAGAAACTTAGCTAAAAAACCTTTAACCCCACTTCTTGTCTCCCAATTGGCTATGACGTCGGCCTTCTTCACATGTAAAGCTTCGGCGATGACTTCAGGTTTTGGAATCCCTTCTAGACCGGTGAACGGTATCTGATTAAGCACGGGCACCCCTAAGAGTAGAGAGAACTCTTCCAGTGTAGGTACCAACTGATAGTCCGGAAAAGTGAAACAATGATGTACGGGATCAAAGAATTGGAATAGTACACACATCATTTCTTCTTGGAAGTTGGATGTAGCCAAACTGAGGAGTCGACCATACTTCTTGGTAAAAGGAGAATCCCCGGGCACTCTTGAGGCTAGCTCTTGAAGTTGAGGATGTGCTTTTACAAAGCTTATTCAGATGGTGTTTCTTCGGAGAGAATTCATATCCTACAAAATAAAAACAAAGATAATTTTCTAAATCCTTGAAATGGTTAGTGAGCATGCATATGATGTTGATGATGTTTATGATATTTATGTACAAGCAAACATATACACACACAACAAACAGATCCCTATGTTTTAGGCTTGCATGAGTTTGTAGGTAAGTACCCTCTTGAAGTTTTAGTTGGCTCAACCTGTCCTAGAAATAATGATCGGGTTTTAAAGGATCTCAATATCACCGACCTTTCTCTTAGGCATTGTCTCAGCACAACAATCTTTTCTTGCGGCCGAGATATCCCAAAAGTCTAGCCTCAATGAGTGTAGTATCGAGTATCAACCAATTTTCAGCTTTACACTGAAACCGGCTACCTCACTACGTCCTAATGGCCAAGTTTGTTCAATTAGGGTTCTAAGGTTAATTAGTGCTTCACTACGCCACTCAGCGGCCCCGTATTCTCCTCGATTCACCACGAGGGATACGGGTACCCACAAATGCGTCACACTAACATAGCCATTGTCTCAACCATATCGGTCTACACCGTACAGTCTCCATAATCTATTGCTATTTACCTAAAAAGGTGCCCCCAAATCTGGGTGGAGGATCAAAGCAAGCCCAATACAAAGAACTAAATATAAAGCACACAAATCAAATAATGAAAGCGAGTAAAGGTGATTTATCCCTAAGGTAACCCCACTTTTTAATTAATTCCCCATCAGAGTCGCCAGTTCTGTGATACGGTGGGAGAACTGACTTGATGTTTTGCGTTTCGATCGCATTTGTGCAGATAGCAAGAGTCGCCACCGACTTTTCTTTTATCCAAAAGGAAAGGTAAAAAAGCACAGGAAAGACCTTTCGAGATTATTTCTCGGGTTTGGGGGGTAGATTATGAAAAGGGAAGGTATTAGCACCCTTTTCAACCATGGTTTTCCATGGGCTTTTAGTTACTCGTTTAGATCACTTGCTTTCATTTGAAAGTGTGCTTGTGGTGTGGGCTTTGAAAGTATTTTGGAAAATCTCTTTGTAATGGTTCTCGTTTCTATAAGAACGCGTACAAAGTTTTGTTTCAAAAAGTGATTCAAAGATATGTTTGTGAATCGTGTTTCGGAAGTTATTTTGAAAAGATGTTTTGCAATGGTTCTCGTCTCAATAAGAACGTATACAAAATGTTTTGTCTTTTTGAAAATGTTTTGAAATGAAAGTGTAGGTGTAAAAAGTTTTTATCGTGAGCAAGCGAGTAACTAGGAGCGAATCTATCTACTCGAAAGGTCTTAATTTTTTCTTTTCTTCCTCTTTTTAATGGTGCTATCTTACCATTGATTTGGTAAGAAGCCCCATCGTTGGATGTGAAGGGACAGGCGCGGGTCAATTTTACAGTCATTGAAAGCAACTTATGAGACGCTTTAATAATTTTTGTAAGGGACGAGATCATTTTAATCGAAGGAAACGTCGAGGGTCATCGAGGGACTATGATCTTTTTTTATCGAAGGGTCATTGCTAAAGCGTCCCATATTCGAGGGACATGATTGTATTTTCGAGGCAACGAGCGAGGTTACCCTAGAGGTGCGCGTGTGAAAAATTGTGTTAGTTTCAAGTTATTTTATTCTTTGATTAGGTTATCTAGCAATTGATTTTTGAATCTTGCCATACACGCATAATTACTATACAGTATAAGGAAAACAGTAAATTGCGGGAATTGAAACTCTACGCTATTACAAAGTATTCAGGAATGGGGGTACAATTTTTACAAATGGGGATGAATCAAATGTGATAAAAAGGTCCAAATAACAAGCAATACAACCAAATTGAATTTTGCGTGATTAATTAAAGCTATGATAATCCATGAAAATAAAATCAACAAAATATGGAAATGAAATTTTAAGTATTTACTTGAATGGAAGAAAGTGAAACCTATTCTAAAAATGAAATAATTGACTAAAAGAAATTAAAATCGTATGCATTATCTTTTTGTGTTTTTAATTATGTAAGTAACAAAAAATTAAATAAGGATAAAACTAAATTCTATTATTATTTTTTGGTGTTTTATTATATGTAAATTAAACCTAAAACAAAGTTTATTAAAGAAAAAAAAGAAATTGATAAAAAGTATTCACAAAGTCTAAATCAAATTAATTATATACAAAAAATTACATTTTAAGTCTAATAGTATTTTGTATAACAAAAATAAATATAAGAAGAAAATAAACTAATAGTTAAATGGGCTTAAGGAAGTGATTTGGGGCGGAGGCCCAAAGGAAAAAAATGTCTAACTTGTTGTAACAAAAAAAAACAAGCAAAAAGGGGGTGAGGCCAGTAAAACGAAATGGGCTTAAGGGAAAAGGTAATGGGTTATCCAACTCAAATCAGCAAACAAAACCCAAGCCCTAAACCAAGCTTATTCATGGATTAAGGGCTAACCTAAAAAATTAGGGTTTGGGACATTTCCTCACGCGACGCTGTTCTTCATCTTTTCCGTTTGCTAAAATTTTCTAAACGTCCTCACTACCGTCCCTGTCTCACTTCGCGAATGAATCGCTCTCTTCAGTAACCAATCACGCCTCTTTGTTACCGGAATACAACCCTCTCGTCTCCCTAATCAAGCTTTGGCGATTTTCTTTGAAAAAGGGTTAGGTTTCTGTTATTTTCAGAAAGCTTACAAATTTCACTGATTTTTTTCTATCTTTGTTGTGTTTTCTGCTAATTAAACCTTTGTTATCTTAAATGCATAAATTATATGCTTATGGAAGTATGAGAAAGAGGAAGAACTCATACATGTTGGAGCTTTACAATTTCTCTCTTGCGAAATAGGAAGGGAAAGAAGATTGAGGACGGTATTCAGTGGTGACAGAGGTTTTACGAGAGCGTGGCTTCACTGGTTTGTCGGTAACCTTCATGTCTCCTTTGTTGAACAATGATGGTGTTATCTCTATGTTTTGGGATTTTTTCAGTGATGGTTAATGGTTTGGGATTTTGGTGGTTTTTTCTGATGGTTAACAGTTTGGGATTTTTGGTGGTTTTTTCTGTTTGTTGTGAATGATGCTTTGTTACAGGTTTGGGATTTTGGAAGCTTGCTACTGTGTTTTTGGGTTTGAGGCTTCTTACTGTGTTCACAGTTTTTGGATTTTGAAGCTTGTTACAGGTTTTTGGTTTGATGATGGTTACTGTGTTTGTTGTTTTGATGAAAGTTAGCAGGTTGTGGTATTTTCTGGTGATGGTTCTGCCGTTTGTATGGTTAATGTTTTTTTGGATTTTCAGGCTTGGTTCACAGTTTTTTGAGTTAATAGGTTTTTTTTAGGTGAGCTTGTTATTGTGTTTGTGAGTTTGAAGCTTGTTACTGTGTTTGGGATTTTTTGATGGTTAACAGGTTTTTGGACTGAGGCTTGTTACTGTTTGATGAGTTTTCAGTGATGGTTGACAGGTTTTGGGTTTTAGGCTTGTTACAGGTTTTTGGTTTGATGATGGTTACTGGTTTTTGTTCTCTTTGCTCTCTCCAATTTTTGGATTGCCCTGCTTCTGTTATATTGACTCTTAAAAATGTTGTGGCCTCTTGGCCTTTGGTCTCTACAACAGGTTTTGCTTACAGCAGGTTTTGCTTGGTTTTATTTTTTAGCAGTTTTGATGATTCTTGGGTTTGCAGCAGCTCTTGCTTGGTTTTGTTTTTTAGCAGTTTTGATGATTCTTGGGTTTGCAGCAGCTCTTCCTTTTGCAATAGAGCTTTTGCAGGATGTGCATTTTGGGCAATTCTATAGAATAGGTGACTTCTTTCCTCTCTTATCTCTCAATGACAATAAAAAAGCAATTTGCTCTTTTGCCTTTTTTACTAATCTGAAAGGTTTGCAGTTTGGAAAATGATGATGTCTCGTTTCTTGAGCAAGTTTTGTTTGATTTAGCATCTAGCTATTTGTCATACTTGCCACACTGCTGCCTTAGCTTTTGTTGATGTTGTTGTTGTTTGTCCATTTATGATAATGCTGCTCTTTGTTTGGTTTATGACAATGCTGTTTGTTTGGTTTGTGACAATGTTGTTTGTTTGGTTTGTGACAATGTTGTTTGTTTGGTTCGTGAGGCTGCTATTTGTTTGGTTCAGTTTGTTACAAAGCTGTCTGTTTGATTTGTAATGTTGCTGTTTGGACAGTTTGTAATGCATTTTGTTATTGTAGCATGCTCGCGAATTTCTCTTCTTCTTTCTTTTTGTGAACCAAGAAGGATAACCTTCTTGTGATTTGCAATTAGGGGAAATAGATTGTGATGAATTAAATAGCATTCTGATTCCACATTGCAAACCTTAATGTTGAATACCTTTTGGAAAATTTCTTGTTCATGCCCATATAATTTGTTCTAATCATGTTTTCTTTCTCTTTTTTCATATGAGCAAAATTGGAGATGACGAAGCAAAGAACGCAAGAAATCTGTGGCAAGCATGGAAGTCTTGGAGATAAGCAAAGAAATCTGATATGACTTCAATCTTCAAACAACTTAGACATAGATTAATTCTCCTAGGCCAAACATTCATTTGGATTTTCTTTGTAACTTAGAAAGATTATTATGGTATTTTGATGTATTATATCCAATAGTTGTAACAATTTATCTTTTAAATACAATAAGTTGTAAAACATAAAGTATTAAAAGAAATAAATTGTTTTTTGTAACAATCTTGGACAGTGTGTGTGAAATTGGAGAAAATCTTGAGTTGTAGCATGAAGTATTCTGGTGTCATTTTATAACTTGAAATTTATCAACAACAACTTGTAATTTCTCTTCGCATCCTAACTGATTTTTTTCTTGAAATTCCCAATCAGGATATTTGAAATAAAATGCTCTAGTCTGGTAACTTAAATTCCAAGTAATCCCAATAACTTTGTAACTGTATTTCAAACAAACACGCACTGTATATTCCATTTCCTAACCAAACAAATGTTTTAAGGACGTAAATCATCTGGTCAACCTGGATCCCAAAATCATGAGTGTCCTAAATGACAGTCTTAACCTCCATCTCTTGTCCCAAACAAATCATGCTCTGAGAACAAACATTATCTTTTCAGTAAACTATGTTTAAGAAAATTCAAAAATCAATCAAATGCCTTGCGATGATTTGATAATTTTAAAGTTTTCCAAACTCAAATTTTCCGATTCTTTGAAGATAAACCCGTGAGCGACATCACATGTGACCATGAACAGACATAATTGTCTCAAAATCTTATAGCTTGAAGAAATCATAAATACAGCCTTGAGGAAGCATGAAGACCTATGAAGGCCAATTGGATCTTTGAAAACTCATTTTCTTTTGAGAATTGCAAAAAACCCTAATTGCTAGTTTACTGCCCCATAAGAGAATCTGTCTGGTCGATTTCTGAGCCAACTTGAATATATGAGAAACCCTAGGGTTGTGTCTTCTATGAAATATGGGAGGGCAAATTTTGGGGTACAACACACACCATCTTAAGTGAAAAATTCAGGCGGAGAAGCTTTTTTGTTCATTCAAATTTTTTCATTTGTAATTTATTTAGTTGATTCAAACACTTATCTTTATGTCAGACTTTCGTTGTCCCCATTAATGCATTGCATATGTTTGTCTTGAATTAATCCATTCTTTTTCCCTATACTGAAACTATGCTTTTACTTCCTTTTTGTGATATTCGACTCTCGATTAAAAGCTATAAGCCTTTTGAGGGAGGATGACGAAAAAGATACTGGAATCTCTACAATATGCTTTTGAACAGACCTTGCTGACGATGTACAAGAGGTGTTTCAAATCCTAAACAATGGAGTTATAAGGAATATAATTCTTATTCAACCCCTTTGAATCTAAGAAGTAGGAGTTTTCTTTTTTGCACAGACTGAAACCTTTAATCATAACCTGGGGTAGCGTAGTTTCTCAGTTAATTCAAATGCATGTTCAGTCGTAAGCTTTCACTTTGTACACGGCAGGTGATATCAAAGACATCTTTCTGAATCAAAAGTCAGTGATGGTTCCGCGTAATCATTAAAATAGGTGGTCATTATCTCTCAAAAGAAAGGCCCACTAAGTCAAAACCTATGAAGGAGACTTAAGAAAAAAACAGGGGCATCCCTCTGACTGTAATCACAAAAGAAACAATTCAGAAAAAATGTAGGAGGTCGCTACAAATCTTCGACAATATAAAAATGTTACAAAAAATGACTGCTTTCTCAAATAAACTTCCAGTATCTGAACCATCACCAAAATATCATTCCAGACTCAATTGGAATCTAAACGCACAACTGAATGAGTATAGGGATGAAGATCATCATGGAGAAAGGGTTGGGTACAAATAAAGTTTGGGCCTTTATCCTTATTTCTTAAAATCGTGAACCAAGATACGTTACAAACCCTTAAAAGTCCTAATTGAAGCATAGGTTATTTCGAAAGCATATTGTTACAAAAGGTATTCTGACTCCTGTAAGGATTATTATAAATCCTGAGTTGAAATCATATTCTTACAAAATTCTGTTGTTTACTAAAAATGCATTTTTAAAACTTCAAGACAGACATAAGCTTTGCATTTTTAAATACCACTATTTGCATATAACTAATTGTTCGACAGTAGAGAAATCCGCATGACGAATATTCAATGAACATAAATCCTCCCAATGGACAAAATTACTTCCGAGGATGGGTCAAAGAGAAAGACACTTCTAATAACATGCCTTTTATGGACACAATTGGTTAAATCAAGGGGCATGACATGTTTTTGTCCAACTCATTTATGGCAGTCAAGTTGAGATTCAAAGAATCTCATAAAGTCCTGAATAGCAAGGGGCAGATCTCCATCTGAATCACTTGGGGGATGTTACATTGATCATGAGTTTCAGCAAAAGCCAATATGAAAATTGAATTTTCGGTATCACCAAATTGCTTGTCTATGTCAGCAGTATCAGATGGTGTTATTCTTCCGTGACAATTCTTAGAAAAATACTGAGGAAGTTCAAGACTATCAGAAACTTGGAAATCTATGGTCGATTAATAACTTCAAACATCGGGTGCACCAGACTAACCCCAGGGGAAAACAGACTCCCATATACGAAGGGTCACATATGATCAAGCCAACATTTTCTGGTAGTGCTACAACACTTACTGCTATGGAAAATGACAATTCTCCACACTCTATGAACGTGGACATAGTCAAAAGATACTACGCATAAAAAATACCCACTAGGTTGACATGACTAGGCAAAAGTAAGGGCATCCCGACGAACCAAAAGGGTTCGGGGAAAAATTAGGGATATATATACATAAAGATTGTACACCTGGCAAGTCAAAAACCTGAAAAGGCGGCTTGGGCAAAAAAGGGTATCCCGGTGGACTGAAAATCTGAAAAGACGATCTAGGAAAAAGTTAGGAATTAAAGCGTACAACTATGTCCCATTATCTCATCACTTGTATATCCGTAGAAGACTTATCACCTTGATCAGCATTCATCGAGGCCCCTAGAAGTGGAGATATGTTCAAGTCTCCACGGATCCCCACAGAGCAACTTCCACATGATTATCCCCACAGAAAAATCCTCACATGATTATCCCCGTAGAGTAATCTTCACAAGCTCATCTTCAACAAAGATATATTCCCCGCAAGATGGAATAAACTAATCATACTCACCAGCAGGTCACCCTAGCGGATAAAGGAATATGATCTTTTTCCCGGTAATATCATCCACCTACGGAGTTCCTATTAGTACAGTTTATGGGAGTTCTCTTCTCCAGCTGAGTTTATTTCTCCAAAACTGTAAAAACCCCTGCAGATTTCTTCTCTCAGCAAGGGTGTTCCCTCAGTAGAGTATTTCTCCGTCAACAGGGTTGATTCCCCCAATAGGGTTTATTTCCCCAATATATTTTAGTCTCCCTAACTTAAGTCTATTCCTCAGATAGCTATGAATCACCGACAAAATTCCTCTCCCCAGTGAAGTCGCCATTATCCCTAGAGAGTTACTATGAAACCTGGGACCATACCAGATATCAGTCAACTTTATCCTCCCCTTCAAAGATGCATGTCCTAATGTTGTCAATAATCCTTTGCCAAAACCAAGTGGCTGAAGACTGAGTCAGAGTATCTCATGTCACTTCCTAAAGTCGGTGTTTCAGACAGGACAACTCATCCTTGTTACTGATTGGTCGTTAGGCCATGTTTCTTTCTATTTACATTTTCATTTAGTTGTTTTAATTTGTTTCTTTCAAACTTTATTTGTACTTTCATGTTAAGTTTAGTGAAATGAGCATTGCAATATTTTGATTCAATTCATTTTTATTTTGTGCTTTCTTTTCAAAAAAAATATATCTCCTGTTTACTTTCTTTATCAAACTTTGGTTTATGCAAAGATTAGAGGGAGGATGACGAAATGAAAATACCCATAACTTTTGTTGGTATGCTTTCGAATAAATGTTTGTTGATGATTTAAGGCATTGTTTCGATTCCCAAACACTGGATAAATAAGGAAGTTAATCCCTTGTCAACCCCTTTGAGCCTAGAAGTTGGAGTTTCTTTCTATACGAAAAAACCCGCAATATTAACCCGGGGATGGATAGTTCTCAACTAATTTGGTTGTGCATTCAATTGCAATAGAAATCGTGCAAGACACCTTTCAATAAAGGTCGTGATCAAGCTTTCCTTCGCACACATCAAAGAAGTGTCGAAGATGTTCTCAAGTAAAAAATGGAAATGATGGTTCCCCGTAATCATTAAGCTAGACAAACACTATCTTTCCAAATATAAAAAAAATTAAGTGAAATTTCAAAAGAAAAGCCCACTAAGTCAAAACCTATGAAGGAGACTTAGGAAAAAAATGGGGCATCTTGCTGATTGTAATCTCAAATGAAACAGTTCAGGCAAAAGTTAGGGATAACAAAAAAAAGAGTTGACAAAAGTGAGCAGTAAAAACAACAAAATGTTGTAAGAAGAAGTGACTGCCTTCTCAAAAATTCCTTGGTTGGTGATCCATCATCATTACTATCGCCAAGATAATTCCAGAATCTCTTGGAACCTGAATGCATAGTCTAAGTTAACTGGACGTAAGACTAAAGAACATCATGAATATTGGGTTGGGTACAAATAAACTTTGAGCCTTTATCCTTTGTTTCATAAACCATGAACCAGGCCACGTTACAACCCTCAAAAGACCTAATTGAAGTCAGGTTTCTTTTGAAAGCATACTACAACAAGGTTGCGTAAACTGACTCCTAATATTTTTTCTAAATCATTTGTATTGGTATATTCATACCTTTGCTTTCTCCTTTACCATGAACGTCCAAACCTCTGTGTTTTGACCAGTGATTCATTTTTTATACATTAATAACATCATTCCAAAAATTATTTTTTGATTTCAAAACTTTTGCATGAAATTTGCATTAAAATTACCATGTTTGAATAAACAATTTTTCTTGTAAACAAGCTTTCCACTTTTAGGAAGTTCAAATAGTTGAGAAACTTGGTCGGTGATCCTATCAGGGGAAAGTATCTTCCATATCCTATTATGAATCAGTTCAAGATTTGCTTCTTAGTGCAAGTTATTATCTGAATTGGTTACCCAGAAAATCATTTTCAAGACTCATACCAGGGATATCCTTTCCCTCTGTCATTTCAAGAATTCAAGCCTTGATCAGTTTATTTCCAGCAATAGCTAGACTGAAGCCATAATCAGTTTATCCTCAACTATTAGTTAATTTGGGTCAGTTTACTTCAAGACAATCCCCAAGCAGTTTTTCAGTCCTTCCTCAAAATATCATCAGTTCGATATAGTTCACAAGTGTGATAGAAGTGTTTCTTAAGAAATTTTCTTTCAAAGCAAAGTTGGCAGTGTTTCCCGTGTTGAGAAATCAGAGTTCCCACCATACCTCCACAAAAGAGTCAAACCCCATTGTTGTAAACGTATACATTACATATTACATGCATAGATCATTCATATATCATGCATAGAAAAAGTCAATATCATGCATAGCAAGAGTGTTTCATCCTTATTTTGCATCTCTTGAGGTCTTGTTGCTATAAACGTCTTACCTTATGGTCAAAGTCCAACTCACTTGGTACCTACCAAAGAAGATGTCAGTTCGTCTGTTTCTCTTTCCATCTAATGCTAATCTTGGATATTTTGTTTCTATTTTTCGTCCAAAGCTAATATTGGGTATGTTATTTCCATTCCAATGATAATATTGGGTGTGTTGTTGTTCTCCTTTTTTGCCCAATGTTAATATTGGGCATGCTGTTTCTCACTTTCAACCAATGCTAATCTTGGATATCATGTTTCTCTTTGTCATCCGAAGCTAATATTGGATGTCGTGATCTTTTGTTTCCTCCAAAGCCAATACTAGATGTCATGATTTGTGTTGCTATCCAAAGCCAATTATTGGATATCGTTCCTTCTCTCTTCATTCAAAGCAAATAATTAAATGTTGCAGTCTTTCCCTTCATCCAAAGTAGGTTATTAGATGTCTTGTTTCTTTCTCATCCAGTGTCATTCCTGGATGACTCTGATGTATCTTCGGATTTGATCTCATTCCATATTGAATGCCATTCTTGGATGTTTGTGATGTATTTTCCAGAGAGTTTTTCCCCTCATTCAAAGAAAATCATTGGATGTTGTGGTCTTTTCTTTATCCAAAGCCATTTATTAGATATCATGAATTTCCCCCTCATTCAAATTAAATAATTGAATGATGTGGTCGTCCTTCATCTAAATCAAACTATTAGAAGTTGTGTTTTATCTTCATAAAACTTTCTCCTATCATCTAAAGTCAATGATTAGATGATGTGGTATTCTCTCGTCCAAAGCCAATTATTGGATATCATGGTTATCTATTTCCATTCATTCAAAGCCAATGATTGAATGTCGCACTTTCCCTTCATCCAAAGTTAATTATTGGATGTTGCATTCGTCTTTTATCCGAAGACAATAATCAGATGTCTTTAATTTATTTCCTTTTATCTAAAGCCAATGATTAGAGTCTGCGGTCGTTCTTTCGTCCAAAGCCAATAATTGGATGTCTTATCCATAATATATTGTTTTTCATCCTCCAATGGCAATAGTGGATGCCATTAATATCTTGTGTTTCCCTAGCATGTCCCCCCATGCCATCTCAGTCAATCTATCGTAAATATCTTGTTTCCTCGCAGAGTGTCTTATCATATGCATTTGTATCATATCATATAAAAAAAGTGTCAAAAAAGAATCCATCGCATTCATTCATAGCATTGCATTAAGGGACAAAAATTAGATACTTTGGTATTTAATTATCTCCCACTATGATTATATGAAGATTGACCATCTTCATATCATGTGGTTGAAGATATTTAAATAGGGCAGCTGTTGTACCCCAATTCCCCCCCCCCTAAGATCCTCTATCATCTCATAGCATCACAATGCATCAGGATCACGTATGTGGGTTGGCTATCTTTATTACTCATTCTCCTATCTTTAAGTTTGCTCTCGAGGGATCACCAAGAACCATAATTGTGTATCTTGTGTATATGTGTTTTACATTTTATTGACCTGTAATCAAAATACAAAAAATATTTGTTTTGTTTTTTGTATATTTGTGTTTTATAGGTACCGAGCCAAAGCATCCAACCAATGAAGCTTGCTGGCATTTTTCTTCTGAGGAAATTTATTTACCTCATGGGCAAATCGATTTCCCTATCTTATTTTTGTGCCATAATTTCAATTTTTTGATGTGGAAATCGATTTACCATATGGGGAAATCGATTTCATGATGCGAAATTTTGAAAAGAAGGCAATTTTTAGTTTTCAGCATTTGGCTCCAATTTTATTTTTTTGATAATATTCTTGATTACCAAAAAATAATTTGCCACCTCATCATAATTAAATTCCATCATACACCCTCATTTGATTACATGTGCACCACTTGATTTAATTTTGGCTCTAAAAATCAATTATCAAGCCTAATTTTGGTTCCAAATCAATCTCCAAACTACCACTAATCTCAAGCCTAAATTCTATAAATAGAGCCCTCATTTCATTCAATTCTCAAGCTTTTGATATCCTAACTCACCTTTCTAAAAATTCTCTCAACTCTCTTCATCTACCAAATTCACTCAAAGTTTCATTTTCATAAAGTTAGTAAGCTTTTCATTTAAGCTTACTAATCTTTGAGCTAAACCTTCATCTAAACACTTTTTCTTCATTAATTCTCTACATCCAAGCTTAGGATATTGATTCTTGGAGATGATTTTTGAAGTTGGTTTGATAATTTTCTAGATTCATCTTTGGTAAGTTGGATCTTCATCTTTAACAATGTGATCTCTTGTTGATCTTTGTGATTTAATTCTTGGAGCTACTTTTTTTATTCCATTGGTGCTATGTTTTCATAATTTGATAGAATTTTCATGCTTAATTAAATCCAAGATCATAAGGTGTTTGATAAAAAGTTTGAACAAGAATTTTTGCCTTTGAAATGTTATTTTGCTATTTTTGCTGCCGGAAATTGATTTACCATATGGGTAAATCAATTTCCCTCTGTTTTTTGCTCCAGATTTGCTGTTTTCATGCAGAAAATCGATTTAACATATGGATAAATCTGTTTCCTGAAGCAGAATTTAATTTTTGCTCTATTTCGGGGCTATTTTTGGTTATTTCTATTTTCTACTATTTTCTTTTGATTGCTGCTTTGGATTACAATTTTGAATGTCCAATTTCTCTTCAAATTCAAGGAACTTAGGATGTAGATAAAGTTGGATAAGCATTCATTAATTCAAATCTATCTTAGAGTGAATTATTTAATTCATTCTTAGTTCTTTGAGTTAGTGATATGTTTAGTACTTTAATCCATCAATTATGAGTGATTGAACTTGAAGATAAAATAATTTTGAGGATGTGATCCAAATTAAAACTTGTGCTACATGTTTTAGGAGTTTGGTTTCTACCGTGTCTCTAACATGTATGGTACATATATTGCTATTGAACGACCTCAAAATAGGTGTGACTTCTACATAAGTTCACTTACGATTGCTTAATATATCGCTAAATTTGTCTCAATTCGGAAAATGATCATTTGCGGCACAAACATTATGTTTGCAAGTCCAAGTATGGTTGATTATGGGTCTTTAGTCCAATACCTACAAAACTTATTGTTATGAGGCTTTGATTTTATCAATCCTCTAATGAGTTTTCATTATTCTTAGTCTAAGATCATCATTCAATCATCGTTGATCATACTTTGTGATTGCTAACAATTAACTTCTAACTCACTAACAATTAACTTTACTTTATGTCTTTATTTTATGTCTTTACTTTTATGTACCATTTATTTTTAGTATTTACATTTCGTGTTATTTGGCTTTTGCTCACTTGAGCATTTATTTTATGTCATTTCTTCTTTGCTCATTCGAGCTTTCTTTTTCTTTTAAAGACACTTAATAACCAACTTGAACATCAAAAGCCTTAAAATTCATCATGGACTATCGGTTACTATCCCTGGCATATTGGAGTTGTGATCTCCCGGACTTAGGATTATAATCTTTACCTTAAGACTTTGATACTTGGAGACCTTGGTGCCATTGTTTTTATTCTGTCTGAAGTCCTTGGGGTTTACTCTAAGACATTGAATTGATTTTTCTCTATGTGACTTTTCATTATTCAAAAACAATATATTTGATAATGTGTATTAATAATATAAAATAAAAATAATATAAAATCCAACATAATTATATGATAAATTAATTAAAATAAAAATATCTAATGACATAGTTAGAGGGTATTTGTGATTTTTTTAGATACTTTAATTTTTAAATTTATACTTTCTCTATTCTTTTTTATAAGAGGCAATATACTTTATAAGTTTATTTAATAATAATATATTTAGTCCTAAATACATTAATTGTTGAGTTTTTTTTTACAATAACCAAGTATTAAAATAATATTTCGCAAATAACCGCGTTTCGGAAAAAATTACGCAAATAACCATGTTTCAGATGACTCCCCAAAGGAGGAGCCATCTCACTTGGTGCCTCCACCCTTAGTTTTGCCCTAGGCGCCATCTCACTTGGCGCCTCCTCTCACTTTTAGCCAAGTGAGATGGCGCATGCACTTTAAAAGTGAGAGAAGGCGCCATCTCACTTGGCTCCTAGGGCAAAACTAGGGCAAAATGTTGTTTTATAAATAAATTTGTCCGTTTCTTCGTCGTTTCTCACACTTTCTCGCACTGTTTTGTTATTTTTTACTCTGTTATTTGCGTCATGACATCGCCCATGATTTTTAGCAGAGATGGTTACGTTATCTTCTCCGCCACAAAACCTGCGATGAAAATGAAATTCTGGCACATTCACTCCATGGAGCGTCTGAAGCGGGAGTTGATGAGATGGCTAGATGGAGACATTGCGGAGGGGGGGAAAATTCGGAGGATCCAGCGAAGACGAACAACAACCTCACATGCAACAGGAAGACCTAATGTATGGTTGGAGGAAGTCAAAATAGACAGCGATGTAATGTTGATGATGCATGGGTCAGATGAAATTGTGTTAACAGTTGTAATTTCATAGACGGAATATCGTGTATTTATCTTGTACGCGCAATATTTATTGTAGCAAAATCTGTTAACGGAAAACTCTAATGTTTACAACATAATTAAGGAAAGATTTTATGTATTACAATTTTTATGTGGTCGAGGCAGACGCCCGGTTCAGACAATTTTTGCGATTGTGTCCGACCTGACGGCATAAACCACACTTTCTTTCCAACTTGTCAAGATCGTCCATTTCTATTATGATGCGCTTACTTTTGGGACGACCCTTCTTGTTCCTTCGCATTTGGTCATTGTTCCACACTATTTCGCCGTCGTATGCAAGCCAATAATCTGGTTTTCTACCAAAGGAAAGCTGTTGTTGTAAACGTTGAGCAACGTTTCAGATTTCTAAATGTGTGACAGAAGTTGCAGCGCGTCTTGATGTGTATAAGCACAAGCGGCAATGACATGAGAGAAAGGCATACGAAATGCTTGAAACCTGCCACAATCGCACCAACGAGAAGGTAGCATGACCCTATATTCTTGTCTTGGCAGGTCTTCGTTGTGGTCGATTGTCTCTTTCACAATGAAGTTGTGGTTGTGCCAGTCAAACCGTATAACCATATGAGTGTTGGCTTTGGCACTTTCTGCCTTAATGTATTTCATGCAGCTTTGACTCCATAATTGTCCAGATTGCAACACCGCATTCCATATTTCACCTCTTTTGGCAAATAACACAGCCATCCTAAAATACGTAAATTTTACAAAAGCAGTGATCGAGAGGTTTCATATGCCTTTGGATACCCTATTCATCGATTTAATAAGATCCGTTGTCATGTGCCCCCATCTTTGGCCATTGTCGTATGACCTAGTCCATTTTTCCACCGGAATATTATCGATCCACCTACCGGCTTCCGGATTTGACAAACGGATCTCGTTGCAGTAATATTTGAATGTGGGTTGTGTTAATGCATATCCCGTATTCATAACCGCTTTCCTTAGTGTTTTTTCCTTGATCTCCCTGTGAAATTCTGGACGATATGCCTAACGCAATAGACATGCGTAGAAGGAGGGTCATGCCAAACGTTTGCAAGATTATTGTAGGCACTTTCAATGGAGGCATGTTTGTCCGAGATCAAACAGAGATCTGGTTGAGGAGCCACGTGTTTCCACAGATTTTTCAGAAAAAAGCTCCAAGCACCACCAGTCTCCCCCTCGACAAGGGAAAAGGCAATGGGGAAAATGTTGTTGTTGCCATCTTGTGCAACTGCCATCAGTAGCGTGCCTTTGTACTTCCCATACAACCAAGTCCCATCAATTTGTATAATTGGTTTGCATGATGCAAACCCTGTGATGCAAGGTTGAAATGCCCAAAACACTCGACTGAATATTCCGTTGCCGTTTAGTAGACTACCATCTTGGGCGTATGCTGGCACTGTTTCCAGAACGTAAACAGTACCCGGAGAATATGTCTTGAGTGCATTCAGGTAGCAAGGAAGTTCTTGGTATGACTCCTCCCAGTTTCCGTACACCTTTTCAATCGCCTTAGTCTTTGTTAACCACGCCTTACGGTAAGACGGAGTATAGTTAAAAATCTTGGTGATGTGGGAGATGATTGTTTTCACCTTCAAAGATGGGTCGTTGCTGACCAGTGGTAGGATTTCTTGACAGATGAGATCGTAATTAAGTTTTCGGTGGTCCTGTGATTGGGTAGAACTTACACAAGTGTGGGTAGTCATGGAACCTATGACCCAACAATCACCTCTTAATCTGTATGATGCAGTCAGCTTGAACATACAGCTAGGGTGGACACACTTGATCTTTTACCTTTCTGAGTTGACACAGTCCACCTTAAAATCAACCGAGTTAAGCATGTGGAATTTTTTTATGGCTCTGATGCATTCCTCTCTGTTACGAAACTTGTCCTTCTCTTTTAAATTTTCATCCGACTGCATATACGAATTGAAAAATAAGTCAGTAAACGGTTCATCTCCGCCCATGTTGAAGTTTGTCATGTGCAGAGGTGGTGTGTAGATCTCGTTTACAGGAATACTAGGTATGCCACCATCGTCGGAATCATCATTCACCATTTCATCAAACTCTAACTCGTCATCTTCTTCTTCTTCATCAACTGCATCTACCTCAGCTTGTTCATTCTTCAAAGGATCAACCACTTGTGTCACCTGAGGCTCTCGCAGCATAATGTACAACTCAATAAAGTCGTACCCATAACACACATGGCTGGAAAACATATTCTGGATATCCTCGTCATCTTGAACTTCAACCTTATAAAAACTTATTTGGTTGTTTCCAAAAAAAACTGGATTTTGATAAAATATATGTGTCACCGGGCCTCGTCCAAGTTTGGCCTCCAATCGTTTTTTGAAGTACGAGAAATTGGCTTTCCCGTTTAAGAGAAATTGGATGTTGTCTATGTCTCTAAACAAAAACCCAGCGGTGGGACAAATGTATGTCTCACCGTTGAAATGTGCTTTGATGACATATTATGGTGCAGAGGCCATTGCGTAGGGTTGTTTGAAGGTTTGAAGGTTGGAATGTTTGAAGTTTATGAGTTATTCAAAGGTTGGAATGTTTGAAGTTTATTGATTGTATGAAGGTTTGAAGGTTGTAAGGTTTGAAGGTTGGAATGTTTGAAGTTTATGAGTTATTCGAAGGTTTGTATGTTTGATTGTTTGAAGGTTTGGAGGTTTGATTGTATGAACGTTTGAAGGTTGGAAGGTTTGACAGATTAAGTGAATCAATGTTATGATAAACGTAAGACTAAAAATCTCATACTGAATTTCAATTAAGTAAGGATGTAACCCCCAAGGCTGCCAATAGTGTTACATGCATGGCATCCCAAAGGCTGTCACGTAGCCTGAGCCTACTCTGCAACCAATGACACCTCTTATTCGCCAATTGGGATGGCGACACCTTTCATTTTTGTACTCTTTCGCCAAGTCCAATGGCGCCTCCTTTAATGTCCAATTGTGTTACATGCATGCAGATATGTAACCCCCTAGGCTGCCACCTAGCCTGCGCCGACTCTGCACCTACACTGTATCTTGTAAGTCTCCTCCCATCACCTCCAATAGTGTTACATGCATTCAGGCATGACATCCCAAAGGCTGTCACGTAGCCTGAGCCTACTCTGCAACCAATGACACCTCTTATTCGCCAATTGGGATGGCGGCACCTTTCATTTTTGCTCTTTCGCCAAGTCCAATGGCGCCTCCCTTAATGTCCAATCGTGTTACATGCTGTTTACCTTGGGATTTGGTAAACAACCGCTGATCCTCCAAATGGTTACTTATTTGGTTACTCGCAGGATCGATCAGATTGATCCTATGGACATAGGTTGATTTTGAAGTTTAATTAATGTGGATAAGGCTTTAAGTAAATTGTTTAAAGTAAATTGCATAAAGGAAAGGCTTGGTAAAATAAACAAGGCTTGAATGTAAAGGTTCGACAGGAATCTTAAAGGGGAAAGCATGTAAAATACTGGAAAAGTAAATGACTTGAATTAATAAATTGGTGTTTCACACATACATTTCTCAACAATTCGTTCGCTCACACTGGGTACTTGAATCTAAATGAGTGACTATGTATCTATTGTGAACACACGCGAGAAACTACACGTCTACTCCTATTTATACAAAAACATTCCAAGTAACCGTCGGGCAGTTACACTACTTCGAGATCAAGCCACTTGGCACGTTCTCCATGCTCGATGCTCCAGATCCTTGCACGTTTGCACGTAGCAACTGCTGGAAACCGTTTTCCCTCCAAAGCTTTGAATTTCAAACTGCTCCACTCTGGACCATCGAACACCTTCATCAAGAGACGTCTTCGACGAAAACTCCTTCGACGTCGAAGGCAATGAGCCTTCCTCCTTGGAAGAAATCTTCTAAGTTATTTTGCCATCTTTCGACGGGCACTTCGACAAGCTTAGCCAGTCGAAAGCATCTTTCAGCTTTTAATGGCTGCCATCAATTAAAACAAAGGTGTCGAATTTAGGAGCCAACAAATTGCCCCCCAAGAATGCCTTATTTCGACTCTGAAAGAAAAAGGCATTCTTTGAAAACGTCATTCGACACCCATTTTTCCACGCTTAGTCACAAGTTAACTTGTGCACTTTTTGTTGCTTTTTACCAACTATTGGCAATCCCAAGAAACCATCATTGATTTGATCCTAGGACGTCACTTTCAGTACGGCGTGCAGTACCAAACGTCACTTCAAAATTTGTCATTATGACAAATCCCAAAAACGAGGACGCACGCTGCGTCTCTCTGTTTCTGCAGAAACGGCCAAAACAACAGGATGCTGCCACGCGTCCCACTACTTCCTGCAGCATTAAATGACATTTAATGCCCTCGTTATTGGGAATTTCTCCCACTACTATAAATAGTAGTGAATATCCCATTGTGGGACTTTTCACGCAAACTAGCCTTCAAAATCCCTTGCTTTCTTACAAACTTGCTTCTCTTTGCAGAAAAACTCTTCCTTTTCCAACTTCATCTTCATCCTCAACAATGGCTTCTGCTTCTACTGCCCCCAAGACTAACGCTCCAACTGAACAACTTGCTAAGCCCAAGGTCTTTGTTACTGCTCCGGTAGTGAACGCTACAGGGAAACGAAGGGTCCCTGAACCTTCTGACATCTCCGTTCGCGATGCTTACTCGCGTCACTTGATGATCCCGGTTGGATACTCCAACCAGATCTTCGCAATGTCTGGACCTATGAACCCAAGCATCTCTGAAGCTCTGAGGATCAAGAGCTATTTTCCCATCGTTGAGAAACTCAAGCCAGTAGCATGCGCCAAGAAGGACGCAGAGGACAACGAAGACCCTACACACGAGAAGATCGACCTTCGTTTCTTCAACAGAAGTGTTAGAGTTTTTAGGTCTTGCCCTAATCTGACCTCTGACTATGTTGCTTGGCTAGCAAAGTTGGAGAAACATCAAACTCCAGTCTGGAAGGAAATGGGAATCTTTGACCTAGTAATGCTGTCGAAGACAGGTTTAAACTACTCCCCAGAGATGCTTATAGCTTCGATGCTGTTCTGGGATAACTCTCACTTCACCTTTCACCTTCCATGTGGGATGTTAACCCCCACACTCTTCGACGTAGCGGCCATTACTGGTCTTCGACCAACCGGAGATTACTTCGACCCGGAGGAGATGTCGGAGGACCAAATTGGCTTTTCTGAGACCAAGCCAACCTTCACCACCTTTATCAACCATTATCACGACAGGTCGACGGACACAGTGTCGGATGTCGAACACATAGCGTTTCTAGCCTTATGGCTAACTCGCTTTGTGTTTTGCTCGAAATCTCTGCAAGTGACCAAAAAGATGGTCACTCTTGCCACCCAACTGCATCACCGCCAGAACATCTGTTTGGCAGAACTAATTCTGGCCAGTCTTTATGACTCAATCAGCAATGGGGTTACTCTGCTGAAGCATGTCGAAGATAGGAACAGTTTGCTACTCGCTGGGCCTTTCTGGCTACTTCAACTGTGGCTCAACGCCACTTTCGAATCTTTCTTACCTAAGAAGATTCAGATAAATGAACAAGCCCCAGCGATAGCTAATAGACGTATCGAAGGAATTAGGCTGGCTCTACTGACACCTGTAGAAGATGGGCTAGAGTTCCAACAAACCTTCACTAACTTCGTGCTGATGTTCGCTCGAAGGAAGGAATTTGTTTCAACTATGGCTCCATTTGCTCAACGAAAGGTGGGGCCAGCATGGTTTACGAGGCCACATCCAAAGGAGTCGAGTGGTCCCAATGTCGATGAGCACACTATACTTTGGGAGGCGTTCCTGACACCCAGGATCATGCCTCTTCGATTTAAGAGTTCTAAGACTCATCTGAGTCTGCTTGCCTATCAACCAAATCTGGTATCTCGCCAGTTTGGTATCATCCAAACCCTGCCTTCTCCCATTTTCCAAAGAGAGAAGTCAATGTTGTACTTCTGCAACGATTATACAGAAGAAGCTGCTACCAAGCATATCGGAAGGTATGCTGGTCGAACAATCCTCTCGCTGTTCAACTACCAGCTTAACTTCCTTTGCTCACCATCTTTTGAAGAGTGGTGGAGAAGCTATTACGCTGAGTACTTCTTCGACGAGAAGGACTTCATATCAGAGTTGCAGAAGTCTTTTGTCCTTGTGTTGGACAAAGTAAAGAAATGTAAGTTCATGCCCTCACATTTACTTTTTATCTTTCTCTTCGACTGTTAGCCTGTTAACTTTCCTTTTCGCTTCCAGTTGTTCGAAAACCCTTGGCCAAGAAGGCTACAGGAGGCCCACAAGGAGGGGTCCCTTCGACAAAACCTCCACCGCCGGCGAAGACTATAGCGCCGGCGAAGACAACAGGCAACCAACAGGGGGAAGGCTCTTCGAGGAGGCCTCCTGCATCGGTAACCAGATTTTCTTCATTTTTCTTCTGGCTTTCGATTTTTTTATTTTCGACGTAATTATTCAATCGAATTCCTATTGGTTTTATAGGCCCCTTCGCCCAAGAAAAGGGCAGCATTGGTGATCGAATCGGGGAGTGATGACGAAAGTGATTCCCCTCCTTCTCCCCTAAAGAGGCGAAAGTTAACGAAGGACGCTTCTGCTCCTACCCCAGCTCCTGAAGGTCGAACCGTCAGAATAAAGGTTGGTGTGAGAAAGCCTAGGCCACCTGCAGTGGTCATCGAGGAACCAACTGAGGAGGAACTGAACGCTCTTGTTACCAAGCCTGTCGAAAGTGACAATTCCAGCCCTGGGGCTGAAGTCAATCCACAGGTAACCTATTGGACCCTTCTTATAACTTAGGCATAGATACCAGTATGTGATTGTGTCTCTTTCGACATCTGAAGATTTGTCTTCTTTCTCTTTTTCAGGACACCACTGGAAGTTCTCCACCAAGGACTTCAGAAACTCTAGAATCTGCTGAACTCAGCAGGCCTCAGGAGAAAAATTTGGGCAATGACGAAGCCCACACTGAGACTGAGGCCAATGCTGAAACAGTGGAGAAGACAACTGAAGAACCTATGGCGGAGGAAACACAGCCAGAAACGGTTCCTGTGGTAGACTTGTCGTCAGAAGAGAATCCTGAAGGAAGAGACCAAGGCAATGACGAAGAGAATCAAGATGCTGTTGACGAAGAGCATCAAGGTGGTACTGGCGAAGACCACCAGGGTGACGCTAGCGAAGAGCCAAAAAATGACGCTGGCGAAGGACCCCAAGGTGATGTTAACGAAGAACCACAAGTCGACGCTAGTACCGCCTTCGTCCAAGTCGAAGAGCAACCAAACGAGGCATTCAGCATTCAACAGCTTCAAGCCCAAGATAATACTGTGGCAAGGGTCACCTCCTCAAAGCACAGGTCAAAAGAGGACTTGGAAATCTTGAAACAAACTGACCCTGTCAGCTACCTTAATGCCATCGTCGAGAGTAAGAGTTCTTCTGACACTAGTCAGGAAATTCCTACTCTGTCGGGGAAATCAACTGAGACTTCTCCTCTTGATGATGCGTTGGCGAAGGTCAAGGCTCAGTTCTTCAAGAGAGATTTAATGAAGGCTTTAGAGGGGGACCCCACTGCTCCATCATGCTTAAAAGAGGTTTTGAATGCTGTTGACTTCGATGCTGTAGCCCCAGAAATCTCAGACTTAATCATGGAATTACATTCTATGATTGACCAAGTCTCAGCGGATTACCGGTGCCAACGAACTTTTAACAGTCAGCTCGAAACGCTGCATGGCAAGAGCTTATCTGCGTGGACTGCTGTCTCAAGTTCGACTTCTCGAATTGCCGAGTTGTCGAAACAGAAAGCGTCTGCACAGGAAAGGTTCGATGCTATTGAGCGAGAGAATGTCTCCTTCCGAGCACAAATTGCAGAGATAGAGGCGAAGATAAACGCCAACACTGTACTCCAGGAGGAAATTCTTTCGACCATCCCAGACGCTGAGAGCCAGACTGAGATCAAGCAAGGCCTGGAATTCGCTGAGAGGGCTCAAAGCCTCGACGCCCAAATTGCCAAACTGGAGCAAGAAAAATCTTGGTGCAAGAAGAGGTTGGATCTGCAGCATGCCAAGTATCTTCGACTCAAGAATTCTCTTTCCTTTTGATTGATTCTCTTTTGTAACCATCTTCTGTAATCACTTTCGACAACAATTGCCATTTTGGCTGAAATTAATGAAAATTTCCATTTTGGCATTTTTATGGTTATTTTAGCTTGTTCTTTTATTGTTTTATTTTTATCTCTTGAAGTATAGGCTTATATTTTTTCAAATATTTACCATTCACTCTCAAGAGCCTTTTATCACCACTTATCTCTTCGACTTCATAGGCTCCACCAGAAAAAGTTTGGATAATTCTGAAGGGTCCTTCCCATTTGGGTGACCATTTCCCCATGCTTCGATCCCGTCGATCCATGGGAAGAATTACCTTCCAAACTAAATCTTCAGGAAAAAATACCTTAGGTTTTACCTTTCTATTATAAGAGTCTTCTACTCTTTTCTTCTGAAGCCTGAGTAAGTCGAGAGCATGTAGTCTCTCTTCGTCTAAATCCACCAGTTCATCTAACATCATATTCCAATAAACCTCAGAAGGAATATCATAATGCCTCTGAACTCTTGCAGATTGAAGACAAATTTCAGCTGGCAATACTGCATCATGGCCAAAAGTTAGCCTATATGGTGTTGTACCAGTGGCTTCTTTTGGGGACGTTCGACAAGCCCATAAAATTTGGTCTAACGTCTTATGCCAATTTTTTGGTTTCTTCCCAACATGTTTCTTTATCAAGCCAATCACCACTTTGTTAGCTGCTTCGACTTGACCATTCGCCTGTGCATAGTAAGGCGTGGATGTTAGGAGTTTGAAACCTGTTTCCTGAGCAAATTCCTGCATCTTTCGACCAGTGAAAACTGAACCTTGGTCAGTTGTTATTGTCTCAGGGATTCCATACCTAAATATAATGTTCTTTTGAATAAATTCAATGACATTTTCTTGGTCTACATTGACTAAAGGGACAGCTTCGATCCACTTAGTAAAATAATCAATGCCTACCAATATGTATTTCTGACTCTTTGATGATGCTGGTCGAATCTCTCCAATAAGATCCAACGCCCATCCTCGAAAGGGCCAAGGCTTCACTATTGAGTGAAGTTCGCTTGCTGGTACATGCTGGATGCCTGTATGAACTTGACACTCTTGGCAACCTTTGGCGAACTCAACACAATCTTTCAGCATAGTGGGCCAATATAGTCCTTGTCGAAACAACAACCATTTCATCTTATGGCCTGCTTGGTGAGCCCCACATGCCCCAGCATGCGTAGTCGAAAGGGCTATGTATGCTTCAGTTTCACTTAAACATTTCAGCAACACCCCTTCAGGCGTCTTCTTGAATAACTCATTACCCATGAGTACAAAACTCAACGCCCTATATTTTGTTTTTCGTTCTGTCGGAGCTCCTGGATTTTGAAGATAGTCCACAATGGGTTTCCTCCAATCCTGGTCTGATAAATTATCAATGAACGAAATCTCGAAGTTTGAGTGATCAGCATAACCTAGCCTTGTCGATTCCAAGTCTGATGGTGATAGACAAGTTGCCTTTATCTTTTCTCGAACTTCGATTGCTCTTTGTAATCTTGTTTTTGAAATCTTATACCCTGATGCAATCTGTGCCAAGTCATTGGCTATTTGATTTTCGACTCTGGGTATGTGTCGAATATTGACACTTTCAAATTGTTTCAATAAACGATTTGTTATCACAAAGTACATAATGAGATTCTCTCTTATGCATTTATACTCCTTTGTGACTTGCTTGATGACTAACTCTGAGTCTCCCATTATTTCGACTCGAGTTGCCCCCAATTCCAACAATATTTCAAGGCCAGTAATTAGAGCTTCATACTCAGCCTCATTGTTCGAACAAGAACCTTCGATTTGGTACTTGAATGTTGTTGGAATTTTATCTGGAGAAATAAGCAAGACTCCTACTCCTGTTCCATTTTTATGGCTGGAACCATCGAAGTAGAATTTCCAAGGTTCTATCTCCACATAATTAATATCCTCGACTTGAATTGAGTGGTCGACTATGAAGTCTGCAACCACTTGTCCTTTTACTGCCTTAAGAGGCATAAAGGTCAAGGAGTATTCAGTCAATGCTAATGCCCACTTGCCAATTCGACTATGCAAGATAGGTTTCGACAACATATATTTGAAAACATCAAAATGAGACGAAACATAAACATCAACTGGTTTTATATATTGTTTGAGTTTTGTACAAGAGAAATACAGACATAGACACAATTTTTCAACTTCGCTATATCTAGTTTCTGCATCATTCAAAACTCGACTGAGATAATAAATGGGTCTTTCGACTCCATTCTCATCCTCTTGGGCTAACATACTTCCCAGAGTTTTGTCAGATGCAGCTATGTACAATCTCATACTCCTATTGCTACAAGGAGGCACCAAAATAGGTGGCTTAGTGAGGTACCCTTTGATTTTGTCGAAGGCTTCTTGTTGCTCTTGCCCCCATTCGAACCCCTCCTTATTCAGTCGAAGTAAGGGTGAAAAGGCCTGAGCTTTCCCACTTAGGTTAGATATAAACCTTCTCAAGAAGTTTATCTTGCCTAAGAGAGATTGCAATTCCTTCTTATTCGATGGCGCTTTCGCTTCCAAAATTGCCTTCGTCTTGTTCTGATTTATTTCGATTCCTTTCTTGTGGACAACGAAACCCAAGAAATCTCCAGCTTTTACACAGAACGCACACTTCAAAGGGTTCATCTTCAGACCATGTTCTCTCATTCTTTCGAATGATTGTCGAAGGTGGTCAATGTGACTCTTCCTGGAAACAGATTTTATAACAATATCATCAATATAAACTTGCATAAAAGTGTTAATAAAATCATGGAAGATAGTATTCATTGCTCGCTGGTACGTTGCCCCAGCGTTCTTTAGGCCAAAAGGCATCACTACCCATTCGTAAGTGCCTAAGGCCCCAGGGCATCGAAAGGCTGTTTTCGACACATCCTCTTCAGCAATGAATATTTGATTATATCCTGAATAACCATCGAGCATACTCAGGTATTCGTAGCCAGCGGCAGAATCGACTAGCATTTCCGCCACAGGCATAGGATATTCATCTTTGGGGGTGGCAGCATTCAAATCTCTGAAATCTATGCACACCCTTAAGGTGCCATTTTTCTTAATTACTGGCACAATATTTGCAATCCATTCGACATACCTTGTAACACGGATGAATTTGCATTTCAGAAGTCTTTCGACCTCCGTTTTGATCTTCGACAAAATTTCTGGAGCGAAGCGTCTTGGATTTTGCTTGATTGGCTTCTTTCCAGGTTTGATTGGCAACTGAAGTTCTACCAATCCTCTGTCGAGACCAGGCATTTCGTCATAATCCCATGCAAAGCAGTCTTTAAACTCTTTCAGCAATTGGATTACTTCCAACCTAAGTTCTGGATCAATTTTGGCGCTGATGTAAGTTGGCCTATTCTCTGATCCTTCGCCTAAGTTGATTTCTTCTAAAGGGTCTTGTGCTAACATCTTAATGTTGTTCGCCAAGGGATCCTTTTCGAAGCCCAAAGGCTCATCGTCATAGATGGCGTCGAGCCTCTGTTCCAACATTTCATCTGGCATGATGTCAGGGGGTCTTGGATCGAAATCCTTTCCTGGGCCAACAGCAGATAATTGTTGATCATTGGCCTGTGTGGCCATGTATTTTACTTCGGCTTCGAGAGCCGTTATCATCTTGGTTTCAGCCACATAGGCCGAAATTCGCTTCAGAGATTGTGACTCAGTCATTATCACTGAATTCACTTCCCCAACCAGTTGGTTGGATACCAGTTAGCCCACTGAATTCTATGTGGGACAAGTCTTCTCTGTCCCATTGGAAACCATGCTCAGGATGCAGGTATAGGGAACAAAAGGTGTTTGGCGCTGGCGCCATGTCGAAGTCAGGAGTTGGACATGGCCCTATGTGAGCCAAGTTTTTGTCGAAATCTGTTACACCCAAGTGGTTTACTTCGCCAAGGTAGTAACTCTGATCAGCCTCTATGTTTTCGACCAGCCCATCTGGACGCCATAGCAGCAGTCTTTGATGCATCGATGAAGGCACAGCACCTACACCATGAATCCACTCACGGCCTAACAAAAGGTTGTAGTTAGGTTTGGCCGATATGACCATGAACATTGTTGGTCGAAGGATCGACCCAACTTTTATGTCTAGTTGGATCACTCCCATGGTGGTCCCAATGCCTCCCTCATAGTTGGATAGGACCATATTGTGAGGTTTAATTTCTTCATCCCTTTTGCCAATCTTTATTAGCACAGAATGAGGGATAATATTGATAGTGGCCCCACAGTCGACCAATATTTTGTTCACAGTGGTCTCTTCGAGCTTAGCCCTTATGAACAAAGGTTTGAGGTGATTCTTCATTGCCTCTGTGGGTGGCTCGAAGAAGCCATTTTGTTCCTCTGTAGTGCCATTGTCCATGACAAAATAGCACACTGGCCTGTGTCTGGCCATTTCTTGTTCCACCTCCCAGTCACTGGCTTCGACTTCTACCTGTCGATTGAATTCCCTAGGCAGTACTGAAACAATGTTCACCATTATGTCCAGAGTATCGTCGGACTCAGCATCATCTTCGTCTTCGACTTCGCTCTGGTTAGGCCAAACTAGCCTGTTGGTAACTGGTTCTCTCTCAAGAGGCTTTCTTTGTTTCCTTTGAGGCACATTCGAACTAGTCTCAGCCTTGGGTTCATTGGCAGCCTCTCTTTCAGCTTTTCGCCTTCTTTGATATCTCCTCCATTGGGATCTCGACATAGGATTTTTTCCCTTGTAGTTGCTGGACACTTGAGCAACCTTGGGTGCAGCAACTTGAGGATCTTTCTTCTGAATTAAAGAGGAACCTCTTGGCACTTCGAAAGAATGCCATTTCTCTTCGCTTGGCCTTTTCCGGCCAGACGTTTTGTACCAAGTGTCTACTGGTACATTTGTTGGAGGCCTAAAAGTCAAAGGCCTCTTGTCTTGATGAGAACCCCTTCTGGGATCATGTCGAAGGTCCGCATTTTCCCTTCTCTTGTTCGCTGCTCTCACTCCTTGTATGTGTTCAGCAGCTTTTTTATCAAAGATAGAACTGCATCTTGGACACAGCATCACCTCTGATTTCTTCTTCTGGCATCTTTGTAAAAAATCTGCCAAGTTTTCGTTTTCCCTAGGGAAAGCCGTTTTATTTGCCTGCTCTTGCCTTATGGCTTCTTCTGAAGTTTTAGGATCAGAAAGTTCAACCATGTTGATATTCATGGTATCCTTAGTAGCAAGAGTTAGTTGCTTCATTTGTGTCTCCAGATTCTCCGTCTGGCCTTGAACATTGGCCAAGTGGGAACTGGGCTTTGGTCCAGTTTTTTGGGCTTCAGCAGTCTTCGACTTCGGGTCTTCGACCGCTTTCTGGACAGCCTCAATTGTCTTCCTGGATAAACTTCCAGAAAAACTGCCAAAGATTGGCATGTTGATGTGGTCCTTTGAGACTTCGACCATGGTAATGCCTGGCTTCTTCGACTGGATCCTGGTTGCCTCTATCATGTTCACCTCAGAGGGTTCTGCATAGTGGGCTTCAGCCTTCAGTGGATTGGAGTCGACAGCCATGGGGGATTTGTCAGCAAACTTTAATCTCCCTTCCTCAATAGCGTCTTGCACAAGATTCCTGAAAAGAAAACATTGAGAAGTTTTATGGCCCAGAAAATTATGATATTTGCAAAAACCTCTCTTCTTTCTTTGATCAAGAGGAGGCACTTTTACCCCAGGGGGTACTATCATTTGGCCATCTTTAACTAGTAAGTCGAATATTTCATCACATTTTGTGATATCAAAACTGTAAGTCTTTTTTGGGAACCTATCGTTGGTCTTGTCTGGACCAATGGGATTTTTCCCATTTGAGGGGACTAACTGTTTACAAGAGTATGGTGGCCCTTGTTTTAGTTCTGCTAAATCGACTTCTCCTTCTTCGATAGCTAAAGTGTCGTCGAAGGATTCTAGATCTTCGTCATCCATCTCAACGTAAGCTATTCTTTCTCTCTTGTGAGTTTTCGTTGCCTTAGCTTTTTCAGCTTTGAGGCGTTCGACTTGTCGAACTCTATCGGCCAGTTGGGCCATGTCTCTTAGGTACTGGGTATCTAGCTTCTTCCTAATGGAATAATCTAAACCGCCTGCGGCCATTTCGACCAGCTCATGTTCTGGCACTTGTGTAAAACATCTCGCCTTAAGCAACCTAAACCTATTCAGATATTCGTCTATAGGTTCAGTGAAACGTCTCTTCACACTCGCCAGTTCTTTCAGGCTTATCTTGGTTTGCCCCATATAGAATTGTTCATGGAACAATCTTTCCAATTGGGTCCAATGGTGGATCGAATTGGGGGGGAGAGTTGTAAACCAAGTAAAAGCGTTCTTGGTTAAAGAACTTGGGAAGTACTTGATTCTTAGGTTTTCATTATTTGAAATGTCTCCTGCTTCGATCAAATACCTCGCCACATGTTCGACAGTAGATTCTGTCGTGTCCCCAGAGAACTTAGTGAATTTGGGGACTTTGCTTCTAGGGGGTAAGTCAGTTTGTAACACATATTCTGACAATGGAGATGTAAAGTTGGGCCTTCGAAAGCCCATGTTCATCCCATTCTGATTCATGATCCTTTCGATCATGGTTGCCAGATTATTTTCCAAACCCATGTTTTGGTGTTGGATATGCTGAACCACTTCGTCAGCATTTTGGTTTCTGTTAACTAACCTTACCTCTGGGGCTATTACCCTAGGTTCTTCGACAGGTTGTTCTACAGGCTGTTGGGCCTGATTAATGGTGGTTTCTTCCTCTACAAATATCCCCTGATTTCCTCTTATTTGCGCCCTTTGGGGCTGTCGAATAGGTGGGGGTACTCCAAAGAAGTCAGCCAAACGCGTCATTTGCGCTGTAACTTGCTGATTCGACTGAGTAGTATTTTGTATTAGAGGATTTAGCACTGTACTCAAAGTTTGTGCCAACATTTGCACCATATCATGGTTGCTTTCGTCCATCTGTTGCCTCAAGACTGCTGTCGAGGCATTTGTAAGGCCATGGGCTACTTGGGACGTTCCTCCTAAGAGTTGGGTCCTATTTCTATTCGCCATGCCTACTCCAGAGCCTTGGAGTGGCGAAGTGGCACTCACGAAAGGGTCTGAATAAGTGGACGCAGCATTCGTCAGGCTTGCCACTTCAGAAGTTGGCATACCATAGAATGGAATAAATCCTGGGGGAACCACAGGCCTTGGGCCTGTATTTCCCCTTGGTGGGGGGGTTCCCAAAGGCATTCTGGGGCCTGTAAACGAAGTTATTGGCCCCGTGGTTGTGACTGACACTGCTGGTGTCGAACCAACATTCGTCGCTTCACTAACGGTCATATTAACCGTTGCTCCCACACTTGGTGGTGGAATTTCGTTATTGTTTGGCGGATTCGCCATTTCTTCCCTTCTTCTGGCAGTATTGTTATCGTTGGTGTATATTCTACCACTCCTTAATAACATACAACTCGAAAAGATGAGATTTTTCAACAATCAACACACAGTCCCACCAGGTGTGCCAATTTGTTTACCTTGGGATTTGGTAAACAACCGCTGATCCTCCAAATGGTTACTTATTTGGTTACTCGCAGGATCGATCAGATTGATCCTATGGACATAGGTTGATTTTGAAGTTTAATTAATGTGGATAAGGCTTTAAGTAAATTGTTTAAAGTAAATTGCATAAAGGAAAGGCTTGGTAAAATAAACAAGGCTTGAATGTAAAGGTTCGACAGGAATCTTAAAGGGGAAAGCATGTAAAATACTGGAAAAGTAAATGACTTGAATTAATAAATTGGTGTTTCACACATACATTTCTCAACAATTCGTTCGCTCACACTGGGTACTTGAATCTAAATGAGTGACTATGTATCTATTGTGAACACACGCGAGAAACTACACGTCTACTCCTATTTATACAAAAACATTCCAAGTAACCGTCGGGCAGTTACACTACTTCGAGATCAAGCCACTTGGCACGTTCTCCATGCTCGATGCTCCAGATCCTTGCACGTTTGCACGTAGCAACTGCTGGAAACCGTTTTCCCTCCAAAGCTTTGAATTTCAAACTGCTCCACTCTGGACCATCGAACACCTTCATCAAGAGACGTCTTCGACGAAAACTCCTTCGACGTCGAAGGCAATGAGCCTTCCTCCTTGGAAGAAATCTTCTAAGTTATTTTGCCATCTTTCGACGGGCACTTCGACAAGCTTAGCCAGTCGAAAGCATCTTTCAGCTTTTAATGGCTGCCATCAATTAAAACAAAGGTGTCGAATTTAGGAGCCAACACATGCATGCAGATATGTAACCCCTTAGGCTGCCACCTAGCCTGCGCCTACTCTGCACCTACACTGTATCTTGTAAGTCTCCTCCCATCACCTCCAATAGTGTTACATGCATTCAGGCACGACATCCCAAAGGCTGTCACGTAGCCTGAGCCTACTCTGCAACCAATGACACCTCTTATTCTCCAATTGGGATGGTGACGCCTTTCATTTTTGTACTCTTTCGCCAAGTCCAATGGCGCCTCCCTTAATGTCCAATCGTGTTACATGCATACAGATATGTAACCCCCTAGGCTGCCACCTAGCCTGCAAGAGTGACACTTCTCATGCATGCATGCACCAGCTACCACCTCACTCACTCTATGAATTTTTTTTGCCTATAAATACATACCATATCATACATCTCTCACACCCACACTCGTCTCACTCTCTGCTACGAAGTCTTTCATAATCTCTTACACTTTCTAAGTCTTTTATAATCTCTTACATTTTCTAAGTCTTTCATAATATCTTACACCTTCTAAGTCTTTCATAATCTCAAGCATTTTAAACAATGACTCTTCTAACAATGGGCGATTCTCACACAGGCACAAGGGAAAATATTGCCTCATTTGTAAGTTTCTAATTTGGTTATACATTATTTATACTTAAGGTAATGCTATGTTCATCTTACTTAATCTTACATCTTTTACATTATTAACTCAGGATACCAAAAGATTTAGAATCCGGTCTCACAACTATCTGGCTCCCGACCCATTTATCGTACCATATCTGGAATACGCAGGTTTCAGACATGTTATAAAGATCTCCAACTGCACAATTGATTCGAAGTTCATTCTTACAATGTTGGAAAGGTGGAGACCAGAGACCCATACATTTCACCTACCAATAGGTGAATGTACCGTCAAGCTAGAGGATGTGTACATGTTACTAGGTCTCCCTGTCGACGGTAAGGCCATGAACGGGTCGGTTCAACAACCCAACTCTTAGTGTGAAGAATTGTTGGGCAGGGATATGGTTGAAGGTGGTGGTGCGAGAGGTCAGGGAATACTACTCACTGAGCTTAAAAGTCATTATGCAAGTTTGGAATTAAACGAAAATTCCTCCGAGTAAGACAGGATAGTAAAAGCCAGAACTTATCTTATGATACTATTTGGTACCTTTTTATTTTCCGAAAGTACAGGAAATAGTGTAAATTTTATGTATTTACATTTACTTAGAGATTTTGAAAAAACAAGAAAGTATAGTTGGGGTTCTGCAGTTTTAGTCCACCTATACAGTTCCTTGTGCAAAAATGCAGTCAAGGAAAAATGTACATTTTATGGGTGCGCTTTTTTACTACAAGCCTGGGGTTGGTGGAGGATGGAGTCCTTAAACCCCGTCAACAACAACACTTTCGTTTTCCCGTACGCAACAAAGTAAGTCATCAAGTTATATCATTTATTACTATTCATCTCTTCACCAAATATATGCTAAAAATAAAATGTTTTTCATTTTCTTTAGGTATTGGGTGAAGGGTATGGATTACGGCAAGAATCCAAGATTCAATGTCGCACTATACCACAATCTGTTGGATCACTTAGGCCCAGATGATGTACGTCGTACCTTTAAACTTTTCTTCATTTGAATTATTTATATATTACGTTTTTGTTAACCTGATTTAAATTTTTTCGCAGTTCGTCTGGAGACCATATTTGGGTTTGAGCCATGAACCAAACCCCGAGGATGCAACAATTTGGACCGCGAAGACTGCAATCATTCGGTTCAACATTGTGGAGATGCATCACAGCGACCGTGTGAAGATGCAGTTCGGAATGTATCAAGAGATACCAAGTGATCCAACTTGTTTATCCCCATGGCATCTCAAAAGTGTCGACGCCCAGTGGGGTCTTACCAACTGGAAAGACTTTGCTCCGGAATAGTGTAAGATGTGGCAGAGGCGTCACCGATATGTCTTGCAATTCCCAGTTTTCCTTAATCATGGTAATATGCGACACACGGATCAATATTTATCTTGGTACAGGTCGGTTAGTAACCCTGAGATGCACGTGTCTCATCCAAGGTACTTGGTTGATCCACGCACACAATGGGCACATCCCTCGTTTCCCCAACAACAAACCCAAAACACATCAACCTCCCACCAATCCCCCAAAAGAAACAAAACCACAAACACCCAACCACAGTCCCCACCACAACACAATTACACTCAAATGCCCCACAACCAACCACAATCATCACCTCAGTACCAATACCCCCATATGCCTCACACCCAACCACAATACCAATCACAATACCAACACACCCGCATACCCCACACACAATTTCAGTCTTCTGTATATCCCAATATGGGCCCCTCAACATCCAGCCTTAGCCCTGATCTGGGAATGTCGGAAGATTACGAACAAACTGACACAACCTACCATCAACCACAGTATCACCAAACCACCCAACATCCTCAATACCAAACACCTCAAGATCCATTTCCTTTCTACACACCGTACTCATACGATCAATGCTACAGACCCACCATGGAACCCCACCCACCGGCAACACGACCATACTTTGAGGGTATGGGTAACCGACTGTACCAAAGCGGATCTTCTAGATATGGAGATCTGACTGATTTTATGGATCCATAACGCATTGACTTCGCTGGGCCATTGACCCTGCCACAGCAGGAAACGCGACGACACTCAACACGGGAAAGACGAGGACGGGGATGCGGAACCGGGGGTCATTACCGGGTTCCGGGGGATCACTGATTTATCTGTTTTTTTTTCTGTTTTTTTTCTTCTGTTTTTTTAATGTAATACATTTGGATGTAATTATTTTTTTTAATAAAAAGTCAATTTTGTTGATCCTGTCTCCAATACGTAACGCACCGGACCGAAAAAAAAGAAGCAAAATTTGCTCTAGAATTACACATAGGCGCCATCTCACTTGGCTTAGGGCATGTCCTAAGCACATAGGCGCCAAGTGAGATGGCGCCTCCCCTTAAATAATGAGTGTAGGCGCCAAGTGAGATAGCTCCTCGTTTGAGGAGTCATCTGAAACATGATTATTTGTATAATTTTTTTTGAAACGCGGTTATTTACGAATTTTTTTTAATACTTAATTATTAAAAAAAAATTCGATGGTTAAATCTAAAAGTAAATTATGGTAATATAATAGATATGGATTCATTTAAATCTGTTATACATACAACACGCCTTAACTAACGCAATGAGTGATTAGCCATCGGAATTGGACGAAGTGCAGGTAGAGAAGAACGGGTAACACCACCATTCTCCTCTACAATCCTAACCACGAAATGATGAAAAGTAGACCCTTAACTTTTATTTGCACCCAACACTGAATGAGTGCACAATCAGGAACTGAAACCCTGATTTGACCCATCTCATTCGTCCTTTCCGTTAACGCGTGGAGTAGGTACAAACAGAGGGATCCACAAATCATTACACATCTAACGGCACCTAATCCTCCTCTAATCATCAACGGTTGGAATTCAATCACAGTGAAATCCTCCTTCACTTCACCGCTACTCTCATGAATTGAATGTGACGTGGTCATGTTAGTACTACACTACTGACGCTAATAATAATGATTAGTACGTTCATTAGTCAGTGATGAATTAAAATGGAGTAATTATGCTTAAGAGCGCAATTTGTCTGTGAAGTTTTCCTATTTATATGAGCCTTGTGTGTAGTAGTGGACGAATAAGGAAAAAAACTGAAAAGGCTGCATCATTCTCCGTCTCTTTCCATTTTCCTTTTTTTTCATCGATCTGCAATTACTTCTTCTTCTGTTACTATCCATGGCGTGCTTCATAGCTACAGAGAGATATAACTACTTGCGTTCAGAGATACACTGGATATCGCCACGTGTCATCTCTACGCTTTTGCATGAATGCACCTCTCTCTCTGACCAGTCTAATCACAGCACCGCAACTTGAAGAAGAGAGAGAGAAGACGTTCGTTGAATTTGGACTGTTTTCAATTTTCATTTTCTTTTTTTTTTTTCCTCCTGTTTTCTCTTGATTTTTACCCTCTTTCTCTGTTGTTGTGGTTTGGCAACAAACCCTAGAAATGTCCGTACACACAGATCCGTTTTAATCCATGTACATACATAACGGACCTATCTTTTCTTTCAGATCTGATTTAGTAATTCTTAGTTATTTCCTCTTTTGGTTAAATTTTTTTTCACCTTTCAAATTCGAGAATCTTTCTCTTGTTGTTCTGCTTTGGGAGATAGAAATTGACAGAAGAGAGTGAGCACACAGACACACTCGATATAGTTCTATACCGTTGCATTTGTGTGCTCACTGCTCTCTCTGTCAACTTCCAATTCTCCTCCCAGATTGGCTTTTCTATGTTCATTTGTTTTTATTTAATTAATCTTTAACTTATGTTTCTATTTAGGTTATCAAGTTGATTATATAGTATTATATAAAACAGAAGGCGTTGCTTTTGATGCATGTCTGCCAGATTGAGTGTCAATTTCTTTATACATGCATAGATTCTAGTTTATTTCTTTATACATACAGATTCTAGACTATTATATAAACATGCTAGTTGGCTTATATAGCATATTATTATTATGGGACCATTCACGTCATTTCTAGTATGGTCCTCACAAAATTTTCCTATCACTTTTATCATATTTTCACCCCTTTCCATATGATATCACTTTCTTGCTATGTGCTGTAGTGTGAAGCTGGTTCAGGTTATTCTGGTTTTATGATTTCTTGGAGATCTGGAACTTCAGATGGGTATTTTTCTTTTCAATTCATGTTAGGGTTTATGTCATAAACTATGTGATGTTAGTTGTTGTTTCTTTTTCATCTAGATAGTTTGATATGATGTGGAAATAATTATCTTGGTTGTGATAAATTCTATTAGTTGATTTGATGATATTCTGCACAAACCAGTGGCCTGATATATATATTTTTTTTTGGAGATTGATACAGGTAAAAGCATACACATGGAATTAACACTATGCATGCATGTCGCTTATCTGCTTTAAATTTATTTTACTTTGCATACTTCTGTTCCCACATCAAATCATGTCCTTGCAGAGCAGTTAAATATCACTTCTATAAACAGTGCTATTTCCTTCCAAACTTTTTGCAAGTTAACATGGAATACTCTATTAATGATCTTAAGGTAAAATTAATGTTATTTACAAAAGTTAATGATCTTTGTATGATCTTTCTTGATGATTTTTAATATTTTAGTATCAAACATTATTTTAATGCAGATATTTTGTAAGTCAATGTGATTAAACTAGTGGTTTAGAGGTTTTGGTAATTTGCATCAATCTATAGATTCAAACTCCAATCCTCTCAACCCTCAAATCTCCTCTATAAGTTTGGTTTTGGAGTATATATGAACTCATAGGCCTAAACTTAATTTTCACCAAATGTGCACACAAAATTATGAAAAACATAATCATTTCAAGTCCCTCTATCTCTTCCTGCCAAATACTTGTTGGATTAATGTAACAATTGATTGTGTCTATAATATATAAATTAGAATTTTTTTAACATCAAAATATATTAATAGCACTCCCTTCAAACACAAAAAAGGTTTACAATAAAAGGCATTGGATATCATTCCCATTATATTCTCTCATATTTTAAATGATCTAAAATTGTAATTTTCTAGGAATTTATTCATTTTATCTCAGCTCAAACATTAGTGGATAAGTCTTGTTACAGGTGAAATCTACCTATTCAATGTCTGGAGGCCAACACATACATCGGTTGGAGGACACGGGTCCTTTGTTTTCAGCATACTTGAAGAGGAATCTCCACAACAAAGGTTAGTACTTTCTTTTGACAACTTCTTTTTGATAGGTTTGTAACTTTCCTCTGAGAGGGATTTATCCTTGCAAGCAATTCACTTTAGTGTGTATTGTGTGGTGGTCCCTTTGAAACTTCATTACATGCATTTTCTCGGGATGAGTTTGCCTTAGAGATTTGGTATAGGGTGTCTCATTGGATGAAGATGGTCTTGGTTCACTCTAATGATCTAATCATCAAATTCTCCTTTTTGTGTATGGATGTTAAAAATCACTAAAAGGAAATCCAATATTTCATTTCGAACTATTATTGGTGGCTATAATTATTTTTGAAGGTCCGAACCGCTAGGGTATTATAGTACTCGTTCCCTTGCTTGCAGTTTGAAATAAATTCAAGTACCCAAGTCCATATCCGTGTGAGCAAACTTTTATACTCATACGCGTACCATATGAGTGCATAAGTAATTAATTTCAAATTGTTGATGATGTTACTGATCTAACACAAGAAACAACCTAGGGAGCGGTGTTTCAAAGACATGTCTGCTAATGAGACATTTTTGACCAAATTGAAGTCACAAACCATTACCAATCACGTTCACAACCCAATATGAAAACTAATCCAAGGTAAGCTAAATAGAGGGTCTAAGCAAGGAAACATCTACCCACCAGGCTAAACAAGGTTGTGTTACTCAAAGACTACAGCAGGCGTGTGAAGAAGAGACTTGATTGCCAAACCTAGTTGTAAGAAATTGTTGCAATAAAGTCAAGCTTCCATTGAAAGGTAAATAGAGGGTCTAAGCAAGGAAACATCTCTCCCCCAGGATAAACAACATTGTGTTATTGAAAGACGACACCAAACATATGAAGAGGCTTGATTGCCATACCTAGCTGCAAGAAATTGTTTCCATAAACTCAAGCGTCCACCAATTTCCCTCTACCTATGTTTCCTTAAGAGGAATCGAGTTATAAAGTTTGAGGTCTCTTACCTTGAGACTCCATCCATTTTATATTTACAAACATCATACTACCTGGCCCAAAGAAATTTGTTTTCTCCTTTCATCACTCCTTATAAGAAACATGACTAACAGGTCACCTTGCTCAAAGCTTCACAAAACAACATACAAGATTTGGGTATCTTTTTTGTGAGCCACCCAATTTGGGTGGATTACGCAGTCAAAGAGAAATAAGTGGAGCTAACTCTAAACACGCCACTAGCATCAACCGAGACATATTCTTAGACGCCACTGGCATCATGGATTAAGGATCAGTTATCCTTCAACCGAGACATATTCTTAGATAATAAGGCTTGCGATATATTTTCAATACCCCTTGATCCCCCACACAGAGGTTGCTCCTTTAGTAAGCTCACAATTTCAAAGATCCCCATCTTAGTGACTCATGCCACCAATAAACAGATCTTGTTTATTTTGACACCAGAAACAATCTACTGAAATGCAACCTAAGTGTTAGCACATTCACATACACAGAAAACAATCTATTGAACTGCATCATAAGTGTCAGCACACCCACTGACATCCATATACCATTTATAAACCTCGTAACCCTACTGTTACCAACCACCTTCACCATACCCTCAAAGAACTAATCCTACCTAGAGTCAAAGACTAACACTAAAGTGAACTATCTACCCACCACTAGAAACACTTGGAGAAGTTCCAAGGACGACAACCAAATAGGGGAAGGAAACACAGTTGTCATATCTAGCGATGAAGACATCTATCCGTAACAAAAGACCATCTGTTAAAGCCCTCCATTTTCTAAGGAGTGTCTAATTGAAGACACATAGGTCACATTCACCACCCACACCCATATATCATTCCCAAACCCTAGTATTACAACCACCTTCACAACACCCTCAAAGAACCAATCCAACCTAGAGTTGAAAGACTAACCCAAAACCGAATCATCTTTCCACCACTAGGAACACTTGGAGAAGTTCCTTGGACGGTACCAAACAGGGAAAGGAAAACATGATTGTTAAATATGTTTGAATCTCAACTCCAAAAGCTAGCGCATAGCGTGGGCATGGACAAATCAAATACCAATTCCAACACCCACCCTCACGCATAGCGCGGACATGAGTCAAATACTCACATTGCAGTCTTTAACCCGACTCTGATATCATGTTTAAATATATTTGAATCTAAACCCCTAAATCTAGCTCAAAGGGTGAGGTCGTCCTCACATATTTATACAATCATCATTCCGCAAATTTAATAATATAAGACTTCAAACAAACTTTAACAACACAAATACCAACTTCAACTGTTGTCATATCTAGCGATGAATAGATCTTGCCATAATAAAAGACCACCTGTTAAAGCCCTTGGTCTCCATTTCTTAAAAGAGATCCAAATTGAAGACACATAGGTCACCTAACCACTCTTTTTTTTTTCAACAAGTCATTTCCTACCACATAACCCGAACTTTTTTCTTACCTCTCTTGAGGCCCCAAAGGAAACTCTTTGAATTCAATTAAGAGTCTTCCACATGTTCAATAGCAACTTTAAAAAAAAAAAAAAAGGATTGAAGATATGAATACTATTAACAATTGAGTAACCTACCTATAAGAGTGATAATCATAGAATCCGAAGTACTAGAATTTCAAGGATTAGCATCAAATGGGAGTCGAGATATCTAAAAGGTATAAAACCTAACGATTAATCCAATAATCACTTGACCATACTCAAGAAAGAATCATCAACATTAATCTCAATAACACTACTTTTGAAAAAGGCCATTCATAGACTAGATGCAAGTTCAAAGATTGTCTATAGATGGTTCTCTTATAGAAAGAGTATCATCTGCATTCTAAAAATAGGAAGTTCAAAACCCTTCATTGCCAACTTAAAACCTCTTAAGATTATTGTATTGTGGGACTTAACTTGACGGATCCGGTCCACTCAGGCCTTCAACCATTAAAAGAAACAAAAAATGAGTAAGAATATCCATTTCCTTGAGCTCCTTTTAAATCCTCACCTTCTAAAAGTAAAGGAAACATTTACCAAAACCAATAGGCAACTAGAAAAAAAATACAAAAATGGATCCAAGAGCACCTCCTCGCATCAAAGTCGAATACGACTTTACGATCTTCCAACTTTCCACCGTGCCAGATAATGGACAAAATCGGTTTTTGGTAGGCACGGAGAGAATCGTCCTGATATCACTTGAAAATGGTGGAATCGCCGTTTCTATTTAAAGCTCCAGAAATCCGGGTCCACGGGTCGGGTCTGCGATTCGGTTTAGAAAACCCTAAAAAAAAATTATTTTTTTATTAAAATCTGAAACGATTCTTTTCTCATAGATTTTAAAACCGTATTTGCCTAATAACTAGATAATCAACACCCACCCACCTAATAATCAAGGATTTATTCAACTTCTCAAAATATATTCACTCCAATTCTCTCACCTTAAACCAACAATCAAGGATTTATTCCACATTTAGCCCTTGAACAAGCTTATTCTCCCATTCTGGGAGAGCTCACACTTTTTGGGTGATATACATACTTTGTTCACATCATTTAATCCAAGACTTCAACTTAAAAGAAGAAAAAAAAGAGCAAGAGAATCCCCTTGGTTGAGCTTCTTTTAAATATTCACCTTCTAAATAAGAAAACCATTTAACAAAACCAATTGGTTACTAGAAAAAAAAAAACACAAAAACTAATCCAAGAGCGCCTTACCACCTTGAAAATGATACACTTACACCTAGATCTTTTAGCAAGATCAGTAATCTCATTCACCAATACTGCCCGATACATTAACCCTCTTTTTGAGAAAAATTGTCTGGTTAGACAAAATAAGAAAATTCATAACTTTTATCAACTGACTCGCCGTGACCTTATATAGGACACAACATCAATCTCCGAAGATATGAACGGAGACAAATAGAGAAACTTTATCAACCTCCGAGAGAATCTTAAAGGGAACACTCAGCACCACTCCTACCTTTTCCCTTAGCCAAAACTTACCTTAACTTGATATAGACCTTTTAAAAGAAAAGGAGACAGGTTATACATTTGTTGTATTTAAATAGACTGTGAAGATTAGGTCTCTTATAATTTTTTGCAGTTAAAAATCCACATAAAATAATGGTCGTATTGATTAAAAGGTGAGTATTTGGTGAATATGCTTGCCTTTTTAGATTATTATACTCCCATCTTTTTACATATAAAGAAATGTTAATTTTAAACGCCTCTTATTTATAAATACACTCTAAAATAATACTACTTGTAATTCCTATGAACTTTCCTCAAGAAGTTTAATGATGGTAAATGTAAGACCATTCAAACCATCAACAATCAAATGCTGTTTTCATTATTGGGTGACATGACATTCTTACAATTGATAAATAAGCTAATTACAAAGTAAAATAAAAAATAAAAATCTTTGTTTGGATTCAGTGTATGAATGAATGCTGTATTAGTTTGTATATGATTTCAGAATGTCAAATATTGTTTTTCAATTATTCAAGCATTAATGTTGTTTTTAGTTTGATAAATAGTGGAAATAACTATAATTATAGTACTTAATAAGCATGTATTGCTGATTGTAGAGTACCAGTACTATACTACTGTATTGAAGTTTAGTACTAGAATTAGTTCTACAAATGGTATGTAGAGTTCTTCTAAGTCTATGTTGATATAATATTTGGTGCTCTAAGCTAGCCAAAGTTTGAAAAATGTGATTTTTTTTCCTTCTTATTTCACCTCAAATGCTTTCGATCTTGGTGGAGCACGTTATTTAAATGTTGATATCTGGTATTTGCTGTTAAAATTTTTTTTTTTTTTTGCCATTGTTTAAATTATCATTGAATTTTCTTTTGAAGTTTCTGGTAACTGTTTAAATTATGTGTTTATTTTCTATTTGTCACAAAAAAATAGAATAATACTATATTTAATATTCTTTTGACATATGTTTGGTTAATGTTTAGCCTCTGAGCATTTTTATCTACACGAAACGTATAGAGCATAAATTTTGGAGCTTATTAATATGCTGGATTCATTTTCATAGCTTGATCGGGTAAATGGTTGTATCCTATCCTATTTTATTTTAGTGCGCAAATTATTTTAGTAAGACTTCTAGCGCAACAATTTAGAGCATAATAAAAGAATGTGTAGTTTTAAAATGTTCTAGATAGACACTTTCCAAGTGACATTTTAGAGTGCTTTAATTGGCTTTAGGCCGAAGTTAGAAATAATGCAAAATAATGCACTTCATGTTTTTCTAGCGTATCGTGAGAAAATACATTTATGCTCTCAGATTTCGGAGATACATCTTCGAATGCACTAGAATTATATACATTATTGAACAAGATCCTTAATCAGTGAAAATAATTTATCGGAGATATATCTACATAAGTATGTCGTAGATGCATCTCCAAACGCACCCATCTTCAGTACAAATATTGTTCAAGACCAAATCTCACGTAAAATTATTTCGGAAATGCATCTCCGACATATTTATGTAGATGTATTTCTAGACGTTATTCGTTCAAATACGCGTCAACGCCCCTTCCCCTTTCTCACTTACTCACACTCGGTTCAGAGGAAAAAAATCAACCATCACAAGCTCCTTCTACCTCTAGATCGATTGATGCAGAGATGTCTCTCAAGAATAAGCTTTCCTGTAGTTTTTTCATTTTTTTAACAGGAGTCATTGTGTAACGTTTGTCTTGTATATTTATAGGAATTATGGCTGAAAGACCATTTAGATTGAGATACGACAAAGTTGCACATCATGTTTCGGTTTAGAAGGAAAATAGTCAACCATCCCAGGCTCCTTCTATCTCTAGACCGGTTAATGCGGAGGCGTCGTCGGGTTCCAGGGCTCATGTCTCTCCACCTTCGTCTTCATCCTTCTACAACAAGCAAGGTTCCTTGGTCATGCTTCCACGCCTTCAACTTCATGTAGACACATGAGTTCACCTATTCAAGTACTTGATGCAGGAGAGGCGTCACATGCCTAAGTGACACCCGAGGCACTCCAGCCCTAGGTTAACTGGCGACACCTGGGGCATCACATGCGTCCCAGTGCTAAGCGGCACCTGGTGTATCATAGGCCCAAGCGGATGAGGTCACACCCGCAGCATCTCGGGGTTTTGGAGGAGGTACGTCATACTTATCAGTGTTGCTTCTTTACCTTGACAATATTACCAAACATATCTGGGACAGAGAGGTAAAATCTAGCTGGAATTATTCATTTAAAATTGTGTTTATTTTATTATTAGTTTTTTCTTGTTTTAATAATTCTTATTAAACCTTGTATGCAGGAACATGATTCGTTAAAAATCATCAATCATATGCAGAAGATCACTCGTCTGGAAGAGCCTAATGAGTCGTGGTTTCAGGAAATTTTGCAACTATCGAGATTACGTGATTTAAGCAAGACTGATTATACTATAGTTAACCATGATATGATTAATGCTTTTGTAGAGAGATGGTACACGAAGACGTCATCCTTTCATCTACTACATGGTGAGATGTCTATCACATTGGATGATGTTGCGTATCTGCTGCATCTTCTGGTTAGGGGAAAATTTTTAGATCATGGGAAGTGTGACAAAGAAGATGGACTGGAGTTGATGGTATAATACTGAGTTGAACCAGAGTTCCATGAAGGAGCTTGATAAGGTCCGTGGAGCTCATGCTATGTTTAACTATTTGTAGTAGGTGTTTGATGATGAGATAAAGAAAGAACGACATTCTAATGGTGATGTTGAGTAGGTAGGTAAGCACATAGTGTATGCTATAAGAACAAACCTATTGTATTTGGTTGACATTGTTATTTTTTTAGACAAGAGTGCCACTTATGTGGATGTAATGTACCTGGGATACTTTGAGGACTTTGAGCAGATACATGATTACAATTGAGGAGGCACCTGTTTGATCTACTTGTACTCTAAGTTATTTGAAGACTGTATGTGGAAGACGAAGGTGACAGAAAGAATCACACCTTTGACGGTAATATTTTTTGGTCTTTTATTGCTTGAGTGCCACTTTATTAATTATTGTAACATCGTTACTAACTAATGATTCTTTTTTTTTAGGCTTGAATCCTGCAACACTTTCGATGCATCTCTGGTTAGTCACTTGACCCGACTTATATTGAGGATATGTCGTGTGCTTATGCATTCTCTCCGCTCAGAGGGAACTAGGCCACATAGTCGTTTATAGTGTATATTGGTTGGTCTTTGAGGATATACACTTTCATACATATGTCGATCACCGTGACATGATTTACTTTGATGGCATTGTCTTATATTTGGGATGGTTGGGTTGCAGGTCGCGTTTGACGGCTCCTCATCTTCCTGAGTGTGTTATGCGTATGTTCTAATAATTGAAATATATTATTAGAGATCTTGTTATGTATGCTCATCCCACTGTAAAACATAGAAATATAGATGTCATGTTTGATGATTATGTTAATCATCTGATACCAGATGAGGCACCGAGTACCATAGCACCGAACGACTGGAGCTACGTATCAGTTACATTCGATGGTTCTTTCGAATGTCACATCGTTATATGGTACAAGGTGCTTCAAGAGATCCACCTAGACTAGTTCATCGGGAGATACTAGAGGAGGAGCATGCTAGAGCATATCACACTCATGATGTCTTGTCTAGGTTTTTTTTATCATGTAGATTTGGAAAATGAGTATTGATAGATGACTCTTTTTGGATCGGTCTGAGTCGAGGGGTGTTGTATATGCCATGATGGCAGAGACTCGAAAAGCTCTACAGTATATCAGGCAGCGTAGGAACGTGGGGAGACGAGGGCGAGGCCGACTCATAGTCTTCATATGCAGTAGATTATTGTATTTGTACTCTTGATATATTTTAGATTGTATTTTGTTTATCGACTTCAGTGTAACTTTTGGATTGGATTTTACGCGTCCCTTAATATTTTTTATTTAAAAATTGGAAGTTTAACAATTACGATTGTTTTATTAAATCGTATTTATATGTTTCATATATCACTACGGTTGAACTTTGCAACCGTTGTAAAATCATTTCTCACAAAATAAAAAGATAACAAGTACTTTATTTCGTTCATAGCATACAAGGGTGCCTTAGCGAATGTGACGACATGGATAGCAAAATCTTCATCATCCTCTTCGAATATCATTTCTGGAAGGAAAATCCTCACCATCCTCTTTGAACATCATTTCTGGTAAGTCACCATTCTCTTTCTCTGACTCTTATGAATGTGTATTTTTCATGTTTAGGGTCACCTCGTTCATAACCATAGGATGAAAGCTGATATATTAGTGTATATTAGAAAGTCTTAGATTTTGTGTGAATCATTAATGTGGTTTTATGAATCTTTTTGTGTGAATCATTAATGTGGTTATGTGAATCATTAATGTATATTAGTGTAAATTAGAAAGCCCTAAATTTTATTTTTATCGTTTTTGTTTTATTCAGATTTTGTAGCATATAACAATAGAGTGTATATGAGAAAGCCCTGGAGTGTACGTCATATTGAGAGTTAAGTTGGCAGAATTTGAAAAAACTTAAGAAACGTTTATAGAAATTTTCATTAAATAAACCTTAAGCTGAATAAAACTTTCATTAAATAAATCTTAGAAAAAGGTCTTAATAATCATATCTAAATCCTCTAACTAAGAGAAAGTTAGACCAAGTATAATCTAGTGTATCCTCATCATTAGAATCGATGATGACTGGCTTTTTTACCCTTCTTCTTCTTCTTCTTCTTCTTCTTGATCTCCTCTTCCTAAGAGTTCTATTGACTCTCAAAAGTTCGGTTGCATAAGCGCGACCTCTTTTTATTTTTTGATTCAGATGAGAGTTTTGCACAAGAGCAGCCTCTACAACTACAACAACTTATGTCTCAATATTGTTGAAAGCTTCAACAGAAGTACTCATTTTGATTCTTTTTCTTCTCTGGTTTTTTTGGATGAAGTTATTTTTGTGTTTTGGTTCAAAGAGGAATTATGCTTTTATATTGTTTCTTCCGATTCTTCCTCTTCTCTGATCCTTGAAAGTCTAAAAGTCAAAAGATTTCGCGCATGTCAAGTTTGTTCATTATTGGTTCTTTCTCTGAATCCATTTCCCAACTTTTTTCAATGGGAATTATCATTTATTCATTCAGTGACATTTTCGGAGATGCATCTCCGAAAATGTCAAGCGGAACACCTTGTATGATCATCTCTCACATATTTCATTCATCCTCCATAACTCAAAACTAAATTTTCATTCTCAATCAATTTTTTTACTCTAAATCATCATTCTTGTGTTTTATCACATCAAAGGGAGAAAAAGAAATTGCACTTTAAGATAAAATTCACTCATTTCATCCCTCATTGTTTGCATTTATCTTGTTTTTTAGCTGAAAAAAATGTACGTCGAGTTCGAAGATGCATCTTCGAATTCACCTGTTATTTGATTCAGAGATGCATCACTGAATTAATATGTTCCTGTAATTTTTTTACCATTTTTCTGTTTTGGTTCTAGATAGATATGGTGCACCCGAATATGTTTTCCAAAGTTGCTATAAGTATTAATGCAAAACCTCATGCAGTAAAGAGAGATGTTAAATTGGATGAGGTGAAAGACGATGTTAAATAGGATGAGGTGAAAGACGATGTTAGACCGGTTGATATCGAGGTAGATGTTGGTCAACACTTTACAAATGAATAATTGTTTATTGTTCATGAAAATATGCTTGAATATGTCTGCATGATGGTTGTGAAATTGGGGTTTGAAATTGTAATTGGAAGGTCCGACAATGATTCTAGCCGAAGGCAATCATTTGTTACCATGAGATGCGAGAGAAGTGGCACGTATGTTTCACCGATTCAGAAGTTGAAATGTGAGGACACTGGATCAAGAAAATATGAGTGTTTGTTTAAATTGTACGGATACAGTAAGGCGGATGATACATGAAAATTTAATGTGATTTCTAGTTTACATAATCATGCATTGGAATCCAAGCTAGTTGATCATTCCATTGTATGTCGCCTTAAACCGGCGGAAAAGTAAATCATTTAAGACATGTCTTTAATTATTGTGGTGCCTAAAACATACTTGTAAATTGGAAACATAAAATACCTGAAAGTGTTTCAAATATTAAGCAGGTATACATTGCGGGCTATTGAAACAATATGGCGATAAGAGGTCCAAGATCTGAAATGCAACAACTTTTGTAGTTTTTGGATGACAAATACTATGTTTTGAAGGGGTAAGAAAATACTTAGAAGGGGGGGGGGGGGGGGGGGGGGGTGGATAAGTGACTCTTTTCGTTTTCAATGCAAAGATCAAAACAATAATGGAAGAACACAGTTATTTTTATCCTGGTTCGTTTGAACTCAAACTACTCTAGTCCACCCGCCAAGGTGATTTCGCCTTTCTCAACAAGGACTTAATCCACTATAATCAACTGATTACAAACATACAACAACTGCTGTGACTAACAATGCACAAGTAAACTTACAAGTTACTAACACCACTAAGACTTAAATCTAGTCCCAGTCTGCTTGAGAAATCTGACCAAACTTGGTCTCTCAAGGAACAAATACAAGAGTTTAATCTTTACAGATAATGAAATAGAGTTTGCTTCTAATCAAGCTATATCACAACTGTGATTTTTCACTTAGAATATAATGCACAAAATTGTATGAACAATAAGTTTGTGAGCTTAGGATCTTTCACGTAGTTTCTTGCTTCTCTTTGACAATTTGATTGGTTCACTTAGTTGTAGTTATTGGCTTGCAATAAATGTCCTTCTATTTATAGTAGGAACAATAAGACTGTTGCTGCCTTCAGAAAAGATGGAGAGCATTAAATGCTTGCGTGTATCCTTGCAATATTCCATTTTCCAAGAAACTAGTTGTAGGCACTTGAGTTCTTTCAGCCGTCTTTGCATTAATGAGCAAACGTCAGAATGTAAGAACATATTTCCTTTGCTTTGACAAGACAAGTTGATCTTTAACGTTATTTCAGAATTTTCTACAATGTCTTTAAGTCAGAGCAGCTTCTCTTATCTTCTAGGCAGTGCGTTGCTTGCTAAAAACTTTGAACAACGCTTGCTTTCAAGTTATCTTCTGAGCAAGGAACCTACTAAAAGTTAGAAGATATATTTAACAAATAAAATGTCCTACCAGAGTCAGCAGATGCGCTTGAAGAAAAGGTTCTTTTATCAAAGAACTTTTACATAATTTTTGCTTAGCACTTCAGAATGTTTTCTGTCAGAACATTAACTGAGACATCAAAGCACATTCATCAGAGTATAAATTATTCTAAATATAATTTAGTTATCATTAAAACTCTTGAGATATGTCAGAACTAATATTGTTCTTTCAATCTCCCCCTTTTTGATGATGACAAAAAAATATTTTAGATAAAGAAAAGAAACGGATAAGAGATAAGAATCTCCCCCTGAAATGAATATTTCTATGCATAAGATATCCTGAGATTATTTTATCAGAGTAATACACAGTCTTCTTGAATTTCTTCAGAACTTCTTCAAGAAGATAAAGCTTAGCTGGAATATTCTTTCAGAGTTAAAGTGACACCTGCAAAAAAAAAATCTTTTGCACAGAAGGAATTCTTGCAAATTTGTTAGAATGTCTGAGACTTAGTCCCATAACTGTTAAATAGTGATTAGTTCAAGAATGCACATTTTCTCCCCCTTTTTGGCATAATCAAAAAGTGTAAAAAATGAATGAGAAATTTTAATAACAAAGATTTCATAAAAAAGTTAAAAATAAATATCCAGAAGAACAAACAAAACATCCAAACAAAAGACAAGAGACAAAAAAGAAACTAGGATCTGTTAGTAACAAGAGCCATCAGAAGATTCTTGATCTCACAGGCAGATTCTTCTTGTTTCACCATCCAGTTCTTGATTTCTAGATTTGTTTGATCTTGCTTATCCATGCGTTTATTCATGACTTCATTCTCCTGCTTTAGCTCTTTCAGAGTGTCCATAATGAGTGAGGTAGGAGCACAGGATGATGAAGCTTCAGTAGGAACAAGTTTGGAAGCAGCAACCGTTGAGTCAGACTTCAGGAAGGTGGAAAGCAGAGTGCCCATATCCATTGCAAGAGTTGGAACAGGTTCAGGTCCATCCTTAACAGAAGGTTGATTCAATAGAACAATATCCAGAGGATTTGAATCTTCAGAGGATTCTTCAGATTCATCTTCTGATATGTCCATCTTATCAGTTGGTGTATCAGCAATCATTAACGAAGACTTCTTATTCCAAATGTCAGCAGCTTCTGTCTTGAAAGCATGCAGAAGTTTGGAAAAGTTGCCCAGCACCTGAAGGTGGCATAATTCCTGTAACTTCCGTGATTCAGCAATCAAAGTTCTTCTGAAGGTTTTCCATAGAAGATCTATTGCAGCTGTGTTCACGCTTCTGGAGCAATCTTCTTTCAGCGGTTGTAACCATGCTTGAACATTTGTTGTAAAATTCTGAAATAAAGTATTTACATCTGGCTGAACAGGTATAGGGACAGCCTTTTTGTAAGTTTTGTTTTTCAAAAATTGTAGAGATTGAAAGTCCACTACAGTTCTTAAAAAGTTATTGGGTTCAGGATTATTGGTAGATTCAGGTTGGTCAACAAAAATAGGAGGTTCTGATATTACATGAGGGTCAGATGGTTCAACAGTTTCAGTTTGTTCAAAAGGTTATTGTTCTGGAATTTGATGGGGTGAGAGTGTAGGTAGATTGGTGTTGTATGTTGTGGTGAAGTGGGTGGAGTGATATCAGGCGAAATTATTATTGTATAATCAGGAGTGGGAATGGGATTTTGAGGCCGTGGTTGATTCATAGCAAAAATATTCTCAAATGGTAGGTTGAAAGGAGGATTTATGGTGGCTAGAGGTTCATTTATCCCTGGAATTCTCCAAGAGCCAAAATTATACCATCCAGTGGGTCTGGTTGATAGAGGTCTGAGAGGTGGTCTTGAAAAACGTTCAGCAGGAATGGGTTGAAAAACAGATGGTTCAGGGGGTTCTGATTAAGAGGGTTCTGATTGGCTGTCAGAATGTTCATCAGAGTCAAAATCACTTAAATCTGTTAAAACCTGATTTTTACGAGGGTTGTCAGCAAGGGGTTTAGATGGTAAGGTCAGATCAATGTCAACATCTAAGAGTCCTAAGGTTTGGGAGGGTTCACCAGATGCAGATACATTTACAGAATCATAAACAAGTATAGTTTCAGCATGATTACCTGTCTTTTTTTTCTTCTTCTTAGGAGTTTCAGAAGGTCCTTCTACAACTTTTCTCTTCACAGATTCTTGGAGAACAGTATTAGGAGAAACTTGATTTCTACCTTGAAGCCAAGCTGGATCAATGGGTGATCCTGTTTCTTTGCAGATTTCAAGATAGTTCAAGATGATACGAGAATGATCTCCTGAGTTGAATATCTGAAAGTCAGCAATAGGAATCCTTCTCCTCTTCACAACAGCTGACACACACGGATTGGGTTCCACCAGCAGCTTGTCAATAATTTTCCTTTTCAGCAAGTTCTTTTCAGTCATAGTCTTACCACAGATAGGTTCTAGCTCCCCTAGAAGATTTTCTTCTTTTAGGTGAGCAATCAGACCATTCTCAGTCAAAATGTTTGATATTAACCTCCCCATATGAATCTAATTCCTCTTTGATTTGGGGTTCTTCATCCTTTCAGCTTCTCTGGTCTCTTTTACATGGTTCCAGAGATGTTCAAATAGCAAGTAGGGCAAATCAATTTTGATATTGGTTCCAAGGCAAAACAATAAATATTGTTGATCAACATTGATGTAATCAGAAGAACTGGTGTCTTTCCTGTGGTGAATACATCCATGAATAATCCTTGCCTAAATATTGTATTTGTCTTTCAAATCCCTGACTTTGGAGGAACCTTGACCGTTTGTGAAAATCTCTGAATATACCTTAGACATCTCCATTCTTCCACTGGGCATTCCTGTAACTCCAAGTCCTTTAAATCCCAGCAACTTTCTGATTTTATTTTCTGTAATGGATATTTCCTTGCCCATTACAAAGGAGAGAATAACCTTGGGGGTTGCAATAGCGTGAATCCAAAATTCCTTCACCAGATGTGGAAAGACTGGACCAATGAGACGATCAAAGAAACTTTCCCAACCTTGAAACTTCACAGCAGAGAATAAATCAAAACCATTCTCTCTGAGATTCTCAAAGTCTACCATTAACTCACTCAAAACTTCCAAACTGTCTACCGGAATGAGAGTTGTCCTTTCAGGTACAATGTATTGCTCAGAGTGGGTAGAAGAAGAAGAAGCCATTGAAGTTCTTTTAGAAATGAGAATTTGAAGAAAATGGTTTTAAGAGAAAGGTACAGAAAACACTTGATTTTGAAAGAGACAATAAAGAATGAAAAAGGGTTTTTCAAAAAGTATTTATAGATAAAGATTTCAGAAGAAGGTTTTAGAAATAAAAATTATTTAAGACAAATTAAAAATAAATTAAAACGGATTTAAAAACGAATCTCATCATTACTTGCATTTAATGATTTGCTAAAAATGAGAGAAAACGTGCGATTATGGCTAATCATTAACAGTTACCTAGAACGTCATCAGTAACTTTTGCACGCGTGACCTTTCAGAAACACACCACGTGTTCATCTCCTGAAGGATGCATGTAACAACTGTTTGTTCTAATGAATTTCTGAACTACACTTGGACATGAAGCGTTAGAACATTTCATAACTTTTCATATAGCTTTTGTTACAACTTCTCTTCTAACTTCTGAAGAGTTGTTGATCAGAGCATTCATTTCAGAATATTCTGAAGTCAATTACAAAAGATAAATATTATTTTATTCAGGACATAGTTCCATACAAATATTTTTCAGAATGAAATTAAATCTATCTTCTGAAAGGGATTTGGTAAAAATGTTAGCCCATTGATGGTCTGTTTTTACAAACATTAAGTTTAAAATTCCCTTCTGAATATAGTCCCTTATGAAATGATATTTAATTTCAATATGTTTGGCTTTAGAATGTAAGATAGGATTCTTAGAAAGACAAATAGCAGAAGTATTGTCACAGAAGATAGGAATCTTACTTTCATAAAGGTTGAAATCTTCTAGTTGACTTTTCATCCAAATCATCTGAGAGCTGCATCCAATAGCAGATATATATTCAGCTTCTGTGGTTGATAGTGCAATTGTTGCTTGCTTCTTGCTGTACCACGAGATAAGATTGCCACCCAGAAACTGACAACTTCCATAGGTGCTCTTTCTTTCAATTCTATCTCTAGCAAAGTCAGCATCACAATAACCTACTAGTTTGTAATCTTGTGATCTTCTGTAACACATATCAAGATTAACAGTACCTTTCAGATACCTAAGAATTCTCTTAAGAGCTGTTAAGTGAGATTCTCTAGGATCTGATTGGAATCTAGCACACAAGCACACGCTAAATAGTATATCAGGTCTAGATGCAGTCAGATAGAGAAGGGATCCAATCATACCTCTATAGAGCTTCTGATCTACTTTCATACTTACCTCATTTTTACCTAGAATGAAGGTTGGATGCATATGAGTCTTGGCATCTTTGCTTTCTGACATTTGAAATTTCTTCAGAAGTTCTTTAACATACTTCGTCTGATGTATGAAAGTACCTTCTAGAGTCTGGTTGATTTGAATTCCCAGAAAGAATTTCAATTCTCCCATCATACTCATTTCAAATTCTGCATGCATGGTTTTAGCAAATTATTTTCCAAGGGAGATATTAGAGGTTCCAAAAATTATATCATTAACATAAATTTGACAAATTAAGATATCATTTTTAAATGTCTTTCTGAAAAGAGTTGTGTCCACTTTCCCTCTGGTAAAATCTTTTTCTAATAGAAAATTACTCAAACGATCATACCAAGCTCTAGGAGCTTGCTTTAAACCGTACAAAGACTTTTTTAATTTGAAAACATGTTCTGGATGTTTTGAATCATTAAATCCAGGAGGTTGATGGACATATACTTCTTCTTCAATATATCCATTTAGAAATGCATTTTTAACATCCATTTGATATAATGAAATGTTATTTTGTACAACAAAAGAAATTAATAATCTTATAGATTCTAACCTAGCGACTGGGGAAAAGGTTTCATTATAATCAATTCCTTCTTGTTGACTATAACCCTGTGCAACCAGTCGTGCTTTATTTCTGATTACTTCTCCTTGTTCGTTCAATTTGTTTCTGAAAACCCATTTGGTTCCTATAACATTGAATCCTTTGGGTCTTGGAACTAGATTCCATATATCATTTATGGAGAATTGATTTAGTTCTTCTTGCATTGCTAAGATCCAATCATTATCTTTCAGAGCTTCATCAATAGTAGTTGGCTCAATCAGAGAGACCAAACCAAACAAAGATTCTTCATTGATTCTGAGAGAGGATCTTGTTCTGATGGGATCTTCTTTTCTTCCAATGATTACGTCTTCTTTGTGAGCTGAAGATATTCTAGGAAATCTTTTGAGTGGGTTGGTCAGAGATTCTGAGATTGTTCAGAGCATCGTCAAGAGGATGATCTGCTGAGTCTTCTTTTGCTTCTGAATCTTCTTTTGCTTCTGAACTTTCAGAGGTTGAGGGATGATCTTCTGTACCTACAGAAAAATCAATTTGCTTTGGCTGTTGCTGGCCAAGCTTATCATCAAACCTGACTTTGATTGATTCTTCAACAATCAGAGTTTCTGTGTTGTATACTCTATAGCCTTTTGAGCGTTCAGAGTATCCAAGCAGAAAACACTTTTGTGCTTTGGAATCAAACTTGTTCAGAGTTTCTTTGGTGTTCAGAATAAAACAAGTACATCCAAAAGGATGGAAATAAGAAATGTTGAGCTTTCTGTTTTTCCACAATTTATAGGGAGTCTTTTCAAGAATAGGTCTTATAGAGATTCTATTCTGAATGTAACACGCTGTGTTCACAGCTTCTGCCCAAAAGTTCTTAGCCATATTTGTTTCATTGATCATGGTTCTGGCCATTTCTTGTAATGTTCTATTCTTTCTTTCTACAACTCCATTTTGCTGGGGAGTTCTAGGATAAGAAAAATTATGAACAATACCATTTTCTTTAAAATAATTTACAAAATAATGATTTTCAAATTCACCACCATGATCACTTCTGACTTTTGTGATTTTAAAATATTTTTCATTTTGCACTTGAGCACAGAAGTCAATGAATACAAAATGTGACTCATCCTTGTGTATTAAAAACTTTACCCATGTCCATCTGCTGAAGTCATCAACGATGACCAATCCATACTTCTTTCCTATGATGAATGCAGTTTTAACTGGCCCAAACAGATCAATATGAAGTAACTCTAATGGCTTAGAGAAAGAGACAACATTTTTAGATTTAAAGGAAGTTTTTGAAATTTTTCCTTTTTGGCATGCTTCGCAGAACTTCTGAGTTGTACTTCAGATTGGGAAGTCCTCTGACTAAATTTAATTTATTTAGTTGAGAGATTTTTCTAAGACTGACATATCTCAATCTTTTGTGCCATACCCATTGCTCATTGCTAACAAACAAAAGACATTTGACGTTTTGAGATTTAAGATCTGATAAATCAATTTTGTAAATGTTATTCTTTCTCTTGCCAGAAAAGAGGATTGATCCATCTTTTTGACTTACAACTTTACAGGAGTTTTGATTGAAGATAATGTCATAGCCATTGTCACTTAATTGATTTATGGACAATAGATTATGAGCTAATCCTTCTACTAATAAAACATTTGAGATAGAAGGAAGGTTACCGTTTCCAATGGTTCCAGAGCCAATAATCTTCCCTTTCTGATTACCTCCAAACTTCACATCTCCTCCAGCTTTAAGTTCCAGGCTTTGGGACCTTTTTCCCGTCATGTGTCGTGAGCACCCAGAGTCCAGGTACCACGACTGGTGTTTCAATTGAGCTGTTAAGGACATCTGCAACAAATATTATTTTATCCTTAGGTACCCATATCTTTTTGGGTCCTTTTGGGTTAGCATAAGAGTTTCCAGAATGTGATGTATATTTTATATCATGTGAGTGTCCAAACTTGAATTGTTTATTCAGAGGTTTGTAAGTGAAGGTCATTTTAGAAACAGGTTTTGGAATGTATGTCCCCTTTCCTTTGAGAGGTTCATATCCAATTCCTCTTCGGTTTTTCCCACTAACTCCATAGATCATTGAAGCCATTTTGCTTCTGTCTATGCCTTTAGCTAGAAACGATTGAAAGCTATAGTCACATTCCTTCAAAATATCTTTTGAACTAGACACAGACTCTGAACTAAAATTCTTTTGAACATTTTGAATTTCCTTTTTAAGTTTAAAATTGTTTTCTAAAAGTTCAGATTTTTCTGTTTCAAGTTTCCCAAGATCAGATGCAAGACTCTTCTTGAGTTTCTTGTATTTGATTTTGAGCTTACTATAGTTTTCCAGAAGTTCTGATAAACTATCAGCAAGTTCTTCTCTAGAAAATTCAGAAAATACCTCTCTTTGTTCTGACTCACAGTCTGAGTCATATTCTGTGATGGCCATCAGAGCTAGGTTGGCATTTTCATCTTCAGAACCAGATTCATCTTCAGAAGAATCTGAGTCATCCCAGGTTGCCATCATTCCTTTCTTCTTACCAAATCTCTTCTTTGGTTTTTCTTTTTGAAGCTTTGGACAATCACTTTTGAAGTGACCAGGTTCTTTGCATTCATAACAGATGAACTCTGTTCTGTTTGACTTTTTGTGTCCAGAAGATTCTGGTTTATCTTCTGACTTCTTGAAGTTCCTGAACTTCTTTTATCTGTGCTTCCACAGATGATTGATCCTTTTGGAAAGCAAGGATAGTTCGTCTTCTTCTGACACTGATTCTTCAGAGTTTTCCTCTTCAGCCTAAAAAGCATTAGTATCAATTTTTTAAATAGATTTAAGGGCTAGAGATTTACCTTTCTTCTGAGGCTCATTCTCATCTAGTTCAATCTCATGATTTCTGAGAGCGCTGATGAGTTCCTCCAGAGATACATTGTTCATATCTTTTGACACTTTGAAAGCAGTGACCATTGGTGCCCATCTTCTGGGTAAGCTTCTGATGATCTTCTTTGGTATATCCTTTGTTCAAAACTCTCAGACCAGCGATCATAGTTTGAAACCTAGAGAATATTACTTCTATAGACTCACTCTCTTCAACTTTGAAGGCTTCATACTTCTGAACTAAAGCCAGAGCTTTAGACTCCTTAACTTGAGCGTTTCCTTCATGAGTCATTTTGAGAGACTCAAACATATCATGCGCTGTATCTCTATTAGTGATTTTTTCATATTCAACTTTAGAGATAGAATTTAGAAAAATATTTCTAGCTCTATGATGATTTTTAAAATCAGCTTTTTGTTGTCTATCCATATTTTTTCTATCCACTTTGTTTTCTTCTGAATCTGTAGGATGTTTGTAACCATCCAAGACTATATCCCAAAGATCACTATCATGACCTAGAAAGAAACTTTCTAGTCTATCTTTCCAGTACTCAAAATCTTCTCCATCAAAAGGTTTGTTGTAACTATTATTGTTTTGTTCAGCGGCCATTGTGTTTTCTTCTAGATCTTTTCCTGACACGGTTAAGTGTTGTGCTCAGAGTCAAGCTCTGATACCAATTGAAGGGGTAAGAAAACACTTAGAATGGGGGGGGGGGGTTGAATAAGTGACTCTTTTCGTTTTCAATGCAAAGCTCAAAACAATAATGGAAGAACACAATTATTTTTATCCTGGTTCGTTTAAACTCAAACTACTCCAGTCCACCCGCCAATGTGATTTTGCCTTTCTCAACAAGGACTTAATCCACTATAATCAACTGATTACAAACACACAACAACTGTTGTGACTAACAATGCACAAGTAAACTTACAAGTTATTAACACCACTAAGACTTAAATCTAGTCCTAGTCTGCTTGAGAAATCTGACCAAACTTGGTCTCTCAAGGAACAAATACAGGAGTTTAATCTTTACATATAATGAAATAGAGTTTGCTTCTAATTAAGTTATATCACAACTGTGATTTTTCACTTAGAATATAATGCACAAAATTGTATGAACAATAAGTTTGTGAGCTTAGGATCTTTCACGTAGTTTCTTGCTTCTCTTTGACAATTTGATTGGTTCACTTAGTTGTAGTTATTGGATTGCAATAAATGCCCTTCTATTTATAGTAGGAACAATAAGACCGTTGCTTCCTTCAGAAAAGATGGAGAGCATTAAATGCTTGCGTGTATCCTTGCAATATTCCATTTCCAAGAAACTAGTTGTAGGCACTTGAGTGCTTTCAGCCGTCTTTGCATTAATGAGCAAACGTCAGAATGTAAGAACATATTTCCTTTGCTTTGACAAGACAAGTTGATCTTTAACGTTATTTCAGAAATTTCTCCAATGTCTTTAAGTCAGAGCAACTTCTCTTATCTTCTAGGCAGTGCGTTGCTTGCTAAGAACTTTGAACAGCGCTTGCTTTCAAGTTATCTTCTGAGCAAGGAACCTGCTAAAAGTTAGAAGATATATTTAACAAATAAAATGTCTTACCAGAGTCAGCAGATGCGCTTGAAGAAAAGGTTCTTTTATCAAAGAACTTCTACATAATTTTTGCTTAGCACTTCAGAATGTTTTCTGTCAGAACATTAACTGAGACATCAAAGCACATTCATCAGAGTATAAATTATCCCAAATATAATTTAGTTATCATCAAAACTCTTGAGATATGTCAGAACTAATCTTATTCTTTCATGTTTCTAGGTACATAGTTTGTGAGGATAAAGTCATTGTTCGTGACATATTTTAGACTCATCCCAAAAATATCAAGTTGTTCAACATATTTTTCGAATGCATCATGTGTATAGGGTGACTTTCAAAATCGCTATATTTTGTTGATGTTTATTTGAAACGGAGGTGTCTTATACCAAGCACATCGTTGGACTGGAAGACACATTCAACAAAACAGACAAAAACTTAGGTGGATCAATTTCTGGAGAGGATGGAAGATTTCACCAAATTAAGCGAGCCTGAAAGAGAATCAAATCAGGAAAAGTCAAAGGCGAAACCAGTTGTAGATTTATGCAGTGATGGATCTTTTGATGCATTTCAAATTGTAATCGTTACATTTTTTAATGTATTGTTGTCAACGATATAATCTTGATACAATTTAATACATAATTAATATATATTCAGTAATTATGGCACAAATGTCGACCGTTTTTGTTTATTCATTTCATGGTTTACAACTTCTTTTCATATTTAGATAAATTCCATTTTAGTTTTAAAAAAAAACTACAAAACTTTTTGGATGTGCATATCCAAAAATACCTTTTTCGTAAAATAATAGGGTTTATTTGGATATGCATCTCCGAAAAGTTTATGGTGATATGATAAGGTTTCTAAGGTCCAATGTGATCCAAGCCTTGTATAAATAGGGTGTCTCTCATCTCATTTTCTATAAAACACCCAATATAAAAAAATGAATACATATCTCAATATTGTATTTGTGTATTTCAATAGTGAGAAGTTACAACTTTAATTTAGTATTTGCAAGGACATAACTCGCACCGATCTGATAATCAAATTGATTACGCTTCTGTGTTATCCAAAAAAATCGATGCTTTGTCAAACTCGAGTATCATTCACCCTCGTTTGACAGCAACAAGAAGATACATTTCATCAACTTCGAATTGAAGACGAATGCAGATTTAGAGGTTATGTGGAGTACTTTACGATGATATGAACAAAGGGTCCGATCAAAGTGGATGCGAAGATTATAAGATCCATCGACGATATTATCAACATGTTGCAACGTTTGTAACTACTCGTTTATGACAATGTGTAGTGTTAATTTTTTTATTATCAATTATCTATGTAATGTTGAGTGTTTTAATTTAATGTCAAGTTGTTATGAATTTTCAGTTTATCCATATTTCCTGTCTATGTTTTCTGTTTTTCATTTGAAGCATCAGAGATATTTTAAGATATAAATATCTGAAACATATCAAATATAAATTCGGAGATGTATCTCCAAACTAAATTTTAGCAAAAATGATCCACAATGTGTTCAGAGATACATTTTTGGGTTCTTACCAGGGGTTTGAGAGAAGGCGTAAGGGTAGGAAAATAAATTGTCAATAAAAATATAACAAAGTATGAGAAACCTATGATAATAATGTTAACGTGAGTTATCAAATATAAGTTGCAGAAGGTAGGAATGCTATGGTGTTAAATAAGGTAGGAATGTTAATTCTAGGTATTTTCATGTGTGTGTGAAGCAGAAAAGGCGAAGGAATTTCATTATGACTATGCAGATAAATGATAGTTAGTTGGGTAAGGTGGACGAAGTTCATGGGGAGATATCTAGGTTTTTTAAAGATCTTTTTTACAGGGTTTCTATGAGGCCATATTTAGATGTAACTAGTCTTCATGAAGGTTTTTGTTTTTGAAAGTGGGTGCGGTGGTGGCTAGGTTGGAGGGTAATAAGTGTCCAGGTCTAAATGGGTTTTAGTTTTTGTTCATTAAGAAGTTTTTGGGTCTACTAAGGGAGGATATGCATGCTATGTTTGACCAGTTTTTGAAAATATAACAACAACAACAACTATGTCTTATATCATTAGGTGGGGTCGACTACATGGATCAACTTTCGCCATAATGTTCTATCAAGGAACATGCTTCTATCCAAATCATTAATTTCAAGATCCTTCTTAACAATTTCTCTTATAGTCTTTTTGGATCTTCTTCTTCCTCGAATTGTTTGTCTTCTCTCCATCTGGGAACTTTGAAAATATTTTCTTTGATTTTTAGAAATGAGGGAACCTGGAGAATTAATTATTTCTTTATGCTTAAGTAAGAAAAAACCTCAAAAACATCAATTAACTTCAAAAATCTTGAAAAAAAACAAACTTACATGTAAACCAAATTAAAAATTATAGAAAATTAGTTTAATACCTAAGCGTTAGTGAGTATATTTTTCTTGAATTTTATCTCAGAAGGAAGAATTAAACAAAAATTATTCACATAATATATATAAAAAACAAAGAAAAAGTGATATAACCAATCAATTGATATAATTAGAATCCCATAAATTTTGTAAAATTGGACAAAAATTATTTTCAATAAGAAGACTTAGAGGGAAGCTAGAAAATATTTTTTATGGATTTTTTGATTTAGTAGCAATAGGAAAATAAAATTCCAAAACCTATAGGATGATTAAAATCCTAATTAAACTACTTGAATTTATTTAATCATGAAAAAATGATAAAACTATGAATTAAAAATTATAATATGAAAATATACTGAAAATAGAGTTTGAAATATTTTTGTGGTGATATTTGAATCAAGAAAAATATTAAAATAAAATTTGAGAAGACGAAGAAAATTCAAATACATTGAAAGCCTATTACACATGTTATTTTAAAAATGCGTTGTAAAAGAAAATTAGATCATGTTCAATTAAACGAGGACACATAATCGGCCCTGTCCTGCAGCCTAAAACCCTAACTAAATCCAGTTTGACATGCAAAGTTCAAGAACGCATAATTTCCTCATTTCTCCATGAAAACGTAAAGTCTAAACATCAAACATAAAGATCTAAATGAGTAGAACACGATAGAATCAAAATTTTTTATCAAAAGATGCATGGATCATAGAGAAAATGCTACGTGAATATTGCTGCATGAACATGATATTGAGTTAAACAATTTAACAAATAGTTTTCAGATCCAAATTTCTCATTCGATTCTCAACCAAATCAAATGATCCAAACATCAAAATTCATCACAAAATGAAAAATAACACAATGATGCTTATGATTATTTTAAATGATGCAAGATTAGAATGAAAACTGAGCATGAAAGCACTGGTTCAAACAGAGTTTCAGACAACTTTTGAACAGAAAAATAAGCAACACGATGCATGGGATTATACTTCAAATCTAAGATATGGTCAGTTAAACCATGATACACATAATCTTCAACAAGTATGCAAGCTAAATTGCGAGTTTGATTTCAAAGATGCTCACCTAAATTTGTGAAAAATAAATTCACAAGGCGCCTCTGAATTCAGTATGAAATCCGATGATTCTTCACTTTCAATCCTCAACACAATGGAATTGAGCAGATCTTGGAGCTTGCACAGAAATTCAAAGAGGTTGGAAGATTCCAACTCTGATTTGGAGGAAGAGGAAACTTTGTGTGAGAGGGAGGTGTAGAGGGAAGCTTGTGAATGCTCTTCTACTCTGCTTAATGAGATAATAAAGAGGGTTTATATAGAGTGGGAAGAGTGTTGAGGAAGCTGCCTTGGAGGTTGAAATGCAAAAAGAATCAGAAATATCAAAAATAGGGTGGTGTGATATGTCTTGCGTTTCATGTTGTTTTTGTTTTAGCTTAGAGTCGTTTTAGTGAGCTCAAAGTGGGGGAAATGAAAGTGTAATGCGGGTACAACATGTGACACAATAGTGTATGCAAAAAACGAAAATCTGTTGCACTACATGCATGGCTCCTGATCAACTCAGTTTCAACCTAAAGATCTCTCAATTGGCTCGTGCGTTTTGCAAGCTCTTGAGGCATTTAGAAAGATCTTATGATAAGCTTAGATGCAGGGCTTTGAATTTTTGAAAATGATGCTTGCATCAGGGAGAAATTGATGTGAGAATTTTGAAAAAAGAAGAATGTGGAAGGCCAGGGCGCGCGCACGTCGTGTGCATGCATGCCTTGCATGTTGACAACTTGAGACCTCATTTTATAATGGTGATATCTTCTTCAATATTGAGCCAAATGGCATAATTCAAAGAGATAAATAAAGCTTGCATATCCAACTACAATTCCCCTTTGCCCAATTTTCAAATTAAGTCATAAATCAAAAAGAAAAGTCAACCATGGGGATGGCACACCAAGTGTTTGTTGAAATGACTAGCCTGGCGCGCATGGTGACTTGCACTTCGACATCTTTATTCCCTAAACTTCTAAGCTCTATATGTCATAAATACTTCACTTTTGGGGTTTAGGCCCACAATGACAACCTTGAAGAATTTCTTTCAAGCTTTCTGAATATGTATCATTTGCTCCATTTAGATAAAAAATGAGGAAGTTATGAGAAGCCAAAAATTAGTACTATGAGACTAGGAAAATTTTCAAACATTCAAGTAACTTCTTCAACAAGTTATCATTAAATTAACCGATTCTCTTGGTTTTATGACAAAATTGATCATGTTATGTGAAAATAGGCTCTTTGAATTGATGGTTGACAAAAAGTCCTTTTGATCAATTGAACCTTTTCAAATCAAAATTGATGATCAATCAGATGAATCAAATTACACCGGTCTGAACCCCTAATTTTTCTGTTTGAGGGACCTTTAGATCGTGTGTTTTGGTTGAATTTGTTAACAATCTGAAGGTTTAAGATGATGACATGGACGTCTTCAACCAATCAAAGCCCCACACGTGGCTTGTTTTTATCTGTTTTTAAAATAAAGGATCTTGTGTGTTATTCACTAATGACCATGATACGCACAACATGTCAGATCTCTTGGATTTGATTACTAATACGTTTTGACATTGATCCAATGGTCTACATCTTTTTGACATTATTTTTATTTTTTGATTTTTTTTATTTAATTATTTTAAACTTCAAAAATTCATAAAAAGTCATTTCAACTTCTAAAATTATGAAAAAATTCTAAAAAAATACTTTTGATTTTTCTCTTCCTGATTCTTATTTTTTCACAATTTTATTTTATGATTTGAGATTTTTTTATGATTTTTCACTTTATTTGAATTGTTTTAATTGTTTAAATACTCTTTTCTTGATTTTAAATTCTGGAAAAAATATGAAAGGATCCAATAACCTCTTGACAAATATTGGTGACCTCATTTTATTTTTATTTCTGATTTTACTATTTTTTACAATATTTGGTTTATTTTTCTTATTTCTTTGAATTTTAAAAAATAGTTTATGATTTTAAAAAATTCTTAAAAATTTTGTCAACACTTATTGACTCATGTTTGATCTCTGACTATATTTTTAGGATTTTTATTTGGTATTTTAATATACTTTGTGTATTTTACCAATTATTTCCTTTTTATTAATCATTTAAATATTATTTTATTGAATATTATTTTATTATTTTTGTTTGGTCCTGATTGGGGTGTTATTTTAGGACATGTTCCTCAACCACATTGGATCTTTAATGTTGATAGGTTGAAAAACTAAATCCACCAAAACAGATGAATGATGTTTGTTGTACCCCAAAATTTGCCCTCTCATTTCTCAAGACATTTCCTCACAAGAATTTTCAAAAGTTCAAATTTGCACAAGTACAATTGAGCTTTCAAACATCAAATCCAAAAAGAGCATGCCTGCTTCAATTTCACATCCTTCGATTGGACTTTTGGCCTCTTTCGATGCAAGCTTGGCTTACATCTTTCGATGGAGCATTGGCCCCTGACATGGTTGCTTTGATGCATAAAGCAATGGCTATCTGCATGCAACCTTCGATTGAGAAAATTACCTCTTTCCTGCATGCTTCGATTCACAAAGCAAGGGCAATGCCTATCTTTATACAAGCTTCGACTGGGCATTTGTTTCCCTTTGAAACAGTCTTGTTCGGTTCAAAAGGGAAGGACCTCCTGTTGGTGTCCTTCGATTCAAAAGGTAGTGGCTTCATACTGGTTTCCTTTGGTTCAAAGTGAAATGACCTTCTGAAAGCTTCCTTCGATTCAGAAGGCAATAGCATTCTGAAGGTTTTCTTTGATTCACAAAGCAGGGACCTCCTGCATGCATCTTTCGTTTGGGCTTGTGGCCTCATTCGAATGCAAGTTTGGGTTACATCCTTCGTTTGGCCATATGACCTCTTGCAGGCAAGTTTCGATTGGATAATAGCTCTTCATACAAGCTTTCATTTGAGCAAAGGCCTCTTGCATGTTTGCTTGGAGTCATAAAGAAATGGCCTCCTGCAGCTCTCCTTCGAATCAGAAGCCAATGGTCTTGCATGTTTGCCAAATTCACAAGGCAGATATTCCCCTTCATGCTAGCGCCCACAAAGCAGGGACCTCCTGCATACATCCTTTGATTGCACTATTTGCACCCTACATGTTTGCTTTGATTCATAAATCAGAGACCTCCTGCATGCACCCTTCGTTTGGCCATGTGACCTCTGGCAGGCAAGCTTTCGATTGGATAAGAGCCACCTTCACACAAAGCTTCGATTGGAGTTTTGGTTCCCTTCAAAGCAGCATACTTCTAATCCAATCTGAACCCTTCGAAGCAAGCTTGTTTAAAGAACATTGAGAAAATCTCATACCCTTATCCTCCAAATGTCACTTGTCAGGCTATATTACTTCCAAATCTTTACATAATCAGAGGCTTACCCAAATTGGTGATGCATTACATAAAGTTTCGAAGCTTTGTCTACTGGATAATAATATTCTTAGATAAAATAGCAAAAAGCTACGTACCATTTTTTCATAAAGCGTACTTTAATCACAAAATCAGCTCCCAATCTGATTTTTGTCTGAACGCAAGCAGTGCCAAAAGCATAAGTCCCATCTCCTTCCCCTAACAGACATCAGGCCCCTACATGTACTTGAAACTTGGGAGCAGCGAAAGGGATCATACTTGTTTCATTTTCAACCAAACCATGGTTTGTTATCCTAAAAACCTGGTTACTCTAACACCTCTAACCTTATAAATAGAGAAACAATATGAAAAGTTGAAGAGGACTTTGGGTGGTGTGGAAAGAATCTTCAAAAACTCTCAAACTCTCAAAAACTCTCAAACTCTCAAGATTCTAAAACACTAAATACACTCTCAAACCCAGAATCTAAAGAAACACCACACTTGTTTCTTCACTTCAAATCCAAAACCTAGGGAAACACCAACCTAACGTTTTGCTCTTGCTTACAAATCCAGCACTAGAAACACAACACTTGTTTCTTTTCTCTTTCGAATCCAGAAGCAACTTAACGCTTGGTTCCTTTCTTTTGAATCCAGCACTAGAAACACTACCCTTGTTTCTTTCCTTCGACTCCAGGAACACTCAGGGCAGCCACTCAAGGTCCAGACACACACGTTCCAGCTTCAAGTAAGGTAAGTCACTCTGACCTTAACCTTTTCGTTTCAAGCATGTAAATAACATTTGTTCACTTTTTATTTCTGTCCTTTCGATTGCATGCTTTTCTTGTCCAAGTATACGTTAAAACTAACCTGTACATACCTCAAATGAAAGAAAAAGTTTTGTGTGAAACGAATCCTTAGGCTTCGCCCCCCTTACTTCTTCACAGTCCTCAAACGAAAGACAAAGAGGACGTGAACGGAGGATACGCACTCATGCTGCTTTGCAGGCCCATATTGCTTCACAATCCAAACGAAGGAGCAAGAAGGGAGAAATGAAGGGTGTTCACACTGACTTCCAGGCCTAATCCTAAGAAGTAGCCAGAAGGATGAATTGAAGGCTGCATCTCAAGCTGTCTGCTAGGCCCAAATCGAAAGAAGCCAAGAAGAGCAGAATCGAAGGGTGCATTATGCCTGGATCGAAAAACTTATGTTCCCTTCTTTTATTTTGTTTTGTCTTTATATTTTATTTCTATCCAATATGGTTGTAATAGTGTAGGATATTTATTTTCTGCATTTTTATTGCTTTATACAAATGTAAGTAATTAAGATGTATGGAAAGATAAAACCAACAAGTAGAGAACCCAAAATCAAAAGACTAAGTGCATGCAATCAAATACACTTTGCACACATGCACCTCTAGGATAATCTCACTTGTTGCCTCACAAAATAGTCATGCCCCTCGAATATGGGTGCACCTCTAGGATAATCTCACTTGTTACCTCAGAAAATAGTCATGCCCCTCGAATATGGGCATTTTAGAATAGACCCTCGATAAAAGATCGCAGTCCCTCGATGACCCTCGATGTTTCCTTCAGTAAACGATCTAGTCCCTCACGAAATTGCTAAAACGTCTCATAGGTTGCCTTCTATGACTATATAAACGACCCACGCCCATCCCTTCACATCTAACGATGGGGCTTCTTACTAAATCAATAGTAAGATAGAACCATCTAAAGGAGGAGGAAAAGAACATTAGGTCTTTTGAGTAGGTAGGACGCTTTTAGTTGCTTGCTTGATCACAACTAAAAAAACATTTTCACACCTGTTGCAACTGGTTTTTAAAACAAGAGTCGATACTATTAGTTTTTATTCTAGGGAAGAGAATCTAACAGAAAACCCTAATTCGCGGACAGAGATTCCAGGTTTCGGACTCAATTAGACCAAAGGAAGGTGTTAGGCACCTTTCATCCATCTTGTTCACAAAGATATTAGAATCTAGGTTTAGGTTTGGGGTAAACTGGATTTTAAGTTTTAATTAGAAAGACTCGCCACGATTTTTGATCGTATGCCTACGTATCCTCTTATGAGGAATCAGAGTCCCAATTCGTAGTTCGTATGGGTTGATGTTTTTTAGGGGTTTGCAAACATATTTTGAATCACTTCGCACTCGGTCGGGAGTAGTGATTGCGGAAATTTTGACTGAGCGCGTAGTAAGCCAAAACTAGTTTGAAACACATTTGCAAAAAGACAGTTGATTAACTTAGTTTATTGTGAGAAATAGTTTGAGATTTGGTTTGTGTTTTTTTAATCGTTTTAATTGCGAAGATCTCTTGATTAATGCATGATAAAAATATTTAATGCAAATATGTATAAAAATAATATATGTAATTTTAATATAAAAATAATTTGTTTGATCATGTAATAATATTTAATAGTAAATATATTAATAATAATATTTTCATAAAAGGAGATTATAAATAATAAGTTATAATTATAATAAAAAAATTAATTAATTAACTACAACAATTTATAATAATAATATAAAAATAATAATAATAATAATAGAAAAAATTATTTGATAATAAGAATAATTATTATAGGCAATAATATATATATATATATATATATATATATATATATATATATATATATATATATATATATATATATATATATATATATATATATATATATATATATATATATATATATATATATATATATATATATATATATATATATATATATATATATATATATATATATATATATATATATATATATATATATATATATATATATATATATATATATATATATATATATATATATATATATATATAATAGAAAAATGATTATAAAATAAATAAATAAAATTTTATTAACTTTATTAACTCAGGGGGGTGTATTTTGTTGTTAAGAAGTAAACAATGGGGGTGCTAAAAGAAGGCTGGGCTAGGCCCAGAATAATTCAGGCAGAGAGGGGTGCGTTTTGTTCTATGCTTTAGCAAATTATGGACTGAGGAGTGTGGATATCAGTGGGCTTAGGCCCACTAAATAATTTTTTGGAACTCGGAAAGATTGAGTGCGCGAGGGAATATGGGAGTTATCATGAAACTTGGCCTAACGGCCGTTTGATCAAAATCACGTGGATGATAAGTGCGGGAACATGATTGTTATTGTGGGCGCGGTGCATTGGATATGAACAAATATAGATTTTCGTTATATCTTTTGTTCATTTCATTTTTCATTCTTTACAATACTTCATCTTCTCTCTCTCACGCCATCCTCAAAACCCTTCTTTATCCTCTTCCCCAAATCGCCAAACCCTAGTTTATTCCTAGATCATCAGGCGGTGGTTCAACCACAAACCCTACCTCCACCGCCAATCAACCCCAACACAACCCACAGGCAAAATCAAAACGAAAATATAAGCTAAGCTGTTTTACCCCTGTCGCGATTTCGTGTTCTGAGTTTGCCCGTTTTGGTTTCTAATCTTTCCATCCTTCCTGTTTTTGCACATTCTGGCATTGATTGAAGGCTTGAGGATGGTGGTGAACGGTGGCGCTTAGCGGTGGCTTACGGTTAGGGTTTCAGAAATTGAAACCCTAACCGCTCACCTTCAATCTTCAGCGGCGAGCAGTGGATTTAGACAAGCCTCACAGTTGCCATTCTTATACCAGCTCTATTCTTCTCCCTCCTTCTGTATTCCATCTCCTTCCCTCTTTTCTGTCCAAAAAAATCCCCCTGTATTCATTTTATGTTTATTTATATAGTTAGTATTTTAGGGTTGTCGTTACAATTAGTTAGGGTTTTAAGCTTTTTCAGTTAGAACTTAGATTTAGAACAAAATCAGGGATTTTGATTTACTTGTTAATTGATTCTGATTATTTGTAATAGTCTTGATTTAGATCTTTTAGGTTGTTTCTGTAATATTAATGTAATAAGATTTCTTCCGGATTTTGTTATTATGCGATTTGATTCTGAGATTGATTGTTGTAGATTTGGTTTTGCGGATTGAATTTGAACAGTAGCTGTTTGTGGAGTGAAAACGCGTGTGATTGATACAGTAATAGTTTTTGGGCCTTACGTTAGTTAATTATTTTAGCCCAGTATGGACTGCAAACTATATTTTTTGACATCAATTGGCCTAATTTTTTTGTTTTTGTTTTACTATGTCATGCATTTTCTTCTTCAATGCAAATTGGGCCTAACTTTGGTCCAACAAATCCTTTTTCCAGCACAACAATTTCCCAATAAACAAAATTAATGGTTATGAAAAGTTTAATAACAATAGAAAAATACACCATGTTTTCTTAAAGGTATATATAATTTATTATATATTTTTTGAATTAAGATAATAGCAACAAGTAATTTGATTGATAATATTTCTTTTTTGCAAATGAGACAACAAAAATCCCAACAAGACCAATGGGCCAACTTGCAAAACCTTACTGGGTCTATTATTTGTAACTTCACCCCTATTTTTACTAAAATCATCTTAACCTAAATAAGGTTATACAGTTTAAACTCGAGCGGACTTAATTTAATTTCAACCTCCCTTCTATTAGCAACTATTTAATAATGTAGAACTTTATAGTTACTCCAATAATTTCCATTTACGGATCGCATGGGCCAATGGCCAACATGCCTTGAAAATGGATTCAAGGATATATGAGTCTCTCTGATTCAGATAGCCCCATTCTCCTGAATTAAAATACCCCCTGGTTGACTTAAATATTAAGAATGGGCCATCAGATATTACTGTACCATCCTTAGTTAAACATTTCTTTATTATTTTAATCTTGGAAAATAAAATCATCGGGGTAGGACAAATTTGGGTTACGACAGCTGCCCCTATTCAGTTATCTTTTAATTGAATAGCGTGAGAAAACTCGAGTCATGTGCATTTTGATTGGAAGTTTATTGTATACTTGAAGTGTCCCATAATTTGTCCGACAAGCATAAGGTTACACTGATATGGCGTACCCTTACGAGTCTTAAGGAAGTAGGCAAAGCTGGTGATATATCACTTACCCAGGTTTGATAACGAGGCAAATGGTTTTAAGAGTGCAGTCTTGTACGTCTCGGTTTTACTTTTGATCATTCACCCATTTGAATGGTGAACACAACAATAATTGATGATGCATGGCTGCTTGAAGACTGAGGCCATGGGTTAGGTTCGCGAATTGCTGCATGACATTTGATGCGATAGGCTAATCCTTGTATTTCGGAGCATCACTGCGTGAAGTTTGAGGCAATGGTTTAAAGTTTGGTTTTCTTTCGGGCATCGGTGCATGAAGTCTGAGGCGATGATCCGTGCTATGGAATAACGAAACGTATTGCTGCACGAACTAGGTTAGGGTGTTTTCTTTTGAGCATCGTGGCATGAAGTCTGAGGCGATGATCGATGTTTATGAAATAACGAAACGTATTGTTGCATGAAGTCTGATGCAACGGGTTACAGTTTTTTGCAAATCGCTGCGTGAAGTCTGAGGCGATAAGTTAAGTTTGGTTTTCGAACATCGCTGCCTGAAGCCTGAGGCGATGGTTTGCGTTACGGAGTAAAGAAATGTACATTGCTGCATGAAGTCTGAGGAAATGAGTTTGGTTCGCAAATCGCTACGTGAAGTCTGATGCGATAAGCCAGATTTTATGGAATAAAAAAACACATTGCTGCATGAAGACTAAGGCAATGAGCCAGGTTCGCAAATCACTGCGTGAAGTCTGATGTGATAAGCTGAATTTTATGGAATAAAAAACTACAATGATGCATGAAGACTAAGGAAATGGGTTAGGTTCGCAAATCACTGTGTGAAGTATGATGTGATAAGCTAAATTTGGTTTCGAACATCGCTGCATGAAGTTTGAGACAATGGTCTGGAGTTTGGAACACATTGCTGCATGAAGTCTGAGGCAATGGGTTACGTTTGCAAATCACCGCGTGAAGTCTGGTGTGATAATCTAAATTTGTTGTTTCGAACATCGCTGCATGAAGTCTGAGAGGATGGTCTGGAGTTTGGAACAAATTGCTGCATGTAGTCTGAGGCAATGAGTTAGGTTCACGAATCACTGTGTGAAGTCTGATGTGATAAGCTAAATTTATTGCTTCGAACATCGCTGCATGAAGTATGAGACGATGATCTGGAATTTGGCATAATGAAACACATTGCTGCATGAAGTCTGAGGCAATGGATTAGGTTCGCAAATCACTGCGTGAAGTCTGAGGCGATAAGCTAGGTTTCATTTTCGAGCATCACTGCATGAAGTCTAAGGCGATGATCTAGGTTTTGCGAAAACATTGCGGCTTAGAGGAAATGTGTTGAGCTTGGATAATACATTGCGGCTTAGAGGCAATGTGTTAAGTTTGGGTAATACATTGCGGCTTAGAGGTAATGTGTTGAGTTTGAATAATACATTGCGGCTTAGAGGCAATGTGTTGGGTTTTGAGGATACATTGCAGCTTAGAGGCAATGTAATGGGTTTTGAGAATATGTGGCGGATTAGAGGCAACGTAGCGAGTTTTGCGAATGCATTGCGGCTTAGAGGCAATGAAACAGGTCTTGAGAATACATTGCGGCTTAGAGGCAATGCAATGGGGTTTGAGAATGCGTTGCGGCTTAGAGGCAACGTACGGAGTGTTGAGAATTCATTGCGGCTTAGAGACAATGTGTTGAGTTTGAGGATACATTGCGGCTTAGAGGCAATGTGTTGAGTTTGCAAATACATTGTGACTTAGAGGTAATGTTCTGAATTGTGCATATACATTGCGACTTAGAGGCAATGTAATGGGTTTTATAGATACATTACGGCTTAGAGGCAATGTAATGAGTTTTGTGGATACATTGCGGCTTAGAGGCAATGTACTAGGTTTGTAAGGAACTCATCACTGCAGGAAGACTTAGGTGATGGGTTGAATGTGTCACAGTATGAAGATTGAGGTGACAGGTTGAATCGTAGGAGAAGTATTGCGTTGGTCGACCCTTAGATAGTTGCATCGAGGGTGAGATTATTTGTCTGTCTGCTATGTGATACATGTGTATGCATGTGTATCGAATGTTGTATGTATGCGAAATGTATGATGTTTGACATTGATATGGAACCCTGAGTGTATTTTGTATCGAAATGTATAGGGTATTTATGCTTTAGATATGCAAAGTGTACGTGTGAAATGTGTGTAAGATGCGTATATGCCTTGAAATGTTATGAATACTATTTCCGGCATTCTCTCCTTTGAACCATTGGCTTAGAGTTACCAATTCCTGGCGTTGTATGTCGTGTCGTCGTAGCATTGTTGAACTTGAATACGGTGGGAAATATTTAGCAAAAGTTGAGCATTAATTTTGTATTGCAGGCGTAGGCATAGACGTAGACGTAGATAATGGCCTATGCGTAGATTTGTATGTTACAAGCACAGGCGCAGACGTATGTATCAACATATGTGTGGCCTTTGTGTTGTAAGCGCAGGCGTAAACATAGACGTATGTGGATTCGTATGTTGTGAGCGCAGGCGTAAGCATAGACGTATATAGAATTGGTAGGAGTACACATGTGCGTGGACGCATGTGCGAACGTAGACTTTGTGTTGAAAGTGTAGGCATAGGCACTAACATGGACGTAGACCTTGCGTAGGGACGCGTAGATATATGTGTATACTTTGTATTGTTGAGTGCAAGCATAGGCACAAACATGTGTATACGTTTTTGTGTTGCAAGGCATAAGAGTAGCCATGTGCGTGGACGTAGACGTGGATTTTCTTTTGATATTTTTCTAACCAAAAATGTTTTTTTCGATGTTTTATCAAATGCTTTTATTTTGTTAATCCCCCGAAATGATTTCAAGACAATATTCACAAGTAATGATCGTAGTATTTTGTAAACAAGTCTGAGAAAAGTAAATACGCAATTTGAAAAAATGCAACGAAAGCAAATGTTATGCCTCTGAATAGGCGAGAATACAAGATGCAATTCCTAGAAAGAGGTAATTATAGAAAGTTTTTAAACTGTAAATGGAAATAAAAATGATAATTGCTGCTACTGCTCCCTAATATCCTTTTAATGATCTTATCACTCGTGCTTGTGAGTTGAATGATTCAGATCTATCTCTCCCTTCGTGGTTCATAGTCACAGTTCTTAGATCGCAGTCTTTTTGTTCTTTATTTATTTGTATAAAATCCTTAACTTTTTCCTGGATTGCCCTTTCGGGTTTTCAATCCATCGGGATAATTTTTTGTTTATATGCCCCTAATTTTTTCCTGGATCGCCCTTTATAGTTTTCGATCCACTGGGATGCTCCTTTTTGCCTAAGTCGCCCGTTTAGGGTTCTAGCTTAGCGAGTTTCTTATACATAGTATTTTTGACCGCGTCTGAATTTTCCAGATGCGGTAGTTCTTCCCCGTCCATTGTTGTGGAGATAAGACCACCACCGGAGAATGTTGTTTTGACTACATATGAACCTTCGTAATTGGGTGTCCATTTATCACATGAGTCGAGGCGAGGTAGCAGAATCTTCTTGAGTACTAGATCATGTCGTGGTTCATCTTGTACAGTATACCGTTACTTTGAAAGAATTCTGAGGCTATATTCCATAGAGTTCGTTTGTCGATGCTAGAGGCATTTTCTGGATGTTCTTATTTTTTTCAGCTACTTCTTGATGTCGTAAAACCAAGGCTTATCATACGGTCTTTCTTTGATAGCAAGTCAATGTGAGGGCTCTTCGAAGTGTCTGTTTGTGATGCGCGGTTCATGTTTTGACCAAGTTATCTTTAACATAGACGATATAGTTGCCAGGGCGTCCGCCATTTGGTTTCCTTTTTGTGGGATATGACTGGAAATGATCTTTGTGAATTCCATAGTCAGTTTTAAAACATGATCCCGATATGGAATCAGTTTTGGATGCTTGGTATTCTGTTCACCATTGACTTAGTATATGGCTTGTGAGACTTCTTTGGAGAAGTCAATACTTCCCCCATATCGTGCCCTGGTGCATTTGAAGCCTCGTCGAACGTGGATACCCAACGTGCCCCTGGCTCGGGTTTTTCATCAGATCTTGGTATTTCGTAGTTGCTTATTTTTATAGCACTGTCTGTATTTGGCCTTGGCCTGTTTCTGTAGATATGCATAATAACTCGATCAACTTCTTTGTGGCTCCGCTCTGATATTTCCCCTTAGCTTGGTTTCTTCCGGGTCATCCCCTGTGCTCATATTAATAGCCTCTTGATATGGTTGCGTATTGTTAGCTTTAATTTTTATTTCTCTCGCCATTTTCTCAGAGAGTTCTAGATATTTATCATCTTCCTCTTTAGCTTGGTTGATAGGAGCATCAAAATTATATCATATCGCAGCAGTAGCATTATCGGTGGTTTTAGGCATGAATTTGCACACTTATCATGTTTTGGCGCAGATTTAGTATATGAATATTTGAAAATGCATATGCAAAGAAAGCATTGCCATTTTTAAATTTGAGATATAAATGCAAGAGAAAGAAAGGGATCTTAATTGAAAACAAAATATAACTTTTATTAATCATAAATATTGTCCGAAACAAAACGAGGAACCCTTACAAGTAACCCCTATGCCTCGGGCTTGACATAGGTTCTTTCAAAAAAAAAGAAAAATTAATTAGGAAAGAAAAAGATCTTAGGAATCTCCACGGCCGTCCATCTTTTGAGTTTTCCTCCTGGGGCGCATTCTCAGATGAATTCAGTTTCCCCTTTGGTGTTGGCCTTGTTGGATATCTTTACCACATGTCTGCCATTCACTACTCCATTATTGACAGAGGTCTCTTGGATTGGAGGAAAATGTACTCCGCCCTTCAAAGCAGCTTTATATTCTTCTGGGTATTGTCCAAACTGGACTATCCCTTGGTCCCCTAGCCTTTGTAGAGCTCTTTCAAAAGCTTCATTGTGTCCTAGCGGGAGTCTGCATACCAACAGATATTCTTTCAGCAAGTTCGTTGGGGTTTTTGCTTGTCTGCTTACCCCAGAGTCGGTGACTACTTCGATTGCATTTATTGTTATCCTATCGTGCGACGGTGTAGGGTCTGATGTGATGTTAGGCTTCTCGAAAGTGATGTCTTGAGAATCCAACAAATCCTACACCTTGTGTTTGAAAGGCCAACACTGTTCTATGGTATGTCCAGGAGAATTAGCATGATACTCGCATCTTGTGTTGGCATCGTATCTTCGTGGGAGTGGCCCGACTGGAGGAGATACAGGCTTGTGTTCCACTAAGGATGCCTTAACTAGCTATTGTAATAGCTGACTGGATGGCATCGGGAGTGGATCAAATTTCCTGGGTGGCCTTATGCCTTGCTGCTGCCCTAGTGAGACCACTAATGGTTGTTGTACCCTGGGTTGTGATGCTACAACATTAATTTCTCCCTCTTTTCCTTTGGGGAGGTTTGAAGCAGGCCTCTTTGAATTGTAGGGAGCGTTTGATGGTCCCCTTGATATCTTCCCACTTTTTATCCCTATCTCGATTCTTTCTCCGATGGTTACTAGGTATGAGAACCCCGAAGAGATGCTTCCAACCATCATCTCATAATAAAGCCCGTGCAAAGTTCCCACCAACGTGTATACTAACTCCTTCTCTAACAGTGGTGGTTAAACACGGGATGCCAACTCCCTCCATCTCTGAGCATACTCCTTGAAGGACTCTTCTTTCTTCTGGGACAAATTCTGGAGTTGCATGCGGGTAGGCGCCATGTCCAGGTTATATTTGTAATCCTTTAGGAAAGCATTAGCAAGATATGCCCAGGTTCGAATATGCGTTCTCTCCAAGTTCATATACCAATCTGAAGATGCCCCACTCAGGCTATCTTGAAAATAGTGAATCATCAGCTTCTGATCACGGGCATGGGCATGCATCTTCCTGCAATTCATGCGGATATGATTTCTTGGGAAAGTGAGCCCCTTGTATTTTTCAAAGTCAGGTACTTTGGACTTTGGTGGAATCACCACATCAGGAACTAAGTCCATTTCGAGAGTGTCTACTTCGAAATCATCGAAACCCTCCACAGCTTTTAGTCCTTCCTCCAGAGCTTTGTACAGATTCATCACTAGTTGATTATCAACAACATGAGTACCAATCGTCTTTGGGGGGCGCTTGGTTGGCATCCTCTGGGTCGTGGTCTTTGTGTTGCATGTCCCAGTAGTTGTCTGCATTATTGGTCAAAATCTGCAGGGTACGAGGTGCCCCTGCTTTTGGCGGTGGTGGGATAAACCCTTCCATTTCAGCTTCTTGTTGGGCTATGACGGACTTCTGGAGTCCTGTCTCTGACTCTTTCCTTAGTTGGTGACTGCTTGACGCACCAATAGTCTGGGCTACTTCCTCGAAAGCTACCCTGGGAATCTGGTCTTGCATGTCAATAATGTTCTTCAAAGCTAGAAGAACTTGACTCATACCTCCTTTCATTGAAGTGGCATCACCCTTTACTTGGTCGAGATCCTCTTTGAACGCAGCATGAGTTTCCTCGATTTTCTCCATTGTTTTCTGTTGATAGGCCCTGGTTTGATATGGAGGCCGAGGAGGTGGAGACCTTCTTCTACCAATGGTTCAACTGGAGAAATGTTTTTTTTTGAAAAATGAGTTTTGACATGATATGCGGGTGTTCGTGAATGCATGCGTGTGAATGAATACGTATGAATATGAAATGGTTACTTATTTTGAATGTCTTATTCACTTGGGTATGTATTTGTCTTTCTCTTATTTTTTATTTGGTGACCAGATTAAAAATAGATACGCCAATGAGATAGGGAACAAAATTCCGTTATTGAAGGTAACATAATTCAGATATTGAAAAATATTACAATCTTAGACCAAAACTTTATTTGCGTGAAATCAAGCAAAGGGAAATAAGTCTTGTAGGTGCGCCTGCAGATATCCGATCTTGAAACCATCCCCTATTTCCAGACAAATCTTGAGAAAGTATTCAACACATTATTTCCCTTTCGTGATTTTGATTTCAGACATGTTTGGCATATTGACACGGACAAGTTGTTTCCTTCAGTATCTATTTTCTAAAGACAGTCATCGAGATCTTGATTTTATTTTTATTTGGTACCCCGTGAATAAGGCAAAGAAACGGGTGACGAATATATGATGAAATGTATGACGAATACATGAAATATATAAGTGCATGGGTGTAAGGTTGAGTGACAGGATTTTTGTAATAAGTACCCTTATAAGGTAGGGATGTATGGTTCAGTGATGCGGTTTTTGTGATAAGTACCCTTAGAAGGTAGGCTCCTTAATTTTGACCTACTGTTACTCTACCCTTCCAAAAGATGGTTTCCTTAAAGATATCATGAATAACACCAGAGGGAAAAGGCACAAGGGACTCCCTTAGGTGGAGCCTCTTTATGGACCGAAACTTTCATCTCATAGTCGTGAAAGGTCTCGTCATGAGATTTTAGGTTAAGGCCGTTACAAAGAGTCATGGGTGACCTTCCAAAGTCCTACTCGTCAAGAGGATATCTCTCGATAAGTATTCCTTTTTCGTAAGTTCACTGACTCTAGGCTAAGTCGTCACATAAACTCGCAGGGATGATGTACCCCCTAAGCTAATAGACGAACCTTCTTTCTAAGGGTTATCGAAAATATTTTTTTTGAAATAAAAACCCTCCACATAGTAAATATATAGTAATAAATAAAAATAGACAAGAAATAAAAAATGCAATAAATAAATTAATGCAAATAAAAAAAAATAAAAACCCAAAAGAGACCTAAAACCTAGGGTTAAGGAGAGTCTCCAGTAGAGTCGCCAGCTGTTGCAACTGGTTTTTAAAACAAGGGTCGCCACTATTAGTTTTTATCTTAGGGAAGGGAATCTAACAGAAAACCCTAATTTGCGGACAGAGATTCCAGGTTTCAGACTCAATTAGATGAAAGGAAGGTGTTAGGCACCTTTCATCCACCTAGTTCACAAGGATATTAGACTCTAGGTTTAGGTTTGGGGTAAACTGGATTTTAAGTTTTAATTAGAAAGACTCGCCACAATTTTTGATCGTATGCCTACGTTTCCTCTTATGAGGAATCAGAGTCCCAATTCGTAGTTCGTATGGGTTGATATTTTTTAGGGGTTTCCAAACATATTTTGAATTACTTCACACTTGGTCGGGAGTAGTGATTGCAGAGATTTTGACTGAGCGCGTAGTAAGTCAAAACTAGTTTGAAACCCATTTGCAAAAAGACAATTGATTAGCTTAGTTTATTGCGAAAAATAGTTTGAGATTTGGTTTGTGTTTTTTTAATCGTTTTAATTGCGAAGATCTCTTGATTAATGCATGATAAAATATTTAATACAATATGTATAAAAATAATATATGTAATTTTAATATAAAAATAATTTGTTTGATCATGTAATAATATTTAATAGTAAATATATTAATAATAATATTTTCATAAAAGGGGATTATAAATAATAATTTATAATTATAATAAAAAATTAATTAACTAACTACAATAATTTATAATAATAATATAAAAATAATAATAATAATAGAAAAAATTATTTGATAATAAGAATAATTATTATAGCCAATATATATATATATATATATATATATATATATATATATATATATATATATATATATATATATATATATATATATATATATATATATATATATATATATATATATATATATATATATAAATAGAAAAATGATTATAAAATAAATAAATAAAATTTAATTAACTCAGGGGGGGTATATTTTCTTGTTAAGAAGTAAACAATGGGGGTGCTAAAAGAAGGCTGGGCTAGGCCCAGAATAATTCAGGCAGAGGGGGTGCATTTTGTTCTATGCTTTAGCAAATTATGGACTGGGGAGTATGGATATCAGTGGGCTTAGGCTCACTACACAGTTTTTTGGAACTCGGAAAGATTGAGTGCGCGAGGGAGTATGAGAATTATCATGAAACTTGGCCTAACGGCCGTTTGATCAAAATCACGTGGATGATAAGTGCGGGAACATAATTGGATGATTGTGCGGGAACATAATTTTTATCTTTTTTTCATTTCATTTTTCATTCTTTACAGTACCTCATCTTCTCTCTCTCACGCCATCCTCAAAACCCTTCTTTATCCTCTTCCACAAATCACTAAACCCTAGTTTATTCCTAGATCCTCCGACGGCGGTTCAAACACAAACCCTACCTCCACCTCCAGTCAACCCCAACACAACCCACAAACAAAATCAAAACAAAAATATAAGCTAAGTTGTTTTACCCCTGTCGCGATTTCGTGTTCTGAGTTTGCCCGTTTTGGTTTCTAATCTTTCCGTCCTTCCTGTTTTTGCAGATTCTGGCATTGTTTGAAGGCTTAAGGATGGTGGTGGACGGCGACACTTAGAGGTGGCTCGGGGTTAGGGTTTCAGAAATTTAAACCCTAAACGCTCCCCTTCAATTTTCAGCGGTGAGCAGTGGATTCAGACAAGCCTCACGATGGCCATTCTTCTACCGACTCTGTTCTTCTCCCTCCTTCTGTATTCCGTCTCCTTCCCTCTTTTCTGTCCAAAAAATCCCCCTGTATTCATTTTCTGTTTATTTATATAGTTAGTATTTTAGGGTTGTTGTTACAATCAGTTAGGGTTTTATGCTTTTTCAATTAGAACTTAGATTTAGAACAAAATCAGGGATTTTGATTTACTTGTTAATTGATTCTGATTATTTGTAATAGTCTTGTTTTAGATCTTTTAGGTTGTTTCTGTAATATTAATGTAATAAGATTTCTTCTGGATTTTGTTATTATGCAATTTGATTCTGAGATTGATTGTTGTAGATTTGGTTTTGCAGATTGAATTTGAACAGTAGCTGTTTATGGAGTGAAAACGCGTGTGATTGATACAGTAATAGTTTCTGGGCCTTACGTTAGTTAATTATTTTAGCCCAGTATGGACTGCAAACTATATTTATTGACATCAATTGGCCTAATTTTGTTGTTTTTGTTTTACTATGTCATGCGTTTTTTTTCTTCAATGCAAATTGGGCCTAACTTTGGTCCAACAAATCCTTTTTCCAACACAACAATTTCCCAATAAACAAAATTAATGGTTATGAAAAGTATAACAACAATAGAAAAATACACCATGTTTTCTTAAAGGTATATATAATTTATTATATATTTTTTGAATTAAGATAATAGCAACAAGCAATTTTATTGATAATGTTTCTTTTTTGCAAATGAGACAACAAAAATCCCAACTAGACCAATGGGCCAACTTGCAAAACCTTACTGGGCCTGTTATTTGTAACTTCACCCCCTATTTGTACTAAAATCAACTTAACCTAAATAAGCTTATACAATTTAAACTCGAGCGGCCTTAATTTAATTTCAACCTCCCTTCTATTAGCAACTATTTAATAATGTAGAACTTTATAGTTACTTCAATAATTTCCATTTACGAATCGCATGGGCCAATGGCCAACATGCCTTGCGAATGGATTCACGGATACATGCGTCTCTCTGATTCATATAGTCCCATTCTCCTGAATTAAAATACCCCCTGGTTGACTTAAATATTAAGAATGGGCCATCAGATATTGCTGTACCATCCTTAGTTAAACGTTTCTTTATTATTTTAATCTTGGAAAATAGAATCATCGGGGTAGGACAAATTTGGGTTACAACAACACCAACACTTTTAATTTAAACATTTTCAAAAGACAAAGCTCTTTGTACACATTCTTATAGAGACGGGAATCATTACAAAGGAACTTTTCAAAATCACTTTCAAAAAACATCTTCCACAAACACCTCTTTGAACTATTTTCAAAATCAAAATTTTGTACGCATTCTTATAGAGACGAGAATCATTACAAAGACTTTTTCAAAATATTTTCAAACCCATACCACAAAGCACTTTTTCATACAAATAAAGTGATCTAGCAAGTAACTAGGGGGTTAACACCTTTCCTTTTCATAATCTACCCCCCGAACTCAAGAAATAATCTCAAAGGTATTTCCTGTTCTTTTCACCCTTTCCTTATTGGATAAAAGAAAAGTTGGTGGCGACTCTTGCTATCCGCAATAATTGCGATCAAACACAAAACACCCAAGTCAGTTCTCCCACCGTATCACAGAACTGGCGACTCTACTGGGGAATAAAGACTTAAAAGTGGGGTTACCTTAGGGCTAGATCACCTTTACTTGCTTTCCTTGTTTGACTTTCTTGCTTTACATTTTTGGGTCCCTGTTTGGGTTATTATTAAAGATCCTACACCTGGATCTGGGGCACCTTTTAAGTAAGTAGCAATAAATTGTGGTGGTTGTGCAGCGTATACCGACATGGTTGAAGCGATAGCTACGTTAGTGTGACACATTTGTTGGTACCGGTAGCCCTTGAGTAAGTCAAGGAGAATATGGGGCCGTTGTGTGGTGTCATGAAGCACTAACTGACCTTAGAACCTTAATTGAATAACTTGGCCATTAGGAAGTAGTGAGATAGCCGTCTTTGGTTCCGACCGAAGATTGGTTGATACTCGATGCTACGCTCATTGAGATCAAACTTTCGAGATATTTCGGTCGCTAATAAAGAGGCTTGCGCTGAAACAATGCCTGATGAAGAAATACCAGTGATATTGAGATCCCTTATTACCCGATTACCATTACTAGGACAGGTTGAGCCAACTAAACTTCAAGAGGGTACTTACCTACAAACTCCATGCAATCCTAAACCTAAGGACTTGTTTTGCTTTGTGCGTATATAATTATTTATACATAACAACTTGCTTGCTTTGCATACTTGTACATAACATCATGACATCATACCATAGCATTTTCAATAACCATTTCAAGGATCTCAAGGGCCTATGATGCAGGGTCATATTGAACCAGACTCCTATCAAGGGGAAAGAGGATTCATTCTCTTATCAAACACTGTCAAATACCAAAGCATGGTAACTTGAGTCAAGGGCTATGACCCACTTGACATGGTGAGCTTGATTCTCGTGGAAGGACATCCACCGATACGAAGTTCTCCAATCAAAGTTGTTGATCAAAATTCAAACTTTTAACACCTTCTTGTGTTTACCCCGCGAGATCCTTGAAAACGTGCATCCACATACCATGCATCATATCATGACAGGTTTCTCCCACACATGTTTCCTTATCTCCCTACTGTTTATTTCCGTAAGATGGATATGGAACAAAGAGTGAAAGATCTTCAAGCACAAAATGCTCAACTTCAAAGAAATGTTCTTGAACCTATCCAAGGGAAAAAATAAGTTAAAGAACTTCTCATTGAGAGCATGACCAAAAATAATCCTGAGGACAACAGGGATGACCAGTTGGAACGGGTACAAAATGAAATGGAAACAATGAAAGTCTAGATGATGGGGAAAATGGTGGGTCATATGGCTATTATTCAAAACTTAGCTCAGGGACAAGAAGAGCTGAGAGCTCTCATCAACAAACTTCATCAAGACGGATGCAACCATATGGGGCAAACAACTAGAATTGGGGATCGAGTCATTAATCAGCCTCCGATGAGAGAAGAAGTTGGTTTGATGGAGAGTGGACCTTTCCAAATTGCTGCTACGTCACGAGCCCAACAACAACTTTACCAACCATGACAAGGTGGTCGGCATGAGAAAAGAAGACAATTTGCTGAGATCAACATGCCCTTGGCTCAATAATTGCATCATATGTTGGAAGCCAAGCTTATTACATTAAGGGAGCCTCCTCAAAAACCTAACACTTTTGCGCCCAACTACAAATACAATGATAGGTGGCATACCACTCCAATAGTCCTGGGCACGACACTAACCACTGTTGGACATTGAAAAACAAGATTCAATACCTGATTGACGAAGGAGTGTTGGAATTCACACAAGATGGTCAATTGGAAATCTTTTGTCACCTCTCAAAGGCACACCATCTGAAGTGACAAATTTAGGCGGAAACTTTTTTGTTCATTTAAATTTTCAGTTGTAATTTCTTTGTTTGTTTAAACATTTGTCCTTATGCCATACTTTGGTTGTTTCATTAATGCATTGCATTTGTTTGTCTTGAATTTATCCATTCGTTTTCACTATGTTTAAACTATGCTTTTTCCTCCGTTTATGATAATCAACTCTTGTTAAAAAGTTGTAAGCCTTTAGAGGGAGGATGAGGAAAACAATGCCATAATCTCGTACAATATACTTTTGCACAGACCTTGTTGACGATTTACAGACGTTTGTTTCAATTCCTAAACATTGGAGTTATAAGGAGGATAATCCCTAGTCAACCCCTTTGAGCCTAAGAAGTAGGAGTTTTATTTTTCACACAAATTGAAACCTTTAATCAAAACATGTGGCAGGGTAGTTTCTCAGTTATTTCGAATGCGTGTTCAGTCACAAATTTTCACTTTGTACACAACAGATGACATCAAAAACATCCTTCTAAATTAAAAAAAGGCGATGGTTTCCTATCAAATAGGCAGTCATTATCTCTCAAAAGAAAAGCGTTGTACCCAAAAATTTGCCCTCCTAATTTCTTTTATTTGGCTTAGACTTTTACATTCAGTTTCATATATTCCATTAGGTCACTAATATAGCATGCATTGCATTCAATAGAGCATCTGAGGTTCAAAATATTAGCAACTACGAATCTAGGGTTTATGACTAATTTGAGGTGTATATGATTGAATAAGGTTGATTATTCTGTTTCGTCTTGGTGTACAAGACAGTGGAATTAGGGTTTTGGTTCATGCTCATTTTTGGACTTCTTCTCCCTCAAGCAACAAGGTTATTATCTTCTGATGAACAACTAGTTGCAGGTTTTTTGTCAAGAATCCAAGGGCGGGACCTAGCATACATAGTCTTTGAATCAATACGTCTCTTCATATAAGTGTGCTTATTAATTGATCAGGATTAATGACTATGACATGACATTCATCCACTCGTCAGTTAACCAATTCAAGTTTTGTTGAATCATGGTCCGAAGATATTTCATCTGGATATTTCTCTGTGCATCTGAATTGGGGAATCAAGGCTGTGAGGTATGGATTTTATGTTAAGTTTCTTCTTCATGCAATGTATACTTCAGGAAGGTTAGGGTTTATATCCTATTATACTTAGCTTACTCAACATTTTAATTGGGTATTTCGATGGATAGCGAGACATGATATAAGGAGGGTGTTGTGAATTCATTATGATCAAGGGCATTATCATTCTCAATTGTTTGATCGCTTGTATTGCAAGTTAGCATGGAGGTGGGAATTGAAATTAAAGTTTTCTTAAATACATGGTACTTTGTGAGATCATTTGTTACCGAGTCAAAGGCTTATAGATTGAATTTCAAAATATTAAATCATGATTCAAAGAACAATTTTGTGGGTTCATTGTTATGCTTGTTACTCACAAGGAAAACGGATACCAATTGCTTGGTTTTGTTAATTGAAGATTGGCTTAGAATTGTTCATCAAAGTTTCATTTGTGTTCCAAGTTAAGATTTGAAGGAAATTCATATGGAATACAAGTTGCAGGTTGCAAAAACACCATGGTTCATTCAAGTTCACCTTTGATTCAAAGTTTATTACAATTTGAAAGTCTATCCCAAGGAATTGTCTCGTTACATTCACCAAGGCACATTGAAAAATGGAAACATGCCTTCACCTTATGTTGCTTCCGGCTATTGAGATACATAAGGAGCAGATATTTTTGAGATAAAATTACAAGTTAAAAATCCAAATAACATTCTTCATACAATTTTCAATGTTCATTCAAAATTCAAGTTTGAACCAAACCCCCGTAAACCTCTTTCTGCTAAAAGCTTTTTGATCAAAAACTTGAACATAAACTCTTGATTCAAATAATTCCAATAGCCAAAAATCATCACCATTTACATTACCAAAATAAACCATTACAAAATTATCAAGGAATAATTACACAAATTTTTTGGTTCTAAGCCTAATCCTAAACCTATTCTTCAAGTCTTCGAGCTGCCTCGTTTCATCTTCATGATTTAACCTTCTCTTGCTCCATTCAAAATTTTTCCCCAAGCTCCACGAACCAAATAGAATTGCTATCAATGATTAGCCCTGCACACAATTGGAAACTCAGTTCAAAAATTAGCAACACAAAACTAATCCAAATTTCTAACTGATAAGAATATCTCAGCAACTTAAAACAATTCAAAAACCAGTTCAAAAATCAGTTCATACCAAAATAGTTCACCAAATAAACTTGATACCCTGTTGTTGCACCCCAAAATTTGCCCTCTCATTTCCAAGGAATCACCATGGATCCTCAAATTGTCTCTCATCTAAATCCAAGCCTTGAATTATCAATTTTTCAAAGAAAATCACTCACAAGGGAAAAATGATCATTTTCATACTAGAAGTCTATCTTTGACTTTTTGGATCAAAATAAAATCTCAAAAATCATATTTCATCAAGACATGTTGGAATATGAAGTTTGCTTCATCAAGAGTTTAAAAAGTCAAATTTAACTTTGAAAGAATCAAATTCTAAAGACTTAGAAATTTTTCTAAAAAGTATTTAAAGAAATATGACAATTTCAGAACTTCTGAGCCAATATTCACATTCAGCAAATTCTGGATGTTCTCAAGACATAGTTTAGTCAGAACTTCTGAGCCAGTGTTCACAAAGGTCCAGTCAGAGTTTGCAAGGTTAAAACAAAGAAGGTAACAAAGCGTGTTGTAAGTATACTGGAAGTTCTGAAGGATCCTTCAGAACATGCTGAAGTCAAAAGATAAAAGGATTAGAAGATGAGATGCTACGCTGAAGCAGAACTTCTAATCCAAGAGTCAAGCAAGGATCTAGAGTTTCACATGGGAACCTATTTAATGCTCACAACCGCTTGTGAAATCTTTGCCCAAGGAATCCTCTCCACGTGTACCCCTACTGTCTTGGGAAGATAAACTTCTGTGCAAAAGTATGCTAGACCCACGCGCTGTTTCTACTTTTCCTTAATTCATGCTGCCAAATCCAGCTGAGGCGCTGTTAACCATCCAACTTGAATACATTGAACCCCCACTTGTTAAGCTTACTTCAAGAGTAAGTCAGCATCTAACATATGATGTTGGTGCCACTTGACCGCCCCAACTGTAAAACTTTGCCTATAAATAGAACACCATTTGCACACTAAAAAAGGACCCCTTCCCCTTACCAGAAAAATTTGTGAAAGAGACGAGAATTGAGAAATAAGGCTTTGAACCACTGCAAAAATTCCAAGAACCCAAGAAATTATAAGCACAAAATACCAAAATCTCAGCATTAATTCCTTACATTCAAACTCCATTGTTTTCCTCAAGTGTTCTTGACTAAAGCCATCCACGTAGCTGATGATTCATACATTAGAAACTACCTTAACTTCATAAAGGAGCCAAAACATCACCCCTTGGCTGCTTCGGAAGTTGTAAACTTCCATCCTGCTGAGTACGTAAAGAAGTTGCTAAGAACATCACTAGAATTCAAGACCAATCTCCAGTTCATAGAATCCTTTCCAGTTGAAAGGTAAGTTTTTTGCTGACCCTCATCATAACTGATTAAGCATTGTCAGATTTGGCATATTTAGCACAATGTAGATATTCTGATTCTGAGGATGTACATATTCTGAAATTCATGCATCTGCTTGCCTAAGTAGAGGAAATCCATGTTCAGAGCTTCATAAAGAAAATAGGACTCAAAATTAGAACTAGTAAATACATGTTGCTTCTGATTCATGCTTCTGATATTTCATGAAATTTGTCATAACTGTTATACATGCAACTTCTGTTCTGTAAATGACTAAGCTGCAGATGTTTTGAATGGCATAGAGAGAGGCAAAGTTCTGACAGTTGCGTCAGAACTTCTGAAGAGCTTCTGAGTTCTCAGAAGATCCAGAACTTCTGAACTTTCATATGTTTGCTAACGTGTTTCTGTTTGTGCAGCCAAGTCAGAGTCAGAACTTCTGACCTCTTCTATTTTTAACACTTTGCGCTGATTATGTTTCCTTGCTTTTTTATTTTATTTTATTTTGCCATCATATTTTATTTTATTTTTAAATCAAAAAAACACCAAAAATATTTCACATTTGCATGATATATTTTCTTTTAATATAAAAAGACAAAAAATATTTTCTTAAACAAAAGTTAAACACTTTACATTTCCTGTACATTCTTATCTATTTCAATGTGGTTGTAATAGTAACCTAGAATTTTAACTTGCAACCCCCATTTACAAAAATGTGCCCCCATTCCCCAAAAATATTGTAATAGCATAGGACTTTACATTACCGCACTATTATTGCTTTCAAAATATGCTAGTAATTAGGGTGTATGACAAGATATAAAAATTGACAAATAGATCATCCTAATCAAGACAAATTATGCATGCAATCAAACACACTCGCACATTTACACCCTTAGGGTAATTCCACTTGTTGCCTTAAAAAAATGGCCATGTTATGCATGTAGGAGGTCTTAGCACAAACAAATCGAAATAAAAGATCATAGTCCCTCGATGACGCTATCAAAGTTGCCTTTCAAAATGATCTTAGTCCCTAAAGAAAAGTGCTAAGTCATCTCACAATAATGCTATCATGGTCATACGATGACCCAACGCCCGTCCCTTCACATCCAATGATGGGGCTTTTTGCGAAATCAATGGTAAGGTAGCAACATCTAAAGTAGGAGGAAAAGCCTATCTAAGACCTTTTGAGTAGGTAGATTACTTTTAATTGTTTCTCATTCTCAAAAACAAATATCCTTTCTATTTTCAAAACAATCATATACACTTTCCAAACATCTTTCCAAACCTTGAAATATTTTCAAAAACTCAACACTTTGCATACATTCTTACGAACGAGAATCATTGTAAAGTTCGCCTAAACGATGGCACCTTTTCAAAATACTTTCAAAACCACACAAAAGTACAATTTTCAAACAAAAGTAAGTGATCTAGAAAGTAACTAAGAGCCCATGGAAAACCATGGATGAAAAGGGTGCTAATACCTTCCCTTTTCATAATCTACCCCCCGAACTCAAGAAAACATCTCGAAAGGTCTTTCCTGTGCTTTTTCACCTTTCCTTATTGGATAAAAGAAAAGTCGGTGGCGACTCTTGCTAACCGCAACATTTGAGATCAAACGCAAAATCCTCAAGTCAGTTCTCCCACTGTATCACAGAACTGCCGACTCTGCTAGAGACTTGATGGATTCTAAAAGTGGGGTTACCTTAGGGTTAGATCACCTTTACTTGCTTACATTGCTTGATTTGTTTGCTTTACATTTTGGTACCTTGTTTGGGTTTGTTTTAAATCCTACACCCGGATTTGGGGACACCTTTTTAGGTAAGTAGCAATAAACTGTGAGGGAACTGTGTGGGGTATACCGACATGGTTAAAGCAGTAGCTACGTTGATATGGTACTTTGGTTGGTACCGGTAACCCTTAAGTCAGTCAAGGAGAGTACGGGGCTGCCGCGTGGTGTCGTAAAACATCAAGTGACCTTAGAACCTTACTTGACCAACTTTGCCATTAGAAAGTAGCGAGATAACCGGCTTTGGTGCAGTCCGAAGTTGGTTGATACTCAATGCTACATTCATTGAGGTTTGACTCTTGAGTTTTGTTTGGTTGCGAGTCAATCGCTTATTGAACGAAACTTGGGGGAAAGATCAGTGATATTGAGATTCCTTAAGAACCCGGTTATTTTTAACTAGGACAGGTTGAGCCAACTAAACTTCAAGAGGGTACTTACATGAAACCCCATGCAAGCCTAAACTGAGGACTTGTTTTCTTTATATATACACTCTTACATAACATCATAAACATCATAAGCATCATAAACACCACTAACTATTTCAAGGATTTTTGGATTTATCTTTGCTCTGTTTTGTAGGACATGGCCTCCGCTCGTAGGAGCACTAACCAAGTCAGTCTTGTGAGGATACCTCCACAACTCAAGGATTTAGTATCAAGGGTCCCTGAAGATTCTCTGTTCACCAAAAGATATGGTCGACTCCTTAGTCTCGTTACCTTAAGTATTGAAGATGATATGGTAAAGGTGCTTGTCCAATTCTTTGACCCTTTGCATCACTGCTTCACTTTTCCTGATTACCAACTTGTGCCCACTTTGGAATAATTTTCTCAACTCATGGGGATCCCTATTCTTAATCAGTTACTCTTCAACAGTATTGGAAGAGACCTTAAACCCGAGGAAATTTCTCGAGCTCTACATCTGCAACCATCTGACATAGTAGCAAATTGGGTAACAAGGAGTAGTGTCAAAGGATTCCTAGCAAAGTTTTTGCTGGAGAAGGCTCAAGAATGTTGGAATACTTTGGATCTACAAGCCTTCGAGGAAATTTTGGCTCTTCTCATCTATGGGTTTGTACTATTTCCAAATCCTGACCAATTTATAGATGTGAATGCGATTAAAGTTTTCATATCTCATAATCCGGTTCCTATAATGCTTGGAGACATCTTGCATTCTCTTTACTCTCGCACTTTGAATAAAAAGGGGGCTTTGATGTGTTGCACTCCTCTGTTGGCTAGGTGGTTTATTTCGCACCTACCTCGATCCGTGGTGAAGAATGAACAAGGTATGAGATGGTCTAAAAGATTGATGTCACTTTCACATGCTGATATCCGTTGGTATTTTCGCTCTTTGGAAGACATTACCATCATTGATCGCTGTGGAGAATTCCCTAATGTCCCTCTACTTGGCATTAGGGGAGGCATTACTTACAACCCTTGTTTAGCTTTGCGGCAATTTGGATATGCTCGGAGATATGGCCCTCATAAGGTACTCATCCAAGGAATTGCATTTGACTACGAAAGCGATACCCAAGGTGTGATGCGGTGGGAGATTTGAGTTGAGGTTTTGCGTTTGTGTTCGCAAATGTCGCAGTTAGCAAGAGTCGCCACCGACTTTTCTTTTATCCAAAAGGAAAGGTAAAAAAGCACAGGAAAGACCTTTGATATGTTTACTTGAGTTCGGGGGGTAGATTATGAAAAGGGAAGGTGCTAGCACCCTTTTCATCCATGGTTTTCCATGGGCTCTTAGTTACTTGTTTAGATCACTTGCTTTGCTTTGTTTTGTTTGAAATGGTGCTTGGTGTGGTTTTGAAAGTATTTTGAAAAGAGGCCACTCGTTTAGGCAATCTTTGTAATGATTCTCGTTCGTAAGAATTTATACAAAGACGTTTGTCTTTTGAAAATGTTTTCAATATTTTGTAAGTTGTTTTGAAATGTGTATGTGTGTTTTTGAAAATAGCAAGGATTGTTTTGAAATGGGACAAGTAACTAGAAGCTATCTACCTACTCAAATGTCTTTCTTGTACATTTTTATTCCTTTGACATTGTTGACTTACCATTGATTTGGTAAGCAACCCTATCTTTGGATGTAAACGGGACGGGCGTGGGTCATCGTATGACCATGATAGCAATGTTGCCAAGTATCTTTAGCATTTTGAGGAACCAAGATCATTTTGTTTTAGGCAACCTTTTGACAGCGCCATCCAGGAACTATGATCTTATGTTTGTTTTGTTTTTCCAAGATACTTCGCGTGTGTAACATGGCCATTTTTATTTAGGCAACCAAGTGGGAGAAACCCTAAGGGTGCTTGTGTGCAAAGTGTGTCATTTTCATGATTTTGTCTTGTATTTAGGATTTTCTATTTTTTGCTTTGTTTTTGTTCTTGTCATGCAAAACCCTAGTTTACTAAACATGGTATAAAAAGCAATAAATTGCGTAAAATAAACTAAGCTATTACAACAATTATTATGGGAGGGGGGATACAAGGTTTGAATGGGGATTTTGCACAAATATAAACCTAAAAATATTATTACAACCCAATCGAATATTGCGCGAATTAAATAAATATACAAATATTTAAAATGCAATGCAATGTATTTATGTAAAAAAATGTTTTGGTATTTGTTTTTGTATGAGAAAATAATTTAATTTAAACCCTAGAAATTAAGGAAAAAATATTATTATTTTTGGAGGGGGTGAAACCCTAATTTTTTAAATAAAAGAAAATAATGTTTCCTATTATTATTTTGTCCATTTTTTGTACAAGAAAATAATACATAATATTATATGTAAATATTAAAAATTAAATATGTATAAAAATAAGTATTTATGAGTATAAATAATATTAAAAAAAAAATTAAGTATTTTTAAATATATTTACAAGTTATTTAAGAAAATAAAATCTATTTATCATAATAAACTAATTTCTATGTAAAAAAAATGATAAAAATAAAATAAAAAATTGTAAAAAATAAAGAAATTATTTTTAGGATTTTCAATATTCAGAAAATAAATAAATAAAAGATATAAATATGAAAATATGGAAAAAATATGAAAAATATAACAAATAAGCCAGGGGGTGAAAATATCAAGTCAGGAGGTGCAAATAGTGAAAACAAAAAGGCCCAAGGCGCCAAAAAGCCCAAGGATTCATCCTTGTCCTCCAGCCAGCCTTCCTTGCGCGCATTTTATGTTCAAACCTGTAACTTTCACATACTTGCACAAAAACAAAAATTCATAACATGAAACTTGTGGCATTTGAGCTCACGATTCCAACAATATAAAATTTTTAACCTAACTCTCAAAGATCAGGGAGAATTTTAGAATCCCCAATTCGTGACCTAAAAATTTCATGAACTTCAAGCTTCAAATTCTCTCAGCATAGTTAATATAAATGAAAAGTATGCATATGTATAACTTTGTTATGACAAGGACTACATTTTTTCTTCACAAATCGTGGCTTGAGAATGCCTATTCAGAGAGATAGAGTTTAAGAAATATACCTCCTTCAGTTGGATTCGAGTAGAGCAATGGAGGGACTTTAATGGAGGCCTGAGGATTGTTTGAGCTTCCTTGAACTTCCCTGAAGCTATTCCAATGCTTACTTTGCTTTGAGGATAGCTGGAAATCTCTGCACAAGTCAAGTTGCAAGCTTCAAGGTTGAAAATGGCAAAGGCTGAAACAGGGGTTACAGAACCAGGGTGATGGCTTGGATAGCTTTGGTATGATGTGTATGAGATGCTTGAAGTGTTTAATCACAAAACGCACGAGCCAAATAAGTGTTGGCTATGGTTTTGCTGAATCTGTGAGTTTTGCCAGAAAAATTGTGTTTTTGAGTTTCAGAGTGTTTGAGGTGCCAAGCCATCATGTTCAGCCTTGCAATAAGTTTGTATACTTGTATAGAAATGATACAAAGGTCAGCCCTTACTAGCTGTACAAGTTTTGACCTTTTTACCAACTTTCTTTCTTTTGAAGTAAAGTGAAGTGACTTATGCTACATGCTTGTCCTTGCTTGCTTGAGGCCTGAAATGAACTTGTACCAACTGCTTGAGAGCTGTGTAAGTTGCTTGCATCAAAGAGACAGGTCCAAGGCTCAAGATTGATAAAGTTACAAAAGCTCATCTTTATGAAAATGGCAATGTGAACTTTATGCCTAAAATGGAATTATCTCTTGTACAAAGCTTCAAAAGAAAAGATAATGCCTTTGTCAACTGAGTTTGCATTTAATTATGGAGTGTAAAGTGAGTTTAGGACCTGTAAAGCAAGATACAAACAACATGGATTGGATTTGCAATTTGATGCTGTGTAAAACTGGCTTGAACAAAAGTGATAAAATACCAACTTCCCTTCTTCGATTCTCCCTACTCAAAAATGATCTTGGAGAGTTCTAGGACATTTTGGAAAGCTTGCAATGTTCTCTATAATCCATATTTGAAATGTATTTTGAGATACCTCTTGGAACTAGGTGAAAAATGTCCATGAAGTTGGGTCCAAAACCTGCCTAAATTAGGGCAAAATTTCACTAAGTTATGAAGTTCATGGACATGTGTTCACAAATTTATAACTTGAGATACAAGCATCTTTTGGGAAAAGTTTGTGAATCAAAGTTGTAGATTTCATGGAGGAATACAACTTTCATGTTGGAAGTTTTCTTTGAATCAAATTGCATCATAGTGAAAAAGTGGTGGAAAGTTGGGAAAAAATAAGAAAATTTTTATACTTAAAAAAATTCTAAGTTATGAAAATTTTCAAATTCAAACCCTAATTTTCAATTTTGAGTTTCTTGGTGAACAAGTTTCATATTTTGACATATCTTGATGAATTATGACCCGTGGCACTTGATTTTGACCAAAAAGTCAAAGTTTGACTTTTCAGAGTACAGTTGACTTTTGATCAGTTGACTGCAAAATTCATCTATCAATCCAATGAACTTGAGATCTTTTGAACCATGTAATTAGGTCAAGATGATTCCATTGGACCCTTGAAATCATGTTTGAACTCAATTGGTCATTGGCTAGGTTAAAAATCAGAAATTTCCCTTTCTCAGTCAAAACCCTAATTTTGACCATTTTGCCCTTTTGATGATTTGATCAAATTTCTTGAGGAGTTGTGATCCAAACTTGATCAAATGGTACATATGAGCCTAAAATGTTGACGTGGATAAAAAATTATGAAGTTTGACTGTAAATTGGCCATGGTTGACTTTTTCCCCAATACAATTGATTTTTAGGTCAACTGTCCAATTGACTGATCAAAAATGTGGTTCAAGGCTTGAAACTTAACATGAGTAATCATAGGGGTCCAAGATGATGTATGGAGGTCACATGAAGCATTGGTGGTCCAAAAATACTTGTGCAAACTCAAACCCTAATTTTGGGGTATCAGTGCAAAATGAGATGTCTTGAGCTGACTAAACCCTAATCTTGTCTTGAGTCAAAGAAGTCTTGTGAGAGAAATCTTGATAAAATGAGAGGGAAAATTTTGGGGTACAACACAAGGTTACCGTCAAAGATTTATACGAGCCTGGGGTATGGTTAACAAAGTTGATAGCAAGACGTTGGGGCGTAAGAATTCCATTCCTTTGGAGCCTTATCTTAAATGGGCGAGGGCTCGCGCTCAAAATATCAAGATGCCTTATGAAGCTATTTTACCTATTATCATGGAGCCAGTAGTTGAGGGAGACGTTCCACATACTATCCTCTATCCTGATATGCCTACCACTCTTGAAGATTTTCAACACGCTTGGATTCAGTTAAAAGGAGAGCGAGACACCTTTGAAGCTAAGTTCCATGAGAGCGAGAAAAAGATATTAGAGCTTACAATGGAGATTCATGAAGAAAGGAGTTTAAACGCCTACATTGCGCCAAAGAGGATGCGCACAACTTTTTTGTCTTAGGAGTTTACTTTATGCTTATTTCTGCTGTTGTAAGCCCAAGAGGCATGTTTGTATTCAAATCAGAACTCTTTAAATGCAAGTTAACGTTTGTTCACTCTTTGTTTATACAAATATAAATCCTTAAATCCTTGAAATCATTTGCATACTGCATATTCATGCATCATGACATAACATGTTTCCTTATCTCTCCGCTGTTTATTTCAGCAAGATGGATCTAGAGAAAACTGTGACAGAACTCCAGGCCCATAATTCTCAATTTCAGGAAGCTTTACTCGCCCTGGCCAAGGGGCAGCAGAATATGATGGCCTTATTGGCCGCTAAGAAAAAGCCAAAGAAGAAAGCTCTACTCAACATGGGTAAAAGATTCAAGGAGACAATCCATCAAATCCCAATAGAGGAAGATTCATTCGAAGAGGACGAGAACCAAATTGGCGAGGTCAAGAGTACTCAGGCCGACTATATCAATGACCAAGAATCTGATGATGATTATTTCAATGAACAATATCAACCCGCAGACATCAAATACAAGCAGCTAGGAAACAGGTTGAAAGCAGTTGAAATCCAAGCTATTCCCGTTATGAATTTTGACGATTTGGGCTTAATCTCTGGGGTAGTCATTCCCCACAAGCTCAAAATACCAACCTTTGCAAAACACGATGGAGTTTCTTGCCCAAAGCTCCATTTGAAGTCCTATGTGCACAAGATACAACCGCACACTACTGATAAAAAACTCTGGATTCACTTTTTCCAAGAGAGTCTGGATGGAACACAACTTGAGTGGTTTTATCAGTTGGATGGCTCTCGCATCAATACTTTGGAGGGTCTAGCTACTGCCTTCTACCATCAATATCAGTACAACGCCGACTTGGTGCCGACAAGGGTTCAATTGCAAGGTATGACCATGGGGAAGGATGAAGGATTTAAGGAGTATGCGCAGAAGTGGAGAGACCTTGCTAGTAGGGTCCAACCTCCCTTGACTGATAGGGAACACATTGACATGTTCATGAGCACATTATCTGGTCCTTTCTTTAATCTGTTGGTTGACTGCTCTTCTTCTGGTTTCACCGAATTAATTCTAACCGGTGAAAGAGTTGAAAGTGGAATTAAAAGTGGAAAGATCTCTGTGGTGTCTACTTCCACTCCAAATCCTGTCAAGAAACCTTTTTCTGAGAAAAAAGAAGTTAATGTTGTGTATAGAGCAAAGGCCCATACCAAAATGAATATTCATCTGGTTGTCAATGTTGTTTGAATCTGCAATCCAACTGCTACTCAAAGACCATATGCCAATCATCAATGTGTTGAAGCTCCAAGAAGACATTTTACAAGGTTAGGCATGTCATTATCTGAAGCCCTTCAACATCTTCTCCGGGCCAATTTAGTGACATTGCGAGATCCCCCCGCCAACTCTGACACCTCGTCACCGAGATATAATCCAAATGCAAAGTGCGCTTACCATTCAAATAGCCTCGGGCATGAGACTGATAAATGTCGGGCCTTGAAAAATAAAATCCAGGATTTAATTGACAATAAGACTATTGAATTTGATCCTCCTCCGACGCTAAATGTAATTACCGCTTCAATACCGAAGCATGACAAAGGTGTTAATGTTGTCGAAGATACAACTTTCATTGCCTCTGTTGAAGAGTTAACTACTCCATTGAATGTAATCAAGAGCAATTTGTTGAAAGTTGGGACTTTCCCTGGCTGTGAAAAAGACTGTGTGGGCTGTATGAGACAATCTGATTGGTGTGAAGAACTGAAGAAAGGTATACAACGCCTAATGGATGGCCGTGAAATCCTATTCGAAAAGATTCCCACCATCGAAAATTCAATCGACAAAGCTGGAGATTTTGCCATCATAACAATTTCAAACAAACCTCTTAGGATCTCATCCAAAGGTCCTATCAGGATTTCAAACGAACCAATCATTGCTCCTCTCATAATCACTGTTGTCGGACCTGTTCCATACACCTCTGATAAAGCGGTACCATGGAATTATGGTGCCGAGGTTTATTACCATGGGGTAAAATAAGATTCTTGGATTGATGATAATGAAGCTGGTGTTACTAATATTCCTGGTTCTAGTAAAGTCACAAGAACAGGAAGAGTCTTTTCCCCTGATATCTCATCACCAACCACTACCACGGTTCCAATCCGCATAATCAACGGTAATGCTGGTGCCAGTACTAAAGGAAAAGGGAAATAAAGTGAGCCTTCCAGGGAAGAGGTACCTGCTAAAAAGAGTGTTATGGAAGAACCATCCACTCAAGAGATGGACGAGATTCTGAAAATCATCAAGAAAAGCGACTTCAAAAAGTAGAGCAGTTAGGGAAAACCCCTTCTAAAACATCAATGTTGTCCCTATTTCTATGTTTCAACGCCCATGCACAAGCTTTGATTAAGTTCTTGTAAAAGGCTCACGTGCCTCAAGAAACCACAACCGACCAATTTGAGAACTGCGTAGCAAGTCTAACAGCTGACAATGGTCTGGGGTTCTCCAATGCAGATTTAACTCCCATGGGAAAGAATCATAATAAAGCCTTGCATGTTTCTGTTGAATGTAAGGGGACCACTCTGGCACATGTTTTGGTGGACACAAGCTCATATTAAACGTGTTAAATAAATGCGCTTTAGATCGGCTAGAATGTGAAGGTTTGGTTTTTAAGCCAAGTGATATTATTGTGAGGGCATTTGATGGGTCGAAAAGGATGGTTCATGGAGAGGTGGATCTCCCAATCAAGGTTGGTTCACAGATTTTCAAATCCACATTCTACATAATGGACATACGGCCTGCGTTGCTTGCTTGGACGCCCATGGATCCATGGGGCAGAAGCGGTCACTTATACTCTTCACCAGAAGTTAAAATATCCAGTTCAAGGGAAAGTTGTCACTGTTTACAGTGAAGAAGAATTCATGGTAAGCCATCTCAATTCTTTCAAGTACGTAGAAATGGATGGCGAATTCATAGAGACTCCTTGCCAGACTTTTGAAGTTGTGGCCACTACCAAAATATCTTCCGACACTCCAAGAGCCGATAAAGTTATCCCCAAGATGGTTTCTCTTAAGGATGCCCGTGCTGTGGTAGAAGAAGGAAACCATGAGAGGTGGGGTCAACTCCTTGATATCCCACTCAAGACAAATAAGTTTGGGATAGGTTTCACCTCCAAATCTCAGAAAGAAATTAGAGGTGCTCGTACTGGAAAGCCGCCTCTCCACCTCAAGAGTCATGAAGTGAATGTTGTAGAGGATTCCAATGATGAGTGTGCTTTTGGAGATTGGATCTACCCAACAACCGAAGGGAAGCCCGATAATTGGCATGTGAAGAACTTGGTGCCCATCTCCTTCATTGAAGAGTAATCTACTTGTTTTTGCTTTTAATCAATTCAAGAACTCGTTGTCTGTAATAATTTGATATTAACTTTTAAGCCATGTGCCTAGCCTGGGGCACTTTAGTCCTTTGTCAAAGGCTTTATATTTTGTTCATCTAATCATATGATCATTCAGTACATTGGACTCTTTTGCATTCAAATATTTGTGCTAATTTTCTTTCTTTTCTTTCAAATACATTTTCAAAAAGATAGCCATGTATCATCTATGCACACACACACACACTCTCTTGCAGGTCTACATCCACTATGGATCCTATTGTCAACAACTTAATTATTGCCGACTATGACTTTGAATGTCATATCAACCAAGCCGAAGAAGAAAGAGAGGAAGATTGTGACATACCAGGAGAACTAGCCAGACTTCTGTTACAAGAGGAAAAAACTATTCAACCACACGAAGAGTCGATTGAGGTTGTCAACTTGGGTACTGAGTCAGATAAGAAAGAAATCAGAATCGGCGCTAATTTGGAAAGCAGTGTCAAGAGCCGTTTGGTTCAGATGTTGCCCGATTATGTGGAAGTATTTGCTTGGTCTTATGAAGATATGTCTGGGTTAGATACCGACATCGTGGTTCATCGTCTGCCAACTAAAGAAGACTTCCCTCCTGTCAAACAAAAAGTTCGTCGCATGAGGCCTGACATGTCTGAAAAGATCAAAGCCGAAGTGATGAAACAGTTTGATGCATGATTCCTAGCCGTAACATCCTATCCTCAATGTGTGGCCAATATAGTGTCGGTGCCAAAGAAAGACGGAAAAGTCCGCATGTGCGTAGACTATAGGGATCTGAATAGAGCAAGCCCCAAGGATGATTTCCCTCTACCACACATTGACGTCTTAGTCGACAATACCGCTCAATATAAAGTCTTCTCATTCATGGATGGCTTCTCAAGCTATAATCAAATAAAGATGGCACCCGAAGATATGGAAAAAACTAATTTCGTTACACAATGGGGCACTTTCTACTACAAGGTCATGTCGTTAGGATTAAAGAATGCATGGGCAACATATCAAAGGGCTATGGTTGCCTTATTTCATGACATGATTCATCATGAGATAGAGGTATATGTGGATGATATGATTGCGATATCACAAACCGAAGAAGAACATCTCAGTCACCTGCACAAACTATTCGAAAGACTAAAGAGTTACAAGCTGAGGTTAAACCCTAACAAGTGCACGTTTGGGGTACGCTCCGGAAAGCTTCTAGGTTTTGTTATCAGCAATAAAGGCATTAAAGTTGATCTTGCCAAGATAAAGGCCATCCAAGAAATGCCAGCCCGTTGTTCTAAAAAAGAAATCAAAGGATTCTTGGGTCATCTCAATTACATTGCCCGTTTCATATCACACTTAACTGCTACCTGTGAGCCACTCTTCAAACTCTTGAAGAAAGACCAGTTAGTCAAATGGAACGATGAATACCAAATTGCCTTTGACAAGATCAAGGAATACCTGCAAGAACCTCCTATTATCATGCCTCCGGTTGAAGGAAGACCCTTGATCATGTACTTGACAGTACTAGAGAATTCTATGGGGTGCGTTTTGGGCCAACATGACGAGTCTGGCCGAAAAGAGCATACAATTTACTACCTAAGAAAAAAGTTTACCAACTGTGAAACCAGATATTCACTGCTCGAGAAAACTTGCTGTGCTTTAGCATGGGTATGATACGGTGGGAGAACTGACTTGAGGTTTTGCGTTTGTTTTTGCAAATGTTTCGGTTGAGCAAGAGTCGCCACCGACTTTTTATTTTATCCTAAGGAAAGGTTAAAAAGCACAGCAAAAACCTTTGAGATGTTTTCTTGGGTTCGGGGAGTAGATTATAGAAAGGGAAGGTATTAGCACCCTTTCTATCCATGGTTATCCATGGGCTCTTAGTTAGTTACTTAGATCACTTGCCTTTGATTTTCAATTGTTTGAAATGGTGCTTTGTGTGTGGGTTTGAAAATGTTTTGAAAAGAGGCCAATGTTGTGGCAACCTTTGTAATGATTCATGTTTGAATGTATACAAAGATGTATGTCTTTTGAAAAGTTTTCAATGTTTTTGAAAGTTGTTTTGAAAATGTGTTGTGATGTGTGGTTTTGAAAAATAGGCAAGTGTTTTTTCAAGTTTGATCAAGTAGCTAAGAGCTATCTACCCTAAATTTCTCAAAGATCTTTCCTATGTTTTTAACCCTTTTAACAATTTTGTTCCACCATTATATTTGGTGGACAATCTTGTGTTAGGATGTTAACGGGACGGGCGCGGGTCATCGTTTGGACCATGATTGCAATGGTGCCAAGTGTCTTTGGCAACTTTTTCCTTTAAGGGACTTGATCATTTTTAGGCAACTTTCGAAAGCGTCATCGAGGGACTATGATCATTTGAATTGTTTTTGTTTTGCCAAAGACACCTAACATGCAACATGGCCCATTATTGAAGGCAACAAGTGGAGTAACCCTAGGGGTGCAAGTGTGATTGGTGTTGTCCAGTTTCATGCTTTTTTGTCTTTGAATTAGGTCAAGCTATTTATCATTTGATTTGCATACAAACCCTAAGTCTATCATGGCATATTTAGAAAGCTTTAAAATGCGGAATTTAAAGTCCTAAATTATTACACAATAATCATGGGGATGGGGGTACAAATGTTCAAATGGGGATGAGACTTAATAGGAGAGTAGTGTCCAATATTTACAACCAAATCGAATTGCGATCTCAAATATAATATGCATCAAATGTACGAGGATAAACAAATGTGTATGTATAAATGTATTTGTGTAAGTGTATGTGATTTATTTACAAGTGAAGTAAAAATAATAAAAAGTTAATTTTTGGATATTTTTCATGTTTAGGGCAAAACCCTAATTTTGCTAAATAAAAGGTATTAATTATTTATTATATGCAATATTTATTAATTATGTACAAAAAATAAATAAAAAGGAAGTATATAGTAAAAAAAGTATTTTTGAGGTTAAATATTAATAAAAATAAAAATGTATTATTTTGTATTTTTATCCTAAATATTCTAATAAATATATAAGTATTTATATTATATGTTAAATATATTAAATATATACAAAAATAAAATATTTATTATTTACAAAAAAAAAGTATATTTTTTTTAGAAAATGTTTTCAAAAGATAAAATAAAATAGAAAATAAAAATGTATTTTGTATTATTTTTTAGGGTTTAAATAAAAAGTATATATATATATATATATATTTATTTACATACATATGCCTACCAAAACAAATAAATGCCAAATAAATATAAAAAATTGTGAAAAAAATATTTTTTAATGTTTTTTATATTTTAACAAAAAATGACAAGTCAGAAACAAAAAGAAAAAGTCAAAAAATGATAAAAATAAACACAATGGGCCAAGGGGGTGCAAGTGGAAAATGAGTGGTGTCAACAGAAAAATAAGCCAGGCCCAACCCAAGGAGGCTTCTTCAACCTCCATCCATTGTTTGAACACAGAAAAACGCGCGCCCTTGCTCAACCTGCTAACTTCTGATTCCTTGATCTTTTGACAAATCTTAAAACATGAAACTTGTAGAGCTTGAAGCCACGATTTCAAATATATAAAAAAGTTGATCTAACTCTCAGAAATGAGAGAGAATTTCTTCTCTCCCAATTCTTGACCTAGCTTTTTTCAGATATTCAGTTTCAAAATTCTCTCAGCATACACAACATAAATGAAAAGTAACTATATGGATGGCTTCAGGGCTATGATTAGAACATGCTTTGTTCATAAACTTAAGCCTAACTATGCCTGGATAGAGAGATAGAAGTTCAAAAACTTACCTGTTCAGCTTGATTCGTGTATGACAATGGAGGTACTTTCAATGCAATGTGAGGACTTGTATAGCTTGCTTGAGGTCCAGGGATGCTTCTCCAACCTCTAGCTTGCTTTGGAACTAACTGAAACGAGCTATGGAAGTTAACCTGCACAACTGAAAAAATGAAAATGGTGAACTTGGTTAGAGGTGTTACAGTCTGTAGCTAGGGCTTGGGATAGTTTGTATGGATGCTATGGAGTGTGTTTGAAGAGGTTTCAGCCAAAACGCACGATAGGAATGGACTGTGGGATTCAAACTGCAGCCTATGCCATGTTTTTCCACAAAACTGTGTTTTTCTGTATATGGAGGTTTGAGAGATGGTTTGGTCGTGTTTCAGACTTGGTTTGATGTTTGAAAAATGCTCATGAAGTTTGTTTAGGCTTGTTTTGACAGGAATGTGAGTTGTTGTTTCAAAATGCCAAGTTTCTTCTTTTTTAAGTCAAAAATGCCAAGTTAGGTTGTAGGCTACCACAGGCCCCTCAAGCATGCCACAAATGTTAGTCTTGATCAGTGGGATATGTCCATGCCTTTGTGCCTCAGATATTTGCTTTGTACCTCTTAGATTGTAAACTTGACATAAAGTTGTGCTTTACAAGAATGGATAACTTGCTTTTTCCAAATATGGATTAAACTTTCCATGTAATGTCCAAATGAGCAAAATAAAGCTAGAACACAATGGATTGGCATTTAATTATTGAGTTAAAATGGAATTAGAGGCCTGTAATCTTGCTTGCACAAGCTGATTTCAAAAATGCCCAAGTTATGAACATGAAAATGGCCATGAACAAAATGACTTTTGCCCATATTGACAAATTCAATTCTCCCTAACCACAAGGGTGTTTGAGAAGTTCTTGGACAATTTGGAAATCTTGGAATGTGTACTACAATCCATAATTGTAATGCAAGTGGAGATTCCAAGTGGAAGTATGTGAAAAGTGGCCATGAAGTTAGGCAAAAATCCTGCCTAAAATAGGCCAAAAAATTTCTAAGTTAAGAATGTTTTGCACCCCTATTCCAAAAATTATAACTTGAGCTACAATCTTCTTTTAAGGAAACTTTGTGAATCAAAGTTGTAGATTTTGCAATGGACTATAACTTTCATGTTTTGAGTTTTGTTTGAATCCAAATGTATCTTGATGAAAAGATGGGACAAAGTTAGGAAAACATTAGGAATTTTCATAACTTAGAAAATTTCTAAGTTATGAAATTTCTTCATTTCAAACCCTAATTTGTGATTTTTGATTTCTTGATGAACAAGTTTCATAATTTGGCATGTCTTGATGAAAAAGGAATCTTGACACTTGATTTTGACCAAAAAGTCAAAGTTTGACTTTTCAGTATACAGTCAAATTTGGCTCAGTTGACTGGAAAATTCATTTGTCAATCTTGTGCATTTGGGATCTTTTGAACTTGTTGAATATGTCAAGACCATGTCATTGATTCATTGAGTCCATATGTGAGCTTGGTTTGCCATTGGCTAGGTCAAACAGTCAAAAATTGCCTTTGTGCAGTTAAAACCCTAAAAATGACCATTTTGCCCTTTTGGTGATCTGATCAAATTTCTTATGGAATTGTGATCCAAACTTGACCAAATGGTTCATATGAGTTCATAATGTTGATGTGGGTCAAAAATCATGAGGTTTGACTGTCAATTGACTACAATTGACTTTTTCCCCAATACAACTGATTTCTAGGTCAACTGTCCAATTGACTGGGCAAAGATTGGAATCAAGGCTTGAAACTTGGTATGGATAAACTTGTGAGTCCAACATGAAGCATGAAAGTCACTTTGGGCCTTTTGGGTCAAAACATATTTGTGCAAACTCAAACCCTAATTTGGGTCAACAGTGCAAGGAGAAGTCTTGAGCAGAGCAAACCCTGACTTGATCTTGAGCTCCAAGGGTCTTGTGGTGAGAAAATATTGATGAAATGGGAGGGCAAATTTTGGGGTACAATAGTTGCCCCTGTTCAATCTTCTTAGACCTGAGGATGTAGATTGGCTTGCGTGCCTTTCGTGATCCGAAGGTGGAAGATGATTGAACACTAAAGTGCCCAGAAATTTGCACTCGCATAGTGGAGTATCAGCAATGTGATGTCGGGAATGGGCTTATAGATGCCATTTGGACAGATGGTGGATAGGAGGATGGGCTTATAGATGCCATTTGGAAGTGTTGATCGCGTAAGAGATTCCTTAGCGAGAACTTGCGTACTTGAGAAAGAAAGGTGGTTTCCTGGCTTGCTACAAGTGTTGATCTTCAGTCTCTTCATGCAGATATGCCCTGGCTAGGTGCAGGTATCGAATCTACAATTAGTTGTTCACAGATGTGCCCTGGCTAGATACAGGAATCGAATCTGGAATTAGTCGTCTTCAGATATGCCCTGGCTGGATACAGGAATCGAATCTGGAATTGGTCGTCTACAGATATGCCCGGCTGGATACAGGAATCGAATCTGGAATTTGTCGTCTTCAGATATGCCCCGGCTGGATACAGGTATCGAATCTGGAATTTGTCGTCTTCAGATATGCCCTGGCTGGATACAGGTATCGAATCTGGAATTGCAAAAGGTTGGTAGAGATGGCTTTCCTGGCTGGATACAGGTGTAAACCTCTGACCTGAGAATGAAAGATAATTTCCTGGCCTGTTACAGGGGTTGATCTTCAAACTCTTCATGCAGATATACCCTGGCTAGATACAGGTATCGAATCTACAATCCATCACTCACAGATATGCCCTGGCTAGATACAGGAATCGAATCTGGAATTGTGACAGTTGATAGTAATCATCTTTGGATTGACCTTTTCCTGAAAAGGAAAAACATCAGTTGTATGCAATGTCATGATGTATGAAATGCATGATGTCATGATGCTCAAAATGAGACAGCGTTGTATTCACTTTATCATATATGTAAGCAGGATGTATGAAATGTGAAATGTCTATGAATGTATTTTCGACTAGGAAAATAAATCCTTGACGAGTGCCGGGAACTTGTCTTGGGCTGATGTTGAAGAGTAGAGTTCTTCGTTTCCGCTGGGGACGATGGTTGCAAGAATAAACCGGTAGGAGAAGATGACTCCGTTGGGAAATAAACTTGTTGGAGAGATTATTCTGCGGGGAATTATTCTGTGGGAAGAGATACTTCGCTGAGGTTTTGATGAGAGCTCCGCTGGGGATTCCACTGATTAGTTATGTTGGGGAACTTGATGAACTCCGCTGGGGAATAGGAAGAACTTTGCCGAGGACGATCTTTCCGTGGTAATTAGCTGAGGATAACCCAGTTATACCCTGATGGGAAATAACCTTTGAATGAAGCCGGGGAGATGCGTTCGTACTCTGCAGGTGATAAGCTTCCAGAATCTACTGGGGACATGGATTCCACTTTCCTGGGGAAACTTTTGAATTGTACTGGGGGAATGGCTCCACTGGGGTGTCTGTATTCCGCCGGGGAACAATCTTATACTAAGACTGCCGGGGATGCTTGTTGAGGAATGTCTAATACTCCGCTGGGGAATGTTGAGATCTTCTGGGGATACCAAACTTCCTTAAGGCTGACAGTAGACTAACTCGGCTTGGGGAGAGTATCACTGACTTGCTAGGGGAATACAATGTGCCTTTTCGGGCTGATGGGAGACCAACTCTGCCTGGGGAGAGTATTGCTGAATCTTGGTCTTACTCTGTGGGGAGTTGAGGTAACTTGGTCACGTTCTTCAGCCGAACCTACCTTGGTACCTTGGTGGACAGAGAAACTAGATCGCTTAGACAATTCTAAACTGCCCCTGTTTCTGATGTCATCTGTAATTAGTCCTTTGTTTCACATGAAAATATTCATGATTAGCAATTAATGTCAAATGCATATATCAAGAATGAACATTGGACGTTCTTTGCAAAACAAAACAGAAAAAAGAAAAACGATGGGTAATTTGTCTGAAAAAGTGGATTTGTATTGATTTTGAATTTTGCCTGTAAATAGGCGTTTTATGTACAGGAGGCTGACGTCCCAGTAAGAGAATGCCGCCGAGCAAAATAGAGTTTATACAATTTTGTGAAAAGGAAACAAAACAGCTATGTGAAAAATAATCCCACTGGGTTCCAACTCTGCTATCGCCTTTATGTCTTCAAACGTCTCATCACTTTGTTGCTTAGTTGGAGATGAAGCTGATTGATTGATGCCGAATTCCGGATGAAAGGTGATCCAATGAGACACAGTATTACGCTTTATCCCTAACTTTTGCCTGGAACGCCCTTTCGGGTTTTCAGTCCACCGGGATACCCATTTTTGCCCAAGCCGCCTTTTCAGGTTTTCGACTTGCCGGGTGTACAGATTTTTTTCATTTCATCCCTTATTTTTGCCCGAACCCTTTTGGTTCGTCGGGAAGCCCTTATTTTTGCCTAGGTGTGTCAACCTAGCGGGTCTTAAATCATGCGTAGTATCTTTTTACTATGTCTGCATTGGCGGGGTGAGGAAGGTCGTCACCATCCATGGTGGTTAGAATCATAGCTCCTCCTGAGAAGATATGTTTAACCACAAATGGCCCTTCGTACGTAGGGGTCCATTTTCCTCTGGGATCACCTTGAGGAAGAATGATGCGCTTGATTACCAGGTCTCCGACTTGATACTCTTGTCGTCTGACTTTCTTGTTAAATGCCCTGATCATCCGTTTTTGGTACGTCTGACCATGACAAATAGCAGTGAGTCTCTTTTCGTCAATTAGGTTTAGCTGATCAAGCCGAGTCTGGATCCAGTCATCTTCGCTCAATTCTGCATCCTTCATTATCCGGAGAGAGGGTATCTGGACTTCAATAGGCAAGACTGCCTCCATGCCATAGACCAAGGAAAAGGGAGTTGCCCCTGTTGACGTCCGTGCTGAGGTACGGTACCCATGAAGAGCAAATGGTAACATTTCGTGCCAATCTTTATAGGTCATTGTCATCTTCTGCACAATCTTCTTGATGTTCTTATTTGCCGCTTCTACAGCCCCGTTCATCTTCGGCCGGTAGGGAGAAGAATTGTGGTGCTGTATCTTGAATTGCTCGCAAAGCTCAGTGATCATATTGTTGTTAAGATTGGTACCATTATCCGTAATGATCCTCTCAGGTATGCCGTATCGACAGATCAGGTTATGCCGAATGAAACGCGCCACGACGTTCTTGGTTACCGTAGCATAGGAAGCTGCTTCAACCCACTTTGTGAAGTAATCAATCGCTACCAGGATGAAGCGGTGCCCGTTGGATGCCGTAGGTCTGATTTCGCCGATCATATCAATGCCCCACATTGCAAAAGGCCAAGGTGCTGTCAAGACATTCAGAGGAACCGGATGAATGTGCACATTATCAGCATAAATCTGGCATTTATGACAAGTTCGAGAATGCTGATAATAATCGGCTTCCATTATGGACTAGAAATATCCTGCCCGAAGGATTTTCTTTGCCATGGTATGTCCACTTGAATGTGTTCCGAAGGTACCTTCATGTAGCTCTGTCATGATCCTTTCTGCTTCAGTCTTATCCACACAACGCAGTAAGGTTGAATCATGGTTTCGCTTGTAGAGAATGCCATTGCTGAGGAAGAACTTTGCCGCAAACCTTCTCAGGAACTTCTTGTCATTGACCGATGCGCCTTCGGGGTATTCTTGAGCTTCAAGGTACCTCTTCACTTCATGATACCAGGGTTTTTCAGTTACCTCTTCAACCTCAAGATCGTAGCAATGTGCAGGTTCATCTAATTTCCATATAATGATCCGGGGAGCTTCGTTGTCCCATTTGACTTTGAAAATAGAAAGCATCGTAGCCAGCGCGTCCGCTAACTGATTCTCCTCTCTTGGGAAGTGTTCAAAAGTTATCTCCTCGAAGTGGGGAATCAACGTCGATACATACTCCTTGTAAGGAATAAGACTTGGGTGTTTCGTATCCCAATCGCCTTTGACCTGATTGATCACGAGAGCGGAATCTCCGAAGACACTCAGAAACTTGATCCTTAAGTCAATTGCAGCTTGAAGACCCATGATACATGCCTCATACTCTGCCATGTTGTTGGTGCAGCTGAAACATAGACGGGCGGTGAGTGAAGTATGAGTGCCTTTAGGAGATATGATTACAGCGTCGATACCATTACCCAAAGCGTTCGAGGCTCCGTCAAAGTGCATAGACCATCGGGATCCTTCCTCAGGTCCTTCATCTGGTCCAGGTACTTCACAATCAGTCACTACCATGATATCCTCGTCTAGAAATTCAAAGTTCATCGACTGGTAGTCGTCCACTGCCTGGTGCGCCAAATGGTCTGCCAATACACTTCCCTTGATTGCTTTCTGAGTCGTGTACTGGATGTCATATTCCGTCAAGATCATCTGCCATCTTGCTATTCTTCCGGACAAGGCAGGCTTTTCGAATATGTACTTGATTGGATCCATTTTTGAAATCAACAGAGTAGTGTGAGTCAACATATACTGTCTAAGCCGGCGAGCATCCCATACCAAAGCGCAGCAAGTTTTCTCGAGCAATGAGTACCGGGTCTCACAGTTGGTAAACTTTTTGCTAAGGTAATAAATGGCGTGCTCTTTTCGGCCAGACTCGTCATGCTTCCCCAGCACACACCCCATTGAGTTGTCAAGTACAGTCAAGTATAAGATTAAAGGTCTCCCTTCAACCGATGGCATAAGAATGGGTGGTTCTTGGAGATACTCTTTGATCTTTTCGAAAGCGGCCTGACATTCATCATTCCAACGTACTACTTGATCTTTCTTAAGCAGCCTGAAGATTGGTTCATAGGTAGCAGTTAGATGCGAGATGAATCGGGAAATGTAGTTCAACCGTCCTAGAAAGCCTCTGACTTCTTTCTCTATCTTGGGAGTTGGCATCTCTTGTATGGCTTTCACCTTGGCCGGGTCCACTTGAATTCCTTTGTCGCTTACGACGAAGCCTAGCAATTTTCCAGATCTCGCCCCAAAGGTGCACTTGTTTGGGTTCAACCTCAGCTTGTACAACTTCAGACGGTCAAACAGCTTCTGTAGGTGGTCAAGGTGTTCCTCCTCAGTTTGGGACCTTGCAATCATATCATCGACATATACTTCTATCTCGTGATGGATCATGTCATGAAATAAAGCAACCATGGCACGTTGGTAGGTTGCCCCAGCATTTTTCAACCCAAAAGGCATGACCTTGTAGCAAAAGGTGCCCCACTGAGTAACAAAAGTGGTCTTCTCCATATCTTCAGGAGCCATCTTGATCTGATTATAACCGGAGAAGCCGTCCATGAAGGAGAAAACTTTATGCTGAGCAGTGTTGTCAACCAGAACGTCGATATGAGGCAGAGGGAAATCATCCTTAGGGCTTGCCCTGTTCAAATCCCTGTAATCAACACACATTTGGACCTTACCATCCTTCTTCGACACTGGAACCACGTTGGCAACCCACTGAGGGTAAGAAGTCACTGCTAGAAATCCGGCGTCGAATTGTTTCATAACCTCAGCTTTGATTTTCTCGGACATTTCTGGACGCATACGGCGGACCTTCTGTTTTACCGGAGGGCATTCTTCCTTGGTAGGCAGGTGATGAACCACAATGTCGGTATCCAACCCAGGCATGTCTTCGTAAGACCAGGCGAAGATTTCCACATAGTCATGCAGCATCTGAATCAACCGTTGTTTCACACTGAGCTCTAGATTGGCACCAATCTTGACTTCCTTTCTGTCTGTCTCAGTACCCAGATTTACCGTTTCCACTGGCTCTTCATGTGGCTGAATGGCCCTCTCTTCCTGGAGTAGTAGTCTTGCAAGTTCACCAGGAACTTCGCAATCATCTTCACCTTCGTCTTCGGCTAAGTTGATCGGATTTTCGAAGTCATAACTGGCAGTAGCAGAGTCGTTACCAGTGAGATCCAGAGTGGATTGGAACCTGTATAAGTGAGTGTGTGTAAATATAGCTGTTTTGCAATATATAACAAAGAAAGAAAAGGAGCGCAAGATTTTGAAATGCAACAAACGTCCAATGTTTTTATTGATGATATATGAAAATGACACACAAAAGCCCTCACAAATGAAGCCACGGTGCCCCGGGTAAGACACCGAGCCATAAAAGTTTCAAGATATTGTTTGTTACAAATTCAAAACAAAAGAGTTCATTACTGAGGGACAAAAGTAATAGGTATGAAGTCTTTGGCAGTCCAGTTGCTTGGTCCACCGTCGGTTGTTGGGTAGATCCAGCTGTCGAATTCAGATTCCTCCACGTCGTCTTCAATAGCATTCACTCCCGGGTTGGTGATGAACACAAGAGGTCTTCCAATCCTTGCCTTACGAACAACCTTCTGAGCCTCTGCAGTGAAACCCAAACCAAACTTGTCGGTCTTCGGAGTAAAGTCAGGAAGTTGGCCCCAGTTTGCGCACTCACCCTTCTCAATAATAGCCCGGGCATCCTTTAAGGAAGCCATCTTCAAAGGAGGGTCTTCAATCACAGTTTCAGCTGATGCCAGTGTCTGAGGCACCTCTTCAAAGTGCTGGAATGGAGTCTCAATGAATTCCCCATCCATCTCTATGTACCGGAACGAGTTGAGGTGGCTGACCATATACTCTTCTTCCCCCTGAACTGTAACAATCTTCCCCCTAACCGGGTACTTAAGCTTTTGATGTAGTGTGGAGGTCACAGCTCCAACCTTGTGGATCCATGGACGACCCAACAAACAAGAATAGGATGGTCGGATATCCATCACATAGAAAGTAGAATCAAAAACTTGAGAACCAACCCTGATCGGAATGTCAACTTCCCCATGTACCATCCTTTTCGAACCGTCAAAGGCCCGGACCACAATGTTACTAGGCTTGAGCTCCAAACCCTCGCAATCCAACCTGTCTAGGGCCTTCTTGGGTAATACATTCAATGAAGAATCAGTGTCTACCAACACATGGGCAAGAGTAGTGCCCCTGCATTCGATGGAGACATGCAGGGCGTCGTTATGGTTCTTTCCTTTGGCAGTCAGATCGGCGTTAGAGAAGCCCAACCCATTATCTTCAGTCAAGTTGGCCACACAATCGGTAAATTGATCAGCAGGCGTTTCTTGTGGCACATGGGCCGTCTTCAGGAAGGAAATCAGGGCCTTGGCATGGGCCTCTGAACACAACAACAGTGATAGCATAGAAATCTTTGATGGGGTGTGCCCCAACTGCTCAACCACATTGAAATCACTCTTCTTAATGATCTTGAGAATCTCTTCCATCTCTTGTTGGGAAGCTTCAACGTTGGTTGTCTTTGGTGCCTCCGTCAGGGCAGGCAAATCAGTAGCAATCCCTTTGCCCCGAGCGTCAGATGACTCGGCAGCAGGGGCAGAAACAGGAACTTGATCCGGAAGGGAAGCAGGAAAACTTGCAGGTGTGATGACAAGAGGTTTCTGAATAACTGGTGGCGCAATATCTGGTGAAAACAGCCTACCACTGCGAGTAACCTTGGCAGGCCCGGTGATGTTGGTGACGCCGGTACTAGTATCAAACTCTTGTTTAACTCCAAGCACATAAACATCCGCCCCATAGTGCCATGGGACAGCTTTGTCGGATGTATAAGGGAGAGGCCCCGGAACAGTGATGATGATAGGAGAAATCTTCTGAGTAGGCATGATTTGGACAGGCTTCTTTGAAGGAGCCTTAGGAGGGTTGTTGAAAATAGTGACAATAGAAACTTCTTCGGCAGGGACAGCAGGAACATCAATCTTCTCGAACAAGATCTCTTTGCTATCCATCAGGCTTTGGATACCTGATTTCAGCAAAGGAAAACCAACAGGTGAAACAACACATAGAAGGCAACCTTTATCACATCCCGGAAATAAACCGACTAGCAACAGGTTCCTCTTGACAGTCAGCAACAGAGTAACAATATCGTCCACAGAGGTTACATACCGGTCTTCTTCCACAGTATTCACTCCATGCTGGGGCATGGGAGCAGTCACAACATTGGGCCTTTCGGGCGCCTCAAACTGTATTTCTTTAGCATCAATAAGGTCCTGAACCTTATTTCTCAGAGCCCAGCAATCGTCCGTAGTATGCCCGGGCTATCAGAGTGATAAGCGCAACGGGCGTTGGGGTTGTACTTTGGAGAAGCTGTGTTCACTACCTTCGGAGCTTCTTTAACAGTTACCAGATTGGTTGACAGTAGTTGTGGCAAAATATGAGACAGGGTCATGCTGAGTCGAGTGAACTGCCTTTTGGGCCTCTCACCCCTTGACTGGTTGTACTGCTGAGGAGCAGCAGCAGGCTTTGAAATTACCAATGCATTGACATCTTGGTGGCGTTCCGGTTTAATTTGTCTTCTGGGACCATAAACAACACTGGCTTCCTTCTTCAAGGGCTTCTTTTCAGTACTCTAGGAGGCACCTTTCTGTATCTTCCCCGACTTGATACCAGCTTCTATTCTCTCACCAGTCAAGATCAAATATGTAAACCCAATAGAAGAATTACTAATCAGATGGTTGAAGAATGGACCGGACAGGGTCCCCAGGAACATGTCAACAAGTTCACGGTCAGTCAGCGGTGGCTGCACCCTACCAGCCAGGTCTCTCCACTTTTGCGCATACTCCTTGAATCCTTCGCCCGTCCCCAGTGACATACCTTGGAGATGGGTACGCATGGGAGCGAGGTCAGAATTATACTGATACTGTTTATAAAATGCAGTAGCCAAGTCCTCCCAGTTTCGGATACTGGCTCCATCCAGCTGATAGAACCACTCGAGTTGAGCCCCTGAAAGGCTATCCTGAAAGAAATGGATCCACAGGTTCTTGTCTGCAGTGTAAGGTTGGATCTTCCTTACATATGATCTGAGATGCATCTTCGAGCAGGACAGCCCGTCATACCTTGCAAAAATTGGCACTTTGAACTTCGGGGGGATCACAATTCCAGCAACTAATCCCAAATCTTCGAAATCTAAGCCGGGAACTCTCTGCAGCTCCATAGCTTCCAACCTGTCTTCCAAGCTCTTGTACTTATCATCGGCGGGCAGATATTGTTGCTCTGAGTAGTCTTCGTCTTCTTCAGCCTCTCCTTCTTCAGCTTCAGATTCGGAAGGTACCGCAGCCGCATTCCCTTTACTGGTTCCCTCTTTAGAAGTAGGGGGAAATTCAAGAACTCTTCTCGCTTCTCCCTTAAACCTTCTTCCTAGGGTAGCCACCCCGATTCTCTTCTTCTTCTTTTTCACTTGCTCTTTGTTCCCAAGCAGGGCCTTTAGATCCTCCTGACCCTTTGCCAAGGTCATCAGGAGATGTTGAAACTGTGAGTTTTGAGACTGCAAGTCCTTGACCGTCTGTTCGAGATCCATCTTACTGAAATAAATAGCAGAAAGATAAGAAAACCGTGTGTGGAGACCTGCTTATGCGCATGATGAATGATATGTTTGTTTATGCAATGCATTCAAGGATTTAGAAAATTCAAAATTGTTGCAAACAAAAAGAACACACGTCATGTTAATAAGAAGAAATTTGTCAGTACATAAATGCCCCATGGGCCAAATATTACAAAAAAAACTTCTCAAGGTAAAAAGACGTTGCACATCCTCTTTGGTGCGATGTAGGTTTTGAGGGTCTCTTCCTCATGGAGTTGGCGTGTAAGCTCCAAGACCTTCTTCTCACTGGCGTAGAAGCTGGCTTCAAGAGTATTCTGTTCCTCCTTGAGTTGGATCCAACTCTTCCGCATCTCCTCCCACGATGTTGGCATGTCAGGATATAGGATGGTGTAGAGAACCTCTCCTTCCTTAACGGGCTCTTTAATCACAGGGAGAACATGAGGATAAGGCATCATTAGACTCTGGGCTCGGGTTCGTACCCACTTGATATAAGGCTCAAGGGGGATGGAGTTCTTATGCCCCAGTGTCTTGCTGTCTACCTTGTTAGGCATCCTCCAAGCTCTGATGAATCTTTGGCGAAGTCCTTGCGCATTGTTGTCGAAGTCAAAAACTAGGTCAGGAATCAACATGTCGTGAGGGCCATCCCTCTGTGCATATCCAAATTGTCTCAAAGCTAGACAAGGGTTGTAGGTAATGCCTCCCCTAATGCCAAGTAATGGAACATTAGGGAACTCTCCACAACGATCGACGATGATGACATTATCTCTGGACCGAGAGCACCAATGTACATCAGAGTGAGTGAGGGTCATCAACCGTTGTGACCACCTTAAGCCTTGGTCATTCTTCAGGACATACTGTGGAAGGTGCGAAATAAACCACCTTGCAAGGAGAGGAGTACAGCACATGAGAACACCCCTCTTTCTCATTGTTCGTGTGTAAAATGAGTGAAGAATGTCCCCAAGCAATGTTGGTATTGGATTCCTGGATAGGAAGATCTTGACGGCGTTGACATCTATAAGCTGGTCAGGATTTGGGAACAGGACCAACCCATAAATGAGGAGTGCCACAATTTCTTCAAAGGCTTGTAGGTCCAATGAATTCCAACACTCTTGTGCCTTCTCAAACAAGAATTTTGCCAAGAAGCCTTTGACACCGCTTCTAGTTTCCCAATTCCCCTTGATGTCAGATGGTTGCAAGTGTAGTGCTTGAGCAACATCTTCAGGCTTTGGTTCTTTTTCCGTACCGTTGTAGGGTAGTTGATTAAGAATAGGAATTCTCAGGAGTTGAGAAAATTCCTCCAAAGTGGGCACCAATTGATAGTCGGGGAAAGTGAAACAGTGGTGAAGGGGGTCAAAGAACTGGAACAACACCTTTACCATGTCCTCTTCAATGCTGGTGTTGACTAGGCTGAGCAGTCTACCATGTCTTTCACTGAAGGGAGAGCTTTCCGGAATTCTGGATGTGAGCTCCTTGAGTTGAGGAGGGATTCTCACAAGGTTGACTTGGATAGTTTTCCTGCGAAGAATTTCCATGACCTACAAAACAAGAACAAAGATGAAGATCTAAACCCTTGAAATGGTTAGTGAATGCATATGATGCTTTATGATGCTCATGATGTATGCACAAACATATGTACAAGCAATTCACACAAAACCCTAGTTTCAGGCTTGCATGGGGCTTCATAGGTAAGTACCCTCTTGAGTGTAGTTGGCTTAAAAACCTGTCCTATAAATAGTAACCGGGTTCTAAGGAGCTCAATATCATTGGATTGTTTTCCATGTTCATTGTTTTGGTTTAGCCACTTAACTAGCGACCAAATTATTCCAAGAAAACAACCCTCAATGAGTGTAGTATCGAGTATCTACCAACTTCGGACTGCACCAAAGCCGGTCATCTCACTACCCCTAATGAAAGGCCAAGATGGTCAAGTAAGGTTCTAGGTCATTAGTGCTTAGTGACATCACTCAGCGGCCCCGTACTCTCCTTGATTGAACTCAAGGGTTACCGGTACTCACAAATATGTTGCACTAATATAGCTATTGCTTCAACCGTGTCGGTATACCCCGCATAGTTTCCACAACGTATTGCTATCTATGAATGTTTCCCCAAATCCGGGTGTAGGATTTCAAGCCCAAACAAGAGATCCAAGATATAAAGCAATCAAAGCAAACATTTAGTCATGCAAGAGGGTGATCTAAGCCCTAAGGTTACTCCACTTTAAAATTCTCCCCAGCAGAGTCGCCAGTTCTGTGATACGGTGGGAGAACTGACTTGAGGTTTTGCGTTTGTTTTCGCAAATGTTTCGGTTGAGCAAGAGTCGCCACCGACTTTTTATTTTATCCTAAGGAAAGGTTAAAAAGCACAGCAAAAACCTTTGAGATGTTTTCTTGGGTTCGGGGAGTAGATTATAGAAAGGGAAGGTATTAGCACCCTTTCTATCCATGGTTATCCATGGGCTCTTAGTTACTTGCTTAGATCACTTGCCTTTGATTTTCAATTGTTTGAAATGGTGCTTTGTGTGTGGGTTTGAAAATGTTTTGAAAAGAGGCCAATGTTGTGGCAACCTTTTAAATGATTCATGTTTGAATGTATACAAAGATGTATGTCTTTTGAAAAGTTTTCAATGTTTTTGAAAGTTGTTTTGAAAATGTGTTGTGATGTGTGGTTTTGAAAAATAGGCAAGTGTTTTTGCAAGTTTGATCAAATAGCTAAGAGCTATCTACCCTAAATTTCTCAAAGATCTTTCCTATGTTTTTAACCCTTTTAACAATTTTGTTCCACCATTGTATTTGGTGGACAATCTTGTGTTAGGATGTTAACGGGACGGGTGCGGGTCATCGTTTGGACCATGGTTTCAATGGTGCCAAGTGTCTTTGGCAACTTTTTCCTTTAAGGGACTTGATCATTTTTAGGCAACTTTCGAAAGCGTCATCGAGGGACTATGATCATTTGAATTGTTTTTGTTTTGCCAAAGACACCTAACATGCAACATGGCCCATTATTGAAGGCAACAAGTGGAGTAACCCTAGGGGTGCAAGTGTGATTGGTGTTGTCCAGTTTCATGCTTTTTTGTCTTTGAATTAGGTCAAGCTATTTATCATTTGATTTGCATACAAACCCTAAGTATATCATGGCATATTTAGAAAGCTTTAAAATGAAGAATTTAAAGTCCTAAATTATTACACAATAATCATGGGGATGGGGGTACAAATGTTCAAATGGGGATGAGACTTAATAGGAGAGTAGTGTCCAATATTTACAACCAAATCGAATTGCGATCTCAAATATAATATGCATCAAATGTACGAGGATAAACAAATGTGTATGTATAAATGTATTTGTGTAAGTGTATGTGATTTATTTACAAGTGAAGTAAAAATAATAAAAAGTTAATTTTTGGATATTTTTCATGTTTAGGGCAAAACCCTAATTTTGCTAAATAAAAGGTATTAATTATTTATTATATGCAATATTTATTAATTATGTACAAAAAATAAATAAAAAGGAAGTATATTGTAAAAAAAGTATTTTTGAGGTTAAATATTAATAAAAATAAAAATGTATTATTTTGTATTTTTATCCTAAATATTCTAATAAATATATAAGTATTTATATTATATGTTAAATATATTAAATATATACAAAAATAAAATATTTATTATTTACAAAAAAAAAGTATATTTTTTTTAGAAAATGTTTTCAAAAGATAAAATAAAATAGAAAATAAAAATGTATTTTGTATTATTTTTTAGGGTTTAAATAAAAAGTATATATATATTTATTTACATAAATATGCCTAACAAAACAAATAAATGCCAAATAAATATAAAAAATTATGAAAAAAATATTTTTTAATGTTTTTTATATTTTAACAAAAAATGACAAGTCAGAAACAAAAAGAAAAAGTCAAAAAATGATAAAAATAAACACAATGGGCCAAGGGGGTGCAAGTGGAAAATGAGTGGTGTCAACAGAAAAATAAGCAAGGCCCAGCCCAAGGAGGCTTCTTCAACCTCCAGCCATTGTTTGAACACAGAAAAACGCGCGCCCTTGCTCAATCTGCTAACTTCTGATTCCTTGATCTTTTGACAAATCTTAAAACATGAAACTTGTAGAGCTTGAAGCCACGATTTCAAATATATAAAAAAGTTGATCTAACTCTCAGAAATGAGAGAGAATTTCTTCTCTCCCAATTCATGACCTAGCTTTTTTCAGATATTCAGTTTCAAAATTCTCTCAGCATACACAACATAAATGAAAAGTAACTATATGGATGGCTTCAGGGCTATGATTAGAACATGCTTTCTTCATAAACTTAAGCCTAACTATGCCTAGATAGAGAGATAGAAGTTCAAAAACTTACCTGTTCAGCTTGATTCGTGTATGACAATGGAGGTACTTTCAATGCAATGTGAGGACTTGTATAGCTTGCTTGAGGTCCAGGGATGCTTCTCCAACCTCTAGCTTGCTTTAGAACTAACTGAAACGAGCTATGGAAGTTAACCTGCACAACTGAAAAAATGAAAATGGTGAACTTGGTTAGAGGTGTTACAGTCTGTAGCTAGGGCTTGGGATAGTTTGTATGGATGCTATGGAGTGTGTTTGAAGAGGTTTCAGCCAAAACGCACGATAGGAATGGACTGTGGGATTCAAACTGCAGCCTATGCCATGTTTTTCCACAAAACTGTGTTTTTATGTATATGGAGGTTTGAGAGATGGTTTGGTCATGTTTCAGACTTGGTTTGATGTTTGAAAAATGCTCATGAAGTTTGTTTAGGCTTGTCTTGATAGGAATGTGAGTTGTTGTTTCAAAATGCCAAGTTTCTTCTTTTTTAAGTCAAAAATGCCAAGTTAGGTTGTAGGCTACCACAGGCCCCTCAAGCATGCCGCAAATGTTAGTCTTGATCAGTGGGATATGTCCATGCCTTTGTGCCTCAGAGATTTGCTTTGTACCTCTTAGATTGTAAACTTGACATAAAGTTGTGCTTTACAAGAATGGATAACTTGCTTTTTCTAAATATGGATTAAACTTTCCATGTAATGTCCAAATGAGAAAAATAAAGCTAGAACACAATGGATTGGCATTTAATTGTTGAGTGCAAATGGGATTAGAGGCCTGTAATCTAGCTTGCACAAGCTGATTTCAAAAATGCCCATGAACAAAGTGACTTTTGCCCATATTGACAAATTCGATTCTCCCTAACCACAAGGGTGTTTGAGAAGTTCTTGGACAATTTGGAAAGCTTGGAATGTGTACTACAATCCATCTTTGTAATGCAAGTTGAGATTCCAAGTGTAAGTATGTGAAAAGTGGCCATGAAGTTAGGCAAAAATCCTGCCTAAAATAGGCCAAAAAATTTCTAAGTTAAGAATGTTTTGCACCCCTATTCCAAAAATTGTAACTTGAGCTACAAGCTTCTTTTGAGGAAACTTTGTGAATAAAAGTTGTAGATTTTGAAATGGAATATAACTTTCATGTTTTGAGTTTTGTTTTAATCCAAATGTATCTTGATGAAAAGATGGGGCAAAGTTAGGAAAAAATTAGGAATTTTCATAACTTAGAAAATTTCTAAGTTATGAAATTTCTTCATTTCAAACCCTAATTTGTGATTTTTGATTTCTTGATGAACAAGTTTCATAATTTGGCATGTCTTGATGAAAAAGGAATCTTGACACTTGATTTTGACCAAAAAGTCAAAGTTTGACTTTTCAGTATACAGTCAAATTTGGCTTAGTTGACTGAAAAATTCATCTGTCAATCTTGTGCATTTGGGATCTTTTGAACTTGTTGAATATGTCAAGACCATGTAATTGAGTCCTTGAGTCCATATGTGAGCTTGGTTTGCCATTGGCTAGGTCAAACAATAAAAAATTGCCTTTGTGCAGTCAAAACCCTAAAAATTACCATTTTGCCCTTTTGGTGATCTGATCAAATTTCTTATGGAATTGTGATCCAAAATTGACCAAATGGTTCATATGAGTTCATAATGTTGATGTGGGTCAAAAATCATGAGGTTTGACTATCAATTGACCACAGTTGACTTTTTCCCCAATACAGCTGATTTCTAGGTCAACTGTCCAATTGATTGGGCAAAGATTGGAATCAAGGATTGAAACTTGGTATGGATAAACTTATGAGTCCAAAATGAAGCATGAAAGTCAATTTGGGCCTTTTGGGTCAAAACATATTTGTGCAAACTCAAACCCTAATTTGGGTCAACAGTGCAAGGAGGAGTCTTGAGCAGAGCAAACCCTGACTTGATCTTGAGCTCTAAGGGTCTTGTGGTGAGAAAATATTGATGAAATGGGAGGGAAAATTTTGGGGTACAACAGTGGGCTTCTCTCTGGTTAAGGCAGTACATGTTGACTCATACCACTTTGTTGATTTCTAAGATGGATCCGATTAAGTACATCTTCGAAAAGCTGCCCTTTCCGGACGAATAGCCAGATGGCAAATGATCTTGACTGAGTACGACATTCAATACACAAATAAAAAATCCATCAAAGGAAGTGTACTAGCAGATCATTTGGCCCATCAAGCTGTGGATGATTATCAGTCAATGAACTTCGACTTCCCTGACGAGAATATTATGCTGGTAACCAACTGTGCGAAACCTAGACCGTATGACGGACCTGAACAAGGATCCCAATGGACTATGGTATTCGACGGGGCTTCCAACGCCTTAGGTAACCGAATTGGTGTTGTGATCATCTCTCCTGAAGGTTGCCACACTCCTTTTACTGCCCGACTATGCTTCGATTGCACAAATAATATGGCTGAGTATGAAGCATGCATCTTAGGTCTAAAAGCTGCTATTAACTTAAGGATCAAGCATTTGGATGTGTTTGGAGATTTCGCCTTTGTGATCAGCCAAGTAAAAGGAGATTGGGACACTAAACACCCTAATCTTATCCCTTACAAGGAACTTGTGTTATCCCTGATTCCTCACTTCGAAGAAATCACTTTTGAACATTTCCCTAGGGAAGAAAACCAGTTGGCTGACGCTTTGGCAACCATGTCCTCAATGTTCAAAGTCAGATGGGATAACGAAGCCCCTATGATTACAATTGAAAGATTTGATGAACCTGCACATTGCTATGAGCTTGAAACCGATGCGGAAAAGCCATGGTACCATGAGGTAATGAGATACCTTGAAGCACAAAAGTATCCAGAGGGAGCATCTATCAATGAAAGAAAATTCTTACAAAGATTTGCAGCCAAATTCTTCCTAAGTAACGGGATATTGTACAAGTGCAACCATGATTCAACTCTACTCCGATGTGTGGATAAAAGGGAGGCAGAGGAAATCATGGAAGACATGCACGATAGCCTTTTTGGTACTCACTCAAGTGGACATACGATGGCCAAGAAAATCTTAAGAGCAGGTTACTATTGGTCAACAATGGAGATCGATTATCATCAACATTCAAAGACTTGTCATAAATGCGAAATCTACGCTGACAAGGTCCATGTACCTCCAATCCCTCTGAATGTCATGACCTCTCCATGGCCATTTGCGATGTGGGGTATTGACATGATCGGAGAGATCAAGCCCACAACTTCCAATGGACATCGCTTCATTCTTGTTGCCATCGATTATTTTACCAAATGGGTCGAAGCCGCCACTCAAAAGACTGCAAATCACAGGGCCACAACCCATAATCCCCAGTAAAGTCTTCAACAAAGCCTTTATTATTACCAAGAAATGCTACGAAGCTTGGATCCGACCAGATATTAGCACAATCTTCAATTACTGAAGCCTGGAACCGACCAGATAACAATTTGACTTCTTCAATTACTGAAGCCTGGACCCGACCAGATAACAGTTTGACTTATTCAATTACTGAAGCCTGGACCCGACTAGATAACAGTTTGACTTCTTGAGTTACTGAAGCCTGGACCCGACCAGATAACAGTTGATCTCATTTCTTAAACGTTATGAAACCTGGACCCGACCAGATAATAGCCTAACTCTTCAAATATATAGAAGAACCTGAACTCAATCCGACCAAGGTTTTAACTTCTTTTCCCCAGTAGAGTTGCCTCTCTATCCCCAACGAAGGACTGAGAAACTTGGATCCGACCAGATATCATTCCTCATTTCCATCCTTTCAAGAAAGCCATTACGAAGCCTGGATCCGACTAGATAGTAATCATCCTCAGAAACTCATTGCGATGCCTGGATCCGACCAGATATCAATCACCCTCATAGATTCGTTGTGAAACCTGGAAACCAACCAGTTAACAACTAAATCCCCAAGCAGTTTATTGCGAAGCCTGGACCCAACCAGATGACAATTAAACTTCATCAAAGAAATCTGCAAAGCCTGGACCCTACCAGATAATAGTTTTCAAGCAGTCTATTGTAAAGCCTGGACCCGACCAGATAACAATTGACCTCATCAAACCTCATAAATCGTAAAGCCTGGACCCGACCAGATAACAGTTTTCAACCAGTTTATTGTGAAACCTGGACCCGACCAAATAACAATTAACTTCATCAAAGAAATCTGCAAAGCCTGGACCCGACCAGATAACAGTTTTCAAATGGTATATTGTAAAGCCTGGACCCGACCAGATAACAATTAATCATGATTCCCAGAAAGACACTATGAAGCCTAGATTTGACCAGATAATATTACGGCTTTCTAAAAGACCATAAAGCCTGGACCCGACCAAATGACTATTCAATTTCAAAGAGTTACTGTGAAACCTGGATCCGACCAGATAATAGTTAATTCATCCTTACCTCCAACAGGTTATTGTGAAGCCTGGATCCGACCAGATGACAGTTAACCTCCACATCCCCAGCAAGTTTTTATGAAACCTAGACCTGAACAAATGACTATTCAATTTCAAAGAGTTACTGTGAAGCCTAGATCCGACCAGATAATAGTTAGTTCATCCTTACCTCCAACAGGTTACTGTGAAGCCTGGATCCGACCAGATGACAGTTAACCTCGACATCCCCAACAAGTTGTTATGAAATCTAGACCCGACCAGATGACTATTCAGTTTCAACGAATTTTCTATAAAGCTTGGATCTAACCAGATAACAGTTAATTCATCTCTTCTCCCAGTAAGCCGCCGTGAATATTGGATCCGACCAGATAGCAACCGATTACTTCATCCTCAGCAACTGTGAAGCCTGGATTCGACCAGATAACAATTGATATTTGAGTGATGTTCCCCAGCAAAAGAATCTCTTCAACAAAATTTGTAGACACGCATGTTCTTCATTTCCAACAGGAAATCAGGGATTCAACCTCCCTGGATTTCCTCAGCAACAGTCAGGGATTTATTTTCCCGGATGAAAGCACACATCTCACATTCATACATCATAGCATGTACATACCATATGCATTTAGCATGATACCACATCTGGTGAACATCATGCAAGCATTTGCATTTTACTAACCCCTCTTCTCCCAGGTAAAACGTCAAGTTTAGTATAAATCAACAAGAGATTTATGCTGATACTTCTTCCAGAGTTTACCAACATTCCTACAAATGGAATATATAAGCCCATTCACCATCCATCTTCGAGTGTAAATTTCTGGGCACTTTAGTGTTCAATCATCTTTCACCTTCAAGTCACGAATGGCGGATCCGCCAATCTAAATTCTTCAGGTTCGAGAAGTTTGAACAGGGGCAGCTGTTGCACCCCAAAATTTTCCCTCTCATTTCCAAGGAATCACCCTGGATCCTCAAATTGTCTCTCATCTAAATCCAAGCCTGGAATTATCAATTTTTCAAAGAAAATCACTCACAAGGGCAAAATGATCATTTGCATACTAGAAGTCTAACTTTGACTTTTTGGATCAAAATCAAATCTCAAAAATCATATTTCATCAAGACATGTTGGAATATGAAGTTTGCTTCATCAAGAGTTTCAAAATTCAAAATTTACTTTGAAAGAATCAAATTCTAAAGACTTAGAAAATTTTCTAAGTATTTAAAGAAATATGACAATTTCAGAACTTCTGAGCCAGTGTTCACATTCATCAAATTCTGGATGTTCTCAAGACAGAGTTTAGTCAGAACTTCTGAGCCAGTGTTCACAAAGGTCCAGTCAGAGTTTGCAAGGTTAAAACAAAGAAGGTAACAAAGCGTGTTGTAAGTATACTGGAAGTTCTGAAGTATCCTTTAGAACATGCTGAAGTCAAAAGATAAAAGGATCAGAAGATGAGATGCTACTCTGAAGCAGAACTTCTAATCCAAGAGTCAAGCAAGGATCCAAAGTTTCACATGGGAACCCATTTAATGCTCACAACCGCTTGTGAAATCTTTATCCAAGGAATCCTCTCCACGTGTACCCCTACTGTCTTAGGAAGATAAACTTCTGTGCAAAAGTATGCTAGACCCACGCGTTATTTCTACTTTTCCTTAATTCACGCTGCCAAATCCAGCTGAGGCGCTGTTAACCATCCAACTTGAATACATTGAACCCCCACTTGTTAAGCTTACTTCAAGAGTAAGTCAGCATCTAGCATATGATGTTGGTGCCACTTGACCGCCCCAACTGCAAAACTTTGCCTATAAATAGAACACCATTTGCCCACTAAAATAGGACCCCCTCCCCTTACCATAAAAAATTGTGAAAGAGACGAGAATTGAGAAAGAAGGCTTTGAACCACTGCAAAAATTCCAAGAACCCAGGAAATTATAAGCACAAAATACCAAAATCTCAGCATTAATTCCTTACATTCAAACTCCATTGTTTTCCTCAAGTGTTCTTGACTAAATCCATCCATGTAACTGCTGATTCATACATTAGAAACTACCTTAACTTCTGTGTTCCTATTGCCATACACTCTCCATTCACTTTCACCACAAAGGAGCCAGAACATCACCCCTTGGATGCTTCAAAAGTTGCAAACTTCCATCCTGCTGAGTACGTAAAGAAGTTGCTCAGAACATCACTAGAATTCAAGACCAATCTCCAGTTCACAGAATCCTTTCCAGCTACAAGGTAAGTTTTTTGCTGACCCTCATCATAACTAATTAAGCATTGTCAGATTTGGTATATTTAGCACAATGTAGATATTCTGATTCTGAGGATGTACATATTCTGAAATTCATGCATCTGCTTGCCTAAGTAGAGGAAATCCCTGTTCAGAGCTTCATAAAGAAAATAGGACTTAGAATTAGAACTAGCAAATACATGTTGCTTCTGATTCATGCTTCTGATATTTCATGAAATTTCTCATAACTGTTATACATGCAACTTCTGTTCTGTAAATGACTAAGCTGCAGATGTTCTGACTGGCATGGAGAGAGGCAAAGTTCTGATAGTTGCGTCAGAACTTCTGAGTTCTCAGAAGATCGATAACTTCTGAACTTACATATGTTTGCTAACGTGTTTCTGTTTGTGCACCCAAGTTAGAGTCAGAACTTCTGACCTCTTCTATTTTTAACACTTTGCGCTGATTATGTTTCCTTGATTTTTTATTTTATTTTATTTTGCCATCATATTATATTTTATTTTTAAATCAAAAAAACACCAAAAATATTTCACATTTGCATGATATATTTTCTTTTAATATAAAAAGACAAAAACATTTTCTTAAAAAAAAGTTAAACATTTTACATTTCCTGTACATTCTTATCTATTTCAATGTGGTTGTAATAGTATCCTAGAATTTTAACTTGCAACCCCCATTTACAAAAATGTGCCCCCATTCCCCAAAAATATTGTAATAGCATAGGACTTTACATTGTCGCACTATTATTGCTTTCAAAATATGCTAGTAATTAGGGTGTATGACAAGATATAAAAATTGACAAATAGATCACCCTAATCAAGACAAATTATGCATGCAATCAAACACACTCGCACATTTACACCCTTAGGGTAATTCCACTTGTTACCTTACAAAAATGGCCATGTTATGCATGTGGGAGGTCTTAGCACAAACAAATCGAAATAAAAGATCATAGTCCCTCGATGACGCTATTAAAGTTGCCTTTCAAAATGATCTTAGTCCCTAAAGAAAAGTGCTAAGTCATCTCACAACAATGCTATCATGGTCATACGATGACCCAACGCCCGTCCCTTCACATCCAGTGATGGGGTTTCTTGCCAAATCAATGGTAAGGTAGAAGCATCTAAAGGAGGAGGAAAAGCCTATCTAAGACCTTTTGAGTAGGTAGATTACTTTTAATTGCTTGCTCATTCTCAAAAACAAATATCCTTGCTATTTTCAAAATAATCATATACATTTTTCAAACATCTTTCCAAACCTTGAAATATTTTCAAAAGCTCAACACTTTGCATACATTCTTACGAACGGGAATCATTGCAAAGTTCTCCTAAACGATGGCACCTTTTCAAAATACTTTCAAAACCACACAAAAGCATAATTTTCAAACAAAAGCAAGTGATCTAGCAAGTAACTAAGAGCCCATGGAAAACCATGGATGAAAAGGGTGCTAATACCTTCCCTTTTCATAATCTACCCCCCGAACTCAAGAAAACATCTCGAAAGGTCTTTCCTGTGCTTTTTCACCTTTCCTTATTGGATAAAAGAAAAGTCGGTGGCGACTCTTGCTAACTACAACATTTGCGATCAAACGCAAAACCCTCAAGTCAGTTCTCCCACCGTATCACACATGTTCAGTTTAATGCATTACTGTAGCCCTGCATCATAAAATCAGAAAAATGCTTTCAAACCAAAACAAAGTGCAGAGAAAATCTTCTAACAGAATCTCAACAAACTGCTAATAGAACTGTCAAACCAGGAAAATTTCCTAACAGTTTCTAATAGTCTATAACAGAAACTAACCTTTTAACAGCCAGCAAAGACAAATTTCAACCTCCCAACCTCATTCACCCAAAACCTGTAACTAACTGTTAACAGTTTCTAACTAACCAATTCATATAACAAACTCCCAAAAAATTCTTCTACTCCCTTTAACTTCCCAATTGTCCAACAGAATTAACAAAACTTTTCCTAACCATTTTTTCTAAACAGAATTTCTAACTTCTAACTTCCCTAACCAACCATCTAGTTAACTATCTCGTAACTTCCCCAAACTTCCTCTAACAGTTTCTAACTACCTCTAATTCCCTAACTGCTTTTCTAACTAACTCTAGGCGACCAAAATGAAAAACAAAAAGGAGAATTCAGAATTCATATTGGAGGAGGGAGGAGGAGGATAACAGAAGGATAACAGAATATAAGGGAGAATAACAGAAAGATCAAAGGGAGAAGAACTCACCAAAAATATCTGAAAAACTCTCTCAATCCCAATCACCATCTTCTTCACTCTCTAATTCTCCATCACTCTAAAGGATACAAGAGCAATTCTAAAGAAACAGAAACTCCTCTTCAATCATTCTCCGTGAATCCTACCTTAACCTTCATCTTTCAATTCTCAGCAGCATCTTCCCTTTGCAACGAATATCAATCTCCATAATCGAAACCAATTCTTCGCTCCCTTCATCATCTTGATCATTTCTGTAACTTCATCACCATAATCAGCGACATCAACACAACCACCTTCAATCTTCACACTCTGCATCTTCAACGTTCATCAATCTCTTCTCTGAACCTCAACAACGCCTTTGTTTCACTGATTCATCTTCAAACTCCATCAACAATGCTTCATCACCAACATTTAATCCCCATCGCGACGTTCTTCAACCTTCACGCCACTTCCTCATCACCGTGTCTTCAAAGACACATCATCGAGTTATTTCTCGGTTCCTCTATTCTCTGCATCACAAGAACAACGACATCAGTGTGCATAAGAGATTAACACAGAATATCACACAAAGAATAAGAAGAAACAAGGAAGAAGAAGATAAGCGATAAGCACAAAGATTCTGGACGCAGGATATTATCTTCGAGTCAAGATCTTCAGATTTCTTGAAACTTCATCTTCGCCTTCGATTTGCAACAACACGTAACAACTCGCCAACTAGATGTGCGCAGAGAAGACGATGAAATAGAGAACAAAGCCATGACGAGGAGTACTGAAGAAAAAACTACTTGAATCGGCAACATCACCAGAAATCATCCTCATCTCCGCCATAAGGTTGGTCTGATTCCCTGCGTCTTTCATTAAATTCTAGATGTTGTGGCGGGGACTAGGCCTCCCTGAGCTTTTTCCCTAAGCCTTCGGCTTCATAATGTAGCTCGTCACCTTTTAATTTCACTTTTGAAGTGGTGTCTAGGGTTTACGTACAAAACTCAGATTCATAATGTTTGAAGGAAAATTGATGGAGGAAGATATGGGTTTCGTGATCAGGAATGTAAAGGAAGTAGGGTTTGTGTTGATTTTGTAGTGATTAGAGGAGGCTAAGAGATGATTCACAGTGGTGTTGGCTATCAAAAATCGCTCCGGTGAGGATTTAGAGAGAAATTTGGTCGAAGGAGAAATAAGGTTGAAGGAATGGGGAGCTTAAGAGTCACTTACCCAATGCGGTTGTTTCAAAAAGCCCACTAAGTCATAACCTACGAAGGAGACTTAAGAAAAACCGGGGCATCCCGCTGGCTGTAATCTCAGAACAAGAACAGTCAGAGAAAATTAGGGATGATAAGTCAAAAAGAGGGCACTACAAATCCTCAACAAACATGAAAAATGTTGCATAAATGACTGCTTTCACAAGCAAACTTAACTTGTCTGAACCATCACCAAAATGTCATTCCAGACTCAATTGGAATTCAAATGCACAATTAACTGAGTTTTGGGATGAAGAACATCATGAAGAACGGGCAGGAACAAATACACTTTGAGCCTTATCTTTTGTTTCTGAAACCGTGAACCAAGCCACCCTACAACCCTTTAAAAGTCCTAATCGAAGCATGGGTTAGTTCAAAAGAATACTGTTATAAAAGGTATCCTAACTCGTGTAAGGCTTACTGCAAATTCAGAGTTGAATTCATATTCCTACAAAACTCTTTACTTGCTAAAATTGCATTCTCAAAACTTCAAGATAAGCATAAACTTTGCATTATTTGAATATCGCTATTTACGTATAGCTAATTGTTTAACAGTGGAGAAATTCACACGATGAATATCCAACGAACAAAAACTCTCTCAGTGAACAAAACCACTTCAAATGGGATGACACTTCCAATGACAAATCACCTATGAGCAAGGGGGAATGACATGTCACTGTCCATATTGTCTGGGGGCAGTCAAGTCGAGATTCCAAGAAACTTCTCAAGAAATGTTGAATAACCAGGAGCAGGTCTGTATCTGAATCATTTGGGGCATTGAACATGAATTCCAACAAAGGGTCGCGTACGACCAAGCAAACATTTTATGGCATTGTTGCAATAAAAAAAATTAGGGGCAGTGACAAATTTCCCACAAAGTCCTTTTCATAAGATGATCCCCAGTAAAGTTACCATAGAGTCATATCTATAAGGTTATCCCCATAAAATAATCTTCACAAATAAGGGTACAAACCCCTCATGACCAAATTCATGGATATCCCCATAAAGTTGGATCCAGGCAATCCCTAGCCAGAGTTTTAATCTTTGAAAACTTCTCCCCAACTGAGTTGATTTCAAGAATCCTCGAGGAGTTCTGCTTAAGGAAAACACCTCTCCAGTAGATTGGCAACAAGGTTTATTTCCCCAACAAACTACAGATTTCCCAGCTTGAGTTTGTCTTTCCGACTAATACAAATCAAGGACCACAACCCATGTTCCCCAGTAGACTTTCCTACAATCCCCAGTGGAAACATTCTAAACAAGGTCTGAAGATGTGCGTACTCTTCATCCCCAATAGCAGTCTAGGATTTAACTTCCTGAAACTCCCCAGCATCTGCCAAGGATTTATTTTCCAAGACAGAGATACACTTCAATAACATGCATATCATATGCATACAAAATACATATAGCACAAATCTCATTTATTTAGAGAACATCATTACGCAATGCATACATCATGACATTGCATACAACTAACTCTTTACCTTTTCGGGAAAAGATCAATCAACAGATAAGTGTCATTAACTATCTGTAAACTTCTCTAAGAAAAAATCAAGCTTGGATTTCTTAATTACCTGCTGAAGTAGTAGTCATCCATATTCCTTCATTACCTTTTGGAGTAGCAGTCGTTAAATATTCCTTCATTACCTTTTGGAGTAGCAGTCGTCAAAGATTCCTTCATTACCTTTTGGAGTAGCAGTCGTCAAATATTCCTTCAATACCTTTTGGAGTAGCAGTCGTCAAAGATTCCATCATTTTCTGATGAGTTAGTAATCGTCCAAGATTTCTTCATTATCTGTTGAGGTAGTAATCGTCCAAGATTCCTTCATTATCTGTTGAGGTAGTAATAGTCCAATATTCCTTCATTATTTGTGGAGGTAGTAATCTTCCAAGATTCCTTCATTATCTGTTGAGGTAGTAATCATCCAAGATTCCTTTATAATTTGTTGAGGTAGTAATCGTCCCAAATTCCTTCATTATCTGTTGTGGTAGTAATCGTCCCAGATTCCTTCATTATCTGTTGAGGTAGTAATCATACCAGATTCCTTCATTATCTGTTGAGGTAGTAATCGTCCATGATTCCTTCATTATTTGTTGAGGTAGTAATCATCTAAGATTCCTTCATTATCTGTTGAGGTAGTGTCGTCCAAGATTCCTTCATTATCTGTTGAGGTAGTAATCGTCCAAGATTCCTTCATTATCTGTTGAGGTAGTAATCGTCCAAGATTCCTTCATTATATGTTGAGGTAGTAATCGTCCCAGATTCCTTTATTATCTGTTGAGGTAGTAATCTCCCAAGATTCCTTCATTATCTATTGAGGTAGTAATCGTCTAAGATTCCTTCACCATCTGTTGAGGTAGTAATCGTCCAAGATTCCTTCATTATCTGTTGAGGTAGTAATCGTCCAAGATTCCTTCATTATCTGTTGAGGTAGTAATAGTCCAAGATTCCTTCATTATCTTTTGAGGTAGCAATCGTCCAAGATTCCTTCATTATCTGTTGAGGTAGTAATCATCCAAGATTCCTTCATTATCTGTTGAGGTAGTAATCGTCCCAGATTCCTTCATTATCTGTTGAGGTAGCAATTGTCCCAGATTCCTTCATTATCTGTTGAGGTAGTAATCGTTCCAGATTCCTTCATTATCTGTTGAGGTAGTAATCGTCCCAGATTCCTTCATTATCTATTGAGGTAGTAATCTTCCAAGATTCCTTCATTATCTATTGAAGTAGTAATCGTCCAAGACTCTTGCACTATCTATTGAGGTAGTAATCATCCAAGATTTCTTCATTATCTGGCGAGGTAGTAATAGTCCAAGATTCCTTCATTATCTGTTGAGGTAGTAATCATCCCCGATTCCTTCATTATCTATTGAGGTAGTAATCGTCCCAGATTCCTTCATTATCTGTTGAGGTAGTAATCATCCAAGATTCCTTCATTATCTATTGAGGTAGTAATCATCCCAGATTCCTTCATTATCTGTTGAGGTAGTAATAGTCCAAGATTCCTTCATTATTTGTTGAGGTAGCAATTGTCCAAGATTCCTTCATTATCTGTTGAGGTAGTAATCATCCAAGATTCCTTCATTATCTGTTGAGGTAGTAATTGTCCCAGATTCCTTCATTATCTGTTGAGGTAGTAATCGTCCCAGATTCCTCCATTATCTTTTGAGGTAGTAATCGTTCCAAATTCCTTCATTATCTGTTGAGGTAGTAATCGTCCCAGATTTCTTCATTATCTGTTGAGGTAGTAATCGTCCCAGATTCCTTCATTATCTGTTGAGGTAGTAATCGTCCAAGATTCCTTCATTATCTGTTGAAGTAGTAATCGTCCAAGACTCTTGCACTATCTGTTGAGGTAGTAATCATCCAAGATTTCTTCATTATTTGGCGAGGTAGTAATAGTCCAAGATTCCTTCATTATCTGTTGAGGTAGTAATCATCCCCGATTCCTTCATTATCTGTTGAGGTAGTAATCGTCCCAGATTCCTTCATTATCTATTGAGGTAGTAATCATCCAAGATTCCTTCATTATCTGTTGAGGTAGTAATCATCCCAGATTCCTTCATTATCTATTGAGGTAGTAATTGTCCAAGATTCCTTCATTATTTGTTGAGGTAGAAATCGTCCAAGATTCCTTCATTATCTGTTGAGGTAGTAATCATCCAAGATTCCTTCATTATCTGTTGAGGTAGTAATTGTCCCAGATTCCTTCATTATCTGTTGAGGTAGTAATCGTCCCAGATTCCTTCATTATCTATTGAGGTAGTAATCGTTCCAAATTCCTTCATTATCTGTTGAGGTAGTAATCGTCCCAGATTCTTTCATTATCTGTTGAGGTAGTAATCGTCCAAGATTCCTTCATTATCTGTTGAGGTAGTAATCGTCCAAGATTCCTTCATTATCTATTGAGGTAGTAATCGTCCAAGATTCCTTCACTATCTGTTGAGGTAGTAATCGTCCAAGATTCCTTCATTATCTGTTGAGGTAGTAATTGTTGTACCCCAAAATTTGCCCTCCCATATTCATCAAGAATTGTCAAAGCCAAGGTCACAAAATGCCCCAAGGGCTATGCAGTTCAATTGTCTCCTACACAGTCAAGACTAGGGTTTGAGTTCTGGTCAAGCAAATGAACTTTTCAAAGGCCCAATCAAGTCTCATGTGCCTACAAAGATGGTCAAATATCCTCATGTCAAGTTTCAAGGCATTCAGCTCAAAATTGTACAGTCAAAACCCTAGATTGCACTACAGTCAACTGTAGGGGCAAAATGGTCATTTGACAGTCAAAAGTTCAAATTTTTGGTCAATATATCATTTTGAAGCCACAAACATCATTTGATCAATGCTTGATCATGATTCTCAAAATTTGGCTCAGAAATCATCAAAGATGCAAAAGTTGCTATATTTGGACAGCTGAAAAAGTCAACAGAAATTGACCAGGGCATAACTTTCACATGGATTATCAGAAAAATTCCATCCAAAGCTCATTTTGAAGAGAAAGACATTTCCTACAATTCATCTTCATGTTCCAAGTCCAAGAAATGCTCTCACAAAAAGTTATCAATTTCAACATTATAGGTCATTTTCAAAAGTCAACAAAAAGTGACTTTAAGTCAAAGGCCATAACTTGAGATTGGTAAATCAAAATGACATGGGACCAAAGGCATTGGTTAAAGGACTCAAAGACCTTTCCAAAATGTCCAAGAACATGTGAAAAGCTTAAAAATTGACCAAGTTATGCCTTGTGGAAGTTGGGAAATTTTTAGGAATTTTGAAAAGTCAACATTGATGCAAAAGGCCTAAAAATGCAAATGGGCCCAATTTTCCTCCAAGTTTCTTCATGCCAAGCCTATGCACGACCATTAAGCCCAAGGGGAAGTATTTTCACATTTTTTTATTATTTATTTGAATTTATATTAATATTTATTCATTTAAATTATTTAAATAAATAGAAAATACAAAACTTGACCAAAACAAATCTTTCCATGCATATCTATTCTCAATGATTCGTGTACATGCCAATTAGGGAAGTTTTGGTGTGATTGGAGCTGATTGAACACAAAAGGCCATGGAAAAAGATTCAAAAAGATTTCATACAAAATCAAATATCCAAACATTGAATACCATGGATTTTATGCAACTTTCTTAACCTAAATCATTCCTTACAAGTACTAGAATGAAACCCTAATGCAAGAGACAAAAAGCTGCGCTACAGAACCATTGCCAAACCTGAAAATTTCTCCTAAAAGCTCAAAACTGAAAACGTGGTTAGACATTGATTCAGGTCTTAATTCTTGTTCCAAAGGCTTCCTCAAGACTCCCTGAAGCGATTCCAATCGTTAGCACCCATTCAGACTCCAAGAATTGGTAGATTGAACCTCAATTATGTCCAAAAATTTATGGGATCGTGCATCATAATTTATACATGCTTTGCCATTTTGATTGATTGATTCGTGTTTGTTATAAGTCTCTGATGCTAACTATGCAGTTTGATTGTGTTTTTATACTCTATACGTGATATTGCCATGGATGCCTCCTAGGGTTTCTTGAGTTCTCAATTGGGGATTCTTTCATTCTGTAAAATTAGAACACGATAACCCCATGATCATGACCAGGAAGCTTGGACGAAGGAGATGAGATGCTCGCGATAAATTTATGACCTAGGGCGTGCTAATCGCTATTTTCAAAACGAGCATATATTGAGGGGGTTCAGAACCCCCGCTAATTTATTTTATATTTTCAGGAAATAAACCAAACGGAGAAGATGATGTGCTGGCCAGTGCTAATTGGAGGATTTGAAATTTCGCGCGTTTTGACGCATTAACTTTCGTTTCCTCTTATTATATTTATTGATTAATTATATATCAGATATGTTCATTGGCTCAGGTGGTTGATGCAAGCGTTAGCAATTCCCTTGACCTGGGTTCGAACCCCAGGTCTTTCACATTCTCAATAATATTTTTCAAATCAGTTTCCCATGCAGCGCTCATAATGATGTACACCATATTCCATCCATATCAAGCCTACACGCGTCCCAGGGGTTCCATGCAATGGTTCAGATTGGAAACGCACCATGGATACAAGTCAATATGCCACACGTGATCCAAAATGGTCAACAAATTCAAGGCTTGATGGGCCATAATTCCCAGGCCTTTCACAAAGACACCTCCTTAATTGGGGACAGCACCCCCACTCTGGTTTGATTTCCTTTTGTTATTTCATTTATTTTAATTGATTGCTTATTTTAATTATTTGTTTTAATTAATTATTTTTCCATAAAATATAAAAAAACATAAAAATCAAAAATACAAAAAAGAACATAATGTTTATTTTATCATAATTGTTTTCATAAATAAATTAGAGTGTAAAATATTTAGTTAATTAGGTTTTAATTTTAATCCCTTTTTAATAAAAATCCAACCAAATAGAATTAGGTTGATTAATTTATTCCTTTTAATATTTTTTTCCTTTTTTCTCTCACCATAATAATTATTATTTATTTATTTTATTTTCGTAAATTAAAATTGTACATAAAAACTTTTAGGTTTAATTTAGATCTTAACTTAATTCTTTCAAAATAAACTTAAAAAACAATAGAATTAGGGTTTGCCCCTTTCAATTTAATTTCAAATTAATTCCTTTTCATATTAAATCATAAAAAATACAAAATACTAAAAAACCTTTTTCTTTTTAAACTTTAATTTTAATTCTCATTAATTTTAATCTTTTTTGCAAAAGGGTCCAACGCCCGTCGTCAATTATTAATTTCGCACGATTTATTTTTGTCGCTTATCATAATTTTGTAACTACCCCAAAGCGTTGTAATTTATATTGTCCGCACTTTTATTTCTTTATCGCTTTATTTATTTTCCGCTAAATCGGGTCCGGTTAATTTTGGCGATGTGGACCCGCGCCGTTTGTAATAGCTGTAGATTTATTTTTCCGCAAACTTTATAACTGTTAATCAAGCATGAAAGAATGTATGGCAATAATTAAAATCAAGCGTAGAACACGACAAACATGACAGGACAAATAAACTGAAACATGACACACAATTCGCACACACCACCCCTAGGGTACGCCTCACTGTTGCCTTTCGAAAGGTGGTCGTCAGGTAGAGGATGTCTTAGTAAGTCCTCATGATCCGGGAACCTGGCATGAGGGTAGCTTCTAAGGTGTCTTCCCATTGCTCTGGTGATCACCACGTCCCTAAACTCGAATTGACCCGAACACCTCCAACGGTGGTGCTACCTACTTCTCAATGGTGGGATGGCACTACTTTAAAGGACTCTTACACAGACGAATTCCTTAGGGTAGGTAGGTTCTCGTAGGTACTTGCTCTAAACTCAAAAAAAAATACTTTTCACACCACACAAACGCTTTCAAAACAAAAACTTTTCAAACACTCTGACGTATGAGTCGATCTGGAACTTTTTTTCAAAAGAAACTTTTTAACCCACATCTGAAAAGCAAACACACAAATTGAAAACACATTGAGCAAGTACCTAAGAGCCCATGGATAACCATGGATAGAAAGGGTGCTAACACCTTCCCTTTCTATAACCTACCTCCCGAACCGAGAGCAATCTCTATAAGGAATTTTTCTGTGCTTTTGTCCTTTCCATTTGGAGAAAATAAAAGACGGTGGCGACTCTTGCTTCCGCGACATTTCGCGAACCAGCGTTAAACAGTCAGTTCCAGATCCACCGATCACAGAACTGGCGACTCTGCTGGGGACTAAAACTTAAAGTGAGGTGTACCTTAGGGCTAGCTTATAACTATGTTTTCAATTGTCTTCCTTGTGTGCTTTAAATTGTGGGTTGCTTGGGAGTTCTATAGGTCCTACACCCGGATCTGGGGGATACCTTTCTTAGAAAGTAGCAACAAGGCTGTGAGGGAACTGTGCGGGGTATACCGACACGGTTGAAACAGTCTGCTACGTTGATGTGGCACTTTGGTGTGTACCGGTAACCCTTGAGTTCAGTCAAGGAGAGTACGGGGCCTCCGCGTGGTGTCGTGAAGCATCAACAGACCTTAGGAACCTTAATTGAACTATCTTGGCCTCTTTAGGGTAGTGAGATCACTGACTTTGGTGCAGTCCGAGGTTGGTGGATACTCGATACTACGCTCAATTGAGGGTCGCTTTCCTGGAATATTTCGGTCGCCAGTCCAGTGGCTAAATCGAAACGATGAACAATGAAAGCAATCCCGTGATATTGGGATCCTTAGAACCCGGTTACTTCTAATAGGACAGGTTGAGCCCACCAACTTCAAGAGGGTAATACCTAGACCTCATGCTGGCCTGAACCCTAAGGGCTCTTTTGTGTGACTTGTGTGCCTTCGTACTTGACTACTTGCATGCTTGTTATCTGACCCTTGATGTCTTGCAGGTTTTGTTCATAGTCCTTAATCGGGACTTATAACAGAGTATACTAAATTTCTTGCAGGTCTTGTTTATAGTCCTTAATTGGGACTCATAACAGGGTACTAAATTTCTTGCAGACTTGTTTATAGTCCTTAATTGGGACTCATAACAGGATACTGAATTTCTTGCAGGGTCTGTTTATAGTCCTTAATTGGGACTCAGAGCAGGGCTTACCTACATCCCCCATGCATAGCATGACATCATACCATTGCATACCATTGCATACATCCTAACCCATTTCAAGGATCTCAAGGGCTTGTGATGCAGGTCATGATGAACAGTTATCCTTTATCCCAGCAAGGGGCAAAGAGGATTTATTTTCCTCTAGCTAAGGTTGTCAGGGGTTATGACCCACTGGATATGGTGAGCCTTTGACCCTTGATGAAGGACTCTCAACAAAATGAAGTTCTTACAGTCAAGCTACCGGTTCCAAATGCTAACAAAGTTTCTCTGTTTACCCTGCGAGGTCCTTGAAATCATTGCATGCATATCATACATCTCATTGCATTGCAGGTATCCCTTTGACAGGTTGCTTACCCTTCCTCGCTGTTTATTTCAGCCGCTCGTCATGAATCTTGAATCATCAGCCGAGCAGACTATCAAGGACCTCCAGGCTCAGAACGCCCAGTTCCAAGAGCTGATTATGAATCTGACCCAGGGGCAGCAAGATCTGAAAGCTCTCCTCTTGAAGAAGGACAAGAAAAAGAAGAGGACTGTTCTGTTCAGCCCTAGACGCAGATCTGGGAATACACCGCAAGTTGAAATTGAGAGGACAGCCCCATCTGTGGGAAAAAGCAGTCATCACGAGGGAGAGGTTCCCAGTCCAGTGGTCTCCGACAACGAGACAGATTTTGATGTGGAGCAGTACCCTCCTGCTGATGCCAGATATAAACAGTTGGAGGATAGGATGAAGGCTATGGAGGTGCAACAGGCACCTGGGCTGGATCTTGGAGATTTGGGTTTGTCAACTGGTGTGGTTATTCCCCGGAAGTTCAAAGCACCGTCCTTCCCTAAGTATGACGGGGCGTCTTGCCCCAAGCTGCATCTAAGGTCCTATGTTCGGAAGATCCAACCATATACGGTGGATAAAAACTTGTGGATCCACTTCTTCCAGGAGAGTCTTTCAGGGACTCATCTCGAATGGTTCTATCAGCTGGATGGGACCAAAGTTCGTAACTGGGAGGAGTTGGCTACTGCTTTCTATAAGCAGTATCAATATAATGCCGACCTTGCCCCTACGCGTACCCAACTCCAGGGTATGTCGTTAGGATCAAGCGAAGGTTTTAAAGAATATGCGCAAAAATGGAGGGATCTTGCTGGAAGGGTACAACCACCTCTGACTGATCGGGAACTTGTGGACATGTTCTTGGGGACCTTGTCTGGTCCATTTTATAACCACCTGATTGGGAATTCGTCTGCTGGATTCACAGATCTTATCTTGACTGGAGAGCGAATTGAAGCTGGCATCCGGTCTGGGAAAATTCAAGAGGCTGCACCTTCTGATAAAAAGCCTCATCATGGAAAGAAAGAGTCCAATGCTGTGCACGGTAAAAAGAGCCGTCAAGAGGCAGGGGCCATCCAAATCTCCAATACCAGGCCTGCCCAACAAGGACAGGGGCAGCAGCGCAAGGAGAAACGGCAGTATACCAAACTCAACATGTCGCTGGATCAAGCACTACAACAACTGTTGAAGACAGGGCTGATCACCTTAAGGGCTCCTCTTCGGAATCCGAACACTTCTGCTCCCAACTATCATCCCAACGATAGGTGTGCATATCATTCAGATAGCCCGGGGCATACTACAGACAACTGCTGGCCTCTCAAGAATAAGATTCAAGATATGATCGACGCTGGAGAGATTCAGTTTGAAGTGCCAGAGACTCCGAACATAGTCACTGCTCCGTTGCCCAATCATTGAAGCCTTTTGTTTATTTGAATGTTTTGAGTTGTACTTTTCTTTGCTTATACAAACAATTAATGTCATAGCAAACTCTTTTATGTTATTAATGCATCGCATATGTCTGTTTTGGAAATTAATACAATTATTTTCATTATGTTCAAATATCTTTTCATATTTTTTTCTGATGTCAACTCTTGGTTAATAATTCTGAGCCTCTTGAGGGAGGATGACGAAAACGATACCGCTATCTTTTACAGTATGCTCTTGAACAGACCCCGCTGATGAGGTACAGGCATTGTTTCAATCCCTAAACACTGGAGTTATAAGGATGATAAACCCTCGTCAACCCATCTGAGCCAAAGAAGTAGGAGTTTTTATTTTCGAAAATTGAAACCCTTTATCATAACCCGGGGCAGGGTAGTCTTCTCAGTTGATCCAAGTGCATGACGAATGGCACCGAAGAGATCTTTACAAAACGAACAAAGACAGTGATGGTTCAGAACAATCAAAAAGACAGGCAGTCATCATCAAAATTCATAAATGAAAAGCCCAAAAAGTCTAAACCTACAAAGGGGACTTATGAAACTGGGGCATCCCGCTGACTGTAATTCCAAAAAAGGAAACAGTTCAGGCAAAAAGAAAGGGATAACAAAATCAAGAAAGAGGTCTCACAAACCCTCAATCAAAGCAAAAAATGACTGCCTATTCAGAATAAGTTATCAACATCTGAACCATTATTGGAACATCAAAGCAAAGACTCAAGCAAGGTCTAACGCATGATCAACTGAGTTTAGGTTTGGAGAACATCACGAAGAGCGGGTGGGCACAAATAAATTTGAGCCTTTATCCTTTGTTTCTTAAACCGTGAACCAGACCACGTTATAACCCTCAAAAGTCCTAGCTGAAGCATGGGTTAGTTCGAAAGCATACTGTTACGAAAGGTATCCTGACTCCTTAAGGCTTACGGTAAATACGGAGTTGACATCACGTTTCACAAACATTCACTTGTTTTAAGAAAAAGAATACACTTTCAAAATCTTCAAGACAGACATAGGATTTGCATTTTTAACATGACTTTGTTTGCATATGACTTTTTGTTTGAACAGCATAGAAATTCGCACGACGAATGCCTAATGAACAGAAGTACCTCCGATCAAGGGGCAGACATGACCATGGTCCATTATCTAGGGCAATCCAATCAAGATTCAGAGAATCTCTCAAAGGCCAAATAGCTTGGGGCAAATCTCCGCCTGAGTCACTTGGGGCATCCCAGCATCAAATCTGACCTGATCAAATACCTTCTGGTAACATGGCAACACAAGCAGCCAGGGGCACCTCCCTGCATTCTAAGAGCGTGGACATAGTCGAAAAAATACTACGCAAAATCAGAGACCCGCTAGGTTGACATACCTAGGCAAAAATAAGGGCTTCCCGACGAACCAAAAGGGTTCGGGCAAAATGAAGGGATGAAATGAAAAAATCGATACACCCGGCAAGTCGAAAACCTGAAAAGGCGGCTTGAGCAAAAATGGGTATCCCGGTGGACTGAAAACCCGAAAGGGCGGTCCAGGCAAAAGTTAGGGATCAAGACGTACGACTATGTCCCGTCATCTGCCATCTGTCTACCAGAAGAAGGTATGTCCGTCAATAATTATCAGCATCCCACAAGTGCCTCCCCCATAGAAACTGGGGCAATAAAAGTTGGTCTGAGCAATCTGATCGTCCTATCCTCCAAGGTATCAGGGCAGGTTCCGTTGGAGAACAAGAGCAATACAGTTCAATACTTCCCCAGAGAGTCCAATCAAAGTCTCCCCAGGAAGTTTGGAATCTATCTCCCCAAGCAGTAAACTTATCCTCAGACGATTCGGGAAGCTCATCCTCACGAAGCACGAACGCGTCTCCCAGCTTTATTTAAAGAGTTATTTCCTTAACAGGATATAACTGGGTTATCCTCAGCCAAAAGCCACGGAAAGAACGTCGTCGACAGAGTCTTCTTACCCTCAGCGAAGTCCATTCATACTTCCAATACAGCAAGGTATCCTCAGCGAGTCATCCTCAACAATTCAGCAAAAGCATCTCCCCACAGAGTATTTCTTCCCAGCATGGTCGCTAGAATATCTTTTTCTCCCCGCAGAATCCTCCATTTGCCAAGTTTATTCCCCAACGGAGTTAGCTTCTCCTACCGGTATACTTGCAGCTATCCTCCCCAGCGGAAGCAAAGCTATTTTTCAATATCAGCCCAGGAGTGACTTCCCGGCACCCGTCAAGGATTTATTTTCCTACGACGAAAACATACATTCATAAAACGTCACATACATCATTATAGCATGCATATGCATCATACTACACGCATCTCATTGATATTGAAGACATACAGTTCATACATCATGATTTTGCATACAGTTATGTTCTACCTTTTCAGGAAAAAGATCAATACAAAAATGATTACTATCAACTAACGCAATTCCTTCTCGATATAGTTTCAGATGTAAGCCCAGCGATGGTGACGTTCTGATACTGCTTCAAGAATTCCTTCTCGATATAGTTTCAGATGTAAACCCAGCGATGGTGACGTTCTGATACTGCTTCAAGAATTCCTTCTCGATATAGTTTCAGATGTAAGCCCAGCGATGGTGACGTTCTGATACTGCTTCCAGAATTCCTTCTCGATATAGTTTCAGATGTAAGCCCAGCGATGGTGACGTTCTGATACTGCTTCCAGAATTCCTTCTCGATATAGTTTCAGATGTAAGCCCAGCGATGGTGACGTTCTGATACTGCTTCCAGAATTCCTTCTCGATATAGTTTCAGATGTAAGCCCAGCGATGGTGACGTTCTGATACTGCTTCCAGATTCCCTTCTAGATATAGTTTCAGATGTAAACCCAGCGATGGTGACGTTCTGATACTGCTTCCAGAATTCCTTCTCGATATAGTTTCAGATGTAAACCCAGCGATGGTGACGTTCTGATGCTGCTTCCGGTATCCTTCAGATATAGTTTCGGATATGATCCAGAGATGGTGACGTTCTGATACTGCTTCCAGGTATCCTTCAGACATAGTTTCAGATATGATCCAGATATGGTGACGTTCTGATGCTGCTTCCAGATCTCCTTCCAGATATAGTCCAGATGTAAACCAGATATGGCAACATTCTGTCACTTATTCCAGTTGAAGATATTTCAAGACCTCCTCTAGTCCAGCTAAATCAATGCCCAACAGATTTCTCTGATAAAGACTCAGCAGTCCCCTACGGTCCCCTCTCCAACGGCGTGTGAGGTGGTAATTCCTTCTTCAGATGTTTCCCTCTCCGGCATGAGCGTGAGGTGATATCTCCTTTCAGATTATAATGGTTCCCTCTCCAACGGTGAGTAAGGTGACTCCCTTTGAGATTATAATGTCCTTGGGTTCTCTTCCTGACACTATGAAGATGGTAATTCTCACCAAGATTTCCTCAACGAGCGTTGTTGAGGTTAAAATCATTCAAGATTCTCTTACCATTCATGCTAAGGCAGTAACCATCCCTGGTTCATTCATCAGCGTTTGAAGCTCCAGACCCAGCTCCTGCAACCAGTCAGGACACATCTATACCAAGCATCTAAAATCAACTCCTGCAACGTGTCAGGTACTCATTTTCTCTTTTGCAGGTATGCAGGTTCTAGCGAAGGAATCTCTTACGCAGTCGGCATCCAGATGGCATCTATAAGCCCATCATCCTATTCAGCAATCTCTAAATGGCATCTATAAGTCCATTCCCCATCACTGTCACTATGTGAGCGCAAATTTCTGGGCACTTTAGTGTTCAATCATCTTCTACCCTCGGATTATGAAAGGCACGTCAGCCAATCTGCATCCTCAGGTCTAAGAAGATTGAACAGGGGCAACTGTTGTACCCCAAAATTTGCCCTCCCATATTCATCAAGAATTGTCAAAGCCAAGGTCACAAAATGCCCCAAGGGCTATGCAGTTCAATTGTCTCCTACACAGTCAAGACTAGGGTTTGAGTTCTGGTCAAGCAAATGAACTTTTCAAAGGCCCAATCAAGTCTCATGTGCCTACAAAGATGGTCAAATATCCTCATGTCAAGTTTCAAGGCATTCAGCTCAAAATTGTACAGTCAAAACCCTAGATTGCACTACAGTCAACTGTAGGGGCAAAATGGTCATTTGACAGTCAAAAGTTCAAATTTTTGGTCAATATATCATTTTGAAGCCACAAACATCATTTGATCAATGCTTGATCATGATTCTCAAAATTTGGCTCAGAAATCATCAAAGATGCAAAAGTTGCTATATTTGGACAGCTGAAAAAGTCAACAGAAATTGACCAGGGCATAACTTTCACATGGATTATCAGAAAAATTCCATCCAAAGCTCATTTTGAAGAGAAAGACATTTCCTACAATTCATCTTCATGTTCCAAGTCCAAGAAATGCTCTCACAAAAAGTTATCAATTTCAACATTATAGGTCATTTTCAAAAGTCAACAAAAAGTGACTTTAAGTCAAAGGCCATAACTTGAGATTGGTAAATCAAAATGACATGGGACCAAAGGCATTGGTTAAAGGACTCAAAGACCTTTCCAAAATGTCCAAGAACATGTGAAAAGCTTAAAAATTGACCAAGTTATGCCTTGTGGAAGTTGGGAAATTTTTAGGAATTTTGAAAAGTCAACATTGATGCAAAAGGCCTAAAAATGCAAATGGGCCCAATTTTCCTCCAAGTTTCTTCATGCCAAGCCTATGCACGACCATTAAGCCCAAGGGGAAGTATTTTCACATTTTTTTATTATTTATTTGAATTTATATTAATATTTATTCATTTAAATTATTTAAATAAATAGAAAATACAAAACTTGACCAAAACAAATCTTTCCATGCATATCTATTCTCAATGATTCGTGTACATGCCAATTAGGGAAGTTTTGGTGTGATTGGAGCTGATTGAACACAAAAGGCCATGGAAAAAGATTCAAAAAGATTTCATACAAAATCAAATATCCAAACATTGAATACCATGGATTTTATGCAACTTTCTTAACCTAAATCATTCCTTACAAGTACTAGAATGAAACCCTAATGCAAGAGACAAAAAGCTGCGCTACAGAACCATTGCCAAACCTGAAAATTTCTCCTAAAAGCTCAAAACTGAAAACGTGGTTAGACATTGATTCAGGTCTTAATTCTTGTTCCAAAGGCTTCCTCAAGACTCCCTGAAGCGATTCCAATCGTTAGCACCCATTCAGACTCCAAGAATTGGTAGATTGAACCTCAATTATGTCCAAAAATTTATGGGATCGTGCATCATAATTTATACATGCTTTGCCATTTTGATTGATTGATTCGTGTTTGTTATAAGTCTCTGATGCTAACTATGCAGTTTGATTGTGTTTTTATACTCTATACGTGATATTGCCATGGATGCCTCCTAGGGTTTCTTGAGTTCTCAATTGGGGATTCTTTCATTCTGTAAAATTAGAACACGATAACCCCATGATCATGACCAGGAAGCTTGGACGAAGGAGATGAGATGCTCGCGATAAATTTATGACCTAGGGCGTGCTAATCGCTATTTTCAAAACGAGCATATATTGAGGGGGTTCAGAACCCCCGCTAATTTATTTTATATTTTCAGGAAATAAACCAAACGGAGAAGATGATGTGCTGGCCAGTGCTAATTGGAGGATTTGAAATTTCGCGCGTTTTGACGCATTAACTTTCGTTTCCTCTTATTATATTTATTGATTAATTATATATCAGATATGTTCATTGGCTCAGGTGGTTGATGCAAGCGTTAGCAATTCCCTTGACCTGGGTTCGAACCCCAGGTCTTTCACATTCTCAATAATATTTTTCAAATCAGTTTCCCATGCAGCGCTCATAATGATGTACACCATATTCCATCCATATCAAGCCTACACGCGTCCCAGGGGTTCCATGCAATGGTTCAGATTGGAAACGCACCATGGATACAAGTCAATATGCCACACGTGATCCAAAATGGTCAACAAATTCAAGGCTTGATGGGCCATAATTCCCAGGCCTTTCACAAAGACACCTCCTTAATTGGGGACAGCACCCCCACTCTGGTTTGATTTCCTTTTGTTATTTCATTTATTTTAATTGATTGCTTATTTTAATTATTTGTTTTAATTAATTATTTTTCCATAAAATATAAAAAAACATAAAAATCAAAAATACAAAAAAGAACATAATGTTTATTTTATCATAATTGTTTTCATAAATAAATTAGAGTGTAAAATATTTAGTTAATTAGGTTTTAATTTTAATCCCTTTTTAATAAAAATCCAACCAAATAGAATTAGGTTGATTAATTTATTCCTTTTAATATTTTTTTCCTTTTTTCTCTCACCATAATAATTATTATTTATTTATTTTATTTTCGTAAATTAAAATTGTACATAAAAACTTTTAGGTTTAATTTAGATCTTAACTTAATTCTTTCAAAATAAACTTAAAAAACAATAGAATTAGGGTTTGCCCCTTTCAATTTAATTTCAAATTAATTCCTTTTCATATTAAATCATAAAAAATACAAAATACTAAAAAACCTTTTTCTTTTTAAACTTTAATTTTAATTCTCATTAATTTTAATCTTTTTTGCAAAAGGGTCCAACGCCCGTCGTCAATTATTAATTTCGCACGATTTATTTTTGTCGCTTATCATAATTTTGTAACTACCCCAAAGCGTTGTAATTTATATTGTCCGCACTTTTATTTCTTTATCGCTTTATTTATTTTCCGCTAAATCGGGTCCGGTTAATTTTGGCGATGTGGACCCGCGCCGTTTGTAATAGCTGTAGATTTATTTTTCCGCAAACTTTATAACTGTTAATCAAGCATGAAAGAATGTATGGCAATAATTAAAATCAAGCGTAGAACACGACAAACATGACAGGACAAATAAACTGAAACATGACACACAATTCGCACACACCACCCCTAGGGTACGCCTCACTGTTGCCTTTCGAAAGGTGGTCGTCAGGTAGAGGATGTCTTAGTAAGTCCTCATGATCCGGGAACCTGGCATGAGGGTAGCTTCTAAGGTGTCTTCCCATTGCTCTGGTGATCACCACGTCCCTAAACTCGAATTGACCCGAACACCTCCAACGGTGGTGCTACCTACTTCTCAATGGTGGGATGGCACTACTTTAAAGGACTCTTACACAGACGAATTCCTTAGGGTAGGTAGGTTCTCGTAGGTACTTGCTCTAAACTCAAAAAAAAATACTTTTCACACCACACAAACGCTTTCAAAACAAAAACTTTTCAAACACTCTGACGTATGAGTCGATCTGGAACTTTTTTTCAAAAGAAACTTTTTAACCCACATCTGAAAAGCAAACACACAAATTGAAAACACATTGAGCAAGTACCTAAGAGCCCATGGATAACCATGGATAGAAAGGGTGCTAACACCTTCCCTTTCTATAACCTACCTCCCGAACCGAGAGCAATCTCTATAAGGAATTTTTCTGTGCTTTTGTCCTTTCCATTTGGAGAAAATAAAAGACGGTGGCGACTCTTGCTTCCGCGACATTTCGCGAACCAGCGTTAAACAGTCAGTTCCAGATCCACCGATCACAGTAATCATCCAAGATTCCTTCATTATCTGTTGAGGTAGTAATCGTCCCAGATTCCTTCATTATCTGTTGAGATAGTAATTGTCCCAGATTCCTTCATTATTTGTTGAGGTAGTAATCGTCCAAGATTCCTTCATTATCTGTTGAGGTAGTAATCGTCCAAGATTCCTTCATTATCAGTTGAGGTAGTAATTGACCAAGATACCTTCACTATCTGTCACAGTTAAGCTTCATACTTACCAACAAAAAATAAGTTCCAGATTAATACCTGAAACAAGACAGGACAACTATTCGTGAACAAATTGATTGTAGATCAATTCTCGAAATAGGACGAGGTGACTATCTACACGACAAACACTTTATTCAGACCTCTATTGGTTCAATTTAAATTGATTAATGGTTTATCCTGATTCCATTCCAATAGACACTTTCTCTGGTTCAGATAAATCACTCCAAAGATTTATTCTGATTCTTTTCCAGTTGAAGTCAAGTTTAGATTTAGTCTAAATTTTTGTCAACAATCACTTTTGGGTGGCATCTATAAGCCCATCTCTTACAACTCTCCATCACTTCTCCAAATGGCATCTTTAAGCCCATTTCCTACACAATTAACCACCACATCACCGAGTGCAATTTTCTTGGCACTCTAGTGTTCAATCATCTCCCACCTTCAAGTCACGAATGGAGAAATCGCCAATCTAACTCTTCAGGTTTAAGAAGTTTGAACAGGGGCAGCTGTTGTACCCCAAAAATTGCCCTCTCATTTCTCAAGACATTTCCTCACAAGGATTTTCAAAAGTTCAAATTTGCACAAGTACAATTGGGCTTTAAAACATCAAATAAAAAAAGAGCATGCCTACTTTGATTTCACAACCTTCGATTGGACTTTTGGCCTCTTTCGATGCAAGCTTGGCTTACATATTTCGATGGAGCATTGGCCCCTGACATGCTTGCTTTGATTCATAAAGCAATGGCTACCTGCATGCAACTTTTGATTGAGAAAATTACCTCTTTCTTGCATGCTTCGATTCACAAAGCAAGGGTAACGCCTATCTTTATACAAACTTCGACTGGGCATTTGTTTCCCTTTGAAACATCCTCCTTCGATTCAAAAGGGAAGGACCTCCTGTTTGTGTCCTTCGATTCATAGGGTAATGGCTTCATACTGGTTTCCTTCGATTCAGAGTGAAATGACCTTCTGAAAGCTTCCTTCGATTCAGAAGGCAATGGCCTTCTGAAGGTTTCCTTTGATTCACAAAGTAGGGACCTCCTGCATGCATATTTTGTTTGGGCTTGTGGCCTCCTTCAAATGCAAGTTTGGGTTACATCCTTCGTTTGGCCATATGACCTCTTGCAGGCAAGTTTCGATTGAACAATGGCTCTTCATGAAAGCTTTCGTTTAAGCAAAGGCCTCTTGCATGTTTGCTTAGAGTCACAAAGCAATGGCCTCCTGCAGCTCTCCTTCAACTCAGAAGCCAATGGTCTTGCATGTTTTCCAAATTCACAAGGCATAAATTCCCCTTCATACTGGCACCCACAAAGCAGAGATCTCCTGTATACATCCTTAGATTGCACCATTTTCACCCTACATGTTTTCTTTGATTCACAAAGCAGAGACCTCCTGCATGCACCCTTTGTTTGGCCATGTGACCTCTGGCAGGAAAGCCTTTAATTGGACAAGAGCCACCTTCACATAAAGCTTCGATTGGAGTTTTGGTTCCCTTTGAAGCAATATACTTCGAATCCAATCTGAACCCTTCGAAGAAAGCTTGTTTGAAGAACATTGAGCAAATCTCATATCCTTATCCTCCAAATCTCACTTGTCAGGCTATGTTGCTTCCAAATATTTACATAATCAGAGGCTTACACAAATTGGTGATGCATTACATAAAGGTTCAAAGCTTTGTCTACTGGATAATACTATTCTTGGATAAAATAGCAAAAAGCTACGTACCTTTTTTTTATAAAGAGTACTTTAATCACAAAACCAGCTCCCAATCTGATTTTTGTCCGAATGCAAGCAGTGCCAAAAGCATAAGCCCAATCTCCTGCCCCCAACAGACATCAGGCCCCTACTTGTACTTGAAACTTGTGAGCAGCGAAAGGGATCAAACTTGTTTCATTTTCAACCAAACCATGGTTTGTTATCCTACAAACCTGGTTACTCCAGCACCTCTAACCTTTTCTCTATAAATAGAGAAACAATTTGCAAAGCTGAAGATGACTTTGGGTGGTGTGGAAAGAATCTTCAAAAAGTCTCAAACTCTCAATAACTCTCAAACTCTCAAGATTCTCAAACACTAAATACACTCTGAAACCCAAAATCTAAAGAAACACCACACTTGTTTCTTCACTTTAAATCCAGAACCCAGGGAAACACCAACCCAACGTTTTGCTCCTGCTTTTGAATCTAGAACTAGAAACACAACACTTGTTTCTTTTCTCTTTCAAATCTAGAAGCAACTCAACACTTGGTTCCTTTCTTTCGAATCAAGCACTAGAAACACTACCCTTTTTTCTTTCCTTCGAATCTAGTAACACTCAGGGAAGCTGCTCAAGGTCCAGCACACACGTTCCAACTTCAAGCAAGTTAAGTCACTCTGACCTTAACCTTTTTGTTTCAAGCATGTAAATAAAATTTGTTCACATTTTACTTATGTCCTTTCGATTGCATGCTTTTCTTGTCCAAGTATACATTAAAACTAACCTGTACAGACCTCAAACAAAAGAAAAAGTTTTTTGTAAAATGAAGCCTTAGGATTTTCCCCTCTTACTGCTTCATAGTCCCCAAACGAAAGACAAAGAGGGTGTGAACGGAGGATACGCACTCACGCTGCTTTGCAGGCCCATATTGCTTCACAGTCCAAATGAAGGAGCAAGAAGGGAGAAACGAAGGGTGTTTGCTGTACCCCAAAATTTGCCCTCCCATAATCTTCAAAGTTATGACAAGCAAATGGTTCAAAGTCTACTCAAGGGCTACACAGTCAACCATCCTCCTAAGCCAGTCAAACTAGGGTTTTGGTTCTTGCAAGGAAGTTGAGGTTTTCAAGGGCTCAATCAAGTCACATATGCTCATACACATTGTCAAGCACCTACATGTCAAGTTTCAAGGCTCACAAGGTCAAGTTGCACAGTCAAAAACCCTAATTGCTCAACAGTCAACTGTAGGGGCAAAATGGTCATTTGGCAGTCAAAAGTCAAAAATTTTGGTCAACATTTTATTTTGAAGCCACAATCATCATTTGGTCAAGTCTTGACCATGATTTCACAAGAATGGCTCAAAAATCATCAAGGTGTCAAAAGTTTCTATTTTTGGACAACTGAAAAGTCAACTGTACTTGACCAAGGCATAACTTTTTCATGGTTCATCAGAAAAATTCCATCCAATGCTCATCTTGAAGGGGAAGACATTTCCTACAACTCATCTTCACATTCCAAGTCCAAGAAATGCTCTCACAAAAAGTTATCAATTTCAACATTATAGGTCATTTTCAAAAGTCAACAAAAAGGGACTTTAAGTCAAAGACCATAACTTGAGATTGGTAAATCAAAATGACATGGGACCAAAGACATTGGTTAGAGGACTTCAAGACCTTTCCAAAATGTCCAAGAACATGTTCATAACTTCAAAATTGAGCAAGATATGCATTGGAGAAGTTGGGAAATTTTTGTGAAATGGCCAAAATTATTTATCCTTGAAGCTTCATTTTTGACAAAAGGGGCCCACTTTTTCCACTTGAATCAGCTTGGCCATGCTTCCCACGTGTCCCACTTTTTATTTCAATATTTAAAATTAATTTTTTCATTTTTATTTGATTTTATTGGATTTAATTCATTTTAAATCCTTTAAAATCAAATAAAAATCAAGAAGGTTAATTAAGGGACATATTTGGTTTTGATTAGCTTTGAATCATCATTATACAACATCCCAAATTCGTACCAAGGCCTAATCAAGCAAGAATTCAAATTTTGGTACAAAAATGGAAAGTTTGTTAATGGAGGTTTATGGAAAATCTTAAGTTTGAATGCCTTGCATCATTGGCCATAATTCTCATCAAGACTCATTACATATTGCATATACAAGTGATCACAAACAAGAACACGACCTAGGCTGCGCCCAAACTGATAGAACAAATTGGCATTTTTCACAAAAAAACTTCAAAACTGATTTCATAGCTAGAGTGTGTTTCAAAGCAAAAGAACCATTCCATAAGCTTGCCAAGACTACCAGGAAGCTTTCCCAATCAAAATCACATCCCCTAACCTCAAGAACTGGTAGAACACAGTCGCCCTGTTCATAAGATTTTTTTGAATCGTATTTGAATTTACATGCCATATCAATGCATTTTCATTATTGTTTTACACTAACATGATCATACTGAAGCTTTTGGTGTCTTTTAATTGTCCTAACCATGCCTGTAGCGAAATATGCCATTGAAATTTTCTAGGGTTGCAGGAGCTGTGAATTGGGGTTTCTTTCATCTGAAAAAATTGGACCACGAGACCACTACCATTGAAATCAGGACCTTCCAATGAGTAGAAATTGACCATCGCGCCCTTTTTCTTTTTTACTATATGCTATTCGCTATTTTCTGCAGATGGTGTTTTGGGGGGGTTTAAAACCCCCGCTATCTCATTTTATTACAGGCACAAATGGAGACGAAGACTAGCGTGGCTGATGGTCATTGGATGATTCATAATTCTGGCGCGTTTTTTTTGTTTGTACACCACTAATTCTTGTTTTACGTTATATTGTTTATTTTCCATTTCATATCCAAAACGCGCTGATAGCTCAACTGGTAGGCAGATGGTTTGGTAAACGCTGGGACCTGGGTTCGAATCCCAGGTCCCCTCAAATACTTTCTATTGTTTTGTTTCATATACTTCCATGCAGTATAAGTCCCCAGGGCTCATCATACACCCTCAAGCACTCGTTGGCCACGTAATCTGATTGATCAATCCCATGGTCACAAAAGCATACCATCCTGCATGCTCAGTCAACCACAAGCATGTGATTCAAAAAGTCAACAAAGGGCCTCCTCCTGTTGGGCCAAAATTCCTCAAACCACCTCCTCAATTGGGGTCAACACCCCCCATGGTTTGCATATTGTTTTCTTTCTTTTCATTTCTTTTATTTGTTTTATTTATTTTAATTAATTCATCAAAAACAATTTTCATAAAACCAAAAAAAATCAGAAATCATAAAATAAAAATATGTTTTATTTATTTTTTTAATTCTTTAATAGTTTTTGTAAATAAATTTTAATAATCAAATTAGTTTAATTTAGGTTTTCAATTTTAATATTTTCTTAATAACTAAAAAATATAGAAATTAGGGTTTTAGTATTTTTATTCTTTTTCCTTTTTATTCTTATCATTATTAATTATTCATTATTTTTGTAAATACTCTTGTAATTAAACAATTAGTAAATTAGGTTTAAAGTTAAACATTTTTTAATAATTAAAAACAAATTTAGAATTAGGGTTTTTATTTAATTTCTAATTTCAATTAATATTCTTTATTTTCATTAAATACCAAAAACATCCAAAAATAAGTTCTTTTCTTTAATTAATTTGCAATTTCATATTTAATTTCTTTAAAGGGTCCAACGCCCTCGCACCTTCTATTATAATTCCTTTTCGCGCGTTTGCTTCTATTTTTCTTTTTTTCTATCTTATGTAATTGCCCCAAGGCCTTGTAATAGATAATTAGGACATTTATTTTCCGCATTTTATTTATTCAAATCGGGTCTTTGTTTAATTTGGCGATGTAGACCCGCGCCTTGTAATAGCGTAGGACCTTTTATTTTTTCGCATTTTTATTTCCGCACCTTTAAATTGCTAACTATCACATGAAAGAATGTATGCCCAAATAAAATCAAAGCGTAGATCACCAATGCATAACAAAGACAAATATAATTGAAAATGACACACAATTCACACACCACTCCTAGGGTACGCCTCATTGTTGCCTTACCCCTCGAAACGTGGTCGTCGAGTACAGGACGTCTTAGTAAGTCCTTATGTCCATGAACATGGCATAAGGGTAGCTTCTAAGGTGTCCTACTGTTGCTCTGGTGATCACACTGTTGCCTTGCCCCTCGAAACGTGGTCGTCGAGTATAGGATGTCTTAGTGAGTCCTTATGTTCCATTGATCTAGTTGCCTCAAATGGTTGCCTCAGAACAAGTTGCCTCGAAACAAGTTGCCTCGGAATAGTTGCCTCGGAATAAAAAGATCAATGGCATAAGGGTAGCTTCTAAGGTATCTTACTATTGCTCGGTGACCACACTGTCCGTAATCCTCGAATTGACCTGAACACCTCCAACGGTGGTGCTACCTACCTCTCAATGGTGGGATGGCATTACCTTAAGGACATTTACACAGCCTAATTCCTTAGGGTGGGTAGATAACTCGTAGATACTTGATCTAATTCAAAACAAATCAAAAAACTCTTTTCACACCGACACTTTTCAAAAAGCTTTCAAAACAACTTTTCAAAAACTCTTGAGGACTGATACAAGAGTCGATCTGAAACTTTCAAAGAAACTTTTTCAAACCCACTCATCTTGAAAAGAAAACAAACATTTAAAAAACACAAATGAGCAAGTATCTAAGAGCCCATGGATAACCATGGATAGAAAGGGTGCTAACACCTTCCCTTTCTATAAATCTACCTCCCAAACCGAGAACTAATCTCAATAAGGAATTTTTCTGTGCTTTTGTCCTTACCATATTGCAGAAAATAAAAGACGGTGGCGACTCTTACTTACCGCGACATTTCGCGAACCAGCGTTAAACAGTCAGTTCCAGATCCACCGATCATAGAACTGGCGACTCTGCTGGGGATGCTCTTTTAAAGTGAGGTGTACCTTAGGACTAAGATCACTGTGTTTTCAATTGCTTTGACTTGTTTGCTTGAAATTGTGGGACTGTCTTGGGAGTTCTATAGATCCTAACCCGGATCTGGGGATACCTTCTTAGAAAGTAGCAACAAGGCTGTGAGGGAACTGTGCGGGGTATACCGACATGGTTGAAACAGTCTGCTACATTGATGTGACACTTTGGTGTGTACCGGTAACCCTTGAGTTCAGTCAAGGAGAGTACGGGGCCTCCATGTGGTGTCGTGAAGCATCAACTGACCTTAGGAACCTTAATTGAACTATCTTGGCCTCTTTAGGGTAGTGAGATAACTGACTTTGGTGCAGTCCGAGGTTGGTTGATACTCGATACTACACTCAATTAAGGGTTGCTTTCCTGGAATATTTCGGTCGCCAGTTCAGTGGCTAAATCGAAACGATGAACAATGAAAGAAATCCAGTGATATTGGGACCCTTAGAACCCGGTTACTTCTGATAGGACAGGTTAAGCCCACCAACTTCAAGAGGGTAATACCCAGACCCCATGCTGGCCTAAACTCTAAGGGCTTGTCTTGTGTGACTTGTGTGCCTTATCATGTTTGCCTTTTTAAATATTTGTGGTGTGTTTAATCATAGCATCATGACATCATACAGCATCATATGCATTGGCTAACCATTTCAGGGGTTCGAACCTTCATCTTTGTTCTTGTTTTGTAGGACATGGAAACTGTTCGCAGAAAGACAATTCAGATCAGCCTTGTAAGGATCCCTCCTCAGCTTAAGGAGCTTATATCCAGGATTCCCGAGAGCTCTTCATTCAGTGAGAGACATGGAAGACTCATTAGCTTGGTCAACACCAACATTGAGGAAGACATGATAAAGGTCCTGTTCCAGTTCTTTGACCCTCTACATCACTGTTTCACTTTCCTGGATTACCAACTGGTACCTACACTGGAAGAGTTCTCCCGGCTTCTGAAGATCCCTATCCTTGATCAACTACCCTACAACGGTACGGAAAAGGAACCCAAGCTTGAAGAGATTGCTAAAGCACTACACCTAGAATCATCTGACCTCAAGGGACATTGGGAAGCTAGAAGTGGTATCAAAGGGTTCTTAGCCAGGTTTCTGTTTGAAAAGGCCCAAGAATGTTGGAACTCCCTTGACCTACAAGCTTTTGAAGAAGTTGTGGCCCTCCTTGTCTATGGTTTGGTGTTGTTCCCTAACCCAGATCAGCTTATAGATATCAGTGCTGTCCAGATCTTCATGTCCAGAAATCCTATACCTACGTTGCTTGGGGACATCCTTCACTCATGTTACACTCGAACCATGAGAAAAAGAGGTGTTCTTATGTGCTCCACTCCTCTCCTGGGAAGGTGGTTTATTTCGCACCTTCCGCAATCAGTTCTGAAGAATGAGCGGGGTTTGAGATGGTCACAACGATTGATGACCCTTACACATGCTGATATACATTGGTGTTCTCGGTCCAGAGAGGATGTCACTATCATTGATCGTTGCGGGGAGTACCCTAATGTTCCTTTACTTGGAATTAGAGGAGGTATTACTTACAACCCGTGCCTGGCTTGGAGACAGTTTGGTTATGCTCGGAGGGACGGCCCTCATGACATGTTAATTCCTGACATAGTTTTTGACTTCGACAACGATGCACAAGGACTTCGCCAGAGATTTATCAGAGCTTGGAGGATGCCCAGTAAGATAGACAGCAAGACACTGGGGCACAGGAACTCCATCCCGTTGGAACCTTATCTCAAGTGGGTACGCGCCCGCTCCCAGAAGTTAGAGATGCCTTATCCTCATGTTCTCCCTGTGATCAAAGAGCCAGTATTGGAAGGAGAGGTGTCCTACACCATCCAACATCCTGACATGCCCACATCCTGGGAAGAGATGCAGAAGAGATGGATCCAGCTTAAGGAAGAACGGAATTCTCTTGAGACCAGTCTACATGCCAGTGAAAAGAAGGTCTTGGAGCTCACCCGCCTACTGCACGAGGAAAGGAATCTCAACACCTACATTGCTCCAAAGAGGATGCGTAGTGTCTTTTGGGATTGAGTCTTTTTGTAATATGTGCCCATGAGGCTTTGATGTACCAAACAATTATGTCCTTAATGATAACGTGTGTTCTTTTTTGTCTACAACAAGTTTGAATTTTCAAACCCCTGAATGCATTGCATAAACACATATCATTCATCATGTGCATAGCAGGTACTCTTCTTTTCAGGTTGCTTACTGTTCTTCGCTGTTTATTTCAGCATCATAAACCCTGAATCATCTACCGAGCTGTCTATCAAGGCCCTTCAGGCGCAGAACGCACAATTTTAGGAGCTGATCATGGGTTTGGCTCAAGGTCAACAAGAGCTGAAGGCTATGCTCCTGAAGAAGAATAAGAAGAAGAGGACTGTGCTATTCAACACTGGGCGCATACTCGGGAACACTTTGCAAAATGAAGCTGAGAGGACTACTCCATCTGTGGAGGAAGGTAGTCACCAAGGGAGAGAGGTCCCTAGTCCTGTGGTCTCTGACACTGAGACAGACTTCAACGACGAACAGTACCCTCCTGCTGAGGACCGGTACAAGCAGCTGGAGGACAGATTAAATGCTATGGAGATCCAGCGTGTGCCTGGACTAGATTTCGGAGACTTGGGGTTATCTTCTGGGGTGGTAATTCCACACAAGTTCAAGGCGCCTGCCTTTGTGAAGTATGACGGGGCTTCCTGTCCCAAGATGCACTTCCGTTCTTATGTAAGGAAGATCCAGCCTTACACAGCAGACAAGAACTTATGGATCCACTTCTTCCAGGAGAGTCTTTCAGGGACTCACCTCGAATGGTTCTATCAACTGGATGGAACCAACATTCGTAACTGGGAGGATCTGGCCACTGCTTTTTACAAGCAGTATCAATATAATTCCGACCTCGCTCCTACGCGTACCCAACTCCAGGGTATGTCGCTAGGATCGGGTGAAGGTTTTAAGGAGTACGCACAGAAATGGAGAGATCTGGCTGGCAGGGTGCAGCCACCATTGACGGACCGGGAGCTGGTGGATATGTTCCTGGGGACCCTATCTGGTCCATTTTTCAATCATCTCATTGGTAATTCCTCTGCTGGGTTTACTGATCTGATCCTGACTGGGGAGAGGATCAAGGCTGGTATAAAATCGGGGAAGATACAGAAGGTTACCTCCTCAAGTACTGAAAAGAAGCCCTTCAAGAAAGAGGCAAGTGCTGTGTATGGTCCAAGAAGGCAGGACAAACCGGAACGCCGCCAAGCTGTCAACGCGGTGGTAATTTCTAAGCCTGCTGCTGCTCCTCAGCAATACAACCAACCCAGAGCTGAGAGGCCCAAACGACAGTATACTCGACTCAGCATGACTCTCTCTCAGATCCTGCCGCAACTACTATCAACCAACTTGGTGACTGTTAGAGAGGCCCCGAAGGTTGTGAACACTACATCCCCCAAGTATAATCCAAATGCCCGCTGTGCTTATCACTCCGATAGCCCGGGGCATTCTACTGATGATTGCTGGGCCCTAAGGAACAAGGTGCAGGACCTTATTGATGCAAAGGAGGTTCAATTTGAGGCACCCGAGAAGCCTAATGTGGTGACTGCTCCCATGCCCAACCATGGAGTAAATGCTATTAGGGATGAATACGAAGTGGAAGAATCCGAGTTCGACAGCTGGATCTACCCAACGGCCAACGGTGGGCCTAGCAACTGGACCGTAAAAGACTTTACACCCATTACTTTTGTCACCCAGTAATGAACTTCTATGTTTTGGATTTGTAGTAAACAATAATTTGAAACTTTATGGCCCGGTGTCTTACCCGGGGCACCGTGGTTTTATTTGTGAGGGCTTTTGTTTGTCACTTTCATATATCATGAATAAAAGCATTGGACGTTTTTCACATTTCAAATCTTGCGCTCCCTTTCTTTCTTTCTTTACATATTTCAAAACAGCTGTATTTACACACACTCACTCATACATGTTTCAATCCACTCTGGATCTCACTGGTAACGACTCTGCTACTACCAGTTATGAATTCGAAAATCCGATCAAATTAGCCGAAGACGAAGGTGAAGATGATTGCGAAGTGCCTGGCGAACTTGCAAGACTGTTACTCCAGGAAGAGAGGGCAATTCAACCACATGAAGAGCCAGTGGAAACAGTGAATCTGGGTACTGAGACAGATAGAAAGGAAGTCAAGATTGGTGCCAATCTAGAGCTCAGCGTGAAACAACAGCTGATTCAGATGCTGCATGACTACGTGGAAATCTTTGCCTGGTCTTACGAAGTCATGCCTGGGTTAGATACCGACATCGTAGTTCATCATTTGCCTACCAAGGAAGACTGCCCTCCGGTTAAATAAAAGGTCCTCCGTATGCGTCCAGAGATGTCCGAGAAGATCAAAGCTGAGGTTATGAAACAATTTGATGTTGGGTTTCTTGCAGTGACTTCTTACCCTCAGTGGGTTGCCAACGTGGTTCCAGTGCCAAAGAAAGATGGTAAGGTCAGAATGTGTGTCGACTACAGGGATTTGAACAGGGCCAGCCCCAAGGATGACTTCCCCCTACCCCACATTGATGTCCTGGTTGACAATACTGCTCAGCATAAGGTGTTCTCTTTCATGGATGGTTTTTCAGGGTATAATCAGATCAAGATGGCTCCGGAAGACATGGAGAAGACTACCTTTGTCACTCAGTGGGGCACCTTCTGCTACAAGGTCATGCCATTCGGGTTGAAAAACGCTGGGGCAACCTACCAACGTGCCATGGTTGCTTTATTTCATGACATGATCCATCATGAGATTGAGGTATATGTCGACGACATGATTGCAAGGTCCCAAACTAAGGAGGAACACCTTGACCACCTGCAGAAACTGTTTGACCGTTTGAAACTGTACAAGCTGAGGTTGAACCCAAACAAGTGCACCTTCGGGGTAAGATCTGGAAAATTGCTAGGCTTCGTCGTAAGTGATAAGGGTATTCAAGTGGACCCTGCCAAGGTTAAAGCCATTCAAGAGATGCCAGTTCCTAAGACAGATAAAGAGGTCAGAGGATTTTTAGGACGCCTGAATTACATTGCTCGATTCATCTCGCACCTAACCGCTACCTGTGAACCAATCTTCAAGCTGCTGAAGAAAGATCAGGTAGTACGTTGGAATGATGAATGTCAGGCCGCTTTTGATAGAATCAAAGAGTATCTCCAAGAACCTCCCATTCTTATGCCACCGGTTGAAGGGAGACCTCTGATACTATACCTGACAGTACTTGACAACTCAATGGGGTGTGTGTTGGGGCAGCATGACGAGTCTGGCCGAAAAGAGCACTCCATTTATTACCTTAGCAAAAAGTTTACCGACTGTGAGACCCGATACTCACTGCTCGAGAAAACTTGCTGCGCTTTGGTATGGGCTGCTCGCCGGCTGAGACAGTATATGCTGACTCACACTACTTTGTTGATTTCTAAGATGGATCCAATAAAGTACATATTTGAAAAGCCTGCTCTGTCTGGGAGAATAACAAGATGGCAAATGATCTTGACAGAATACGACATCCAGTACACGACTCAGAAAGCCATCAAAGGAAGTGTATTGGCAGACCACTTGGCACATCAAGCAGTAGATGACTATCAGTCAATGAACTTCGAGTTTCCAGACTAGAGTATCATGATAGTGACTGATTGTGAAGTACCTGGACTGGATGAAGGACCTGAGGAAGGATCCCGATGGTCTATGCACTTTGACGGAGCATCCAACGCTTTGGGTAACGGTATCGGCACTGTGATCATATCCCCTCAAGGAACTCATACTCCACTCACTGCCCGACTATGTTTCAACTGCACCAACAACATGGCGGAGTATGAGGCATGCATCATGGGTCTCCAAGCTGCGATTGACTTAAGGATCAAGTTTCTCAGTGTCTTCGGAGATTCCGCTCTCGTGATCAATCAGATCAAAGGAGAGTGGGATACGAGACATCCGAATCTTATTCCTTACAGAGAATGTGTGTTGACATTGATCCCCCACTTCACAGAGATAACCTTTGAACATTTCCCAAGAGAGGAGAATCAGTTGGCGGATGCGTTAGCTACGATGTCTTCTATGTTCAAGGTCAAATGGGACAATGAGGCCCCCCGGGTCATCATCTGGAAATTGGACGAACCGGCATACTGTTGTGATCTTGAGGCTGAAATAGTGACTGAAAAACCTTGGTACCATGAGGTAAAGAGATACTTGGAAGCTCAGGAATATCTTGAAGGTGCATCTGTCAACGACAAAAAGTTTCTAAGAAGGTTCGCAGCAAAGTTCTTCCTTAGCAACGACATTCTGTACAAGCGAAACCATGATTCGACCTTACTGCGCTGTGTGGATAAGACTGAAGCAGAAAAGATCATGGCAGAGCTGCATGAGGGTACCTTCGGGACACATTCCAGTGGACATACTATGGCAAAGAAAATCCTTCGGGCGGGATATTTCTGGTCCACAATGGAAGCTGATTGTTACCAACATTCTCGGACGTGTCACAAGTGCCAGATTTATGCTGATAAGGTGCATGTTCCTCCAGTTCCTCTGAATGTCCTGACTGCACCTTGGCCTTTTGCAATGTGGGGCATTGATATGATCGGTGAGATCAGACCTACGGCATCCAACGGGCATCGCTTCATCCTGGTGGCGATAGATTACTTTACAAAGTGGGTTGAGGCAGCTTCTTATGCTACGGTAACCAAGAACGTTGTGGCACGGTTCATTCAGCATAATCTGATTTGTCGATACGGCGTCCCAGAAAGGATCATTACAGACAACGGTACTAATCTTAACAACAAGATGATCACTGAGCTCTGCGAGCAATTTAAGATACAGCACCACAACTCTTCTCCCTACCGGCCGAAGATGAATGGGGCTGTGGAAGCAGCAAATAAGAATATCAAGAAAATTGTGCAGAAGATGACAGTGACCTATAAAGATTGGCATGAGATGTTACCGTTTGCTCTACATGGGTACCGTACCTCAGCAAGGACGTCAACCGGGGCAACCCCTTTCTCCTTGGTCTACGGCATGGAGGCAGTCTTACCGATCGAAGTGCAGATTCCCTCTCTCCGGATAATGAAGGATGCATATCTGAGCGAAGATGATTGGATCCAGACACGACTTGACCAGTTAAACCTAATTGACGAAAAGAGACTCACTGCTATTTTTCATGGTCAGACGTACCAAAAACGGATGATCAGGGAATTTAACAAGAAAGTCAGACCATAAGAATATCAAGTTGGGGATCTGGTAATCAAGCGTATCATCCTTCCTCAGAGTGATCCCAGGGGCAAATGGACCCCCACATACGAAGGGCCATTTGTAGTTAAACATGTGTTCTCAGGAGGAGCCATGATTCTGACCACCATGGATGGTGACGACCTTCCTCACCCCGCCAATGCAGACATAGTAAAAAGATACTACGCATAAAAAAGACCCGCTAGGTTGACATAACTAGGCAAAAATTAGGGCTTCCCGGCGAACCAAAAGGGTTCGGGCAAAATGAGGGATGAAATAAAAAAAATCTGTACACCTGGCAAGTCGAAAACCTGAAAAGGCGGCTTGGGCAAAAATGGGTATCCCGATGGACTGAAAACCCGAAAGGGCGATCCAGGAAAAAGTTAGGGATAAAGCGTAATACTATGTCTCATTGGATCACCTTACATCCAGAATATGGTATCAACATCAAGTTCAGACGGCATCAGTCAATCAGCTTCATCTTCAGCTAGGTCATCAAGTGATGAGACGCTCGAAGATATAAAGGCGATAGCAGAGTTGGAACCCAGTGGGATTATTCTTTTCACATAGCTGTTTTGTTTTCCCTTTGTACAAATTTGTATAAACTCTTTTGTTCGGCGGCGTTCTCTTACTAGGACGTCAGCCTGTTGTACATAAATGCCTATTTACAGGCAAATTCAAAAATCAATATAAATTCACTTTTTAGATCAATTGCCAATTGTTTTTCCTTTTTCTGTTTTGTTTTGCGAAGAACGTCCAAGTTTCAATTTATGATATATGCATGTGACATTAATTGCTAACTCATAAATATTTGCATACAAAACAAAGGATTAATTACAGGTGACATTAGAAACAGGGGCAATAATGAGTTGTCTAAAGCGATCTAATTGCTATATCCACCAAGGTACCAAGGTAAGTTCAGCTGAAGAACAGAACCAAGATATCTTAAGTCCCCAGAGAGTGAGCCAGCAAGTTAATGCACTCTCCCCAAGCAGAGTTATCCTGTCAGTCTTAAGGAAGTTGGGTATCCTCCAGCAGATCTCAACATTCCCCAGCATAATCATACAGATATTCTTAACAAGCATCCCCGGCAATCTTGGTCTAAGATTGTTCCCCGGCGGTATATCAGACATTCAGTGGAGCCACATCCCCGGTATATCTCAAGAACTTCCCCAGGAGAGTCCAGTCCAGAAGTTTCCCCAGGAAAGTTCAATCCATCCCCCCAACACGAAACTTATCCCCAGTAGATTCTGGAAGCTTATCCCTCGCAGAGCACGAACGCGTCCCCTGGCTTTATTCAAAGGTTATTTCCCTACCAGGATATAACTGGGTTATCCTCATCCAAAAGCCACGGAAAGATCGTCCTCGGCGAAGTCTTCCCATCCCCAGTGGAGTCTATCAATTCCTTCAACATAACATATCAATGGTATCCCCCAGCGGAGTTATCATCAAACATCTCAGCAAAGTACCTCACTCCCCACAGAGTACTGCTTCCCAGCAAGATCGCTAGAGTAGTTATTCCCCGCAGAGTAATCTCTTCATCAAGTTTATTCCCCAACGGATTCATCTTCTCCTACCGGCATTCTTGCAACTATCATCCCCAGCGGGAACAACAAAGCACTATTCCCCAACATCAGCCCAGGATGTGACCTCCCGGCACCCGTCAAGGATTTACCTTCCTAGACAAAAACATACATTCATAAACATCGCATCTTCATACATTATAGCATGCATATACGCATCATGAACATACAATCTCATTCATTCTGAGAACATCTCGCATGTCATACATCATGACATCACATACAACTAATGTTTCGTCTTTTCAGGACAAAAGTTAGTACAAAGATAATTGCTATCAACTGTCGTGATTCCAGATCTGATTCCTGTATCTTGCCAGGGTGTATCTGTTGACGACTACAGTACCAGACTCGATTCCTGTATTCTGCCAGGGCACGTCTGAAGAGTTCGAAGATCCGATTCCTGTATCTTGCCAGGGTGTATCTGTTGACGACTATAGTACCAAACTCGATTCCTGTATCCTGCCAGGGCACGTCTGAAGAGTTCGAAGATCCGATTCCTGTATCTTGCCAGGGTGTATCTGTTGACGACTACAGTACCAGACTCGATTCTTGTATCCTGCCAGGGCACGTCTGAAGAGTTCGAAGATCTGATTCCTGTATCTTGCCAGGTTGTATCTGTTGATGACTACAGTACCAGACTCGATTCCTATATCTTTCCAGGGCACGTCTGAAGAGTTCGAAGATCTGATTCCTGTATCTTGCCAGGGTGTATCTGTTGACGACTACAGTACCAGACTCGATTCCTGTATCTTGCCAGGGCACGTCTGAAGAGTTCGAAGATCTGATTCCTGTATCTTGCCAGGGTGTATCTGTTGATGACTACAGTACCAGACTCGATTCCTGTATCCTTCCAGGGCACGTCTGAAGAGTTCGAAGATCCGATTCCTGTATCTTGCCAGGGTGTATCTGTTGACGACTACAGTACCAGACTCGATTCCTGTATCCTGCCAAGGCACGTCTGAAGAGTTCGAAGATCCGATTCCTGTATCTTGCCAGGGTGTATTTGTTGACGACTATAGTACCAGACTCGATTCCTGTATCCTGCCAGGGCACATCTGAAGAGTTCGAAGATCCGATTCCTGTATCTTGCCAGGGTGTATCTGTTGACGACTACAGTACCAGACTCGATTCCTGTATCCTGCCAGGGCACATTTGAAGAGTTTAAAGATTCGATTTCTGTATCCAGCCAGGGCACGTCTACATAAATAGATTGAAAGTCAACTGTTGTGACAAACCAGGTAATTTTCTTTCTTTCTCAGGTACACAAGTTTTCGCTAAGGAATCTCTTACGCGATCGACACCTCCCCGATGGCATCTATAAGCCCATCTCCACAATTATCCATCACCTCTTCAAATGGCATATGTAAGCCCATTCCCGCTATCACACTGCTGATACTCTACTATGTGAGTGCAAATTTCTGGGCACTCTAGTGTTCAATCATCTTCCACCCTCGGATCACGAAAGGCACACAAACCAATCTACATTCTCAGGTCTAAGAAGATTGAACAGGGGCAACTGTTGTACCCCAAAATTTGCCCTCCCATAATCTTCAAAGTTATGACAAGCAAATGGTTCAAAGTCTACTCAAGGGCTACACAGTCAACCATCCTCCTAAGCCAGTCAAACTAGGGTTTTGGTTCTTGCAAGGAAGTTGAGGTTTTCAAGGGCTCAATCAAGTCACATATGCTCATACACATTGTCAAGCACCTACATGTCAAGTTTCAAGGCTCACAAGGTCAAGTTGCACAGTCAAAAACCCTAATTGCTCAACAGTCAACTGTAGGGGCAAAATGGTCATTTGGCAGTCAAAAGTCAAAATTTTTGGTCAACATTTTATTTTGAAGCCAGAATCATCATTTGGTCAAGTCTTGACCATGATTTCACAAGAATGGCTCAAAAATCATCAAGGTGTCAAAAGTTTCTATTTTTGGACAACTGAAAAGTCAACTGTACTTGACCAAGGCATAACTTTTTCATGGTTCATCAGAAAAATTCCATCCAATGCTCATCTTGAAGGGGAAGACATTTCCTACAACTCATCTTCACATTCCAAGTCCAAGAAATGCTCTCACAAAAAGTTATCAATTTCAACATTATAGGTCATTTTCAAAAGTCAACAAAAAGGGACTTTAAGTCAAAGACCATAACTTGAGATTGGTAAATCAAAATTACATGGGACCAAAGACATTGGTTAGAGGACTTCAAGACCTTTCCAAAATGTCCAAGAACATGTTCATAACTTCAAAATTGAGCAAGATATGCATTGGAGAAGTTGGGAAATTTTTGTGAAATGGCCAAAATTATTTATCCTTGAAGCTTCATTTTTGACAAAAGGGGCCCACTTTTTCCACTTGAATCAGCTTGGCCATGCTTCCCACGTGTCCCACTTTTTATTTCAATATTTAAAATTAATTTTTTCATTTTTATTTGATTTTATTGGATTTAATTCATTTTAAATCCTTTAAAATCAAATAAAAATCAAGAAGGTTAATTAAGGGACATATTTGGTTTTGATTAGCTTTGAATCATCATTATACAACATCCCAAATTCGTACCAAGGCATAATCAAGCAAGAATTCAAATTTTGGTACAAAAATGGAAAGTTTGTTAATGGAGGTTTATGGAAAATCTTAAGTTTGAATGCCTTGCATCATTGGCCATAATTCTCATCAAGACTCATTACATATTGCATATACAAGTGATCACAAACAAGAACACGACCTAGGCTGCGCCCAAACTGATAGAACAAATTGGCATTTTTCACAAAAAAACTTCAAAACGGATTTCATAGCTAGAGTGTGTTTCAAAGCAAAAGAACCATTCCATAAGCTTGCCAAGACTACCAGGAAGCTTTCCCAATCAAAATCACATCCCCTAACCTCAAGAACTGGTAGAACACAGTCGCCCTGTTCATAAGATTTTTTTGAATCGTATTTGAATTTACATGCCATATCAATGCATTTTCATTATCGTTTTACACTAACATGATCATACTGAAGCTTTTGGTGTCTTTTAATTGTCCTAACCATGCCTGTAGCGAAATATGCCATTGAAATTTTCTAGGGTTGCAGGAGCTGTGAATTGGGGTTTCTTTCATCTGAAAAAATTGGACCACGAGACCACTACCATTGAAATCAGGACCTTCCAATGAGTAGAAATTGACCATCGCGCCCTTTTTCTTTTTTACTATATGCTATTCGCTATTTTCTGCAGATGGTGTTTTGGGGGGGGGGTTTAAAACCCCCGCTATCTCATTTTATTACAGGCACAAATGGAGACGAAGACTAGCGTAGCTGATGGTCATTGGATGATTCATAATTCTGGCGCGTTTTTTTTGTTTGTACACCACTAATTCTTGTTTTACGTTATATTGTTTATTTTCCATTTCATATCCAAAACGCGCTGATAGCTCAACTGGTAGGCAGATGGTTTGGTAAACGCTGGGACCTGGGTTCGAATCCCAGGTCCCCTCAAATAATTTCTATTGTTTTGTTTCATATACTTCCATGCAGTATAAGTCCCCAGGGCTCATCATACACCCTCAAGCACTCGTTGGCCACGTAATCTGATTGATCAATCCCATGGTCACAAAAGCAGACCATCCTGCATGCTCAGTCAACCACAAGCATGTGATTCAAAAAGTCAACAAAGGGCCTCCTCCTGTTGGGCCAAAATTCCTCAAACCACCTCCTCAATTGGGGTCAACACCCCCCATGGTTTGCATATTGTTTTCTTTCTTTTCATTTCTTTTATTTGTTTTATTTATTTTAATTAATTCATCAAAAACAATTTTCATAAAACCAAAAAAAATCAGAAATCATAAAATAAAAATATGTTTTATTTATTTTTTTAATTCATTAATAGTATTTGTAAATAAATTTTAATAATCAAATTAGTTTAATTTAGGTTTTCAATTTTAATATTTTCTTAATAACTAAAAAATATAGAAATTAGGGTTTTAGTATTTTTATTCTTTTTCCTTTTTATTCTTATCATTATTAATTATTCATTATTTTTGTAAATACTCTTGTAATTAAACAATTAGTAAATTAGGTTTAAAGTTAAACATTTTTTAATAATTAAAAACAAATTTAGAATTAGGGTTTTTATTTAATTTCTAATTTCAATTAATATTCTTTATTTTCATTAAATACCAAAAACATCCAAAAATAAGTTCTTTTATTTAATTAATTTGCAATTTCATATTTAATTTCTTTAAAGGGTCCAACGCCCTCGCACCTTCTATTATAATTCCTTTTCGCGCGTTTGCTTCTATTTTTCTTTTTTTCTATCTTATGTAATTGCCCCAAGGCCTTGTAATAGATAATTAGGACATTTATTTTCCGCATTTTATTTATTCAAATCGGGTCTTTGTTTAATTTGGCGATGTAGACCCGCGCCTTGTAATAGCGTAGGACCTTTTATTTTTCCGCATTTTTATTTCCGCACCTTTAAATTGCTAACTATCACATGAAAGAATGTATGCCCAAATAAAATCAAAGCGTAGATCACCAATGCATAACAAAGACAAATATAATTGAAAATGACACACAATTCACACACCACTCCTAGGGTACGCCTCACTGTTGCCTTACCCCTCGAAACGTGGTCGTCGAGTACAGGACGTCTTAGTAAGTCCTTATGTCCATGAACATGGCATAAGGGTAGCTTCTAAGGTGTCCTACTGTTGCTCTGGTGATCACACTGTTGCCTTGCCCCTCGAAACGTGGTCGTCGAGTATAGGATGTCTTAGTGAGTCCTTATGTTCCATTGATCTAGTTGCCTCGAATGGTTGCCTCAGAACATGTTGCCTCGAAACAAGTTGCCTCGGAATAGTTTCCTTGGAATAAAAAGATCAATGGCATAAGGGTAGCTTCTAAGGTATCTTACTATTGCTCGGTGACCACACTGTCCCTAATCCTCGAATTGACCCGAACACCTCCAACAATGGTGCTACCTACCTCTCAATGGTGGGATGGCATTACCTTAAGGACATTTACACAGCCTAATTCCTTAGGGTGGGTAGATAACTCGTAGATACTTGCTCTAATTCAAAACAAATCAAAAAACTCTTTTCACACCGACACTTTTCAAAAAGCTTTTAAAACAACTTTTCAAACACTCTTGAGGACTGATACAAGAGTCGATCTGAAACTTTCAAAGAAACTTTTTCAAACCCACTCATCTTGAAAAGCAAACAAACATTTTGAAAACACAAATGAGCAAGTATCTAAGAGCCCATGGATAACCATGGATAGAAAGGGTGCTAACACCTTCCCTTTCTATAATTCTACCTCCCGAACCGAGAACTAATCTCAATAAGGAATTTTTCTGTGCTTTTGTCCTTTCCATATTGGAGAAAATAAAAGACGGTGGCGACTCTTACTTACCGCGACATTTCGCGAACCAGCGTTAAACAGTCAGTTCCAGATCCACCGATCACAGTGTTCACACTGACTTCCAGGCCTAATCGAAATAAGTAGCAAGAAGGATGTATCAAAGGCTGCATCTCACGCTGACTGCTAGGCCCAAATCGAAAGAAGCCAACAAGAGCAGAATCGAGGGGTGCATTCTGCCTGGATCGAAAAACTTATGTTCCCTTCTTTTATTTTGTTTTTTCTTTATATTTTCTTGCTATTCAATATGGTTGTAATAGTGCAGGATATTTATTTTCTGCATTTTTATTGCTTTATACAAATGTTAGTAATTAGGATGTATGGCAAGATAGAACCAACAAGTAGACAACCCAAAATCAAAAGACTAAATGCATGCAATGAAATACACTTTGCACACATGCACCTCTAGGGTAATCTCACTTGTTGCCTCAGAAAATAGTCACGTCCCTCGAATATGGGCCTTTTAGCAAAGACCCTCGATAAAAGATCGCAGTCCCTCAATGACACTCGATGTTGCCTTCGGTAAATGATCTAGTCCCTCACGAAATTTCTAAAACGTCTCATAGGTTGCCTTCTATGACTATACAAACGACCAACGCCCGTCCCTTCACATCTAACGATGTGGCTTCTTAACAAATCAATTGTAAGATAACAACATCTAAAGGAGGAGGAAAAGAACATTAGACATTTTGAGTAGGTAGGACGCTTGTAGTTGCTTGCTTGTTCATAACTAAAAAAACATTGTCACACCAAAACTTTCAATTGAAACATTTTCAAAATACAAAGTTCTTTGTACGCATTCTTATAGAGACGAGAATTATTACAAAGGCACTTTTCAAAATCACTTTCAAAAAACATCTTCCACAAACACCTCTTTGAACTATTTTCAAAACCAACACTTTGTACGCATTCTTATAGAGACGAGAATCATTACAAATAAGTTTTTAAAATATTTTCAAACCCACAACACAAAGCACATTTTCAAACAAAGCAAGTGATCTAGTAAGCAACTAAGAGCCCGTAGATAACTACGGATGAAAAGGGTGCTAACACCTTCCCTTTTCATAATCTACCCCCCAAACTCATGAAATAATCTCAAAGGTCTTTCCTGTTCTTTTCACCCTTTCCTTATTGGATAAAATAAAAGTCGGTGGTTACTCTTGCTATCCGCAACAATTGCAATCAAACACAAAACACCCAAGTCAGTTCTCCCATCGTATTACAGAACGTGCGACTCTGCTGGGGAGTAAACACTTAAAAGTGGGGTTACCTTAGGGCTAGATCACCTTTACTTGGTTTCCTTGTTTGACTTGCTTGCTTTACATTTTTGGGTCCTTGTTTGGGTTATTGTTAAAGATCCTACACCTGGATCTGGGGCACCTTTTAGGTAAGTAGCAATAAATCATGGGGGTTGTGCGGTGTATACCGACATGGTTGAAGCGATATCTACGTTAGTGTGACACATTTGTTGGTACCGGTAGCCCTTGAGTCAATCAAGGAGAATACGAGGCCGTTGTGTGGTGTCATGAAGCACTAACTGACCTTAGAACCTTAATTGAATAACTTGGCCATTAGGAAGTAGTGAGATAGTCGTCTTTGGTTCTGACTGAAGATTGGTTGATACTCGATGCTACACTCATTGAGATCAGACTTTCGGGATATTTCGATCGCTAATAAAGAGGCTTGTGCTAAAACAATGCCCGATGAAGAAAGATCAATGATATTGAGATCCCTTAGAACCCGGTTACTATTACTAGGACATGTTGAGCCAACTAAACTTCAAGAGGGTACTTACCTACAAACTCCATGCAAGCCTAAATTTGAGGACTTGTTTTGCTTTGTGTGTATATGATTATTTGTACATAACAACTTGCTTGCTTTGCATACTTGTACATAAAATCATGACATCATATCATAGCATTTTCAATAACCATTTCAAGGATCTCAAGGGCCTATGATGCAGGGTCGTGTTGGACCAGACGCTTATCAAGGGGAAATATGATTCATTCTCTAATCAAATGCCGTCAAAGACCAAAGCACGGTAACTTAAGTCAAGGGCTATGACCCACTTGACATGGTGAGCTTGATTCTCGTGGAAGGACATCCACCGATACGAAGTTCTCTAATCAAAGTTGTTGATCAAAATTCAAACTTCTAACATCTTCTTGTGTTTACCCCGCGAGATCCTTAAAAACATGTATCCACATACCATGCATCATATCATGATAGGTTTCTCCCACACATGTTTCTTTATCTCCCTACTATTTATTTTACTAAGATGGATATGGGACAAACAGTGAAAGATCTTCAAGCACAAAATTATCAACTTCAAAGAAATGTTCTTGAACCTATCCAAGGGGAAAGAAGAAGTTAAATCACTCCTCATTGAGAGCATGACCAAAAATAATCCTGAGGACAACAAGAGATGAGAGCCCTCGTCAACAAACTTCACCAAGACGGATGCAACCATATGGAGAAAACAACTAGAATTGGGGACTGAGTCATTAATCAGCCTCCGGTGAGACAAGAATTTGGTTTGATGGAGAATGGACCTTTCCAAATTGCTGCTACATCACGATCCCAACAACAACCTTGCCAACCACGACAAGGTGGTCGGCGTAAGCAAGGAAGATAATTTGCTGAGATCAACATGCCCTTGGCTCAAGAATTGCATCATATGTTGGAAGCCAAGCTTATTACATTAAGGGAGCCTCCTCAAAAACCTAACACTTTTTCTCCCAACTACAAATACAATGAAAGGTGCGCATACCACTCCAACAATCCTGGACACGACACTAACTACTGTTGGACATTGGAAAATAAGACTCAAGACCTGATTGACGAAGGAGTGTTGGAATTCACACAAGATGGTCAACTGGAATTCTTCTGTCACCTCTCAAAGGCAGACCATCTGAAGTGACAAATATAGGCGAATTTTTATTTGTTCATTTGAATTTTCAGTTGTAATTTCTTTGTTTGTTTAAACATTTTTCCTTATGCCATACTTTGGTTGTTTCATTAATGCATTGCATATGCTTGTATTGAATTCAACCATTCGTTTTCGCTATGTTTAAACTATGATTTTTACTCCCTTTATGATAATCAACTCTTGTTAAAAAGTTGTAAGCTTTTAGAGGGAGGATGATGAAAATAATGTCATAATCTCATAAAGTATGCTTTTGCACAGACCTTGCTGACGATGTACATATGTTTATTTCATTTCCTAAACATTGGAGTTATAAGGAGGATAATCCCTAGTCAACCCCTTTGTGCCTAAGAAGTATGAGTTTTCTTTTTCACACAAATTGAAACCTTTAATCAAAACCTAGGGCAGGGTAGTTTCTGAGTTATTTCGAATGCGTGTTCAGTAGCAAATTTTCACTTCGTACACAACGGATGACATCAAAATCATCCTTCTAAATTAAAAGACGATGATGGTTCTCAATCAAATAGGCAGTCATGATCTCTCAAAAGAAAAGCCCACAAAGTCAAAACCTACGAAGGAGACTTAAGAAAAATTGGGGCATCACGCTGGCTGTAATCTCAAAACAAGAACAGTCGGGAAAAATTAGGGACGACAAGTCAAAAAGAGGGCGCTACAAATCCTCGACAAACATGAAAAATGTTGCAAAAATGTCTGCTTTCACAAGCAAACTTAACTTGTCAGAACCATCACCGAAACGTCATTCCAGACTCAATTGGAATTCAAATGCACAATTAACTGAGTTTAGGGATGAAGAATATCATGAAGAATAGGCGGGTACAAATAAACTTTGAGATTCATTGTTAGGATGCTTTTATATTATCAATCCTATAATTAACTTTCATGAATTTTGGTCTAAGTGAATCATTTAAACACCGTTGATCATATATGCTTGCCTTGAGTACTTGAAATGAATGATATACTTGACAAAAAAAAGCAAATGAAACTTGTTATTGAGAAGCTTTGATTTTATCAATCTTCTAATGAGTTTTCAAATGCAAGTTTCAAGATGTTCATTCAATTAACCTCTAACTTCTAATTCATTAACAATTGACTTTACTGTGTGCTTTTACTTTATGCCCTATATTTTAAGCCTTTATTTTTATGGACTATTTACTTTAGCATTTACGTTTCATTCTAATTTCATCTTTGCTCACTTAATTATTTATCTTTATGTCATTTTATCTTTGTTAATTTTAGCATTTATCTTTATGTCTTTTTTTTTATTTTTATTTTGCTCACTTGAGCTTTCTTTTCTTTTTGAAGACACTTAATAACCAACTTGAATATTAAAAAACTTTAAGGTTACTTATTTGGTTACTATCCTTGGCATAATTGAGTTATGAACCTCTTGAACTTAGGATTAGAAGCCTTGATTACCCTTGGGACCTTGTGACTATGTTGTTATTTTGTCTGAAGTTCTTGGGGTTTACTCCAAGACATTGGGTTAATTTTATTTGTGTGCAGGTTATTCTGATTATATGCTTTATCTGTGATTGAGACTTCCTCTGTATACAACTATTACTATGCCCGTTTTTTTTGTGAAAAGACTTAATTCATCTTAAGCTTGGTATTCCTAAGAGGTTTCGTATTTTTGTTTTCTTGGTTTCAATCCAAAGGATGGGAATTCTACATTGACTCTTTATGTAAAGTGTTGGCTTCTTGTTGGTTAGATCGTTATTTTCCTTAGCTTTTACCTTATGCTTTAGGATAGTCCCTTCATATCCTTCCATCTTATTTAATTTCAAAAAATCATCTTCCTCATCTTCAAAACTCTTCTTGTTTTTCTAACTTGAACCATTTTCATAATAAACTTGGACTTAGGTCCATGCATTTTCAATTTTTTTCTCAATTAAACTTTAATCAATTTAATCATACTTTGACATCTTTCTCAAGACTAAAAATCAATTAACCTCATTCAAATCATTTTTCTACTTTGACTTTTTACTTTAAAACTTTTTCTAAAAAGATTAGACTCTTGTCGATTCTTGTAGTGATGCGAGCTACTATACTTCTACGATATATAGTAAAATGAGATATTTTCCACTTGGGTGTTGAGTGAGGCTTTGTTGATTTTAAAATCTAAGCTATATCCTCCACTTTGAGATGATACAAATTATCCTTTATCATAATCGTGGGTAGAAAGCATGTCTTCCACTCGGATATGACGATGACGTCTCTTCTCTTAAAATTATCCAACACACATGTGTTTTAAAACTTTTGAGATGAACTACGAGTACCCTGATCCCCTATTGCACAGAAGGTGGTACGCAGGCACTAAAGGTTCGCAACCGCAGCAGGTGCAAAAATTGTAAAAAATACTTCTTTTCTCATCTCCACCATCTATTTTTGTATACACCATTTATAGCCAAAATACACAAAATTTTCAAAGAGTTTCCTGCAGAGTACCGTAGATGTTTAGGGTACTAATACCTCCCTTTTGCATAAGTACCCCCGTACCTAGATTCTCTCCCATTCTTTTTAGGTTTCTTCTCTCCTTTTCCATTTCCTTTGGAAAAAGTAAAGCACAGTAGCGATTTTTATTTGATCTTTGTGAGTCAAGTCAATCCAATGGCTTAGTCTCAATATTTCTACTGCTATAGAAAAAATGGCGACTTCACTGAGGACAGATTGACCAAATGTTGGTCCATCTCTAAGTGGGTTGAGCCTATCTTTGTTTATATTGTGTATGTGCTATTATTGGTTGTATATTGTGTGTTATATATATATGTTTGTATGGATTTTTTTGGTTTTCAGGGTGCTTGGTGATTTCTCATAAGTCCTCCTCTACCCGGACTTGGGCAAACCTAACATAGGATGGACAGTATAGTCATGTTAACTTTGCGGGAGGAATCCCAAAAAAGGATAAATAAGATTGCTCACTTAGTGGAGGCCCCTTTAACTATAGTATTCGTTTACCGAGAAATCAGAAAGACATGTTGCTTTCGACCTTGGAGCCTGCTGAAGCTGAGGATTGTAGAACCCTTAACCCATCTTGGCCTTTTAGGCGTAGTGTGGTGATAACACGGAAAGTTATAGCATTTTCCACCCGATTTACATAGATAAAGCTTCCGATTCTTCATTTATTATGTCACATTATGTCTCTATTCATAGTATTTGCAGCTTATTTCAAGTATTTAGTTTCCTCAAAACATAAATGAGAAAAAGAAGAAAAATAATGGAGAAATGAAGAAGAAATGGAAATTTAGCAGCAAAACTCAAACATTCTGTATCAAAAGCCATGTCGGCCGTCACAGCCGCACACCACCTGTCACAAATTGCAAAAGTGTCCCCCTCGACACAGTTCTTGTCCCGACCAGCACATATTGAAGATACGTTCCCCACGTCACAGAGCGCATGACACTCATTACAACTCATATATCAGTTACGAGATTTTCTCCTAAACACACGAAACACACGGCTTGCTGAAATTTCTCCATAATTGAAGAACGAGGATGAAGGAATTGTTCCTACTTTTGCTCCACATATGGAATCTATAAAACCAAGTCAGTTACCAACACTTAGGACGTTCGAGACCTTCTCCAATTTCATTACTTTTATGCATACTACAACTTTATTATTTTATTATCCCAGTTCATAGTTTTTGCCATTATTTTCCAGTTTCGTTAGAATTTCCATAAGCATAGAAAACCCTCATCATTAAAGTAGTATTTCTTCACATCGGAGGAAAACTGCAACTTTAGTTTTCCTTCTAAGCTTCCAGAATTGTTTAGGTTTATTTTTATTTCTTCAAGATATTTTTTTATTCCGAAGTAAATCCTGTCGGCTTGTGGAGGATACGTATTGCTCAATTATTTCTTCAGTTTTATTCCAAATTCCAATTTTAAATATTGTTTAATTATTTCTACCATGTCTCTGTTACTGAATTCATGTTTTTATTTTATGTTGTTACAGAATAAAATTATGTTTAGCTAATTTCCATGATATCGGTATATGAAGTCCTAAATAGAAGGGATTCGGTAATTAATTGGCATAAATATTTTTGAAAAACACTTTTTTGGTTTTGATTTCCAATTTGGATATTAAATTGTTTTTGTACGAGAGTAAAAGACAGACTAAGGTTAAAATTAACAGAGTGGGAGTTTGAGGTTTTAACCAGATAGTGGTAATTGAACATTAATTTTAAGTACAGCAAGAGCATTTTAAAATTAATTGGACTCTATTTGTTTTTAAAATTACTTTTTAATTTTAAATGAAACAGCGAGAGCGCTCATTTGAGTTTAATAATATGGCCTTAGCCGATAGAACGAAAGTGTGATACAAAGGTTTTTAAATAAATATTTTCCACTGAAATAGTGTTTTAATACTCAAAACAATGCCAATGACTTATTGACTCCCTGAAGTAGACAAATTACATACCGGTGTCCCGTTATTAATTATTAGATTTTAGTTAATTCCCGTTTAAACCCTAACATCCTAATTTTATAATTAGCTTTAGCTTTACATAATGACCATAAGATAATAGTAGTTTGAACATCATTCCTTGTGGGTTCAATATCTTTTAAAACTATGTGATCAGACTGTGCACTTGCAGTTACTACACCCGACAGACTCATCAAGTCGCAATCAAGTTTTTGGCACCATTGTCGGGGACTGATTTAGTCAATAATGTAAATCCCTTGCTACGCAGTATAGACTAAGGCACTAAGTTTATTTTATTTTAACCGTTGATTGTATACCAAGCACTCTCTCTCAAGGCAAAGAATTAGAGCAACCAATCGATGAGGTCGAGCGTTTTGTTAGTATAAGACACTAAATTAGAGAATACCAAATTAAGTATAGCCTTCCCAAATTCAATCTTCCTGACCCAAGAATGGATGAAGGACTCTATGCTGTACCCAAAAATTTTCCCTCCCATTTTTACTCCAAATATGCTCATTGAGGTTCCCAATTGCTCAAGGATGACCAAGAATTGACCAGACAAATTCTCCTCCTAAACAATGAACCACTAGCTAGGGTTTCACTTTTCAAAAAGAATTTTGGGTTGAAAAGACCTGAAGTGATTTTTATTGTCCTAATATGTCTTCAAGAATGTCCATGACAAATTTCATGCCTTACACTACAAGTTTGCTCAATCAATTGCTCAAATGTTTGAAAATCAACTATACTAGGTCAAAAGTCAACTATGGCCTATATACAGTCAAACTTCAAGGTTTTTGGTCAAAATCAACATTTTGAAGTGATATCCATCATTTGATCAAGGTTTGATCATGATTCCTCAAGAAATGCTCATAATCTATCAAAAGTCTAGAATTGCTAAATTAGGATTTATATAGGAAAAGTCAACTGAACTTTGACCAAGCATAAATTTCACAGACTTCATCCATTTTTTCCCTAACAAAGGCTCATTTTGAAGAAAATCCATTTCCCTACAACTTCTCTTTTTCCCTCAAGTCCAAGAAATGCACCATTTGAAAGATACAAGCTCATACATTATAGGTCATTTTCAGAAAGTCAACAAAAGACACTTTTTATCAAGACCATTTACATCAAGATAAAGTCTTAAAATGAAAAATTGATAAAATGAGGGATTGCATTAGACATATTGGGCTTTCCAAAAAGTCCTAGATCATCATCATGAGATAAAAATTGAGCAAGTTATTGGTTTCCCAAGTTGGGAAAATTTTAGAAAATTCAAAGAGGTTGCATTGAGCAAATTTGAACTTTTGGGTCAATGGCTTAACTTTTTGAGGTTCAAACATTCTAATGACCTTATAGGAGACCTCTAATCTCATTCTTACATTGCCTTACATTTTTTATCTATTTCATTCATATTTATTTTGATTTATTTCAAATAAATTGTACAAAATATTAAGAGATGGGACTTGGCCTTTGGGCTAGTGTTTTGACATGTCTTGAGGCTCAAGAATTCGTGTACAAGTGTCCAGGTGCATGCAAGCATGGAAATGGAAAGTTTTTCATGTTTTGAAAACTTTTTAATTTGTTTGATTTTGGATATGAAAGCATGGTTTATGGCATTGATTCTTGCCATGTTTTCTGATCCTCATACTCCACTATATATACACAACAATGCCAGGCCACCAAGATACGTGCAAGTAGCCTAAGTAAGCCATACCAAGTTTCACAAAAAATCTCCAAAATTTTAAAATCCAAAAACACATCTCCAGCTTCCTTTGATCCAATCTTCAGACCCATCACGTTCCTGAAGACACCGGGAACCTATCCCTGCCATTTTCTAAGCTTGTAGCACCCTCAAATGGTCGGATCATGTGTCACCGTTTTGGTATACTTTCTTGAATTCAAAACCTTTTATTTTGTGATATAAATGAATTATATGTTCATATTCATGTCTATACTGATGATTGCGTATGTTTAGAGCCATCACATGAGTAATTTAACGCAGGGATGAAGCTTTGCCATTGTTAGGGCAAAGCTTCAGCCAAGCTTCATACCTCCCTGTACAGGAACTTTCAGTCCAAACCAAGGCTATGGTTGGATTCACATCATGTGATTTAGGGGGGTAGACACGATATGGGGTTTTAAATCTCTTTATTTTGCAGGATAGGTTTTTGGACTGGCCGGGGAAGAAGGTGGTCAACCACCGTGGATGATGGTTTGACCCCCCAGAGCTTGTGTGTCAAAACCCATCAAAATGATTGGTTCATTTAAAATACAAGGACCCCACTGGAGCGCGTGCGTTTGACACCTCTGAATTTTTTGATGTTTCTAATATTTTATTTTTTAGTTGTTTGTATCAAAGAATGAACAGGTTGGCTGAGTGGTGAGGCAAGCATGTATATTGGGAAGAGACCTGGGTTCGATATCCAGGTCTGAATTTTTATTTTTTCTAATGTTTATATTATAGATCCAGCGCTCTCAAGCCCATTGCTCCCACCATGTACCATCAGATCACCACCATCTAATCCAGATCTGAAGGCCTCAAATGCGTGTCTCAACATGCAGTCTCAAGTACCAGTGATATAGGATCAAACACAGCTTTGGGCTCCCTGATTTGGGCCTAAGCATTTTCAATTTTTTCACCTCCTATTTTTTCTTTTTGCAGCGCCTGGGCTTATCATTTTTCTGGGCCTAGCAATTTCAAATTCCATCCCCTGTTCACTTTAGCACTAGGCCCATTTAATTTCTTTTCTTTACTCTATTTTAATTATTTCTTGTCTTATGTTTTAAAAATCATTTTTATTTAATTAAAAATCATAAAAAATAATAATGATAGAATTTAGGATTTTTCTAATTAATTTTAATTTTTTAAATTAATTAAGTTAATTATTTTGACCTTATTTTATCATTTAAAAATAATTAGAACTAGGTTCATTTTAATTCAAATTTTTCTCAAACAAAAATGCCAAAAAAATGTTAGGTTTGTTTAGATTTAATTTTGATTAACAATTTTCTTTTCTTTTATTTTATTTTAATTAATTGAGCTTTAATTTAATTTAATATCTTCCCAAATAAACAAAAACAACAAAAATATTTTCTTATTTTACTTAGAACTTTTTAGGGTTTTAGACGTTCCTTTCGATTCGCGTGCGTTATTATTTCCTATATTTTATTTTTCTAAATTATTGTAATTGCCTAATGAGTTGTAATAGTTAGGACTTTATTCCCTGCTTTTTATTTCCCCCATTTTTGGAATTGTAATAATCCCCCTCCCCGGAGCCTTGTAATGGTTTAGGATTTATATTTTCCGCACTTTAAATTCCTGCAATATTTAAGCTGTCTAGATGCATGATAATAGGATTGTATGGCAAGACTAATAATCAAACGCTAGCAAAGTTAAACACAAAAGACAAATAACTGAAACAAGCACACTTGCACATATACACCTCTAGGGTATTCCCACTTTGGTTGCTTTCGAAAATAGTCACAACTCTCGAAACGTGAGAGATTTTAGTGGCTACCCTCCAGTTCAAAAGATCATAATTCCCTCGATGACCCTCTCGACGTTGCCTCGGTAAAAATATGATCTTAGAATTCTAGGGTAGTTACTAAAACTTTTTTCCCAGTTGCCTTTGTAACTATAAAAATGTCCCTTCGAATGTACCTCAAACATCCAACGATAGGGCTACCTACTCACTGATAGTAGGATAGCGCTGTCTAAAGGATAGGATGAAAAGAATAAACCTTTCGAGTATAAGTAGATAGTTCTTAGATGGTTGCTCAAAACAAATTTTCACACTTACACAAAAACAACCTTCAAAAACATTTTCAAATGCTTTATCAACACTCTTGAGGACTGATACAAGAGTTATCATAAAGAAAACTGCCGCACTAAGGCATTTCAAAATACTTTTCAAAAACACACAAAAGCATAATGTATTTTTCAAATGAGCTAAGCATCTAAGAGCCCGTAGATAACTACGGATGGAAAGGGTGCTAACACCTTCCCTTTCCATAATCTACCCCCCTTTTTCAGAAAACTCTCGAAAGGTATTTTTCTGTTCTTTTCACCTTTTCCTTTGTTGGATAAAAGAAAAGTCGGCGGCGACTCTTGCTTACCGCAACATTTGCAAACATAAACACAAAACCAATATAACAGTCGATTCTGCCACCGTATCACACTGTAAAATCTCCCTATGAAGGATTATGCTGCCCTATTGCAAGAGGAACCCCATAACAGAGTTGTTGCTCCCGCCATCGCATGGAACGATTTCGAGTTAAAACCTTCATTGTTATAAGCTGTCCAACAAAACCAATTTTCATGATATCCTACGGATGATCCAAATCTTTATTTGTCCGTGTTTGTGCAGTACGCAGACACAGTTAAAGAAAATGGTGTCATCCCCGAAGAAATAAGACTTCGCCTTTTTCCTTTTTAGTTAAGAGATATAGCTAGAGCATGGCTCAAGTCTCTACCATCCAACTTTGTTACCACATGGAATAAGTTGAAGAAAGTTTTCCTAGCGCGATATTTTCAGCCGAGTAAGACGGCTATGCTAAGAGCCAATATCAATGGTTTTAAACAAAAGGAAAGCGAATCTCTCTTCGAAGCATGGGAAAGATACAAAGACATGTTACGACTATGTCTGCATCATGATCTAGAAGAATGGATGATTATCCGCACCTTTTACAATGGTCTCTTGTACAACATAATACTAACGATTGACGCAGGTGTTGGTGGTGTGCTGATGGATAAACCATACCACGATGCCTATCAACTTATCAAAAGTATGGCTCAAAAATAATTATCAGTGGGAAGCGATAAAACCATGATGGAGAAACCTCAAACGAAAGGCGGTATGCACGAAGTTAGTAGCTTAGACCAAGTTAACACTAAGGTAAAAGACCTTACCCAGAAGATAGAAAGCTTGACCACAACTCCCACAGCCAACGTGGCTGCAGTAACTCTAACATGTGATTTATGAGGACTTCACACGCATGCTGCACTCGAATGTCCACTCTTAACAAGAGTACTAGTTGATCAAGTGAATTATGCTCAAGGAAACCCCTATGGCAATAACTATAACCCCGCTTGGAAGAACCATCCAAACTTCTCATACAAAAGCAACAACGCTTTGTACGCACCTGCACAAGCTCCTACTACACCCCTAGGATATCAGAAAGCCACCCAAAATGTCTCAACTATTCCAAATATCCATAGGAAGTCCAACATTGAAATAATGATAGAAAACTTTGTAGCCACCCAAGCTCAAACTAATAAAGATTTCATGAATCAAAATATTCACACCAGTGAACAAATTAAGCAAACGACGAATAAGATTGATGCTCTTGCCATACACAACAAAATGTTAGAAACACAAATCTCCCAAGTGGCTCAACAGGAAGCAGCTACAGCTGCTCCAACTGGAACTTTTGCTGGAAAACCCTAACCAAATCCAAAGGGACATGCTAATGCCATAACACTCCGGAGTGGGAAAGAACTAGATGGACCAACTGAACCTAGAGTCGAGAACCCAACCATGTATCAAAAAAATGGAAAAGTAACTGAGAAGGAAGCTGAGTCGAAGGAAGTAGAAAAAGAAGGTAATGGTGAAGAGGCCGTGGAAAAAGAAGAACCTTATGTGCCTCCACCACCCTATAAAACACCTATCCCATATCCTCAAATATTTGCTAAGTCTAAAAATGTAGGGAAATTCAAGAAATTCGTTGAACTTCTGAAACAACTTAACATTACCATACCTTTTACAGAAGCTATCAGAGAAATGCCCTCATATGCTAAATTTCTTAAATAAATCTTATCCAATAAGAGAAAGCTTGAGGATAATGAAACTATATTGCTCACTTCTGAATGCAGTGCTATAATCCAAAATAACATGCCTCCTAAACTTAAGGACCCAAGTAGTTTTTCTATACCCTGCGTAATTAGAAAGTTTGTCATAGACACATCACAATGCGATTTAGGAGCCATTATTAGTCTGATGCCATTATCAATTTGCAAGAAACTCAACATGGGAGAAATAAGACCAACAAGGATGTCTGTACAATTAGTGGATCGATCGGTGAAATTTCCTTTAGGCATGTTAGAAAACGTTCTTGTACGTATAGGACAATTCTATATCCCCACTGACTTTATAATCATGGACATTAAAGAAGACTCAAATATTCCTATTATATTAGGTAGACCATTCCTAGCCACTGCAGGAGCCATCATAGATGTTAAAAAATGGAAAACTAACTTTCGAAGTCGGGGAAGAAAAAATTGAACTCATTTTGTGTAAATTCTTTAAGGCACCAACCATCGACAATTCTTGCTGTTTCTTAGATGAAATCAATAAATGCGTAAAAGAATTGGAGAAACAACAAACCACCTATTCAGAAGTATTAAAGATTCATATACCTCCAATTCTCGAAGATGATAATTGGCGCCCTGAATATCAAGATGAAAATCTGAGTGAATGCCTAGCTCTAACTCCTGATCCTATACCTTGTCCAAAGAAGCCAACCATATAACTCAAAACACTACCCAAAGACCTAAGGTATGAATTCCTAGACACATAACTTGAACGACCAGTTATAGTTAGTGCATACCTAGGACAAATAGAAACTGAAAAATTATTACATGTCCTAAGAAAATAGCCAACCGCTTTAGGTTATAACATCTCATATGTAAAAGGAATAAGCCCTTCTATCTGCATGTACCATATTATGCTGGAGGAAGACTGTAAGACCTCTAGGGAACATCAAAGAAGAATCAATCATATTCTGAGAAATGTATTAAAAAACAAATTAGAAAAGCTATTGGAAGCAAGAATCATATATCCAATATCCGACAGTAAATGGGTTATCCCAGTACATGTCATACCTAAGAAAGGAGGTGTTACAGTTGTAACCAACGCTAAGGGAGAATCCGTAGCGCAACGAACTCACACCAGGTAGAGAATGTGCATCGACTATAGAAAGTTAAACAAAGCCAATCGTAAAGATAATTTTCCTTTACCTTTCATTATTCAAATGCTTGAATGGCTAGATAAACACTCTCACTTCTGCTATTTAGACGGTTACACAGGATTCTTCCAAATTCCTATTCATCCCGACGACAAAAAAAAGACAACTTTCAGTTGTCCTTATGGTACGTTCGCTTATTGATGAATGTCATTCGGATTATGTAATTCCCCTGCAACATTCCAGAGATGTATGATGTCCATCTTCTCTAATTTTTTAGATGGTATGGTGGAATTATTTATGGATGACTTCTCTATTTGTGGAGAAAGATTTGAAGGATGTTTATCTAACCTTGAAATGGTACTAAAAAGATGTGTAAGTGTCAACCTCATGCTAAATTGGGAAAAATGCCACTTCATGGTCCGGCAAGGAATTGTCTTAGGGCACATCATATCCGATAGGGGAATTGAAGTAGATAAAGCAAAGATTGAAGTAATAGAAAATCTTCAACCACCCAAAACTGTTAGAGAAATAAGAAGTTTTCTTGGACACAATGGTTTTTATCAACGTTTCATTAAAGACTTCTCTAAAATAACCAAACCTCTAACCAAACTTCTAATGAAAGATGTCGAGTTCATCTTCACCGACAAATGCATGGACGCATTTACAACACTAAAAAAGGCATTAATTTCAACACCTATTATGCAACCTCCTGATTAGAATGAACCTTTTGAGATAATGTGTGATGCTAGTGACTATGCTGTAGGCGTGGTTCTAGGAAATAGAAAGAATAAAAAGCTTCATGCAATTTACTATGCAAGTAGAACCCTAGATCATGCACAGACGAATTACGCCACCATAGAAAAATAATTGTTAGCTGTTGTGTTTGCTTTAGATAAATTCGGTTCTTACTTAGTAGGAGGACGAATAACTATCTATACCGATCACGCTGCAATATGGTCCCTCTTAAGTAAGAAAGATGTCAAACCAAGATTACTAAGGTGGATCTTACTTCTAGAAGAGTTCGATTTATAAATCAAAGACAAGAGAGGAACTGAGAATGTAGTAGCTGACCACCTATCCAGAATAGAAGGCGTCAAATCAGATCATGAACCTATCAATGATGATTTCCTTACGAACGCCTTGTAGCCCTATGACTTATGAAGACGCGGACACAAATGGAGTCGTGGAAGCAGTCTGCACTAAAACCATACTGCCATGGTATGCCGATTTTGTCAACTACTTGGCTGCTGGGGTGCTTCCACCAAAAATGTCTTATCAACAAAAGAAGAAATTCTTTCATGATCTTAAACATTATTATTGGGATGAGCCTTTGCTTTTCAAGAGAGGCTCCGATGGTAATTTCCGTTGATGTGTTCCCGAAAATGAAATTGAAAACATAATTTTCCACTGTCATGCTGCTCCATATGGAGGACATGCAAGAACTTCAAAGACCTGCGCTAAAATATTATAAGTTGGCCTCTATTGGCCTAATCTGTGGAAAGATGTCCATATCACGATTAAAAATTGCGACCAATGCCAACGCACTGGAAACATCTCTAGATGCGATGAGATGCCTCAAAAGGGAATTCTAGAAGTTGAAGTCTTTGACATATGGGGAATTGATATCATGGGACCCATTCCATCTTCCTTTAGAAATTACTACATACTAGTTGCTGTCAACTATGTTTCAAAATGAATCGAGGTTATAGCCTCTCTAACAAATGACTCACGAGTAGTAGTCAGGGTTTTCAAGAATGAAATCTTCTCAAGATTCGGTGTACTGAGACTCGTCATCAGTGACGGTGGATCCCATTTCATTTCCAAAATCTTAGAAAAATTATTAGCGAAGTATGGAGTCCGACATCGTGTTGCAACACCTTATCATCCAAAAACAAGTGGGTAAGCAGAGGTCTCCAACAGAGAGATTAAGCAAATCTTAGAAAAAACGGTAGCAACCTCTAGGAAAGATTGGTCATCTAAGTTACACGAAGCTCTATGGGTATATAAGACGGCATATAAAACTCCAATCAAAACCACACCATTTAAACTAGTCTATGGGAAATCATGTCATCTGTCGGTAGAAATTGAACATAAAGCTTATTGGGCCATTAAGACCATTACTTTAAATTACACTTCCGCGGGTGAGAAAAGAATCTTAGATATCCACGAACTTGAAGAACTTAGACTAGACGCTTACGAGAATGCTCAGATTTATAAGGAGAGAACTAAAAAATGGCATGATAAATGCATATCTAGAAAAGAATTCAATAAGGCGATATAGTACTCCTATTTAATTCTATACTTAAACTATTTCCGAGAAAACTTCGTTCTAGATGGTCTGGTCCCTTCGAAGTCACTAAGGTTTTTCAAAATGGCGCAATAAAAATTAAGGGAATGTGTAGTGAACCTTTCATCGTAAACTGACAATGTTTAAAACATTATCATTGCATCGATAATAAGGAATATTACACAACATTTAGGCTAGATGCACTGCCACCCCACTCATTAGATTAATAACTTTGTTATGTCGAGCTTACGACTTAAAACAAAGCGCTTATTGGGAGACAACCCACTTTTTAGTCTTTTCTTTTTGCTTTGCTTATTTTTAGTTTTTCTTTTCTTTTCTTACTTTTGTTATCGCTTATTTCTATAAATTTATGCAGTATTGTTTCTCTAATATTACCCATTACTATGTTTATTCTAACTGTCAACCTACTTCAGGCTAACTTTACTATTAGCTAACTATACTAACCACGATGAATTCAGTTGACACTATAGGAATTGTTTTCAGAGGAAGAAACCAATGGAGGCGTTTTGATTCTTTATCTGATAGGGAGATGGTATTGAGTATCTATCCTGATGGACCTTCTATGATCACATTAGGAAACAGAGACAATGTCTTATTTTTGTTAAGCCAAATAAACTGGGAGACATCTTCCTTAAGAAGAAGGTTTAGTTCCTACCGTAGATTAACCCTAGAGTTTCTAAGCTCTCTTGTCTACAAACCTAACCATGGTCTAGGGTTTAATAGGGGACTAATTAGGTTTAGGCTATTTGATATTGAATACACATATACCCATAGGGAAATGGGAGAACTGTTAATATTTCCACACGGCCTCGATACATTCACAATAATCCAAGAGGAACTTATTGATATGGGTGAACTAGACTATTTCTGGGGTGATATTATAGGTATAAGTAAGCCTGAGCCTAATGACATGCACTCAGAAAACATTCATAACCCTGACTTAAGGTATTTTCATAAGATCCTAGCACATACCCTCTTTGGAAAGCTAGAAAACATAACCGCAATATCTAGAGCCGAACTTTTCATTATGTTCTGTGCATCGCAAAACCATCCCGTAAATGGAGCGACCTTCATGATAGCCAACTTTTACCGTCTTGCGAGAATTGTCCATGAACCAATCTTGATAGGTGGCCTAGTAACCATGATAGCAAATGCTATCGGCCTGAGACAACCACTGCTAAACCTTGTCCCTCTAGGTAGATTCCAACCAATGAATATCCATTTTTGCTTCAACATGGTATTTATTGGAAACTTAGGCCCGGGTACCTTTGAAATGCTCATTAACAATCAGGTAATGCCTCTTTTCACCTGCCTGACCCTAGGACTAGCGTTCATGACAGGAACAATTAGTTATATGATTGGGCCGAACCACACATTTCACTGTCACCTACTCCTGAGACACCCCTGATTTATGACCACCTTGATTCCTTCCTATCTGATGAAGAAACCGACCCTGAAACCCGTCCATTTTACCATCATTTCCATCTCCCGACCAGGTTAACTCAAACACCTCTGCTGCTCCAGTAGCTACTCCACTTCCAATATTTGACCAAGCTCCCACTACAAATGCTCTTCAATCCGAGCTTGATTTGTTGCAAGATGAACTCATTATTTTGAGGATCGAATTTCATTCCTTTATGGACGTGGTAGCAGAACAGTTGGACCATATTTATTAGCATGTCTACTCCGCTTCTCTTCCTAATAATCGACGTGGCTAATTTTTCGGACTTACTACATATGTTCCTTTCACATTTAAACATTGCGAACAATGTTTTGTTTAAGTGTGGGGAGAAGACTAATTAGATTATAATTTCCATTATTTACTGTTTTAAATTCTTAAGTACATTTTTATCATTTTTTTCAGTTCAGTTATATTTTGTTTAGTTTTTCATTCATTTACTTTGGGAATTTACATTACTTTTCATTAAATTGACTATTATCATGTTTACATATATTTACTATGCTTTAATATTTCCAATATATATTTATATATGTACGTATTTCCTGCAAGTATTGAAATATATACTTTTTATCATTGGGAAGTTTGGGAGAAAATTTTTAATTTTTATTCTGTTTCTGCACTTTGTGCTGCTCGCCATACAAGCATGACGTCCGTCACGCTTCACAAATAGGTCCCGCCCGACACAAAAGCGTGCCCCTCGGCACAAAGTTAGAAACATAAGCGTTTCTATTTTATCACAGAAACCCTTATCCATTCTTCTTCTCATTTTATTCAACCCCCACTTTAACTCCATTAAACCACCACTGCCCGTCTCACTCCCTCCATTATCGTTATCATCAAAACTCACAAATTCCCACACATTACCCTCTTTGTTTTTCTCTACATATACACTCTCCAAACCCTCTTCCATTCCAAAACCCCCAAATTCTCACGCAAAACACCTACCCACCTTCCATCTTTGCTTCAACAATGGCACGCAGAAGTTCAAGGCCATAAACTGATCTTTTCGGGATTACATTTCGAAATGGGGAAGCCGAAGAGCACCAGAGGGCTCAGTATCTCAAATTTTATCAACACTCTGTAATCCCTACACGGTATGTGGATACTGAGTGTTTGTGTAAATTAGGATTACTTGATAGTGTGCAGTGGTTACTCTGAAACTCTGATTTAGCACTCGTCTGCACACAAAATATTCCTACGTATGAGTCACTAACTTTGGAATTCTTAAGTTCGTTCTCATATAACCCACCATGCGATGAAAGCCATCACCTATCCGGCTCAGCAACTTTCAGAATGTTCAATGATGAATATTCTATATCTCAAACAACTGAGTGATTTCTTCCACTTCCCTAGTGAGGGGTGGTACACTACTGAATCCCTACGGATACAGACTGGGTGTGATACGGTGGGAGAACTGACTTGAGGTTTTGCGTTTGTGTTTGCAAATGTTTCGGTTTAGCAAGAGTCGCCACCGAATTTTTATTTTATCCAAAGGAAAGGTCAAAAAGCACAGGAAAGACCTTTGAGATGTTTTCTTGGGTTAGGGGGGTAGATTATGAAAAGGGAAGGTGCTAGCACCCTTTTCATCCATGGTTTTACATGGGCTCTTAGTTATTTGTTTAGATCACTTGCTTTGCTTATCCAATTGTTTGAAATGGTGCTTTGTGTGTGGTTTTGAAAATATTTTGAAAAGAGGCCTTTGTTTAGGAAACCTTTGTAATGATTCTTGTTTGAATGTATACAAGGGTGTTTGTCTTTTGAAAATATGTTTCAATGTTTGAAAGTTTGTTTTTGGAAATGTTTTGAAATTGTGTTGTGAGGTGTGTTTGAAAATAGCAAGGATGTTTTGCAAGTTTTGATCAAGTAACTAAGAGTTGTCTACCCTATCTACTCAAAGATCTTTCCTACACATTTTTAACCCTTTGACAGTGTTGTATTACCATTGCATTTGGTAAACAACCTTGTGTTTGGATGTTAAACGGGACAGGCGTGGGTCATCGTATTGACCATGATAGCAATAGTGCTAAGTATCTTTAGCAATTTTTGAGGGACTAGATCATTTTGTATAGGCAACCAAGATAGCGTCATCGAGGGACTATGATCTTTTGTTTTGATTTTTCTTTGCCAAGACACCTAGGATGCATACCATGGCTATTTTAAAGGCAACAAGTGGATGAAACCCTAGGGGGTGCTTGGGTGCATTGTGTGAAATCAAGCTTTCCAAGTGTTTTGATGAAGACAAACTAGCATACAAAAATGAATGGATCAAGATAGAAGATTTATCTCAAGCAAAGATTCATTGATCAAGATCAAATTTTCAAGACTTATGGCTTAAGGTATATGAAATTTTTGATCTTATGCTCTTAGTGCTCAAAACTATTTTTAATCATGCATTTACTTTATTAAAATAATATTTTGAGTATATACTATGTATGATTGAAGAAGGATGTTTTAAATTGCTTAAAATCTTTGAAAATAATGATTTTTCAATTTTTTTACATAAGCAATCGATTGTCATGCTAGGACAATCGGTTGCAGTCAAAAAACAAAAGTTTTTGTTTGACAACAATCGATTGTCATCTAGCAGCAATCGATTGTCATGTGTTCTGTTTTCAAATTTTTTGAACGTTGGCCTATGAGAAACTGATTGCTCCTCAATGACAATCAATTGTCATAGTTATATTTTTCAAAATTTTTAAACGTTGCTTTTACAGAAATCGGTTGTTGCTTTAGTGCAACCGGTTGTTGTGCTTCAGATTTTGAAAAATTTCATTTTTCCAGCAACTTTTTGTAACACCTTTTCATGGCAATCTTTGTATCTTTTCAAATACTTTTTTCTAGTAAAAATGGTTTAAACATTGCTATGATTCATTGAAGAGGTATTACTACACTATAAATTATTTTTTGTTTAGAATTTTGAAAACAACAAAAAATACAACAACAATCACTAACAACTATTACTTTCTATTCTTTTGATCATACTCTCTATACTCAAGATTTCTGTTCATCATTTTCATATGCATACTGAAAATTGTTCTTGAGCACTTAGAAGAGTATTCCATCTTAAATTTCATATTGAATAGAAAAGATCAATCAAGTGACTGACATTGCTCTTTCATCTTTCAAACTCTTATGCAAATCAAACAAACTATTGTATCCTTGTTTTCAGGATTGTTGGAAACAAGAAAGACACTTAGGGAGGATTGTTCTCTTTATGGTCTTAGTGAAAATCCAAGAGGATTGTTCTTGGTCCAAGAGGATTGTTCTTGGTTGTTTGGTAGTCTTTGTACAAATTACCAACTATAAGGAAATCTCTTTCATGTTGAAAGGGGACTGGAGTACTCTCGGACTGTAAGGGGAACCAGGATACATCTCTGTGTTTTTTACTTTACGCATTTAATGCTTTCATCACTTATCAGAAAAAGAAAGAAAAGAAACTCGTGCAAAAATATTCATACAATTCAGAAAAAGTTTTAAAGAACCTAATTCACCCCCCTCTTAGGCGCATCTGAACTTACAATTGGCATCAGAGCAGATTATAGGTAACTTGTTCCTACTAAATCCAGAATGGCTTCCGCAAACAACAATTCTATGTTCAGAGACGGTGGCAGTAGCAATAAGCCTCCTCTATTCTGTGGTGAATATTTTGATTTCTGGAAGATCCGTATGAAGGCTCATCTAGAAGCACAAGGAGAAGAAATATGGGATGCTGTCCAAAATGGCCCTTTTGTTCCGGTAACTGTAGTAAATGGCATTGGCTCATCAAAGCCTAAAACTACATCGGATGATGATGATAAGAAAAAGGTCTTGTATGACAAAAAGGTAATAAACCTCCTTCAAAGCTCACTTAGTATGGATGAATTCTTCCGTGTCTCAGCATGTACAACGGCAAAAGAAATTTGGGATACACTGGTTGAAACACATGAAGGAACAACTGAAGTAAAGAGATTGAGACTTAATACGTTAAGTCAAGAATATGAATTGTTTCGTATGCAACCTAGAGAATCCATTCTTGATACAAAAGAGATTTGTGCATCTAACAAATCATCTAAGGGCACTTGGCAAAACATTGACCAATGATGAGTTGAACCTAAAAGTGCTCAGATCCTTGACTAGAGAATGGCAACCAAAAGTAACGGCAATCTCAGAAAAGAAGAGTCTCGCTACTATGACATCCGCAACTTTTTTCGGGAAACTTCAAGAATACGAGACAGAACTTGGTAGATTGGAAAAGCGTGAAAATCAAGAAAAGAAGTCTAAGAACATTGCCTTGAAGATTGAATCCAAGGAAGACGAAAAGAAAGATAATCATGATAAAGATGAAAACTTCATGCTTCTCGTTAGAAGACTTGGAAAATTCTTTGGTAAAAATGACAAAGCCTTCTAGCACTCAAAGAAGAAGAAACACTTCAAGAAGAAGGAAGGATCCTCATCAACACAAGAAGTTACTTGTTATGAATGTGGTAAACAAGGTCACATCAAACCGGACTGTCCAAAACTTTCAAAGAAAAGTGGCTACAAAGGCAAGAAGGAATCAAAAGATAAGAAAACATATGTTGCATGGGAAGATGTTGAACTAAGTTCGTCATCCGACTCCGATAGTGACGAAAGTGACAATCTTGCATTAATGGCCTCACACCACTCCGAAAGTGAAGATGATGAGGTAAGCTTGACGACCACTTCAAATCTATGGTATCTCGATAGTGGTTGTTCCAAGCATATGACGGGAGATATCGACAAATTTTCACATCTAACGCTTAAGGCCAAGGGTTATGTGACGTATGGAGATAACAACAAAGGAAAGATTCTTGGCATAAGCAAAGTTGGTGGTCCACCTTTCACATCAATTGAAGATGTTCTTTATGTCGGAGGACTAAAGCACAATCTTCTAAGTATTAGCCAACTATGTGATAAAGGCTTCAAGATCAAGTTCACTAAAGATGAATGTTTGATAGAAGATGAAGTCACACATGAGGCTAAACTTAAAGGTAAAAGAGTAAATAATATTTTTATGATTTCCCTTAACGATGTGTCTTTGAAGATTAAATGTCTCATGGCAAACAACAACGACTCATGGCTATGGCACAAAATAATCGCTCATATTCATATGGAGCATTTAAACAAATTGATTAAGCATGACCTTATTGTTGGACTGCCTAGATAAAGTTCATCAAAGATAGACTTTGCGATGCATGTCAAAAGGGAAAGCAAACAAAATCAACTTTCAAATCCAAGAATGTGGTGTCCACTACTAGGCCACTACAATTGCTTCATATGGACTTGTTTGGCCCTTCTAGAACGAGGAGCTTCTGAGGTAATGTATACGCTCTAGTTATTGTTGATGACTTTTCTAGATATACTTGGACACTCTTTTTAGTGCAGAAAAATGATGCATTCAAGGCGTTCAAGAAATATGCAAAGCAAATTCAAAATGAGAAGTCACTATCTATTTCCTCCATAAGAAGCAACCATGGTGGAGAATTCCAGAATTCCTCCTTTGAAGATTTCTGTGAAGAACATGGAATATCACATAATTTCTCAGCACCAAGGACTCCTCAACAGAATGGAGTTGTAGAAAGGAAGAATAGGTCTCTTATTGAACTTACAAGGACAATGCTTAGTGATTCAAACCTTCCAAAATACTTTTGGGCGGATGCTGTAAGCACGACATGCTTTGTGAGCAATAGAGTTAATATTCGACCTATCTTGAAGAAGACTCCGTATGAACTCTTTCGAGGAAGGAAACCAAATATTTCATTCTTTCATGTCTTTGGCTGCAAATGTTTTGTCCTTAACAACGACAAAGATAACCTTGGTAAGTTTGATGAAAAATCAGATGAAGGTATTTTTCTTGGATACTCCTTATCTAGTAAAGCTTATCGTATTTACAATAAAAGAACTTTAACTATTGAGGAATCTATGTACGTATCATTTGATGAATATAAACCCTCCGAGGAGGACACTATTATTTTAAATGATGATGATGAGATTTTAGATATTCTTCAAGAAGATTCCTCCAAGATCAACAAGGAGAATCAATTGGAACAACAACAAGAACAAATTCTGGAAGAATCAAATGTCAATGATCTACCTAAGGAATGGAGAACCCATAGAGATCACCCTATTGATAAAATCATCGGTGACATCAGTCAAGGCGTTTCAACAAGATTGAACCTCAAAGATGCTTGCTTGAACATGGCGTTCGTTTCTCAAATCGAACCTTCCAAAGTCGACGACGCATTAGGAGACGACCAATGGATGATTGCTATGCAAGAAGAATTAAATCAGTTCGAGAGAAATCAAGTTTGGGAACTTGTTCCTAGACCAAGTGACAAACACATCATAGGTGCCAGATGGGTGTTCAAAAACAAGCTTGATGAGAACGGTATAATTGTCCGAAACAAAGTAAGATTGGTAGCTTAAGGATACAACCAAGAAGAGGGAATTGACTTTGAAGAAACGTTTGCTCCAGTTGCAAGGTTAGAAGCTATCCATGTTTTACTTTCTTACGCTTGTTCATTGAATTTTCAGCTTTACCAAATGGACGTCAAAAGTGCATTCTTAAATGGCTACATCAATGAAGAAGTCTATGTCAAACAACCTACAGGCTTTGAAGACTTCAAGAATCCTTCACATGTCTTTAAGTTGAGAAAAGCTCTTTATGACTTAAAACAAGCACCTAGAGCATGGTATGATAGACTCAGTACATTGTTATGCGAAAAAGGTTTCGAGAAAGTTAAAGTGGATAAGATCTTGTTCATAAAGAAGATCAAAGGTAACACTTTATTAGTACAAGTATATGTCGATGATATTATATTTGGTTCAACTAACAAATATTTATGTGAAGAATTCTCGTTGATGATGCAAGGAGAATTTGAGATGTCTATGATGGGCAAGATAAACTATTTCCTTGGATTTCAAATTAAGCAACTGAAAGATGGTATCTTCATCAATCAATCAAAATATTGCAAGGAACTTTTGAAAAAGTTTGATATGGATAATTGCAAATCAATGCACATGCCAATGGGCTCCGGTACTTATGTTGATCAAGATGAATCCGGTATTTCCATTGATATTACTAAATATCGAGGCATGATTGGCTCACTGTTATACTTGACGGCAAGTCATCCTGACATCATGTTCAATGTATGTCTGTGTGCACGATTTCAAGCAAACCCGAAGGAATCTCACCTTATGGTGGTAAAAAGAATCATGAAATATCTCAAAGGAACAACCAATGTCGGCCTATGGTACCCAAAAGGTAATATATGCAATTTAATTGGTTATTCTGACGCTGATTATGCAGGATATAAAACAGATAGAAAAAGCACAAGTGGCACTTGTCACATTTTGGGAAATGCATTAGTCTCTTAGGCATGCAAGAAACAAGCTTGTGTGGCTCTTAGTACGGCCGAGGCGGAATATATTGCAGCGGGTGGTTGCTGTGCGCAAATTCTATGGCTCAAGCAACAACTCTGTGACTACGGACTCAACCTTGGATGCATTCCACTATGATGCGACAACACAAGTGCAATCAACATTATAAAGAATCCTGTGATGCATTCTAGAACAAAGCATATCGACATTCGACATCACTTTCTTCGTGATCATGTACTTCAAGGAGATGTAGAAGTCACCTTCGTGGATACGCATAATCAACTAGCAGATATTTTCACTAAACCGTTGGCAAGAGAACCATTTTTCAAGATCCGAAGAAAGCTAGGTATCTTGGACGAAAATGAAATTATCTAATTAAGGTACATGGCTATGATATTAATCTTAACTTTATGGTAATATATCATGATCCATGTTTTTATTACTACATTTTTTATATATGATCATGAAATCCCCAAAAATTAAGTGTTTTTCACTTTTTCACTAATGACAATCGATTGTCATAGAGTGACAATCGGTTGTTGCTAAAAAAATTTAGCTTCTGTTTTCACAACAATCGGTTGTCACTCCACGACAACCGGTTAATCTCTCAATTTTTTCGCCCCTGTTTGGATTTTTCAAAGGGTGCAATCGGTTGTCATCAAACAACAATCGATTGCACAGTTCAAAATTTTGATATTTTTTTTTAAATTTTTTTTCAGTTACACTCTCTTTTATTCTTTCTCTTCCATTGCCATTACTATTATTTATTTTATATCATATTTTTATTCTCTTTTTGAATGCTTTAAGTGTTTGGTCAACAACTTTTTAAATGCTTAGTCTTTTCCTATGACACAATTTTTTGGATAGTCACACACTCAAGAATCTCTATGCTATAAGTCTTTATTGTCTTGACTAATCCATTGAATGCCTTACCTATCCATTGAATTCCTATCCATCTATAAAAGCCCAACCAAAACCTAAAAACTTCATATATCCTATTTTGTCTCAAGAAACTCTAAAAACACCAAATACCCTTTTCCCCTTCCAATTCTCTCATCCCTCACCATGTCAACATCAAAGAAAGGCAAGGGAAAAGCTTCTTCCTCATCTTAAGGTGATGATATCTCAAAACTCATTCCATCAAGAATCCAAAGGGAAATATTTGTGTCTCACTTTTAGAAGAAGACGGTTCTTCTACCAAGGTTCGGTAATCTTGACAACTTCTATTCCGAATGCTTCAGTTTTCCAGCATTATTTAGATCTCAAGGGATAAACAAGCTGATTGGTGTTAATGGACCCATTTACCCCACTTTGGTTAGGATTTTCTACAGCAATCTAACCATTACTAGAGGATGCATGATTTCAAATGTCAAAGGAGTTCCTATAGAACTCACAGTGCAGAATTTTGGTGAAGCTTTGGGTATTCCACATGATGGTGCTTGCATTAAACTTCTCTCAAATGAAAAACTGCCTGGCTACAGCAAAAGAGACTTCTACTATGGAATTGCAAGAATTCTCGGGCGTGATTTTATTCAGAAAAGGCAAAGGCTTATTGGTGGAACTCCGAAGAGGAACTCTTGGTCTGCAGGAATTCTCACTATTGATGATCGTTTGATCCACTACTTTTTGGCGTATATGGTTATGCCAAAGTTCTCAAACATTTCTAATGTCAATGATTGTGAGATGCAGATTCTGTATGCAATGAAGAATGGGATTCAAATCAACTGGTCTTATGTGATTCTACATCATTTGGCACTACATAATGAAAATGCTTATGCTCTTCCTTATGGCTCCTGGCTTACCCTTGTTTTTGAGAAGTTCAATGTTCCCTTGTCTGGTGAATACATGGTGCCTATGACTAACCCCAAACATGAAATCACTCTGAAGAAAGTATGTAATACCAAAACCGGCGTTAAATTTGATCCGATTAATAGAACCATCACATACATTCATACTCCTCCACAAAACCAACCTCCACAAGAACAACCACTTCAAAACCAACCTCCACAACCAATGGAAAACTCTTTCAATCAAGTTTTTGACTACCTTAAATACATGAACAACAACATGAACAATCAATTTGCTCATCTCTATGCCCATACAAATGTCCCTCCTTATGAAGTTCAACCCTATCATTACCCTTTCATTCAACCTCAAACCAATGAAGGAAATGATGGTGAAGATCAAGATGATGAAGACATTGTTGAAGGCATGGATGATTAGTTTTTAAGTTATTATATTTCTTAGTACTTTATGTTCTTATGTTTTATGTCGTTTTTCTAGTTTCGTTTAAGACACTTCATGTATTGTGATCCCTTTCATTTTGTGCACTTTGTTTCTGTTATATCTATGTATGCAAACTTTATTTATGCTATGTTGTTTCTATGTGCAAAATTTTTATGATCTTCTTTCCCATTCCTTTTTGCTAATGACAAAGGGGGAGAAGACTTTGTAGTTTCTTTTGTGTTTCTCTAACCCAAATTGCAGCAAGCAAGCAATCTTCAAAACCATCATGCAATAGATCAAGGGGGAGTCTTTGACTTAGGGGGAGTTTTTTAAACAACTTGATTAGAGAAAACCAAGATGCACTCCAATCTTCAAGCAATGGTAGTCATCATCAAAAAGGGGGAGACTGTGAAATCAAGCTTTCCAAGTGTTTTGATGAAGACAAACTAGCATACAAAAATGAATGGATCAAGATAGAAGATTTATCTCAAGCAAAGATTCATTGATCAAGATCAACTTTTCAAGACTTATGGCTTAAGGTATATGAAATTTTTGATCTTATGCTCTTAGTGCTCAAAACTATTTTTAATTATGCATTTACTTTATTAAAATAATATTTTGAGTATATACTATGTATGATTGAATAAGGATGTTTTAAATTGCTTAAAATATTTGAAAATAATGATTTTTCAATTTTTGTACACAAGCAATCAATTGTCATGCTAGGACAATCGGTTGCAGTCAAAAAACAAAAGTTTCTGTTTGACAACAATCGATTGTCATCTAGCAGCAATCGATTGTCATGTGTTCTGTTTTCAAATTTTTTGAACGTTGGCCTATGAGCAACCAATTGCTCCTCAATGAAAATTGGTTGTCATAGTTATATTTTTCAAATTTTTTAAACGTTTCTTTTACAGCAACCGGTTGTTGCTTTAGTGCAACCGGTTGTTGTGCTTCAGATTTTGAAAATTTTCATTTTTCCAGCAACTTTTTGTAACACCTTTTCATGGCAATCTTTGTATCTTTTCAAATACTTTTTTCTAGTAAAAATGGTTTAAACATTGCTATGATTCATTGAAGAGGTATTACTACACTATAAATTATTTTTTGTTTAGAATTTTGAAAACAACAAAAAATACAACAACAATCACTAACAACTATTACTTTCTATTCTTTTGATCATACTCTCTATACTCAAGATTTCTGTTCATCATTTTCATATGCATACTAAAAATTGTTATTGAGCACTTAGAAGAGTATTCCATCTTAAATTTTATATTGAATAGAAAAGATCAATCAAGTGATTAACATTGATCTTTCATCTTTCAAACTCTTATGCAAATCAAACAAACTATTGTATCCTTGTTTTTAGGATTGTTGGAAACAAGAAAGACACTTAGGGAGGATTGTTCTCTTTGTGGTCTTAGTGAAAATCCAAGAGGATTGTTCTTGGTCCAAGAGGATTGTTCTTGGTTGTTTGGTAGTCTTTGTAAAAATTACCAACTATAAGGAAATCTCTTTCATGTTGAAAGGGGACTGGAGTACTCTCGGACTGTGAGGGGAACCAGGATACATCTCTGTTTTTTACTTTCCGCATTTACTGCTTTCATCACTTACCAGAAAAAGAAAGAAAAGAAACCTGTGCAAAAATATTCATACAATTAAGAAAAAGTTTTAAAGAACCTAATTCACCCCCATCTTAGGCACATCTGAACTTACACATTGTGTGCATTGTGTTGTCAATTTACATGCTTTTATGTCTTGTATTAGATCTAGCTATTTGTTTTGATTTTTAGATATTGCATACAAACCCTAATCTCTATCGTGGCATATTTGAAAGCTATAAATGCGTAAAGGTAAATCTACAACTATTACAACATTGATATGGGGAGGGGGATACAATTTTGAATATGGGATTATTTGCAAGAAATTAAAACCCTAAGATTATTACAACCAAATTGAATTCTTTGTTCAAATAATAAATAAGCAAATATTTAAATGGACAATTAAATAAATATGCAATATATTATAAATATGCAAAAAAAAATGTTTTTGTATTATTTTTATGTATGTAAAAATAAAATATTTAATATTTCAAAAATAAGAAAAATATTATTTTTATTAAGGGTGGAAACCCTAATTTGTTTTAAGAAAGTATATATATATATATATATATATATATATATATATATATATATATATATATATATATATATATATATATATATATATATATATATATATATATATATATATATATATATATATATATATATATATATATATATATATATATATATATATATATATATATATATATATATATATATATATATATATATATATATATATATATATATTATGTATTATTTATTTATGTACAACAAAATAAAAATATATACAAATGTCAAAAAATAAAAATATGTTAGAAAAATATTATTTAAGTATATAAATAATAAAAATAAACAAATATAATATTTTTTGTATTATTTACAAGTTTTTATTAAAGAAAATAAAAGCATGTTATAAAAGTAATTATTCTATGTTAGAAAAAATAATAAAAATAATAAAATAAAATATGAAAATTTATGAAAAAATATTTTTAATAATTTTTCATGTTTAGAAAAATAAAATAAAATCAGAAACTAAAAAAGAAAAAAAAAATGAAAATATAAAACAATGGGCCAAGGGGGGTGCATAAAGCACAAAGGGGGTGTCAAAAGCATGGAACAACACAGGCTCAACCCACTTGCTTCATCTTTAACCTGGTGACAAACAAAAACGCGCACTTGATGTTCAAATTTGGAAATCCTGCATACGTGTTCTAAAGCAAAAACTCACAACACAAAAGTTATAGCGTTTTCCAACACGATTCCAACCATGTAAAGAACTTAATCTAACTCTCAAAGACCAGAGATAATTTCTCTGGCCCTAATTTCTAACCTAACTTTTTCAGAAAGTTCATCAATCAAATTCTTCCAACTCAGTTAACTTAAATAAAATCTATGCATATGTACAGCTTAAGGGCAATGAGTACTACATTTTTTATTCACAAACTTAAGCGTAATGATTCCTAAATAGAGAGATAGAAAGTTGGAAGAAATCTGCTTCAGTTGAACACTAGTATGTCAATGTAGGGATTTTCAGTGAGGCCTTAGATGCTTGTGAGCTTGTCTGAACTTCTTCTGACCTTCCCCAATGCTTAGTTGGCTTTGTACTTATTTGAATTAGCTTGTAGAAGTGAACCTGTACAAACAGAATTCAGAAATGGTGAAGGGTGCAAATAGAGTTACAGTCACTGGCCAATGGTTGGGAGAGCTTAGGTGGGTTGTATGGAGTGTGTTGGAAGAGGTTTGGGGCAAAACGCACGAGTGGTTTGTGAGATGGAGGTGAAACTGCAGAAGCTGCCCTGTTTTGCAAGAAGATGGTGTTTTGGTGTTTTGGAAGGCTTTAGAAGTGGTTAGATCGTGCTTCTGACTTAAGTCAATATGCAAAACTTATTTTGATTGGTTATAAGAGTTGGTTTTATCAGATACAAGAGTTCTCTTTGTTTTTGTAAGTTGACTTGGCTTTTAAGAAAAGTGTGAAATGACAATGCAAAGGGATGTACCATCTAGCTTAGGGTCTACCAAGAGTTGGTATAATTTTACCTATCTTTGTGGACTTTGTTTGCTGTGAAAGAATGGTCCAATTCTCAAGAGAAAAAAAATGCATAAAGTTGTGCTTTATGAAAATAGCATTGTTGCCTTTTTGCCAAAAATGGATTAAACCCTTGTGTAAACTTCCATTGATCAGAACAATGTCTTAATCCACTGAGTTTGCATTCAATTTTTGAGTGTGGAAGGGTTTAGATACCTGTAAACAAGTACAAACAAGGCTGGATAGAAATTGCAACTTGTAGCATAGTGAAAAATGCCATGGATCAAAGTGACTTTTTGCCAAATTCAAACCTTCGATTCTCCATAACCATAAATGATTTTGGAAAGTTCTTGGAAATTTTGGAAAGCTTGTAACATTATCTACAATCCATATTTGAAATGCATTTTGAAATTCCAATTGGAACTAGGTGAAAAATTTCCATGAAGATAGGTCAAAATCCTGCCTAAACTAGGGCAAAATTTCACTAAGTTAAAAGTTTCATGGACCCTTATTCCAAAATTCATAACTTGAGATCCAAGAATATTTTGGGAAAACTTTGTAAATAAAAGTTGTAGGTTTTGTGGAGGACTACAACTTTCATTTTGGAAGTTTTGTTTGAATCCCATTGCATCATGGTGAAAATGTTGGGCAAAGTTGAGAAAAAATAAGAAAATTTCATAACTTAGAAAAATTCTAAGTTATGAAATTTTTCAATCTTAAACCCTAATTTGCAAAATTAGGTTTCTTGATGAACAAGTTTCATGTTTTGACACATCTTGATAAAAAATGACCCTTGGCACTTGATTTTGACCAAAAAAGTCAAAGTTTGACTTTTTAGTGTATAGTTGATTTTTGATCAGTTGACTGGAAAATTCATCTGTCAATCCAATGCTTTTGAGATCTTTTGAACCTTGTGATTAGGTCAAGATGGTGCCATTGAGTCCTTGAATCCATGCTTGAACCCAATTTTCCATTGGCTAGGTGAAAAATCAGAAATTGCCCTTCTGCAGTCAAAACCCTAAAAATGACAATTTTGCCCTTTTGATGATCTGACCAAATTTCTTGAGAAGTTATGGTCCAAACTTGATCAAATGGTTCATATGAGTCTATATTGTTGATGTGGATCCAAAATTATGAGGTTTGACTGTAATTTGGCCACAGTTGACTTTTCCCCCAATACAGTTGATTTTTAGGTCAACTGTCCAATTGACTGGGCAAAAATTTGATTCAAAGCTTGAAACTTGGTATGGACAATCTTGTAAGTCCAACATGAAGTATGAAAGTCACATTGAGCATTAAAAGTCCAAGAATCCTTGTGCAAACCAAAACCCTAATTTCAGGTCATCAGTGCAAGGAGATGTCTTGAGCAGAGCAAACCCTAATTCTGTCTGGAGTCCAAAGAGTCTGGTGAGGGGAAATCTTGGTAAAATGAGAGGGCAAATTTTGGGGTACAACAGCTGCCCCTGTTCAATCTTCTTGAACCTGAAGAGTTAGATTGGCGAGTTTTCCTTTCGTGACTCGAAGGTAAAAGATGATTGGACACTAGAGTGCCCGTAAATTTGTACTTGTCACACTGTGTTTGAGGAAATGGGCTTATAGATGCCATTTGGAGATGATTGAATCTTGTTGGAGATGGGCTTAAAGATGCCATCCAAGGATGTTTGTTGAAAATCTGGAGAATGAACATCAGAATGGTATCCGTATCTGGAACGTATCTGAGTTGTATCTGAAGATTGGATTTGTATGAGCAATGGAATAGCGTCCGTGTCTGGAGAGTATCTGAGATGTAACTGTATTTGATTATTGAATGAATAACATAATGGCTACCGTGTCTGGAGCGTATCTGGACCGTATTCGAAATCTGAAATCTGAATAAGTGACAGAAAGACATCCGTGTCTGGAGCATCTCTGGGCTGGGGAATAGGTTTGAATGAGTGACAAAATGGCTATCGTGTCTGGAGCGTATCTGGACTGTATCCGAAATTGAGATTTGTATGAGTAGCAGAATGACTTCCGTGTTAGGAGTGTATCCGTACTGTAACTGGGATCTGAATAAGTGATAGAATGACTTCTGTGTCTGGAGTGTATCTGGACTTGAAGTTGATAGTTGAATCTGAATGAGAAATAAAATGGCTTCCGTGTCTGGAGTATATCTAGTCTGTATCTGATTGTTGAATTCTGAATGAGTAAAAGAATGACCTCCGTTTCTGGGGTGTATCCATACTGTATCTGAAATATGAATATTCGTTAGAGATAGCTTTTAATCTTATCCTGAAAAGGGTAAAATGTTAGCGAAAACATAAAGTTATGTTGCATGAAATGTATGATGTAATAAAATGGGTTTTATCAATGTTTATGATATATGAATGTTATGTATGCGCATGTAAGCTGATTTGTTGTCTTGCTGAGGAAAATAAATCCTTGATAGCTGGTGATAATGAAATCTTTTGACTGCTGCCGGGGAAAATAAATCCATGACGGCTGTTGGAGATTCAAAATCTTTAATTGCGGAGAATCATAAATCCTTGGACCACTATTGGGGATAGAAAATCCTTGGCGACTAGTGGGGATTAACAAGAACTTTGACAACTTATGTGGGGATGTGGGAATCCTTCACGACTTTCTTGGGGAACCTGTTTAGGGAAAATAAATCCCTGGGGACTTCAAACTGGGGAGTTAAGAATGATAATCTTCATTCTGTTAGGGAGTAGCTATACTGCTGGATGGTAAGTTCAAGACTATGGGGGAAGAGGTTTATTCTTTACTGGGGATTTATGACCCAAAGTTTTGCCTCACTGGGGATTGGGAGTTTGCAAACTTAACTCTGATGGGAATTTAAGGATTTGAAATGTGACTCTACTGGGGATTGGGAGTTTGAAGACTAGACTCTGGTGGGGAGGTTGAAATTTAATTCTGATAGGGATAATGTATTTCAAGGTTGTAGTTCCGTTGGGGATCCAGATGATGTGCTGCAGGGGATTTCTCTTGGAATAGCCTAAAGACATTTTCCTATCCTTTCAACCTGTCAGTAATTATTCTTCCACATTTCATTTATTTGTAAACAGTGATTATATTCAAATGCATATGCTTATTTAATAAATCATTGGACGTTTTCAAATAAAACACAAGTGTAAATAAAAAAAGAAAAGGCAAATAGTTTTATGCACTTTGAAGTATTTTTGTATTAACTCTGTGTAAGTATTTTGTACAAAGGAGACAGACATCCTAGTAAGAGAATGTTGTCATAAAAATTGAGAAAAATTTATACAAAGAAAGATGGCTATGTAAAAAAATTCCATGGGATTCCCATTCTGCTATAGCCTTCATAACTCTGGATATCTTGTCCATTCGTTGCTTCGTCCGACGATGATTAGATTGATCAGGAGCCCGTAGCTTGTAAGTGAAGAGATTGTCCTTAAAGTGATCCGACGGGACATAGTCATACACTTTAATTCCCTAACTTTTTCCTGGACCGCCCTTTCGGGTTTTTAGTCCACCGGGAAACCCTTTTTTGCCCAAGTCGCCCTTTTGGGTTTGCAACTTGCCGGGCGTACAGATTATTTTTTTGTTTATCCCTAATTTTTGCCTGAATCGCCCTTTCGGGTTTTCGATTCACCGGGATGCCCATTTTTTCCCAAGTCGCCCTTTCAGGTTTTCAACTTGCCAGGTCGTTTATGCGTAGTATCTTTTGACTATGTCTGCATTTGCAGGGTGCGGCAGGTCATCACCGTCCATGGTGGTCAGGATCATTGCCCCATAAGAAAAGATGTTTTTAATCAAAAATGGTCCTTCTTAAGTAGGAGTCCATTTGCCCCTGGGATCCCTTTGCGGCAAGATGATCCGCTTGATTATAAGGTCCCCAACTTGATATACCTGGCGTCTGACTTTCTTGTTGAAAGCCTTGATCATCCGTTTTTGATACGTCTGACCATGGCAAACAGCAGTAAGTCGCTTTTCGTCAATCAAGTTAAGTTGATCAAGCCGGGTCTGAATCCAATCGTCTTCACTCAAACCAGCATCCTTCATGATTCTCAAGGAGGGAATCTGAACCTCGATAGGTAAGACAGCTTCCATGTCGTATACCAAAGAATAGGGTGTTGCCCCAGCTGATGTACGTGCCGTGGTACGATACCCGTGTAGAGCAAATGGAAACATCTCATGCCAATCCTTGTAGGTGACTGTCATCTTTTGAATGATCTTTTTTATATTTTTGTTCGCAGCTTCGACATCACCGTTCATCTTTGGCCGATAGGGAGATGAATTGTGATGTTGAATCTTGAACTTGTCACACAGAGCAGTGATCATAATATTATTCAGGTTTGTACCGTTGTCCATGATGATCCTATCGGGGATACCATACCGGCAAATTAGGTTCTGCTTGATGAAGCGGGCAACCACATTCTTTGTAATGGATGCGAAGGAAGCAGCTTCGACCCATTTGGTAAAGTAATCAATGGCCACCAGGATGAAACGGTGTCCATTGGAGGCTGTAGGCTTGATCTCTCCAATCATGTTGATTCCCCACATCGCGAATGGCCAAGGAGCTGTTAAGACATTAAGGGGAACTGGAGGTATATGTACCTTGTCAGCATAGATTTGACATTTGTGACAAGTACAGGAATGTTGATGACAATCAGCTTCCATGGTAGACCAGTAGTATCCTGCCCGTAGAATCTTCTTAGCCATCGTATGTCCGCTTGAGTGAGTTCCAAAGGTACCATTGTGCAGTTCAACCATGATTTGCTCAGCTTCAACCTTGTCCACACAACGGAGTAGAATGCAATCATGAATTCGCTTGTATAGGATACCATTGCTCAGAAAGAACTTGGCAGAGAATCTCCTTAAGAACTTTTTATCGTTGACTGAAGCTCCTTCAGGGTATTCTTGTGCTTCAAGATACCTTTTGACGTCATGAAACCACGGTCGGTCCACTACTTCTTCGGTATTAATCTCACGACAATGTGCAAGTTCGTCCATTCGCTCAATGGTTATTTGGGGAGCCTCATTATCCCAGTTAAGTTTAATCATGGACGAGATTGTAGCTAACGCATCTGCTAGCTGATTCTCTTCTCGCGGGAAGTGCTCGAAGGTAATCTGCTCGAAGTGAGATAACAATGTTAGGACATGTTCTTTGTAAGGGATGAGGTTTGGATGTTTAGTATCCCACTCTCCTTTGATTTGACTGATAACCAAAGCTGAGTCCCCAAATACAATCAATGATTTAATTCCCAAGTCAATAGCAGCCTTGAGACCAAAGATACAAGCTTCATACTCGGACATGTTGTTGGTGCAGCTGAAGCAGAGTCTAGCAGTGAAAGGTGTATGGCAACCTTCTGGAGAGATAAGTACCGCGCCTATACCATTGCCAAGTGCGTTGGAGGCACCATCAAAGTACAGGGTCCATCGGGATCCTTGTTCAGGTCTGCCATACGGTCTGTTTCCTTCAATGTTGCTCAAAGTCATGATATCCTCATCAGGGAAGTCGAACCTCATGGATTGGTAATCTTCGACAGCTTGATGGGCCAGATGATCGGCTAGCACACTCCCCTTTATAGCTTTTTGGGTCGTGTACTGTATATCATATTCGGTGAGGATCATCTTACATCTAGCGATTCTTTCGGATAGAGCAGGCTTCTCGAAGATGTACTTGATCAGATCCATCTTAGAGATCAACAAAGTGGTATGTGTCAACATATACTGCCTTAGCCGGCGAGCAGCCCATCCCAAAGCGCAGCAAGTTTTCTCGAGCAGTGAGTAGCGGGTCTCACAGTCGGTAAACTTTTTGCTAAGGTAATAAATGGCATGCTCTTTTCGGCCAGACTCGTCATGTTGGCCCAGTACGCACCCCATTGAATTATCCAAAACAGTCAGGTACATGATTAGCGGTCTTCCTTCAACGGGAGGCATCAAGATAGGAGGTTCTAGCAAATACTCCTTGATTTTATCGAAAGCAACTTGACAGTCATCATTCCATTTAACCACCTGATCTTTCTTCAACAACTTGAAGATTGGCTCACAGGTAGATGTTAGGTGAGAGATGAACCTTGAAATGTAGTTTAGGTGTCCCAAGAAACCTCTGACCTCATTCTCAGTGCAAGGGGCAGGCATTTCTTGTATAGCTTTTACTTTGGCAAGATCAACCTCGATGCCTTTGTTACTGACGATGAATCCCAAGAGCTTACCGGACCTGACTCCGAAAGTGCACTTGTTAGGGTTCAGTCTGAGCTTGTACTCCTTCAACCTGACAAACAGATTTTGCAAATGGTCGAGGTGTTCTTCTTACGTTTGTGAATGGGCTATCATGTCGTGTACGTAGACTTCAATCTCATGATGTATCATGTCATGACACAAAGCTACCATGGCGCGCTGATAGGTTGCCCCGACATTCTTCAGTCCGAATGGCATCACTTTATAGCAGAAGGTACCCCACTGTGTAACAAAGGTAGTTTTCTCCATGTCTTCAGGGGCCATTTTGATCTGGTTGTACCCTGAAAATCCATCCATGAAAGAAAATACCTTATGTTGAGCTGTGTTGTCAACCAATATGTCAATGTGCGGTAGTGGAAAGTCATCTTTAGGGCTAGCCCTATTTAAGTCTCTGTAATCCACGCACATTCTGACTTTGCCGTCCTTCTTAGGCACGGGAGCAATGTTAGCAACCCATTGTGGATAGGATGTAACAGCAAGGAAGCCACCATTGAACTGCTTCATCACTTCAGCTTTGATCTTTTCAGACATGTAGGGCCTCATGCGATGAACTTTCTGTTTAATTGGTGGACAATCTTCTCTTGTAGGGAGACGGTGAACAACAATATCTGTATCGAGTCCCGGCATGTCGTTCGTAGGACCAGGCAAAGATTTTAACATATTCATTCAACAGATGAACTAAGCGCTCCTTGACACTTGGCTCTAGGTTGGCACCCACTTTAACTTATTTTTTGGCTTCCTCTGTTCCCAGGTTGATAGTATCTAACAACTTCTCGTGAGGTAGAATAGCCCTTTCTTCTTGTTGCAGTAGCCTAGCCAATTCTCCAGGCACTTCACAGTCTTCATCACCTTCGTATTCGACATGATTGACCAAATATTCAGAGTCACTGAAGGCCATAGCAGAATTGTTACCCATGGAATCCAGAATGGATGGGTACCTGCATTGGTGAGTGTGGGTGTGTGTAAGGGATAGCCACCTTTAAACAAATAAAATGTAAAAAGAAAATGAACACAAAAGTTTATATATGAAAACGTCCATGATTCATTAAAAATGGCATATGAAGATGAAAAATCAAACCCTTACAAATGGACCTATATGCCCCGGGTAAGGCATAAGGCAAAAAGTGTACGAATTGTTTAGGAATTATTACAAACCAACAGAAATGTTCGAAAGATAAATTACTGATTGATGAAAGTAATGGGAATAAAGTCCTTTGCCTCCCAGTTGCATAAGCCTCCTTCAACGGTCGGGAAAATCCAGTCTTCTAGATTGCTCTCCTCTTCGCCATCCTCTAAAGCATGAACTCCATGATGGGTGATCTTCACTGGTGGTCCTCCAGCCCGGGAGCGACGCACAACCTTCTTACTAGCAGCAGTGAAACCCAAGCCGAATTAATCTGTCTTGTAAGGAAAATCTGGCAATTGACCCCATACTGTGCTTCCTCCTTCCTCAATCACAGCTTTCGTATCTTTAAGGGATGACATCCGGGACACAGGTGTGGTAATGATGGGTACATAAGGCACTGCTGCAATTTCCTGAGCTACCTCCTCAAAATGCTGAAAGGGGGTTTCGATGAATTCACCATCCAATTCCACATAGCGGAAAGAATTAAGATGGCTTATCATGTATTCCTCTTCACCACAAACTGTCACGATTTTCCCCTGGACAGGGTATTTAAGCTTCTGATGCAGAGTAGATGTAACGGCTCCAGCATGATGAATCCAGGGTCTTCCTAACAGGAAAGAGTAGGAGGGACAAATGTCCATGACATAGAATGTGGATTTGAAGGTTCCAGTACCCACTTTAATCGGGATGTCCACCTCCCCGTGGACCATCCATTTAGAACCATCAAAGGCTCTGACAATGATGTTGCTGGGATTCAAAATTAGACCTTCACAATCTAGTCTATCCAAAGCCTTCTTTGGTAAGACATTCAGCGATGAACCAGTGTCCACCAGAACATGTGCAAGAGTAGTCCCTCTGTGTTCCACCGAGACATGCAGCGTGTCATTATGATTTCTCCCCTTAGATGTTAAATCGGCATCAGAGAAGCCAAGACCGTTGTCGGCTGTTAGGCTAGCTACACACTCCTGGAACTAGTCCGCGGAGGTTTTCTGAGGCACATGGGCCGTTTTCAAGAATCTGATCAAAGCTTTGGCATGAGCTTCGGAACAGAGCAACAGGGCCAGCATAGAGATTTTTGAAGGGGTTTGCCCCAGTTGTTCTACGACATCATAGTCGCTTTTCTTAATTATTTTTAAAATCTCCTCCATTTCCTTTTGAGTGGTCTCAGGGATGACCAAAGGCTGAGCCCTCGTCCTGACGGGCGCTTCTTGGATCCCCTTACCTTTATCAGCAGCAACAGCAGAGGGTACCACTATGGGAGTGACAATTTCTTCAATGACTGGAATTCGTACATATATGTTGACCGGCCCAGGACTAACCTTGGGAGAAATTGAGGGTCCGAAGATTTCCCTAGGGGGAGCAATTTCCGAAGAGAAAATTCTTCCGCTGCGGGTGATTTTACTCGTCCCAGCAATATATCCTATGTCAGGAGTCTCTTCATCGAAACTTTCTTCAACTGATTCAATCTGCTTAACACTGTGGTAGAAGATCTCTCCTCCATAATTCCACGGTATTGATTTTTTGGACTTGTATCGGATAGGCCCCGACATAGTTATCTTCAGAGGTACAATCTTTGGATCGGATGTAATCTTAACAGGTCTTTTGGAGACCTTGGAAAGATTGGCGGAAATGGTAATTATAGCAACATCGTTGACAGGAGTTGGAGTAACAAGAGTTTTCTCAAAGACGATTTCTTGATTATCCATTAGGCGTTGGATGCCTAACTCCAACAACAGACAGTCGGATTGTAAGGACGAACAAAGGTAGCAATCTTTTTCACAGCCCGGGAAAATCCCGACTTTAAAAAGATTAATTTTGATCATTGGTAACGGAGTCATCAAATCATCAACAACAACCACAAAAAGATCTTCTTCAATAGCATGGACATTGTGACCATGTTTTGGCATTGGAGCATATATCACGTTAGGCTTTTCAGGGGCGTCGAATTCCACCTCTTTGGCATCTATCAAGTCCTGGATCTTATTTTTGAGAGCCCAACAATTGTTGGTGTCATGCCCCAGGCTATCTGAATGATAAGCACACTTCACATTTGAATGGTAGTAGGGAGAAGACTTATTGGGTTCTTCGGCGCCTCTTTCAAACTTGCAAGGTTTAACTTCAACAGATGACGGAGAACCTGAGCAGGTGTCATATTGATCCTGGTGAATTGTCGTCCAGGCCTTTCCACCCTTGCTTGGTTGGTTCTGAGTTGACTGTTTCGAGGTTGATCAGCTGCAGACTTTTGAGTCATTACAGCCCCCACCGCCGGCTGGCGCTCAACTCTTCCTTGACTTCTCTGGAGTAAACAGTTGAGACCTCTTTCTTGGCTGGAAAGGTCTTCTTGATAGCAGCAGAAGCAGATGCATCCTTTTGAATTTTTCCGCTCTTAATTCCGACCTCAACTCTTTCACCAGTCAGAATTAACTCGGTGAACCCCGCAAACGAACTCCCAATCAAGTGATTAAAGAATGGACCTGACAGAGTCCCCAAAAACATATCCACAAGCTCTCTCTCAGACAATGGTGGCTGCACCCTTCCAGCCAAGTCCCTCCATTTCTGGGCATACTCCTTAAAGCCTTCATTAGAGACCATACCCATACTCTGTAATTGAGTACGAGTAGGTCCTAAGTCCGCATTATACTGATATCGTCTGTAGAAGGCAGCAACCAAATCCTTCCAGTTGTTCACATCAAACCTCTCTAGCTGGTAGAACCAATCCAATTGTGTCCCCGAAAGACTATCTTGGAAGAAATGAACCCACAAATCCTTATCAGAAGAATGAGGTTGGATCTTTCTGACGTAAGACCGTAAGTGCATCTTTGGACAAGACAAACCATCATATTTAGAAAATGTAGGCACCTTGAATTTAGGGGGAATCACAATCCCAACAACCAACCCTAGCTCTTCGAAGTCCATCCCAGGCACTCTTTGTACCTCCATAATTGCCAGACGCTCTTCCAGATTCTTGTACTTGTCGTCTGCAGAAGGGTACTGCTGCTCAGAGTAGTCTTCATCCTCTTCTTCTTCTTCTTCCTCAGACTCGGAGGGCACTGCAGCTCCTTTACCCTTTCCTACCCCTTCATCAGATGTTGAGGGGAAATCCAGGACCCTTCTAGCTTGGTTCTCAAATCTTCTTCCCATGGTATCAACACCAACTCTTTTCTTTTTATTTTTCTCTTTTTCCTTCTCTAACAGTGCTTTAAGATCCTCCTGACCCTTTGCCAAGGTCATGAGGAGTTGTTGGAACTGTGAATTCTGCGCTTGTAAGTCTTTGACCGTCTGCTCTATATCCATCTTGCTGAAATAAACAACAGAGAGATAAGGAAACCTGGTGTGAAGACCTGCTTATGCATATGATGAATGATGTGTATTCATGTAATGCGTTCAAGGATTCAGAAATTCAAATTTATTGCAAACAAAAAGAACACACGTCATATTAATAAGAAGAATTTGTTAGTACATAAATGCCCCATGGGCAAAATATTACAAAATTCTAATGTAAAAATATGTTGCGCATCCTATTTGGTGCTATGTAGGTGTTGAGAGTCTGCTCTTCATGGATTTGACGAGTAAGTTCCAAAACCTTATTCTTACTGGCGTAGAATTGGGCTTCAAAAGTATTGCGTTCTCCCTTGAGCTGTATCCAACTCCTTTGCAAATATTCCAATGATGTTGGCATGTCAGGATGTAGGAGGGTGTATGGAACCTCTCCTTCCATAACAGGCTCTTTGATCACGGGGAGAATGTAGGGGTAAGGCATCCTAAGACTTTGGGCGCGGGTTCGTACCCACTTGAGGTAAGGCTCAAGGGGGATGGAATTCTTGTGTCCCAATGTCTTACTGTCCACCTTGTTAGGCATCCTCCAAGCTCGGATAAACCTTTGTCGAAATCCTTGAGCGTCGTTGTCGAAGTCAAAAACCAAGTCTGGAATCAGCATGTCAAGAGGGCCATTCCTTCGGGCATACCCAAATTGTCTCAGAGCCAAGTAGGGATTGTAGATGATGCCTCCCCTAATGCCAAGTAGTGGGACATTAGAGAATTCCCCATAACGATCAATGATGATGACATTTCTCTGGACCGAGAACACCAATGAACATCAGAATGTGTAAGAGTCATCAACCATTGTGACCACCTCAAGCCTTGCTCATTCTTCAAGACTGACTGGGGAAGGTGAGAAACAAACCACCTTGCTAGAAGAGGAGTACAGCACATGAGAACACCTTTTTTCCTCATTGTTCGTGTGTGAAATGAGTGTAGGATGTCCCCAAGCAATGTAGGCACAAGATTTCGAGATATGAAAATCTTGACAGCATTCACATCTATAAGCTGGTCAGGGTTTGGGAATAAGACCATCCCATAGATGAGAAGTGCTATAATCTCCTCAAAAGCTTACAGATCTAGAGAATTCCAGCAGTCTTGTGCCTTCTCAAACAGAAACTTTGCCAAGAAACCCTTGACACCACTTCTGGTTTCCCAATGACCTTTGATATCAGATGGTTGCAAGTGTAAGGCTTGAGCAACATCTTCAAGCTTTGGATCTCTTTCCGTACTGTTGTAGGGTAGTTGATGGAGAATAGGAATCCCCAGGAGTTGAGAAAATTCCTCCAAAGTAGGCACTAGCTGATAATCAGGAAATGTGAAGCAGTGGTGTAGAGGGTCAAAGAACTGGAAAAGAACTTTCACCATGTCTTCTTCAATGTTGGAGTTGACCAAGTTGAGAACTCTACCATGTCTTTCAGTGAAGGGATAATTCTATGGAATCTTGGAAGAAAGCTCCTTGAGTTGAGGAGGAATTCTCACAAGGTTGACCTGGATTATTTTCCTGCGGAGTGAATCCATTACCTACAAAACAGGAACAAAGACGAAAATCCAAACCCTTGAAATGGTTAGTGGATGCATATGATGCTTCATGATGTTCATGATGTTATGCATAAGTATATATGTACAAACAAATCACATAAGATCCTAGTTTCAGGCTTGCATGGGGTTTCATAGGTAAGTACCCTCTTGAAGTTTAGTTGGCTCAACCTGTCCTATAAATAGTTACTGGGTTCTAAGGAGCTCAATATCACTAGATTATTTTCTGTGTTCATTGTTTCAGTTTAACCACTTAACTGGCGACCGAAATATTCCAAGAAAACAACCCTCAATGAGTGTAATATCGAGTATCTACCAACTTCGGACTGCACCAAAGCCGGTCATCTCACTACCCATAATAAGGCCAAGATGGTCAAGTAAAGGTTCTAAAAGTCCATTAGTGCTTCATGACATCACTAAGCGGCCCCATATTCTCTTTGATTGACTCAAAGGCTACCGGTACCTACAAATATTTCGCACTAATATAGCTATTGCTTCAACCATATCGGTATACCCCGCACAGTTTCCACAATGTATTGCTATTTACCTATGAATGTTTCCCAAATCCGGGTAGAGGATTTCAAACCCAAACAATATAACCAAATGTAAAGCAATCAAAGCAAACAAGGTAAGCATGTAAAGGTGATCTAAACCCTAAGGTAACCCCACTTTTAGATAGGGTCCCCAGCAGAGTCGCCAGTTCTGTGATACGGTGGGAGAACTGACTTGAGGTTTTGCATTTGTGTTCGCAAATGTTTCGGTTTAGCAAGAGTCGCCACCGACTTTTTATTTTATCCAAAGGAAAGGTCAAAAAGCACAAGAAAGACATTTGAGATGTTTTCTTGGGTCCGGGGGGTAGATTATGAAAAGGGAAGGTGCTATCACCCTTTTCATCCATGGTTTTCCATGGGCTCTTAGTTATTTGTTTAGATCACTTGCTTTGCTTATCCAATTGTTTGAAATGGTGCTTTGTGTGTGGTTTTGAAAATATTTTGAAAAGAGGTATTTGTTTAGTCAACCTTTGTAATGATTCTTGTTTGAATGTATACAAGGGTGTTTGTCTTTTGAAAAGATGTTTCAATGTTTGAAAGTTTGTTTTGGGAAATGTTTTGAAATTGTGTTGTGAGGTGTGTTTGAAAATAGCAAGGATGTTTTGCAAGTTTTGATCAAGTAACTAAGAGTTGTCTACCCTATCTACTCAAAGATCTTTCCTACACATTTTCAACCCTTTGACAATGTTGTTTTACCATTGCATTTGGTAAACAAACTTATGTTTGGATGTTAAACGGGACAGGCGCGGGTCATCGTATTGACCATGATAGAAATAGTGCTAAGTATCTTTAGCAATTTTTGAGGGACTAGATCATTTTGTATAGGCAACCAAGATAGCGTCATTGAGGGACTATGATCTTTTGTTTTGATTTTGTTTTGTCAAGACACCTTGCATGCATACCATGGCTATTTTAAAGGCAACAAGTGGATGAAACCCTAGGGGGTTCTTGGGTGCATTGTGTGCATTGTGTTGTCAATTTACATGCTTTTATGTCTTGTATTAGATCTAGCTATTTGTTTTGATTTTTGATATTGCATACAAACCCTAATCTCTATCGTGGCATATTTGAAAGCTATAAATGCGTAAAGGTAAATCTACAACTATTACAATGTTGATATGGGGAGGGGGATACAATTTTAAATAGGGGATTATTTGCAAGAAATTAAAACCCTAAGATTATTACAACCAAATTGAATTCTTTGTTCAAATAATAAATAAGCAAATATTTAAATGGACAACTAAATAAATATGCAAAAAAAAAATGTTTTTGTATTATTTTTATGTATGTAAAAATAAAATATTTAATATTTCAAAAATAAGAAAAATATTATTTTTATTAAGGGTGGAAAGCCTAATTTGTTTTAAGAAAGTATATATATATATATATATATATATATATATATATATATATATATATATATATATATATATATATATATATATATATATATATATATATATATATATATATATATATATATATATATATATATATATATATATATATATATATATATTATGTATTCTTTATTTATGTACAACAAAATAAAAATATATACAAATGTCAAAAAATAAAAATATGTTAGAAAAATATTATTTAAGTATATAAATAATAAAAATAAACAAATATAATATTTTTTTGTATTATTTACAAGTTTTTATTAAAGAAAATAAAAGCATGTTATAAAAGTAATTATTTCTATGTTAGAAAAAATAATAAAAATAATAAAATAAAATATGAAAATTTATGAAAAAATATTTTTAATAATTTTTCATGTTTAGAAAAATAAAATAAAATCATAAACTAAAAAAGAAATGAAAAATATGAAAATATAAAACAATGGGCCAAGGGGGGTGCAGAAAGCACAAAGGGGGTGTCAAAAGCATGCAACAACAGAGGCCCAACCCACTTGCTTCATCTTCAACCTTGTGACAAACAAAAACGCGCGCTTGATGTTCAAATCTGGAAATCCTGCATACGTGCACTAAAGCAAAAACTCACAACACAAAAGTTATAGGATTTTCCAACACGATTCCAACCATGTAAAGAACTTAATCTAACTCTAAAAGACCAGAGAAAATTTCTCTGGCCTTAATTTTTAACCTAACTTTTTCAGAAAGTTCATCAATCAAATTCTCCCAACTCAGTTAACTTAAATAAAATCTATGCATATGTACAGCTTAAGGGCATTGAGTACTACATTTTTTATTCACAAACCTAAGCTTAATGATTCCTAAATAGAGAGATAGAAAGTTGGAAAATACCTGCTTCAGTTGAACACAAGTATGGCAATGTAGGGATTTTTAGTGAGGCCTGAGATGCTTGTGAGCTTGTCTGAACTTCCTCTGACCTTCCCCAATGCTTAGTTGGCTTTGTACTTGCTTGAATAAGCTTGTAGAAGTCAAACTGCACAAACAGAATTCAGAAATGGTGAAGGGTGCAAATGGAGTTACAGTCACTGGCCAATGGTTGGGAGAGCTTAGGTGGGTTGTATGGAGTGTGTTGGAAGAGGTTTGGGGCAAAACACACGAGTGGTTTGTGAGATGGAGGTGAAACTGCAAAAGCTGCCCTGTTTAGCAAGAAGATGGTGTTTTGGTGTTTTGGAAGGCTTCAGAAGTGGTTAGCTCGTGCTTCTAACTTAAGGCAATATGCAAAACTTGTTTTGAATGGTTACAATAGTTGGTTTTATCAGATACAAGAGTTCTCTTTGTTTTTGCAAGTTGACTTGGCTTTTAAGAAAAGTGTGAAATGACAATGCAAAGGGTTGTACCATCTAGCTTAGGGTCTGCCAAGAGTTGGTATACTTTTCCCTATCTTTGTGGATTTTGTTTGCTGTGAAAGAATGGTCCAATGATCAAGAGAAACAAAAATGCATAAAGTTGTGCTTTATGAAAATATCATTGTTGCCTTTTTGCCAAAAATGGATTAAACCCTTGTGTAAACTTCCATTGATCAGAACAATGCCTTAATACACTGAGTTTGCATTCAATTTTTTAGTGTGAAAGGGTTTAGATACCTGTAAACAAGTACAAACAAGGCTGGATAAAAATTGCAACTTGTAGCATAGTGAAAAATGCCATGGATCAAAGTGACTTTTTGCCAAATTTAAACCTTCGATTCTGCCTAACCATAAATGATTTTGGAGAGTTCTTGGACATTTTGAAAATCTTGTAGCATTCTCTACAATCCATATATGAAATGAATTTTGAAATTCCAATTGGAACTAGGTTAAAAATTGCCATGAAGATAGGTCAAAATCCTGCCTAAACTAGGGCAAAATTTCACTAAGTTAAAAGTTTCATGGACCCTTATTCCAAAAATCATAACTTGAGATCCAAGTATCTTTTGGGAAAACTTCATGAATAAACGTTGTATATTTATTGGAGGACGACAACTTTCATGTTGGAAGTTTTGTTTGAATCCCATTACATCATGGTGAAAATGTTGGGCAAAGTTGGGAAAAAATAAGAAAATTTCATAACTTAGAAAAATTCTAAGTTATGAAAATTTTCAATCTTAAACCCTAATTTGCAAAATTAGGTTTCTGGGTGAACAAGTTTCATGTTTTGACACATATTGATGAAAAATGACCCTTGCCACTTGATTTTGACCAAAAAAGTCAAAGTTTGACTTTTCAGTGTACAGTTGATTTTTGATCAATTGACTGGAAAATTCATCTGTCAATCCAATGCTTTTGAGATCTTTTGAACCTTGTGATTAGGTCAATATGGTTCCATTGAGTCCTTTAATCCATGATTGAACCTAATTTGCCATTGGCTAGGTGAAAAATCATAAATTGCCCTTCTGCAGTCAAAACCCTAAAAATGACCATTTTGCCCTTTTGATGATCTGACCAAATTTCTTGAGGAGTTATGGTCCAAACTTGATCAAATGGTTCATATGAGTCTATATTGTTTATGTGGATCCAAAATTATGAGGTTTGACTGTAATTTGGCCACAGTTGACTTTTTTCCCAATACAATTGATTTTTAGGTCAACTGTCCAATTGACTGGGCAAAAATTTGATTCAAAGCTTGAAACTTGGTATGGACAATCTTGTAAGTCCAACATGAAGTATGAAAGTCACATTGAACATTGAAAGTCCAAGAATCCTTGTGCAAACCCAAACCCTAATTTCAGGTCATCAGTGCAAGGAGATGTCTTGAGCAGAGCAAACCCTAATTCTGTCTGGAGTCCAAAGAGTCTGGTGAGGGGAAATCTTGGTAAAATGAGAGGGCAAATTTTGGGGTAAAACACTGGGCATATACAACTTTCAAGATTTGGAAAGCTATCTATGATGAGTAACCTACCAGTTGGGAGGGACTTTATGCATCATCTATACATAATCCCGCAATTAGGTATTTTCACCGTGTCATCTTCAACACTATTTTTGGGAGGATCAACAACAACAAAAACAAAGTTAATTATAAAGAATTGTTCCTCCTGCATTGTACCTTCACTCATGATTGGAAGATCAATGCAGGCATATTCCTCCTGTCGCAGATCCAATATTTGTGTGCAAGAGGGTCTACGCATTTCTGCATTGGAGGGCTAGTTACCTCTATAGCACTTGGCCGGCGCCTCAAAGACAAGCTTGCAAATCTGCCTCCACTACCACCCACATTCATTGACATCGACAACTGTTGGGCTGGCCACTTGATTAAGGTCAAAGGATATGGGAGGTATAATCTTATGGTGCATTACAAAGTAGTTCCTAGTGTCATTTTGCCAAACATTGCACTTACCGATGTAACAAACATGGACAAGTGGCTTTATGACCTTAATGCTCCTACACCTGGAGATAATGCGCAAAACAACTAAGGTAATGCCCAAGCTGATGAAATGGAGCAAGAAATGGAGCAAGGGGATACTGAACAACAATATCCTTCTAAAAACATGGCAAGCACATCCACAAGAACCAGAAGAAGACGCAAAAGAGTACCGACCTCAAATGATGACATTATGGCTTCCATCATGCAACAAGATGAGAGAGTGCAAGCTATGTAGAATAATAAAAATGCAATAATGCAACTTATGCTAGCTATGCAAACTCAACAGCAAGAATATGATAAAATAAATGAACGCCAGGCTGCAAGATTGACCGAGGAAATGGAAGTTTTAATTGTACGCATGGATGGTTTTCAATAATATATGTACCATGTGGGTATGCCTCATCCTCCGGTTAGACGTGATGGACATGGACGAGCATGAGGGCGAGGAAGAGGACATGATAATGAGAAAGAGTAGATCGACTTTTCCTTTCTTCCTGTTTCCTCTTTGTTTTTAAACATTGGGACACTGCTTGGTTCAAGCTTAGGGGAGTTAGTTAGTTAGGAAACTCTTTACTACTTTCTAAGTATATTTTTCATTCCCATTTGTATTTCTTGTAATAAAAAAACTTTGTACTTTCGAGTTCTTTTATGCAAATGTTTCTGCAATTATCTAATTTCCCCACTTTCTTGAGCCATAACAAAATTTTTGTTTGTTACTTGCATAACTTGACGCATTCGAAGAGTATACAGTTTGCTCACTTTTTAAGATATACGAGGAACCTTGAGTAAAACAGAAGCACGATGGATACCTTCGTAACACTCTAAATCCCAAAGTTGCGCTAGATCGATTTCAGTACCCTTTATACCGAAACCTTAAACTTTATTTTTAAAGTAACCCCGAGTAGTTCATTTAGCAGTCAACACCGTCTTAAACATAAACTACATAGGGAGTCCATGAATATAAATGAATGATCCCAAGTATTTCAAAGATACATGCTCTACTATTATAAAATAGGGAATGCACCAATAAAGTTAGGTGACCCTCACCTGATCACTTAATCCAACGGATGCAGAACCTACACAATATAACATAGAAACCCGTTGTCAGTTGATTCAGAGGTGTCTGGTACTGAACTTGGTAGGGAGGACTACGGTTCGATCCCCCGCAGCTTGCAATTGGGTGAATTAAAGGAGGTTACCACATATATGTTCCATAACCTCAAGCTTAAAAGGATCATATTCACTAACCGGCTACTCTACTATGTGCGTGTAAAGATAAAATGCTTAATGTGATTGTGATAGAATGAAAACATGTGAAATTTGGCGAAAAGAATTAGGTTGCGTTATAACGGCATGACTAGAATTGGTCTGTACAATGGGGGAGTTTAATGTTATTACTGTATCTTTTGTGTTATGTTGATCTTATGTTTCCGCAAAAACATTGACACAACCTCTTACGATTCGAATTGCATCGTGTATTTGCATTTAACTTGTGCTCTATTATTTTTATACTAACTATATTGCTTGAGGACAAGCAAAGGTTCAAGCTTATGGGAGTTTGATAACACGAAAAGTTATAGCATTTTTTGCCCGATTTACATAGATAAAGCTTCTGATTCTTCATTTATTATGTCACATTATGTCTCTATTCGTAGTATTTGCAGCTTATGTCAGGTATTTAGTTTCTGGAAATCATAAATGATAAAAGGAAGAAAAACAAGGGAGAAATGAAGAAGAAATGGCACTTTAGCAGCAAAATGCAAACATTCTGTATCAGAAGCCATGCCGCCCATCACAGGCGCACGTCGCCCATCACAAATTGCAAAAGTGTGCCCCTCGGCACACTTCTTGTCCCGACCGGCACAAATTAAAGATACGTGCCCCACACCACAGTGCACATGACGCTCATTACAACTCATATATCAGTTACAAGATTTCTCCATTAAACGCATGAAACGCACGGCTTGCTGAAATTTCTCCCCGATTGAAGAACGAGGATGAAGGAATTGTTCCTACTTTTGCTCCGTATATGGAATCTATAAAACCAAGTCAGTTACCAACACTTGGGACGTTCGAGACCTGCTCCAATTTTAATACTTTTCTGCATACTGCAACTTCATTATTTTATTATTCTAGTTCATAGTTTTTTTACATTATTTTCCAGTTTCGTTAGAATTTCCGTAAGCATAGAAAACCCTCACCATTAAAGCAATATATCTTCACATCGGAGGAATACTGCAACTTTATTTTTCCTTCTAAGCTTCCAAAATTGTTTACGTTTATTTTTATTTCTTCAAGATATTTTTTTATTCTGAAGTTAATCCTGCCGGCTTGTGGAGGATACATACTGCTCAATTATTTCTTCAGTTTTATTCCAGGTTCCAATTTTAAAATAGTTTAATTATTTCTACCATGTCTGTGTTATTGAATTCATGCTTTTATTTTATGTTGTTACATAATAAAATTATGTTTAGCTAATTTCCCTGATACCAGTATGTGAAGTCCTAAACAGAATGGATTCGGTAATTAATTGGCATAAATATTTTACAAAAATACTTTTCTGGTTTTGATTTCCAATTTGGATATTAAATTGTTTTTGTACGAGAGTAAAAAATAGACTAAGATTAAAATCAACATAGCTAGAGTTTAAGGTTTTAACCAGATAGTGGTAATTGAACATTAATTTTAAATACAGTGAGAGCGCTTTAAAATTAATTAGGCTCTATTTGTTTTCAATAAATACTTTTGAATTTTAAACGAAACAACGAGAGCACTCATTTGAGTTTAATAATATGGCCTGAATCGATAGAACGAAAGTGTGAGACAAGGGTTTTTAAATAAATAGTTTCCACTTAAACAGTGTTTTAATACTCAAAACAATGCCAATGACTTATTGAATCCCTTAAGTCGACAAATTACATACCGGTGTCCCATTATTAATTATTAGATTTTAGTTAGTTCCCGTTTAAACCCCAACATCCCAATTTTATAATTAGCCTTAGCTTTACACAGTGACCCTAAGATAACAGTAGTTTGACCATTAGTCCTTGTGCGTTCGATATCTTTTAAAACTACACGATTAGATCGTGCACTTGAAGTCACTACACTCGATAGACTCATAAAGTCGCGATCATGTGAATACTATGACAGAGTAATCTGGAAGTGGTTGTCACGCGATGCTACACTCATACGAGTTTTTCCTGAGAATATTACTAATTACAGAGTTAAACAAGATGTTGGTAATATCCGAAGGAAAGATGTAGACTCTATGAACCTTTTAGAACCTTGTTCAGTAGGTGATATATCATGAGTCCTTACCTTGTGGGTAGTACCTTTGACTTCATGCTCGTGACGTCGAACCTATGAACCCCCATGTTTGTGATCTTGTGTGTGATTGTTGCATCATCATGCATTCATGAACCCATGAGCATTCTTTAAAACTATTTTTCAAATATCTCAGGTACTTTTTAACCATGGATTTTGGAAAAAGAAAAATTTGGAAGTACAGTTTCAAGGATCCTAAGATAGAGGAACTGATGAGTTTGATTCCTGAGATTCAGAGCTCTACAGATTTCCGGAAGAAGTATGGACCCGCCGTTCCTCTTATGAAGCTCAAGATGAAGGAGGGTATTATTTCTACATTGGTCTAGTTCTATGATTCGTTGTGCCGATGCTTTACTTTCCCTGATTATCAACTGATGCCCATATTAGAGGAGTATTCTTACTTACTTGGTTTACCTATTGTTGATTGTGTTCCTTTCACTGCCTTAGAAGGAGAGCCCAAGTCTCATGAGCTTGCCACCATAACTCAATTGAAGAAGTCTGAGATTGAGGCTAACATAACTACCAAAGGAGGAATCAGGGGTTTACCTGCTCAGTTTTTATTGGAGAAAGCTCGTTATTTTTCCAAAATGAAGAGTACAACTGCTTTTGAAGCCATCTTTGCTTTGCTTTCTTATGGGTTGTTCTTGTTTCCTAACATCGACAAATTTGTGGATGTTAATGCCATTAGGATCTTTCTGATTAGGAATACCGTCCTTAAATTACTAGGAGATGCTTATTATTCCATCCTGTTGTACCCCAAAATTTTCCCTCTCATTTTATCAAGATCTCCCCTCACAAGACTCTTTAAACTCTAGACAAGATTAGGGTTTTGCACTGCTCAAGACATCTCCTTGCACTGATGACCTAAATTAGGGTTTGAGTTTGCACAAGGAATTTTGGACTTCTAATGCTCAAAGTGACTTTCATACTTCATGTTGGACTCAAAAGTTTGTCCATACCAAGTTTCAAGCCTTGAATCAAATTTTTGCCCAGTCAATTGGACAGTTGACCTAGAAATCAACTATATTGGGGAAAAAGTCAACTATGGCCATTATACAGTCAAACCTCATAGAATTTGATCCACATCAACATTCTAGGCTCCTATGAACCATTTGATCAAGTTTGGACCACAACTCCTCAAGAAATTTGATCAGATCATCAAAAGGGTAAAATGGTCATTTTTAGGGTTTTGACTGCACAAAGGAAATTTCTGATTTTTTGACCTAGAAAATGGCAAATTGGGTTCAAGAATGGATTCAAGGACTCAATGGTATCATCTTGAAATATTCACAAAGCTCAAAAGATCTCAATTGCTTTGGATTGACAGATGAATTTTTCAGTCAACTGATCAAAATTTGACTATACACTGAAAAGTCAAACTTTGACTTTTTGGTCAAAATCAAGTGCCAAGGGTCATTTTTCATCAAGATGTGTAAAAACATGAAACTTGTTCATCAAGAAACCCATTTTTTCAAATTAGGGTTTAAAGTTGAAAAAATTTCATAACTTAGAATTTTTCGAAGTTATGAAATTTTCTTAATTCATCCTAACTTTGTCCAACATTTTCACCATGATGCAATTGGATTCAAACAAAACTTCCAACATGAAAGTTGTAGTCCTCCACAAAATCTACAACATTTATTCACGATGTTTTCCCAAAAGAAGCTTGGATCTCAAGTTATGATTTTTGGAACAAGGGTCCATACAACTTTTAACTTAGTGAAATTTTGCCCTAATTTAGGCAGGATTTTGACCTATCTTCATGGCAATTTTTCATGTAGTTCCACTTGGAATATGAAATTGCATTTCAAAGATGGAATTCAGAGCATGTTGCAAGCTTTCCAAAATGTCCAAGAACTCTCGAAACTCATTTGTGGTTAGGGAGAATCGAAGGCTTGAAGTTGGCAAAAACTCACCTTTCATCCATGGCATGTTCATAGTGATACAAGTTACCAATTCTAATCAGCTTGCTTTGCACTAGATTAAATGCCTCAAAACCATTCCACACTCAATAATCAAATGCAAATCCATTGGTCTAAGGCATTGTTTTGGTCATTAGAGCATTGCACACAAGATTAATCCCTAAGTAGAAAAAGCAACATTGCCATTTTTGCCAAAATATGCTTTATGTCAAAACCACATCTCTTGAGCCTGGAACAATATCTTGTGCAGCAAAGCATATCCACCAACTTGAGGGGCCAAGATCAGAAGAAGAAGGCTGATAGATAGCCTGTACAGGCTTGGATTACATCATTATTCATTTTGGCTTAAAATACAAGAAACATGTCCAAAACACAAGAACAGGAACATCTGTGAAAACCAACTTGTGAAAGCTTTTGAGACAACTTTCTCACATCCCCTTGAACCAGAAACACGACCCTTTGAGCCCTCAAACCTCCCATAGCAAAAAATCACCTTCCATTGGCAAAACAGGGCAGCATCTGCATCTTGAGTTCTATCTCACAATTTGCTCGTGCGTTTTGTCCCAAACCTGTCCAAACACCTTCCATACAACCTATCCAAGCTATCCCGACCCTTAAACACTAACTGTAATTCCATTTACAAGGTTTGCCATTTTTTATTTCAGCTTGTGCAAGTTGAGTTTTGTAGGCTTATTCAAACACATTCAAGGCAAGCTAGGCATTGGAAAAGGTCAGGGGAAGTTCAAGCAAGCTCCCAAACATCTCAGGCCTCATTGAAAAGCTCCACATTGTCAGACACGATCTCAATTGAAACAGGTTTTTGTCAACTTCCTATCTCTCTATTTAGGAACAATTAGGCTTAGGTTTGTGAATAAGAAATGTAGTATTCATAGCCATGAAGCTGTACATATGCTCAATTTCATTTTAGTTAAGCATGCTAAGAGAATTTGGTCCATGAACATCCTGAAAAAAATAGGTTAAGATTTAGGGCCAGAGAAATTATCTCTGGTCTTTGAGAGTTAGGACAAGTTTCTTATATGGTTGAATTCATCTTGAAAAATACTACAACTTTGATGTTATGTGTTTTTGCATTAGAGCACGTATGCAGGTTGTTCATGTTTGAAACCAGGCGTGCGAAATTTTGAAGAGAGGTTGAAGATGAAGTCTAGCTTGGGCTGGGCTTTGGTTCTTTTGTTATTAACACCCCCCTTTTGTTGAATGCACCCCCTGGCCCAATTTCTTTATACTTTTATATTTTTTTATTTTATTTTCATTTTCTGATTTTATTTTTTATTTTCCAAACATAAAAATACCCAAAAATATTTTCATAAATTTCCACATTTATTTTTATTATTTTATATTTTTTTTAGATATGAAAATAATTATTTAATAGTATATACTTTTATTTATTGAAACTTAAAAATAATATATAATAACATTATACTTTTATTTTTATTCTTTATTTTATTTACACTCAAAAAATATTATTCTAAATATATCTTTGTCTTGTATATATTTTATTTTATTTTTATTGTGCATAACTAATATAATTAATATATACATATATAAATACTTTAATTTTATTTAATAAATACTTTAGAATAAAAACATAAAAGTATTATACTTTTATTTTTATTATTATTTATACTTAAATAATACTTTTTCTAAATATATTTTATTTTTTGTATATACATTATTTTATTTTATTGTATATAAATAGTATATTTAATATATTTGTATTCTTAAAAGAAAATTAGGGTCTACCCTTAATAAAATAATAATAATATTTTTTTATTATTCCTTTTTTTTACATTAAATATTTTCACATACATAAAAATAAATAAAACATTTTTTCATATTCATAATATTTTGTATACTTATTTAATTTGTTTATTTAAGTATTATTCATTTATTTATTTTGTATCAATTATTCAATTTGGATGTAATAGTAAAATTAGGGTTTTAATTTCTTGTCAAATAATCCCCATTCAAAAATTGTATCCCCCTCCCCATAATCAAATGTTGTAATAATGGTAGATTTATTTTACGCATTTACGCTTTCAATTATGCCATGATTAGAGATTAGGGTTTGCACGCAAAAATCCAAATTAACAAGTAGCTTGACCTAATACAAAAGACAAAAATGCATGAAAAATGACAACACAATGCACACTTGCACCCCTAGGGTTCCATCCACTTGTTGCCTTAAAAATGGGCCATGATATGCATGTTGAGTACTTTGCAAAACAAAAACAAAACAAAAGATCATAGTCCCTCGATGACGCTATCTTGGTTGCCTATACAAAAATGATCCAGTCCCTAAAAAATTTGCTAAAAATACTTAACACAATTGCTATCATGGTCTATACGATGACCCGCGTCTGTCCCGTTTAACATCCTAAAACAAGGTTGTTTACCAAATGCAATGGTAAAATAACATTGTCAAAAGGGTTAAAAATGTGTAGGAAATGCCTTTGAGTAAAATAGGGTAGATAGATCTTAGTTACCTGGTCAAAACTTGCAAAACATCCTTGCTATTTTCAAACACACTTCACAACACAATTTCAAAACATTTCTCAAAATCAAACTTTCAAACATTGAAACATCTTTTCAAAAGACAAATACACCTTTGTATACATTCAAACAAGAATCATTACAAAGGTTTCCACAACGATGACCTCTTTTCAAAATATCCTTCAAAACCACACACAAAGAACCATTTCAAACAATTGAAAAGCAAAAGCAAGTGATCTAAACAAGTAACTAAGAGCCCATGGATAACCATGGATGAAAAGGGTGCTTGCACCTTCCCTTTTCATAATCTACTCTCCGAACCCAAGAAAACATCTCAAAGGTCTTTCCTGTACTTTTTGACCTTTCCTTAGGATAAAATAAAATGTCAGTGGCGACTCTTGCTAAACCGAAACATTTACGAACACAAACGCAAAACCTCGAGTCAGTTCTCCCACCGTATCACAGAACTGGCGACTCTGCTGGGGATTTTTTTAAAAGTGGAGTAACCTTAGGGTTTAGATCACCTTTTACATGCTTATCTTGTTTGCTTTGATTGCTTTACATTTTGGTTCTCTTGTTTGGGTTTGAATCCTCCACCTGGATTTTTGGGAAACATTCGTAGGTAAATAGCAATACGTCGTGGAAACTGTGCGGGGTATACCGACATGGTTGAAGCAATAGCTATATTAGTGCGACATATTTGTGGGTACCGGTAGCCTTTGAGTCAATCAAAGAGAATACGAGGCCGCCGAGAGATGTCATGAAGCACTAATGAACTCTTAGAACCTTTACTTGACCATCTTGTCCTTTTTAGGGGTAGTGAGATGATCGGCTTTAGTGCAGTTCAAAGTTGGTAGATACTCGATACTACACTCATTGAGGGTTATTTTCTTGGAATATTTCGATCGCCAGTTAAGTGGCTAAACTGAAACGATGAACACAGAAAATAATCCAGTGATATTGAGCTCCTTAGAACCCGGTTACTATTTATAGGACAGGTTGAACCAATTAACTTCAAGAGGGTACTTACCTATGAAACCCCATGCAAGCCTGAAACTAGGAACTTGTGTGATTTGCTTGTACATATGCTTGTGAATACATCATGAACATCATAAAGCATCATATGCATCCACTAACCATTTCAAGGATTTGGATCTTCATCTTTGTTCTTGTTTTGTAGGTTATGGAATCACTCCGCAGAAAAACAATTCAGGTCAACCTTGTGAGAATCCGTCCTCAACTCAAGGAGCTCACTTCCAATATTCCAGAGAATTCTCTCTTCAGTGAAAGACATGGTAGACTTCTCAACTTGGTTAACCCCAACATTGAAGAAGACATAGTGAAAGTCCTCTTCTAGTTCTTTGACCCCCTACACCACTGTTTCAAATTCCCTGACTACTAACTAGTGCCTACTTTGGAGGAATTTTCTCAACTCCTGAGGATTCATATTCTCCATCTACTACCCTACAACGGTACGGAAAGAGAACCAAAGCTTGAAGATGTTGCTCAAGTCTTACACTTGCAACCATCTGATATCAAAGGTCATTGGGAAACCAGAAGTGGTGTCAAGGGTTTCTTAGCAAAGTTTCTGTTTGAGAAGGCACAAGACTACTCGAATTCTCTAGATCTGCAAGCTTTTGAAGAGATTGTAGCACTCCTCATCTATGGGTTGGTCTTGTTCCCAAACCCTGATCAGCTTATAGATGTGAATGCTGTCAAGATTTTCATATCTCGGAATCCTGTGCCTACATTACTTGGGGACATCCTACACTCATTTCACACACGAACAATGAGGAAAAGAGGTGTTCTCATGTGCTGTACTCCTCTTCTAGCAAGGTGGTTTATTTCTCACCTTCCCCAGTCAGTTTTGAAGAATGAGCAGGGTTTAAGGTGGTCCCAACGGTTGATGACCCTCACACATTGTGATGTTCATTGGTGTTCTCGGTCCAGAGAAAATGTCATCATCATTGATTGTTGTGGGGAATTCCCTAATGTCCCACTACTTGGCATTAGGGGAGGCATCACCTACAACCCCTGTGTAGCTCTGAGACAATTTGGGTACACCCGAAGGGATGGCCCTCATGACATGCTAATACCTGACTTGGTTTTTGACTTCGACAATGCTCAAGGACTTCGACAAAGGTTTATCCGAGCTTGGAGGATGGCCAACAAAGTGGATAGTAAAACACTGGGACACAAGAATTCCATCCCCCTTGAGCCTTACCTCAAGTGGGTACGAACCTGCACCCAGAGTCTTATGATGCCTTACCCCCACATATGCCTATGATCAAAGAGCTTGTTTTGGAAGGAGAGGTTCCATACACCGTCCTATATCCTGACATGCCAACATCATTGGAAGATTTGCAAAAGAGTTGGATACAGCTTAAGGAAGAACGAAACACTTTTGAAGCCAGCTTCTACGCCAGTGAGAAGAAGGTCTTGGAACTTACCCGTCAACTCCATGAAGAGCAGAATCTCAACACTTACATCTCACCAAAGAGGATGCGCAACGTCTTTTTACATTAAGAACTTTGTAATATTTTGCCCATGGGGCATTTATGTACTAACAAATTTCTTCTTATTAATATGACATGTGTTCTTTTTGTTTGCAACAAATTTGAATTTCTGAATCCTTGAATGCATTACATGAATACATATCATTCATCATATGCATAAACAGGTATTCACACCAGGTTTCCTTATCTTTCTGCTGTTTATTTCAGCAAGATGGATATAGAGCAGACGGTCAAACATCTGCAAGCATAGAATTCGCAATTCCAGCAACTCCTCATGACCTTGGCAAAGGGTCAAGAGGACCTTAAAGCAATGTTAGAGAAAGAAAAAGAAAAGGAAAAGGAAAAGAAGAAAAAGAAAAGAATGGGTGTGGCCACTATGGGAAGAAGATTTGAGAATCAGGCTAGGAGAGTTCTGGATTTCCCCTCGACGTCTGACGAAGGGGTTGGTAAAGGAAAAGGAATTGCGGTACCTTCCGAGTCTGAAGCTGAAGAGGAAGAAGAAGAAGAGGATGAAGATTACTCCGAACAGCAGTACCCTCCGGCGAACGATAAGTATAAGAATCTAGAGGACCGGATGGCAGCCATGGAGGTACAAAGGGTACCTGGGCTGGATTTCGAAGAACTAGGGTTGGTTTCTGGGATCGTCATTCCTCCCAAGTTCAAAGTGCCTACATTTGCTAAATACGACAGTTTGTCCTGTCCAAAGATGCATCTGCGGTCCTACGTCAGAAAGATCCAACCTCACTCTTCTGATAAGTATTTGTGGGTCCACTTTTTTCAAGATAGTTTGTCGGGTACACAATTGGACTGGTTCTATCAACTTGAGAGATCTAATGTTCATAACTGGGAGGATTTAGCTGCTGCTTTCTATCGACAATACCAATATAACGCAGACTTAACGCCTACTCGTACTCAACTACAGAGTATGGATATGGTCTCTAATGAAGGATTTAAGGAGTATGCCCAGAAGTGGCGGGATTTGGCTGGAAGGGTGGAGCCACCATTGTCGGATAGAGAGCTGGTTGATATGTTTTTGGGGACCCTGTCAAGTCCATTCTTTAATCACTTGATCGGGAGCTCATCTGCAGGGTTCACCGAATTAATTCTGACCGATTAAAGGGTCGAAGCTGGCATTAAGAGTGGTAAAATTCAGAAGGATGCCTTCGCTTCCACTGCTATCAAGAAGACCTTCCCAGCCAAAAAGGAAGTCTTTGCTGTTCACACCAGAGAAATCAAGGGAGAATGGAGCGCCGACCAGCGGTGGGGGCTGTGATGATCCAAAACTCCTAAGCCGATCAACCTCGAAGCAGTCAACCTAGAGCTAACCAGCAAAGGGTAGAAAGGCCACAATGGCAATTCACCCGGATCAATATGACACCGACTCAGGTCCTCCCTCATCTGTTAAAGTTAAACCTTACCAACTTGAAAGAAGCGCCGAAAAACCCAAATACCTCTTCTCCCTATTATCATTCCAATGCAAAATGTGCATATCATTCGGACAGTGTGGGGCATGACACCAATAACGGTTGGGCCCTTAAAAACAAGATCCAAGATTTAATAGATGCCAAGGAGGTAGAGTTTGATGCTCCCGAAAAACCTAATGTGATATCCGCTCCTATGCCAAAACATGGTCATAATGTCCATGCTATTGTAGAAGATCTTCATGTTATCGCTGTTGATGACTTAATGACTCTGTTGCCAATGATCAAGATGAATCTATTGAAAGCCGGGATTTTCCCAGGCTGTGAAAAAGATTGTTACCTTTGTTCGACCTTGCAATCCGACTGTCCGCTGTTGAAGTCAGGCATCCAACGCCTGATGGATACTCAAGAGATCCTCTTTCAGAAAACTCCTGTTGCTACTATTATTCATGTTACTCCTGTTACTCCAATCAATGATGTTGCTATAATCACCATTTCTGACAATCTTTCCAACACCTGCAAAAGTCCTATTAAGATTACACCCGATCCAGAGTTTGTACCGCTAAAGATTACCATGCCAGGGCCTATCCCATATAAGTCCAACAAGACGATATCGTGGAACTATGGAGGAGAGATCTTCTATCACGGTGTGAAACAGATCGAATCAGTTGAATAAAATTCCGATGAAGAGACTCCTGATGTGGGGAATATTGCGGGGACAAGTAAGATCACCCGTAGAGGAAGAATCTTCTCTCCGAAGATTGCTCCTCCATGGGCAGTCTTCGGACCCTCAAGTTCTCCTATGCCTGTCAAGATGTCTATGCGAAGTCCAGTTATTGAAGAAATTGTTGCTCCAGAAGCTATACCCTCTGTTATCACTACCGATAAAGGTAAGGGGATCCAAGAAGCGCCCGTCAGGACGAGGGCTCAGACTTTGGTTATCCCCGAGACCACCCAAAAGGAGATAGAGGAAATTTTAAAGATAATAAAGAAGAGTGACTATGATGTCGTAGAGAAGCTGGGGCAAACCCCTTCAAAAATCTCTATGCTGGCTCTATTGCTTTGCTCCGAGGATCATGCCAAAGCCTTGATTAAATTTCTGAAGACGGCACACGAGCCTCAAGAAACTTTCGCGAATCAGTTTCAAGAGTGCATGGCTAGCCTTATAGCCGACAATGGTCTTGGCTTCTCTGATGCCGATCTGACGTCTAAGGGAAGAAAGCATAATGATGTGCTACATGTCTCGGTAGAGTGCAGAGGAACTACACTTGCTCATGTTCTGGTTGATACCGGTTCATCTTTAAATGTTCTACCAAAGAAAGCATTGGACAAATTGAACTGTGAAGGTTTGACCCTAAAGCCCAGTAATATCATTGTTAGGGCCTTCGACGGTTCTAAGCGGATGGTTCACGGAGAAGTGGACATCCCAATTAAGGTGGGAACGGACATTTTCAACTCTACTTTTTATGTGATGGACATCCGTCCTTCATATTCATGCTTGTTGGGAAGGCCATGGATCTACAATGCTGGGGCAGTCACTTCTTCTCTACACCAGATGCTCAAATACCCAGTTCAGGGTAAAATCAAAACAGTTCATGGTGAGGAGGAGTATATGATAATCCACCTTAACTCTTTCTGCTACGTGGAGTTAGATGGTGAATTCATAGAAACACATTTCCAACACTTTGAAGAGGTTTCTCCTGAAGTTGCGGTAGCCAAGACAATGATTGATGTTTCCATCATTACCAAACCTGTGTCCCGGATGTCATCCCTTAAAGATGCAGAGGCTGTAATTAAAGAAGGAGGAAGTACGGTATGGGGTCAACTGCCAGATTTTCCTTACAAGACATATAAGTTCGGATTGGGTTTCACTGCTGCTAGCCAGAAAGCTGTGCGTCGCTCCCGGGTTGGAGGATCTCCACTAAAAATCACTCATCACGGAGTTCATGCTTTAGAGGATGATGAAGAAGGAAGCAATTTTGAAGACTGGATCTTTCCAACCATTGAAGGAGGAGTGAACAACTGGGAGGCGAAAGACTTTGTTCCCATTACTTTCATCAATCAGTAATTTATCTTTTGAACATTTCCTGTTGGTCTGTAATAACTTTTAAACAATTCGTACACTCTTTTTGCCTTATGCCTTACCCGGGGCATATAGGTCCATTTGTAAGGGTTTTGATTCTTCATTTTCATATGCCATTTTTAATGAATCATGGACGTTTTCATCTATAAACTTTTGTGTTCATTTTCTTTCTTTTTGCATTTTATTTTGTTTAAAGGTGGTTATCCCTTACACACACCCACACTCACAAAATGCAGGTACCCATCCACTCCGGATTCCATGGGTAACAATTCTGCTATGGCCTTCAGTGACTCTGAAGATCTGGTCAATCATGCCGAATACGAAGGTGATGAAGACTGTGAAGTGCCTGGAGAGTTTGCTAGACTTTTGCAACAAGAAGAAAGGGCTATTCTGCCCCATGAAGAGTTGTTATAGACTATCAATTTGGGTAATGCCGAAGACAGAAAAGAGCTTAAAGTGGGTGCCAACCTGGAGCCAAGTGTCAAAGAGCGCTTAGTTCAGCTGTTGAATGAATATGTTGAGATCTTTGTCTGGTCCTATAAAGACATGCCGGGACTGGATACAGATATTGTGGTTCACCGTCTCCCTACAAGAGAAGACTGTCCACCAATCAAGCAGAAAGTCCGTCGAATGAGGCCCGATATGTCTGGGAAGATCAAAGATGAAGTGATGAAACAATTTAATGCTGGCTTTCTGGCTGTTACTTCCTATCCACAATGGGTGGCCAACATTGTGCCCGTGCCTAAGAAGGACGACAAAGTCAAAATGTGTGTGGACTACAGAGACTTAAACAGGGCTAGCCCTAAAGATGATTTTCCTCTACCACACATTGACATCTTGGTTGACAACACAGCTCAAAACAAGGTATTCTCTTTCATGGATGGATTTTCAGGGTACAACCAGATCAAAATGGCCCCCGAAGACATGGAGAAGACTACTTTTGTTACGCAGTGGGGTACCTTCTACTATAAAGTGATTCCATTTGGACTGAAGAATGCTGGGGCAACCTATCAGCGAGCCATGGTAGCTTTGTTTCATGACATGATACATCATGAGATTGAAGTCTACGTAGACGACATGATAGCTCGTTCACAGACAGAAGAAGAACACCTCGACCATCTGCAAAAGTTGTTTGTTAGGTTAAAAGAATACAAACTCAGACTGAACCCTAGCAAGTTCACTTTCGGAGTCAGGTCCGATAAACTTTTGGGATTCATCGTCAGTAACAAAGGCATCGAGGTTGATCCTGCCAAAGTCAAAGCTATACAAGAAATGCCTTCCCCTCGCACTGAGAAGGAGGTCAGAGGTTTTTTGGGACGCCTAAACTACATTGCAAGGTTCATCTCTCACCTAACATCTACCTGTGAACCAATATTCAAACTGTTGAAGAAAGATCAGGTGGTTGAGTGGAACAATGATTGTCAAGTTGCTTTCGATAAAATTAAGTAGTATTTGCTAGAACCTCCTATCTTGATGCCACCCGTCGAAGGAAGGCCTTTAATCATGTATTTGACTGTCTTGGATAACTCAATGGGATACGTATTGGGCCAACATGACGAGTCTGGCCGAAAAGAGCACGCCATTTATTACCTTAGCAAAAAGTTTACCGACTGTGAGACTCGCTACTCACTGCTCGAGAAAACTTGTTGCACTTTGGTATGGGCTGCTCGCCGGCTAAGGCAGTATATGTTGACACATACCACTCTGTTGATTTCTAAAATGGATCCGATCAAGTACATCTTCGAGAAGCCTGCTTTATCCGGAAGAATCGCTAGATGGAAGATGATCCTAACTGAGTATGATATCCAGTACACAACCCAAAAATCTATAAAGGGGAGTGTACTAGCTGACCATCTAGCTCATCAAGCCGTCGAAGATTACCAATCTATGAGGTTCGACTTCCCTGACGAGGATATCATGACATTAGACAACCTTAAAGGTAACGGACCGTATGACAGACCTGAACAAGGATCCCGATGGACCATGTACTTTGATGGTGCTTCAAATGCACTTGGGAACAGTATTGGCGCAGTACTTATCTCTCCAGAAGGTTGCCATACACCTTTCACTGCTATACTCTGCTTCAGCTGCACCAACAACATGGCCGAGTATGAAGCTTGTATCTTTGGTCTCAAGGCTTCTATTGACTTGGGAATCAAATCTCTGATTATATTTGGGGACTCAGCTTTGGTTATCAGTCACATCAAAGGAGAGTGGGATACTAAACACCCTAACCTCATCCCTTACAAAGAACATGTCCTGACATTGTTACCACATTTCGAGCAGATTACCTTCGAGCACTTCCCGCGAGAAGAGAAACAGCTAGCAGATGCGCTAGCTACAATGTCATCCATGTTTAAACTTAACGTGGATAATGAGGCACCTCAAATCACCATTGAACGAATGGACGAACCTGCACATTGCCACGAGATTAATACCGAAGAAGTGGTGGACCGACCTTGGTTTCATGACGTCAAAAGGTATCTCGAAGCACAAGAATATCCTGAAGAAGCTTTAGTCAACGAAAAAAAGTTCTTAAGGAGGTTCGCGGCCAAGTTCTTTCTGAGCAATAGTATCCTATACAATCGCAATCTTGATTGTGTCCTACTCCGTTGTGTGGACAAGATTGAAGCTGAGCAGATCATGGATGAACTACATAATGGCACTTTTGGCACCCACTCGAGAGGTCATACGATGGCCAAAAAGATTCTAAGGGTAGGCTACTACTGGTCTACCATGGAAGCTGATTGTCATCAACATTCCCGTACTTGTCACAAATGCCAAATCTATGCCGACAAAGTACACATACCTCCAGTTCCTCTCAATGTCTTAACAACTCCTTGGCCATTCGTGATGTGGGGGATCGACATGATTGGAGAGATCAAGCCTACAACATCCAATGGACACCGTTTCATCCTGGTGGCCATTGATTACTTTACCAAGTGGGTCGAAGCAGTTTCCTTCGCCTTCGTTACAAAGAATGTGGTTGCCCGCTTTATCAAGCAGAACCTCATATGCCAGTATGGTATCCCCGACAGGATCATCACGAATAACGGTACAAATTTGAACAATACAATGATCACTGCTCTGTGCGAGAAGTTCAAGATTCAACATCACAATTCATCTCCCTATCGGCCAAAGATGAACGGTGTTGTTGAAGCTGCGAAAAAAAAAATCAAGAAGATCATTCAAAAGATGACAGTCACCTACAAAGACTGGCATGAGATGTTACCGTTTGCTCTACACGGATACCGTACCACGACACGCATTTCAACTGGGGCAACCCCTTTTTCTTTGGTATATAGCATGGAAGCTATTTTACCTGTGGAAGTTCAGATCCCTTCCTTGAGGATCATGAAGGATACTGGTTTGAGTGAAGACGATTGGATTCAAACCCGACTTGATCAACTTAACTTGATTGACGAAAAGCGACTTACTGTTGTTTGCCATGGTCAGGCGTATCAGAAACGTGTGATCAAGGCCTTCAACAAGAAAGTCAAGAGACAAGTATATCAAGTCGGGGACCTTGTAATCAAGCGGATCATCTTTCCGCAAAGTGATCCCAGGGGAAAATGGACTCCTACTTACTAAGGACCATTTGTGATCAATAACATCTTTTCTGGTGGGGCAATGATTCTGACCACCATGGACGGTGATGACCTGCCGCACCCTGCGAATGCAGACATAGTCAAAAGATACTACGCATAAAACGAACCGACAAGTTGAAAACCCGAAAGGGCGACTTAGGCAAAAATGGGCATCCCAGTGAATCGAAAACCCGAAAGGGAGGTTCAGGAAAAAATTAGGGATAAACAAAAAAATGTGTACACCCGGCAAGTTGAAAACCCGAAAGGGCGACTTGGGCAAAAAAGGGTTTCCCGGTGGATCGAAAACCCGAAAGAGAGGTCCAGGCAAAATTTAGGGAATTAAAGCGTATCACTATGTCTCGTCGGATCACTTTAAGGACAATCTCTTCACAGACAAGCTCCAAGCTTCTGATCAATCCAATCATCTGTGGACGAAGAAACGAATGGACAAGATACTCAGAGTTGTGAAGGCTATAACAGAATGGGAACCCCATGGAATTGTTACACATAGCCATCTTTCTTTGTATAAACTTTTCTCATTTTTTATGACAACATTCTCTTACTAGGATGTTTGTCTCCTTTGTACAAAATACTTACACAAAGTTAATACCAAGATATTTCAAAGTGCAGAAATTTGTTGTTTTTCCTTTTACACTTGTGTTTTATTTGAAAACATCCAATGATTTATTAACTGAGCATATGCATTTGAATATAATCACTACTTACAAATAAAACGAAATGAGAAAGGATAATTACTGATAGGTTGAAAGTATAGGAAGACGTCTTTATGCTATTCCGGAGGAAATCCCCTGCAGTAGGTCATCCAGATCCTCAACAGAGTTAAAACCTTGAAATACATATCCCCAGCGGAGTTAAGTTTCAAAACCCCCATCAGAACTAAGTTTCCTAACTCCTAACCCCCAACGGAGCTAGAAAACTTTGAACTACAAACCCTCAGTGAAGATAAAACTTTCTTCCTCAACAGAGTCCAAAACTTCAAATCTTAAACCCTGGAGGAAGACCATCCAGTCTCCTCCAATTCCCTAGAGACTTATCTTAAAACTTGGAAATCACCCAGATAACAGTTAACTTTTATCCTCAACCAAGGATAAAACCCCAGAGGATTGGCATACACCCAACCTCCTGACCCAAACGCCTGAATGGAGATTCTCATTCTTGCTTCCTCAATAGATTGGCATACAACCCAAGCTTTTGATAACTCTCTAAACAGGATAAACATTCTACCCACAGTTATTTCCCAACAGAACAAAGATTTTTGTTTCCTTTTCTCCAATTGAAGCCTCCCAGGTTTTAAATCCCCAGTAGAGGTCGTCATAGTTTTTCCTTATTCCCTAGGAAAGTCATGAAAGATTCTCATTCCCCCGCAGAAGTTGTCAAAGCTTTTGTTAATCCCCACAAGTCACCAAGGATTTTTAATCACCAGCAGTAGTCCAAAGGATTTCTCAATCTCAGCAATCAAAGGTTTTGAATCTCCAACAGCAGTCAAGGGTTTATTTTCCCCGGCAGCAGTTAAAGTTTTCATTATTTCCAGCTATCATGATTTTATTTTCCTCAGCAAGACGACTACTCAGCTTACATGCGCATCCATTACATTCATATATCATAAACATTGATAGAATACATTTTATTTCATCATACATATCATGCAACATAACTTTGTGTGTTTTAGCTAACATTTTACCTTTTTCAGGATAAGATTAAAAGCTATCTTTAACAAATACTCAAAAATCTCAAATACAGTATGGATACACCCCATACACGGCGGTCATTCTATTACTCATTCAGACTTCAACTATCAGATACAGACTAGATACGCTCCAGACACGAAAGCCATTTTATTTCTCATTCAGATTCAACTATCAACCTCACACTCGGATACACTCCCAACACGGAAGTCATTCTGCTACTCATACGGATCTCAACTTCGGATATAGTCCAGATACGCTCCAGACACGGTTGCCTTTCTGTCACTCATTCGAACCTATTCCCCAGCCCAGAGATACTCCAGACACGGATGTCTTTCTATTGCTTATTCAGATTTCATATTTCAGATACAATACAGATACACTCTAGACACGACAGTCATTCTGATATTCATTCAAAAATCAAATACAGTTACAGCTTGGATACGCTCCAGACATCGACACCATTCCTTTGCTCATACAAATCCAATCTCCAGATACAACCCAGATACGTTGTAAACATGGATACCATTCTGACATTCATTCTCCTGACTTTCAACAAACAAATCTTGGATGGCATCTTTAAGCCCATCTCCAGCAAGATTCTACCATCCCTAAATGGCATCTTTAAGCCCATTCCCTCAGCTACATTTTGACGAGTGCAAATTTACGGGCACTCTAGTGTCCAATCCTCTTTTACCTTCGAGTCACGAAAGGCAAATTCGCCAATCTAACTCTTCAAGTTCAAGAAGATTGAACAGGGGTAGCTGTTGTACCCCAAAATTTTTCGTCTCATTTTATCAAGATCTCCCCTCACAAGACTCTTTGAACTCTAGACAAGATTAGGGTTTTGCACTGCTCAAGACATCTCCTTGCACTGATGACCTAAATTAGGGTTTGAGTTTGCACAAGGAATTTTGGACTTCTAATGCTCAAAGTGACTTTCATACTTCATGTTGGACTCACAAGTTTGTCCATACCAAGTTTCAAGCCTTGAATCAAATTTTTGCCCAATCAATTGAACAGTTGACCTAGAAATCAACTATATTGGGGAAAAAGTCAACTATGGCCAATATACAGTCAAACCTCATAGAATTTGATCCACATCAACATTCTAGGCTCCTATGAACCATTTGATCAAGTTTGGACCACAACTTCTCAAGAAATTTGATCAGATCATCAAAAGGGCAAAATGGTCATTTTTAGGGTTTTGACTGCACAAAGGCAATTTCTGATTTTTTGACCTAGCAAATGGCAAATTGGGTTCAAGCATGGATTCAAGGACTCAATGGTATCATCTTGACATATTCACAAGGCTCAAAAGATCTCAATTGCATTGGATTGACAGATGAATTTTTCAGTCAACTGATCAAAATTTGACTGTACACTAAAAAGTCAAACTTTGACTTTTTGGTCAAAATCAAGTGCCAAGGGTCATTTTTCATCAAGATGTGTCAAAACATGAAACTTGTTCATCAAGAAACCCATTTGTGCAAATTAGGGTTTAAAGTTGAAAAAAATTTATAACTTAGAATTTTTCTAAGTTATGAAAATTTCTTAATTTTTCCTAACTTTGTCCAACATTTTCACCATGATGCAATTGGATTCAAACAAAACTTCCGACATGAAAGTTGTAGTCCTCCATAAAATCTACAACTTTGGTTCACAAAGTTTTCCCAAAAGAAGCTTGGATCTCAAGTTATGATTTTTGGAACAAGGGTCCATAAAACTTTTAACTTAGTGAAATTTTGCCCTAATTTAGGCAGGATTTTGACCTATCTTTATGGACATTTTTCATGTAGTTACACTTGGAATCTCAAATTAAATTTCAAAGAAGGAATGTAGATCATGTTTCAAGCTTTCCAAAATGTAAAAGAACTCTCCAAACTCATTTGTGGTTAGAAAGAATCGAAGGCTTGAAGTTGGCAAAAACTCACCTTTCATCCATGGCATGTTCATAGTGATACAAGTTACCAATTCTAATCAGCTTGCTTTGCACTAAATTACACGCCTCAAAACCATTCCACACTCAATAATTAAATGCAAATCCATTGGTCTAAGGCATTGTTTTGGTCATTAGAGCATTGCACACAAGATTAATCCCTAAGTAGAAAAAGCAACATTGCCATTTTTGCCAAAATATGCTTTATGTCAAAACCACATCTCTTGAGCCTGGAATAATATCTCGTGCAGCAAAGAATATCCACCAAATTGAGGGGCCAAGATCAGAAGAAGCAGGCTGATAGATAGCCTGTACAGGCTTGGATTACATCATTGTTCATTTTGGCTTAAAATACAAGAAATATGTCCAAAACACAAGAACGGGAACATCTATGAAAACCAACTTGTGCAAGCTTTTGAGACAACTTTCTCACATCCCCTTGAACCAGAAACACGACCCTTTGAGCCCTCGAACCTCCCATAGCACAAAATCACCTTCCATCGGCAAAACAGGGTAGCATCTGCATCTTGAGTTCTATCTCACAATTTGCTCGTGCGTTTTGTCCCAAACTTGTCCAAACACCTTCCATACAACCTATCCAAGCTATCCCAAACCTTAAACACTAACTGTAATTCCATTTACATGGTTTGCCATTTTTGATTTCAGCTTGTGCCGGTTGAGTTCTGTAGGCTTGTTCAAACACATCCAAGGCAAGCTAAGCATTGGAGAAGGTCAGGGGAAGTTCAAGCAAGCTCCCAAACATCTCAGGCCTCATTGAAAAGCTCCACATTGTCAGACACGATCTCAACTGAAACAGGTTTTTGTCAACTTCCTATCTCTCTATTTAGGAACAATTAGGCTTAGGTTTGTGAATAAGAAATGTAGTATTCATAGCCATGAAGCTGTATATATGCTCAGTTTTCATTTTAGTTAAGCATGCTAAGAGAATTTGGTCCATGAACATCCTGAAAAAAACAGGTTAAGATTTAGGGCCAGAGAAATTCTCTCTGGTCTTTGAGAGTTAGGACAAGTTTCTTATATGGTTGAATTCGTCTTGAAAAATGCTACAACTTTGATGTTATGTGTTTTTGCATTAGAGCACGTATGCAGGTTGTTCATGTTTGAAACCAGGCGCGTGAAATTTTGAAGAGAGGTTGAAGATGAAGTCTGGCTTGGGCTTGGCTTTGGTTCTTTTGTTATTAACACCCCCTTTTTGCTGAATGCACCCCCTTGGCCCAATTTATTTATACTTTTATATTTTTTTATTTTATTTTCATTTTCTGATTTTATTTTTTATTTTCCAAACATAAAAATACCCAAAAATATTTTCATAAATTTCCACATTTATTTTTATTATTTTATATTTTTTTTAGATATGAAAATAATTATTTAATAGTATATACTTTTATTTATTGAAAACTTAAAAATAATATATAATAACATTATACTTTTATTTTTATTCTTTATTTTATTTACACTCAAAAAATATTATTCTAAATATATCTTTGTCTTGTATATATTTTATTTTATTTTTATTGTGCATAACTAATATAATTAATATATACATATATACATACTTTAATTTTATTTAATAAATACTTTAGAATAAAAACATAAAAGTATTATACTTTTATTTTTATTATTATTTATACTTAAATAATACTTTTTCTAAATATATTTTATTTTTTGTATATACATTATTTTATTTTATTGTATATAAATAGTATATTTAATATATTTGTATTCTTAAAAGAAAATTAGGGTTTACCCTTAATAAAATAATAATAATCTTTTTTTATTATTCCTTTCTTTTTACATTAAATATTTTCACATACATAAAAATAAATAAAACATTTTTGCATATTCATAATATTTTGTATACTTATTTAATTTGTTTATTTAAGTATTATTTATTTATTTATTTTGTATCAATTATTCAATTTGGATGAAAAGTAAAATTAGGGTTTTAATTTCTTGTCAAATAATCCCCATTCAAAAATTGTATCCTCTCCCCATAATCAAATGTTGTAATAATGGTAGATTTATTTTACGCATTTACGCTTTCAATTATGCCATGATTAGAGATTAGGGTTTGCACGCAAAAATCCAAATTAACAAGTAGCTTTACCTAATACAAAAGACAAAAATGCATGAAAAATGACAACACAATGCACACTTGCACCCCTAGGGTTTCATCCACTTGTTGCCTTTAAAATGGGCCATGATATGCATGTTGAGTACTTTGGCAAAACAAAAACAAAACAAAAGATCATAGTCCCTCGATGACGCTATCTTGGTTGCCTATACAAAAATGATCTAGTCCCTCAAAAATTTACTAAAAATACTTAACACAATTGCTATCATGGTCTATACGATGACCCGCTCCTGTCCCGTTTAACATCCTAAAACAAGGTTGTTTACCAAATGCAATGGTAAAACAACACTGTCAAAAGGGTTAAAAATGTGTAGGAAATGCCTTTGAGTAAAATAGGGTAGATAGCTCTTAGTTACCTGATCAAAACTTGCAAAACATCCTTGCTATTTTCAAACACACTTCACAACACAATTTCAAAACATTTCTCAAAATCAAACTTTCAAACATTGAAACATCTTTTCAAAAGACAAATACACCTTTGTATACATTCTAACAAGAATCATTACAAAGGTTGCCACAACGATGGCCTCTTTTCAAAATATCCTTCAAAACCACACACAAAGCACCATTTCAAACAATTGAAAAGCAAAAGCAAGTGATCTAAACAAGTAACTAAGAGCCCATGGATAACCATGGATGAAAAGGGTGCTTGCATCTTCCCTTTTCATAATCTACTCTCCGAACCCAAGAAAACATCTCAAAGGTCTTTCCTGTTCTTTTTGACCTTTCCTTAGGATAAAATAAAAAGTCGGTGGCGACTCTTGCTAAACCGAAACATTTGCGAACACAAACACAAAACCTCAAGTCAGTTCTCCCACCGTATCACACATCCATCTTATGAATTTCTATCAGGGAGGGATGATCATCTGTTGCACGTTGTTGTTATGTCAGTGGTTTATTTCTCATTTACCTCAATATGTTGCATTTTTGGATATCCAATGAGAGACAAGCCAAAAAAAATTCATCTGAGTGGTTTCTTTCTCAAAGAAGCATAAGATCATAAGGAGGCTAAGAAAGAGATTGAGAAGGCTTGGCGTCATATTCATAGAAAAGGTAGAAAAGATTTGGGACCAAGACGAGCTGTTTCCTTGGAGCCTCATCTTTGTTGGGTACAAGCAAGAGCAATTCAGTTGAAGATGCCCTATTCTCATGAAGAACCTATACCTGATCTATTATGAGGACTACCTTTCCTCTCTTAGATGATACGGTAGAACTTCAGCTTGCCCTGATTAGGATGCAACAAGAGAAGGAAGCATAGAAGAACAAGTACCATACTTTGGAGGTGTCCAACTCAATAGAATTGAAAGAAAAGAATGACTTGATCGAGATTCTTGAGAGTCGTGTTATGGAGATGATGGAGAAGCAAGAGGATTTATTTTCCTCTAGAGCTCAGCCAGGTCCCAATCTCTCCTTTTCTGACTCTAGTAATTGGAAAGAAGTCGTCGACAAATAAACAGCAGAGAACGAGCAGTTGAAGGCTCATATATCAAGACTCAAGGGAAATCGTCAGTGTGTGGAGATATCTTCATCAGCTTTGGCTCCTTAGGATTTGTAGAATCTATCTTTATTATTTTGTACTTAGGATTATTGAAACTTGTACTAAAAGTTCTAATCCAGTCCGAAGTTATTATTAAAATGAAATTTTCAGTATTTCCAAATGTGTTAGTACTTTAATATTTGCAATTGTCTATAATTCTTTGATTTCCTTGAATAAACACAATAAATCATATGCATTTCATATCATTCATCATTATGCACATATTTTTTTCATTCCTTTTCATACCCAGGTGTCTGACTCGTTTCTCTACTTAAACAGTCGGTAAGCTGTCTCATCGCTTCAATACTCAGGATAATTCTAGAAAGAAGATGGAAAATCTCAAATAAGAGAATCGTGAGCTGCGCGAAGAAGTTACTGATTTGAGAGCTGGTATGACCATATCTGATTGATTTGGTGGAACCGTTGGTGGTTGCTCAGAATCAGCCACCACCACCTCCTCCGTCTCCTCATGCTACTCAGCCACAACAGACGAATGTTGCTTCAAAAGTTCTATCAGTTACCATATGTGTTACTCCAATTACCTTTACTCAATACTGTATGACTCACGGTTACCCGCAGGGAATGCCTGAGAATTTCGTGCAAGAAGGTTACAATCCTGCTGCTCAAGTTGCTCCACTTTCTCAAACTACTACTGCTTCTGCACCTTCTCTAATGCATGCTACTCCTGTTGCCAATAATGAGATTCATCATGTTGCACCTCCTACAATGAATGTTATGCTTGTTATTAATGATGAATTTTATCATCCTGCTCTTCCACCAAGTGAAAGTTTGGGCTTCTATGACTGATTGGATGACTTTCAGAATCAATTTAATGAAATGAAAAAAGAAGTGAAGGCTCTCCGAGGGAAAGAGTTATTCTGACAGAATGTCAATGACCTCTATTTGGTCCCTAATGTAAAAGTGCCAACGAAGTTTAAGGTTCCAGGATTTGAAAAGTATAAGGGAAACTCTTGTCCCTGTGACCACCTGGTGATATATATCAGAAGGATGTCCACTCATATCGATGACCAGCAATTGCTTATTCATTTTTTCCAGGATAGTTTAACTAATGCTTCTTTGAAATGGTATATAGGGTTGGAGAGTAGCAACATTCACACCTTCAATGATTTGGGTGAAGCTTTCGTTAAGCAGTGTAAGTACAACATGTTTATGGCACATGACCGCGATCAATTGAGAGCAATGGCTCAGAAGGCTAAAGAGTCATTTAAAGAGTATGCATTGTGAAATTCTAGTATTAGATATGTGATGTCGAAAGAGATGTCATGACACAAATATCTATTTGCAAGTAAGGTGCAGTAAAAACAAAATAGTAAAAACACAAGAGATTGTTCACCCAGTTCAGTGTACAACAACACCTGCTTTGGAGGCTACCAAGCCAGGGACAAGTTCACTAAATAGTATCAATTCATAGACCCTTAGTAAATAACCAGTTTACAATCTAATCACTTAATCACTACCCAAGCTAAAATTCTACCTAAGACTCAACTAGGTATGAGTCCATCCTCAAGTCCCTTCAATCACTTACAGAATTAATAAGTTTGAAACACTTCAATCATTCAATGCTTAAAAGCTTATGAATGATACACAATTAACAACCTAAATAACAACTCAAGTACTTAAACTAATACCTAAAGTTTATTACAAATAACAAGCCTAAACTTCTAATCAGAAGGAAAGTATTCATCTTCAAAAATTGCTTAGCTTTGAATAGGGTAACGAGTCCTTATATATGCGTAGCTTTGGGCTTGGGCTTGAAAATAAATATTCAAATCTTTTGAATATTTCCATAAAAACAGGCTAATATATAATTATGCAATTTTAAAAATATTCCTCCCTATTTTTCGCAACCTGTAGTTCACAAATCTTGAGTTATAGAGTGTTGGAAATCAGGAAACAAAAGACTTAACTGATTTTGGAATAAGATTAGTTCAGTAGGAAGATGTCAAGACATCTGCTTTGACATCATTCAAAACATTTTTTTCTCCAAATGTTAAGACATTTAGCAAAACATTAACAAGTCTTGTTTTACCAAAATTGCTGCCAATAAACACTTACACGTTGCATTGGCACGAAGTTGCTGCCCAAGTGGTACCCCCGATGGGAGAGCAATAAATGACTAAGGTCTTCCTGAATACCCTTGGTTCATTTTACTATGAAAGAATGGTTGCAAGTGCACCGAGTGATTTCACTGAGATGGTAAGTATGGGTGTCCATCTAGAGGAAGTCGTCGGGGAAGGAAGATTGACAAAAGATGAAGGTTCTAGTGGAGCAAGGAAATCATCATATGGGTTTCCTAAGAAGAAAGAAAATGAAACAAATGTTGTTGTTGAGGAAATAAAGGTTATACCTCTAAGAAGACACCATCAATACCAACAACAAGTTGCTTCTGTGACTCCAGTCATCAATGTTGAAATTCTGGTATCAGATATGTGATGTCGAATGAGATGTCACGACACAAATATCTAAGGAACAAAGTAAAGTGCAACAATAATAAAAGCAGTAAAAACACAAGGGATTGTTAACCTAGTTTAGTGTACAACAACACCTACTCTGGGGGCTACCAAGCTAGGGACAAGTCCACTAAGTAGTATCAATTCATAGACCCTCAGTAAACAAGCAATTTACGATCTAATCACTTAATCACTACTCTTGCTATGCTTCTACCTAAGACTCACCTAGGTATGAGGCCCTCCTCAAACCCCTTCAATCACTTACAGTGAAGAAACACCAGAATAATAAGTTTAAAAACTTCAATCATTCAATGCTTAAAAGCTTATGAATGATACACAATTAACAATCCAAATAACAACACAAGTATTAAATAAATACTATAGTGCTTGACAATTAAAATACTTAGACTTCTAAAACATAAAGAAAGTATTCTTCTTCAAAAGTTGTAATTTTATGAATAAAGAAGCAGGTCCTTATATATGCACAACAATGGGCTTGGGCTAAAAAAAATTCAAATCTTTTGAATATTTCCATGAAAGCAGGCCAAGATATAATCCATAAAGATAATTCAAATAGAAAAATATTCCTCCCATATTTTTCGCAGCCTATGAGTCACAAATCCTAAATTATGGCGCATAGGAAATTAGGAAACAGAAAACATGAGCTGATATTGGGCTGAGTTCAGTTCAGGAGGCAGATGTCAAGACATCTGCTTTGATATCATTCAAAACAATTTGCTTCAAATGTTAAGACATTTAGCAAAACATTATCAAGTCATTAATTTACCAAAATTGCTGCCAACAAACACTTACAAACTCCCCCTTTGGAAAATTTTGGCTAAAACATTATCAAAGCACATTATCAGAATATTATCAGAGCAACATCATAAGCAAATCAAGCAAAACAAAAACTTAGTTAGCAGTTAGCTGTTAGAAAACGAAGATGTCAGAACATCTTCTGAGACATGAGGCTCCCCCTCAAGTATTAAGCTTCCCCTCAACCAGTGGTCAGTCAGTCAGTTTCTCTCCCCCTTTTTAGTCATAATATGCCAAATAAAAGGATGCATTCAAGAGTGTATCAGTAATTTAGGTAGAGACCATAGAAATCAAATGGCAAGCACATGCAAGTGCCAAAAAGAGATAAAGGGTTCAGATAAATAAACATCAAATAGTCTAACTGTCGTCAGGACCGGTGGACTTGACTGAGTCAGAACTTCCTTCCTCACTAGAATCTCCTTCTTTAGAGCAAACTCTATCATCAAAGATGTTTTCCTTTTGCAGCTCCTTGATCATCTTCTCAAAAGTTAGCTTCATTTCTTAGCTAACTCTAATCACATCATCTAGTTCTTTGCAGGCTTATTTTAATCCAGTGATCATGTCATCCTTGGTGGAGGTCTTATTTTCAGCAGGTGCAGATGTCAAAACAATGTCTGGGACATGTTTTCTTGAAAAAAGCTTAAAATGAAGGGTCAAAGCAGGCTCCCTCTTGCACACTACATCATTACCACTTAGAATCCCAGGATGCTGATTAAGAATAATTCCACAGATGAGGGAAGGAAAAGCAATTGGCATCTTAATGGCATAAGTTCCTGCATGCTTAATAGTCTGGTCAAAGATGTAAGTACCATAATCAAATAGTTTCTTGTTTCCAAAAGCATAAATAAACTTTCCTAAGCCAATAATTATGGTTGAAGTAGGATTTATAGGAACCCAATTTGCAGCTCCAATTCTGTGCAAAATAGCATATTTCACACTTAGCTTGCTAACAGGAAGTTTATTCTTCATGGGCCACTCACTCACTTGATTAGCAGTAATGACTCTGCACACTTGATCATCTTTTACTTCCAGCTCACAAAAGTCATCTTCAGTCCTATCTAGAAATCTATTTATGATAACCGTGGAAAATTCTACACACCTACCCCCAACATATACCTTCCTATACTCCTTACTTTTATGATCAGCACAGTCAATAGGAATATTAATAATAAATTCCTTAACAAGAGTCTCATAGAATTTGGCAAACCTGGTAACAATTTTCATCAGTCCAGCATAAGATATCAGCTCCATGATTTCTTTGCAATCCAGAGCACCATTTCCCAATTCTCTTTCCAGGGCAATTCTTCTTTGAAACACATACTTCAACTTTTCAGCATTCCCAATAGAATGGAAGGAAATGTTATCAAGAGGGGCATCAGGTACCCTAACAGACAGTTTCTTTCTTACAGACCTTTTGATAGGAGAGATGTCCTGGACATCTTGCTCGACATCATACTCAAAGTCAGTTTCTTTAACTAGTACATCTTTCTTCTTACTCTTAGATCTCTTTATAGCATCCTCATCCTCATCCGTGGAGCTTTCAGGTCTATCTTTCCTTTTGCTAGAGGAAGGAACCACTTTACTTCCGGGCTTATGGGGTTCATACATGGTTTTCTTCTTGATTGTCTTGGCAGGGGGTATGACACTTGCATCTTTCATTTTCCTGGATTTGAGCCTTCTTGCAATACCAGGAACCACATTAGTAATGAGCTCATTGTCAGATATCTAATCTACATTACCTGCATTCTCAGCATTTTGACCTTCTGCATCCTTGGAGGCAGTAACATCTTCCTTAGAAGGAGAGTTCCCCTCAGCATCTTGTTCAACATTTTTTTCTTCAACTTCCTTTAGAGCAGAGGTAGCAAGCTTCTCAAGTTTTCTTTCAGCAGCATCTTTCTTGAAGGTGGATGATTCAGCAGCAGCACTTTTAGGGTTACTTCCTTTGTCAGCTGGAGGAGGCATGCGAGCAAGAGGAGTAGAAATCCCAAGCACAACAAAGCCTTCATTTAATACTCTGTTTACTAGCCTTCTGATGCTTCTATCAACATTAACAACCTCTTCATCTGTCTTATTTTCAGTAGCAGTAGAAGAGTTACCTTTATCATATTTGGATATCTTTACAGGTGATAATCTGGGTTTCTTAACCTTTTTCTCAAGAGGTGGGATGGTTGTTAGGGGAGTAACATCAAATACTCTATCAAGGGAGATATTTTCATGGAGGTTGCTAGATTTTGAGGAAGAAGATGTACAATATTGAGACATCTTTGAAGATTTTTTAGCAAAGAGATGAAGAATGACAAGGTTTCTTTTTCTGTAGAGGAGAATGAAGAGTTTGTGAAAGTAGAAAGATGAAATTTCATAGCGTGTGGGAAACACTTTGAGACAGTCTAGTAATGATTGTTTTCGAAATTTGATTTGTTGAAAACATAAATAACATAATATCATTTTAACGAAATTCCCACACGCCCTTAATTTCTACAAACCATCATATAAGCAAATCCCTAATTTTCCTCTTAAGTTCTCAAATTGATTAGCATCCAAAGCCTTGGAGAAGATGTTAGCCAGTTGTAATTCAGCGGTAACATGTTCTAAGGCAACAATATTTTCTTCAACAACTCTCTTATGAAGTGATGATGGATATCAATATGTTTGGTCCTGCTATGTTGAATGGGGTTCTTTGATATGTTTATGGCAGTTAAATTGTCACAGAATAATGTCATGACATCTTGTTTGACAATGTATTCTGTTAACATTTGTTTCATCCAAACCAATTGAGAACAACTCCTTCCTGCAGCAATATACTCAGCCTCAGCAGTGGACATAGACACACAATTTTGCTTCTTACTGAACCAAGATATGATATTATTTCCCAGAAAGAAGCATCCTCCTGATGTACTTTTTCTATCATCAGCACTTCCTGCCCAATCAGCATCACAATAACCAGTTAAGGCAGAATTGGATCCATGAGAGTATAACATACATAGTCACTTATCCCATTCACATATTTAAGAATTATCTTCACATGGTTGGCATGGATAACTTTAGGATTATCTTGATATCTTGCACACACCCCTACAACAAAGGCAATGTCAGGCCTGCTAGCTGTGAGATATAGAAGAATGCCTATCATACTTCTGTAAAGACTTTGATCTACACTTACTCCTTTTTCATCTTTAGACAACTTCATATGTGTGGGAGCATGAGTTCTTTTGTGACGAGCATTTTCCATCCCAAACTTCTTTACTATATTGTTAGCATACTTGCTCTGAGATAAAAATATGGAATCTTCCATTTGTTTAACTTGCAGACCAAGAAAATAGGTTAATTTACCAACAATGCTCATCTCAAATTCTGACTGCATTTGGTTGACAAAATGTTGAACCATCTCATTTGACATCCCACCAAACACAATATCATCAACATAAATATGTGCAATCATGATCTTCCCTTCTTCTTCCTTGACAAAAAGAGTTTTGTCTATGCCACCTTTCCTGTATCCATTCTCACCAAGAAATTCTATCAATCTATCATACCTAGCTCTTGGAGCTTGCTTTATCCCTACAAAGCTTTCTTCATTTTGTAGACATGTTTAGGAAAACTTGGATCAACAAATCCCTTTGGTTGTTCCACATAAACTTCTTCATTCAGATAGCCATTTAAGAAGGCACTTTTTACATCCATTTGAAACAATTTAAATTTCAGTGTGCATGCAACTCCCAAGAGTAGTCTGATTGATTCAAGTATGGCCACAGGAGAAAAGGTTTCATCAAAGTCAACTCCTTCAATTTGAGTGTACCCTTGTGCAACTAACCTTGCCTTGTTTCTGGTGACTACCCCTATTTCATCAGATTTATTCTTGTACACCCATTTAGGAATTTTTTTTATTAATAACCAAGTATTAAAAAAATATTTCGCAAATAACCGGGTTTCGGAAAAAATTACGCAAATAACCATGTTTGAGATGGCTCCATAAAGGAGGAGCCATCTCATTTGGCGCATCCTCCTATTTTTATAAGGGAGGCGCCATCTCATTTGGCGCCTAAGGGCAAATGGCAAGCCCTAAGCCAAATGAGATGGCGCCTATGTGGAAAATTAGGTCAAAAAAAAATTTTTTTTTTTCCTTTCCTGCGCGTTGCGTATTAGACAGAGATAACCAAAATTGATTTTTTATTTGAAAAAAAATAATTACATTCAACTGTTTTACATTTTAATAACAGTAAAAAAATAGATACAAAAAATACTGAAAAAAAAAAAGATACATCAATGATCCCCAGGAACCCGGTAATGACCCCCAGTTCCGCATCCCCGTCCTCGCCTTTCTCTTGCTGGGTGCCGTCTCGTTTCCTGTTGCGGCAAGGTCGATGGCCCAGCGAAGTCAATGCGATCCGAATCCATAAAATCAGTAAGATCTCCATATCTCGAAGATCCGCTCTGGTACAGTCGGTTACCCATGCCCTCGAAGTTTGGTCGTGTTGGCGGTGGGTGGGGTTCCATGGTTGGTCGGTAGCATTGGTCGTCTGAGTATGGGGGGTAGAAAGGAAATGGATCTTGGGGTGTTTGGTACTGTGGATGTTGGGTTGTTTGGTGATATGGTGGTTGATGGTAGGTTTGGTCGGGTTGGTCGTAATCTTCTGACATTCCCATATCAGGGCTAAGGCTGGATGTTGAGGGCCCCATATTGGGATATGTGGAAGACTGAAATTGTGTATGGGGTATGTGGGTTTGCTGGTATTGGGGTTGGTATTGTGGTTGGGTTTGAGGCATATCTGGGTATTGGTAGTTTGGCGGTGACTGTGGTTGGTAGTACGGCATTTGGTTGTAGTTGTGTTGTGGTGGGGAATGTGGTTGTGTGTTTGTTGGTCTGTTTCTTCTTGGGGGTGGGTTTGAGGTTGAAGGATTTTGGGTTTGTTGGTGGGGAATCGAGGGTTGTGCCCATTGTGTGCGTGGGTCAACCAAGTACCTCGGATGAGACACGTGCATATCTGGGTTACTAACCGACCTGTACCACGACATATATTGATCGGTGTGTCGCATGTTACCTTGAGTAAGGAAAACAGGGGATTGCAAGATGTAGCGGTGACGCCTTTGCCACATTTTACACCATTCTGGAGCAAAGTCTTTCCAGTTGGTTAGATTCCACTGGGCGTCGACCCTTTTTAGATGCCAGGGGGACAAATCTGTTGGGTCACTTGGTATCTCTTGGATCATTCCGAACTGCATCTTCACGCGGTCGCTGTGGTGCATCTCCACAATGTTGAACCGAATGAGTGCAGTCTTTGCAGTCCAAGTTGCTGCATCCTCTGGATTTGGAGAATGGTCCAAACCCAAATATGGTCTCCAGACGAACTGCGATAAAATTTAAATCAGGTAAGCGCAAAAGTAATGTATAAATAAATAAAATGAACAAAAGTTAAAAGCTACGACTTACGTCATCTGGGCCTAGGTGATCCAACAGATTCCGGTAGAGTGCGACATTGAATCTGGGATTCTTGCCGTAATCCATACCCCTCACGCAGTACCTATAGGAAATGAGAAACATGTTATTTTTAGCATATATTATGGAAAGAGAAGAATAGTTATAAATGCTATAACTTAATGACTTACTTTGTTGCGTAAGGGAAACCAAAAGTGTTGTTGTTGATGGGGTTTAAGGACTCCATCCTCCACCAACCCCAGGCTTGTAGTAAAAATGCGCACCCATAAAATGTACATTTTTCCTTGACTGCGTTTTTGCACAAGGAACTGTACAGGTGGGCTAATACTGCAGAACCCCAACTAAATTTTCTAGTTTTATCAAAATTGGTTAGTAAATGTAAGTACATGAAATTTACACTATTTCCCGTACTTTCGGGAAATAAAAAAGTACCAAAAAGTATCATAATATACGTTCGGGCTTTTACTACTCGGTCATTTTCTGAGGAATTTTCATTTAATTCCATACTTGCATAATGCCGTTTCAGGTCAGTGAGTAGTATTCCCTGCCCTCTTGCTCCACCACCTTCTACCATGTCCCTACCCAACAGTTCTTCACACTGTGAGTTGGGTTGTTGAACCGACCCGTTCACCGCTTTACCGTCAATAGGGAGGCCCAGTAGCATGTAGACATCTTCGAGAGTGATGGTACATTCACCTATTGGTAGGTGAAATGTATGGGTCTCCGGTCTCCACCTCTCCAACATTGCAAGGATGAATTTGGAGTCAATGGTGCAGTTGGAGATCTTTATCACGTGTCCAAAACCTGCATATTCCAGATAAGGGACGATAAAAGGGTCGGGGGCAAGGTATTTGTGCGAACGGATTCTGAATCTTTGTGTATCCTGAGATCATAATTAAACAAGAGTAAGATTAATTAAGATGAACAACACGTTTTTTAAAGTATGAAAAATGTATAACCAAAGAAGAGACTTACAAATGCAGCAATGTTTTCCCTTGTGCCTCTGTGAGTATCTCCCATTGTTAGAAGGGCCATTCTTCAGAACGCTTGAGTGAATGAAAGACTTAGGAAGAAATAAGGAGTATGATAGACTTAAGAAATATTTCGTAGCAGAGAGTGAGAGAGTGAGAGTTGTGTGGGTGTGAGATATGTTTCATAAGGTATGTATTTATAGGCAACTAATTCTGATGTAGTGGTTGCATGCATGCGAGGTGTCACATTTGCATGCTTAGGGAGTTACACATATGCATGCATGCATTTACAAATAATGTAAGGTGTCACTCTTGCAGGCTAGGTGGCAGCCTTTGGGATTCCTTTCTCTGTTGCATGCAAGGCTATTGGAGTAGACGGGTGGCAGGCTTAGACAAAACATTAATGTGTGTATTATAGGGCCAGGCTAGGTGGCAGCATAAGCCCATGCATGTAATACGATTGGACAGTAAGGGAGGCGCCATCTCACTTGGCGAAATAGTACAAAAATGAATGTTGTCGCCACCCCATTTGGCGAATAAGAGGTGTCACGTTTTACAGCATTGTCTCAGGCTACGTGACAGCCTTTGGGATTCCTTTCTCTGTTGCATGCAAGGCTATTGGAGTAGACGGGTGGCAGGCTTAGACAAAACTTTTATGTGTGTATTATAGGGCCAGGCTAGGTGGCAGCATAAGCCCATGCATGTAATATTATTGGACAGTAAGGGAGGCGCCATCTCACTTGGCGAAATAGTACAAAAATGAATGTTGTCGCCACCCCATTTGGCGAATAAGAGGTGTCACGTTTTACAGCATTGTCTCAGGCTACGTGACAGCCTTTGGGATTCCTTTCTCTGTTGCATGCAAGGCCATTGGAGTAGACGGGTGGCAGGCTTAGACAAAACTTTTATGTGTGAAGAATAGGGCCAGGCTAGGTGGCAGCATAAGCCCATGCATGTAATATTATTGGACAGTAAGGGAGGCGCCATCTCACTTGGCGAAATAGTACAAAAATGAATGTTGTCGCCACCCCATTTGGCGAATAAGAGGTGTCACGTTTTACAGCATTGTCTCAGGCTACGTGACAGCCTTTGGGATTCCTTTCTCTGTTGCATGCAAGGCCATTGGAGTAGACGGGTGGCAGGCTTAGACAAAACTTTTATGTGTGAAGAATAGGGCCAGGCTAGGTGGCAGCATAAGCCCATGCATGTAATATTATTGGACAGTAAGGGAGGCGCCATCTCACTTGGCGAAATAGTACAAAAATGAATGTTGTCGCCACCCCATTTGGCGAATAAGAGGTGTCACGTTTTACAGCATTGTCTCAGGCTACGTGACAGCCTTTGGGATTCCTTTCTCTGTTGCATGCAAGGCTATTGGAGTAGACGGGTGGCAGGCTTAGACAAAACTTTTATGTGTGAAGAATAGGGCCAGGCTAGGTGGCAGCATAAGCCCATGCATGTAATACGATTGGCAGCCTTGGGGGGTTGCATCACTTACTTAATTGAAATATTTTGCCTTAGGTTGAACATAACATTCATTCACATAAACTGTAAAATTTTCCAACCTTCGAATCAGTCATCTAACCTTCAAACATTCCAGCATTCATACCTTCATATAATCAATAAACCCAAAACATTCCCACCTTCATACCTAAAACAATTCTACACAATGGCCTCTTCACCACAATTTGTTGTCAAAGCACATTTCAACGGTGAGACATACATGTGTCCCACAGTTGGGTTTTTGTTTAGAAACACCGACAATGTCCGATTTCTCTTAAACGGGAAAGCAAATTTCTCCTACTTTAAGAAAAGATTGGAGGCCAAACTTGAACGAGGCCCTATATCCCAGATATTTTATCAGAGTCCAGTCTTTTTTGGAAACAACCAAGTCATATTTTATAAGGTTGCAATTCAAGATGACGAGGATTTCCAGAACATGATTTCCAGCCATGTCTATTCTGGAAACGACTCTATTGAGTTGTACGTTCTGTTTCAAGAGCCTCCGGTGACACAGGAGGTAGAGCCTCCGGTGTTACAGGAGGTTGATCCTTTGGAGAATGAGCAAGCCGAGGTGGATGCAGTTGATGATGAAGAAGAAGATAATGAGTTAGAGTTCGATGAAATGGTGAACGACGATTCTGACGATGATGGCATCCCAAGTATTCCTACCGACAAAATCTACACACCACCTACGCACATGACAAACTTCAACATGGGCGGAGATGAACCTTCTACGGACTTGTTTTTCCAACCGTATATGCAATCAGATGAAAATTTAAAAGAGAAGGACAAGTTTCGTAATAGAGAGGAATGCATAAGGGCCATCAAAAAATTTCACATGCTCAACTCGGTTGATTATAAGGTGGATCGTGTAAACCCGGAAAGGTACAAGATCAAGTGTGTCCACCCTGACTGCATGTTCAAGCTGACCGCTTCATACAGACTACGGGGTGACTGCTGGGTCATAGGTTCCATGACAACCCATACTTGTGTAAGTTCCACTCAATCACAAGACCACCGAAAACTCAACCATGATCTAATCTGTCAAGAAATCCTACCCCTGGTGAGCAACGACCCTTCTTTGAAGGTGAAAACAATCATCTCCCACATCACCACAGTTTTTAACTACACTCCGTCTTACCGTAAGGCGTGGTTAGCAAAGACTAAGGCGATTGAAAGGGTGTATGGAAACTGGGAGGAGTCATACCGAGAACTTCCCCGCTACCTCAATGCACTAAAGACATATTCTCCAGGTAGTGTTTATGTTCTGGAAACATTGCCCGCTTACGCCCAAGATGGTAGTGTTCTACATGGCAACGGAATATTCAGTCGCGTCTTTTGGGCATTTCAACCATGCATCGCAGGGTTTGCATCATGTAAACCAATTCTACAAATAGACGGGACTTGGTTGTATGGCAAGTACAAAGGCACTCTTTTGATGGCAGTTGCACAAGATGGCAACAATAACATTTTCCCCGTTGCGTTTGCCCTTGTCGAGGGGGAGACTGGTGGTGCTTGGAGCTTTTTCCTGAAAAATCTTCGTACACACGTGGCTCCTCAACCGGATCTATGTTTGATCTCGGACAGACATGCCTCTATTGAAAGTGCCTATAATAATCCGGCAAATGGTTGGCATGACCCTCCTTCTACGCATGTCTACTGCATCAGGCATATCGTCCAGAATTTCTCGAGGGAGGTCAAGGACAAAACATTGCGGAAAGCGGTGATGAATGCGGGATACGCACTGACACAGCCCACATTCAAATATTACCGCAACGAGATCCGTTTGTCTAACCCAGAAGCCGGTACATGGATCGACAACATACCGGTCGAAAAGTGGACTAGGTCATACGACAATGGCCAAAGATGGGGGCATATGACAACAAATCTTATTGAATCAATGAATGGGGTATTCAAGGGCATACGAAACCTCCCCATCACTGCCTTGGTGAAATCCACGTATTTTAGGATGGCTGCGTTATTTGCCAAAAGAGGTGAAATATGGTATTCGGTCTTGCAATCAGGACAACTGTGGAGTGAAAGCTGTATGAAATACATTAAGGCTGAAAGTGCAAAAGCCAACACTCACATGGTTACACGGTTTGACCGCCATAGCCACAACTTCATTGTGAAAGAGACAATTGACCACAATGAAGGCCTGGCAAGACAGGAATACAGGGTCATTTTACCTTCTCAATGGTGCGATTGTGGCAGGTTTCAAGCTTTTCGTATGCCTTGCTCTCATGTCATTGCCGCTTGTGCGCATACCCATCAAGACGCGCTTCAACTGCTATCAAACGTTTATAAATCTGAAACGTTGCTAACTGTTTACAACAACAACTTTCCTTTGGTGGCAAAACCGGACTATTGGCCTGAATACAGCGGTGATATAGTTTGGCACAATGACCAAATGCGAAGGAACAAGAAGGGTCGTCCCAAAAGCAGGCGCATAACAACAGAAATGGACGATCTTGACAGGTTGGAAAGAAAGTGTGGTTTATGCCGTCAGGTCGGACACAATCGCAAAAACTGTCCGAATCGGGCGTCTGGCTCGACCACATAAATTTTGTAATACAATAAATCTTTTCAATATTTGTGTTGTAAACATTATGGGTTTTCCGTTAATAAAACTGTTCACACAATTTAAGAAATTCAATATAGGAAATTACATTAGGGTTTTCGCGTACAACAATGATTAACGATAATCAATCTAGGAAACTAAATTAGGGTTTTCGCGTACAACAATGATTAACGATAATCAATCTAGGAAATTACAACTGTTAACACAATTTCATCTGACCCATGCATCATCAGCATTACATCACTGTCTGTTTTGACTTCCTCCAACCACACATTAGGTCTTCCTGTCGCATGCGAGGTTGTTGTTCGTTTTCGCTGGATCCTTCGAATTTTTTCCCCCTCGGCGATGTCTCCATCTAGCCACCGCATCAACTCCCGCTTCAGACGCTCCATGGAGTGAATGTGCCAGAATTTCATTTTCATCGCGGGTTTCGTGGCGGAGAATATAACGTAACCATCTCTGCTAAAAATCATAGGCGACGTCATTACGTAAATAAGGGAGTACAAAATAAAAATACAGTGCGAGAAAGTGTGAGAAATTTCAAAGAAACGGACGAATTATTTATAAAACGGCAAAAAACCCTAGTTTTGCCCTAGGCGCCAAGTGAGATGGCGCCTCCTCTCCTTTTTAAGGAGCATGCGCCATCTCACTTGGCTAAAAGCCAATGGAGGCGCCAAGTGAGATGGCGCCTAGGGCAAAACCCTAGGTGCATGCGCCAAATGACTTGGCTCCTCCTTTGTGGAGCCATCTCAAACATGGTTATTTGCGTAATTTTTTCCGAAACCCGGTTATTTGCGAAATATTTTTTTAATACTTGGTTATTAATAAAAAAAATTCGAAAATGTTGATACTTGAGAAAAGTATAAGAAAATTAAGAATGAAACCAAGAAGGCGATGAATGAAGCAAGAACTCAAGCTTTTTTTACAGATTATACCAATCTTTGGGAATCAAGGATGGAGAAAAATTTATATATAGACTTGCTATAAAAGAGAGGGAAAAAAAAAAGACAAGAGATTTGGATCAAGTGAAGTGTGTTAAAGATAAAGAAGGTAAAGTTTTGGTTCAAAAAAAGATGTAAATGATAGGTGAAAGACATATTTCTACAATTTATTTAATGAAGGTTATGATATCTCACCGGACTCTAGCAGACTCGGCATTAGAGAAGATAACCAAAATTATAATTACTACTGTCAGATTCAAAAAAATAAGAGGTAAATAAAGTGTTGAAAAGGATGAGTAACAGTAAGGTGGTTGGTCCAGACAATATACCGATTGAAGTATGAAAAATTCTCGAAGAGAGGGGTATTGAGGCTCGACAAACTCTTTAGTGAAATTATGAGGTCAGATGAATGGAGAAAAATCACTTTAGTTCTAACCTATAAGAACAAGGGGGTATACAAAATTGTGCAAACTATAGAGGGATTAAACTTATGAATCATACGATGAAGTTATGAAAAAGAGTGATTGAACAGAGACTAAGAAAAAAGACTCAAGTCACTGAGAATCAATTTGATTTTGTGCCTGGAAGGTCGACCATGGAAGCGATCTATGTACTGTGACATATGATGGAGAAGTATCAAATGAACCAACAAGGCTTACACTTAATTTTTATTGACTTGGAGAAGGCGTATGGTAGAGCGCCTAGAAAAATTTTATGGAACGCTTTAGAGAAAAAAGGGGTTAGAATTACATATATTCGAATTATCCAATATATATATAAAGGTATATCGACTAGCCTGCAGATACAAGGTGGAAAATAGACGGTTTTTCCTTTACAATAGGTTTGCATCATTCAAGGTTTAACTCTAAACTCCTATCTTTTTACTTTGATTTTGAATGTATTCACAAAACACATTCAAGAGATAACACTGAAATGCATATTTTTTGTAAATGATATAGTCTTACTTGGATAGTCGAAGGGGTTTAAATGAGAGTTTGGAGACTTGTAGACGGGTTTTAGAAACATATAGTTTTTTTAAGCAGAAGTAAGACACAATATATAAAATTTAAGCTCAACAAAAGAAGAAGTGTTTTTAACTTAGAGGTGAAAGTTGGAAACCAAATTATTCTTCAAGTCATACGATTTAAATATTTTAGACATGTAATATAAAATAATATAGAAATAAAAGGAGATGTAAACCATCGAATTCAAACTAGGTGGTTGAAATGGAGGAGTGCTTCAGAAGTTCTTCTTATGAATTCAAGCTAGGTGGTTTAAATCGAGTCACTGAAATCATAAGAAGAAGGGTAGGGAAGAGAAACAAAGAGAGGACTTTGAAAAAAATAAATGATTGAGTAAAAAGAGTAGAAGAATTTAGATGGAGAGGGTTTAGAAATTTGTTTTTATTTACAAACCAAAATATTTCTAATTTGGAAGAACTAAAAAATTATATTAGAATAGGTGTTTTGAGAATTTTGGAAAACTTACACACATTATTCAAATATAATTTTTGTTATCATAGTATTTAATAATTAAAAATTTGTTAAACAAAACCTAAGAAACTGTGTCAATTTGGTGCAATGTTAGGGACCAAGAGAAGGAAGATGGGCCAGATATTGAAGTGACCAATCATATTGGGCCTAAGAATACTAAGACGTGGCAGGTTTATTCTAGAAGGAAAAGGGGATCTCACACCACGTGATAGATGTGAGGTGGAAGAGAGAGAATAGTGGTCCTAGCAATACCGTTAGACTGTATCCATAAATGATGGGGGAAGGAAATGGGGATCTCACCTTAGAGAATCATATAGTAATCATTGGATGGAGGTTGTTAAGCACTCCATAGGAGCATAGCCCTGTGGCAGTTAGATCACTGAATCTTCTGTAAATTTCCTTTGCAATCATATAATTAAACAGTCCTCACTTTCTGTCAGTCTTTATTCTTTGCCTTAATTCTACTTTATTCTGTTAGAACCTAACATTGGTCTGACCTACCGGATTACGACGACGGAGCCAGTGAATGCCACCTAAGAAAGTGACGGTGCCAGCGTTCATAAAGATGGAAGCTAGGGTCGAAGCTTTAGAGAGTGAGATCTCGGAGGTACGATCAACTCTCGTTGAGGTGCAGAATACGACGACAACAAACCACACCAACTTGATAGCACTACTGAAAAAATGTTTGGGCAAGTCGTTGACAGTTGATGAAGAAAGCGCGAGCGTCTTTAATAAAGGCTCACCGATGGTGACGACAAAGGGTGAGCCAAAGAGTACCGTGGTTAACAACCTTCATGGAGATGCATTGACGGAGTTTCGTCAGTCCGTGAAGAAGGTCGAACTTCTGGCTTTCTCCGACGACGATCCGGCGGAATGGACACCTAGGGCGGAGATCTACTTTCGTTTTCAAGGCACAAGTGACACCGTGAAAGTGATTTTGGCGCAATTGAGTATGGATGGGCCAGCCATCCATTTCTTCAACTCGTTGTTGGAAGAACACCCAGATCTAACATGGGAGGAGTTCAAGGTGGAGCTACTAGAGAGATATGGTGGTTTAGGGGAAGGAGATGTTTATGAACAACTTTCAGATATTCGTCAAAAGGGCACCGTGGAAGACTATATACAAGAATTTGAATGTTTGACGGCTCAGATTCCAAGGTTGCCTGGCAAACAATACCTTGGGTATTTTTTACATGGGTTGAAGGACGAAATCAGAGGTAGGGTTCGGAGCTTTGTGGCTATGGGACCACTTACAAGAAGTAAACTATTTCACGTCACCAGAGCAGTGGAAAGGGAGATGAGTAGTGGGTTGAGTTGGAACCGAAGTTCGAAAATAGGTGGGTCAAACTAGGTTAACCTGGGGAGACAAGGTGGTATGGACTGGGTTTTTATAAAAGGGAGCCAGAACAGTGGACATCATAGTGGAGTTGGGCCTAGAGGTGTTAGTGGCCCAATTCGTGAACCCAAACAGGACACTGCAGATAGAAGGAAGGGGGGTGCACGTGATAAGGGATTCACCCATTTGTCTTATCAAGAGCTCATGAACCAGAAGAAAAAGGGATTGTGTTACAAGTGTGGAGGCCCATATCATCCTCTCCATCAATGCCCAGAGAAGCAGCTCCGTGTCATGATTGTAGATGAAGAGGAAGGAGGGGAGGACGAAGGGAATTTGTTGGCTGTGGAGGTGGACGAATCGGAGGAGGAGAAGGACGGCGAAATGAGTGTTATGACACTATTTGAACTAAAAGAGTCACAACATGACAAGGTTCAAACACTCAAACTCAGAGCAACAATCAATGGCGTACCGGTGGTGGTGTTAGTCGACAGTGGGGCTACGCATAATTTCATTGCGACGTCCATGGTGCAGAAGTTAGGATGGCAAGTAGAGACCACTCCAGATTTGAGAATCAAGTTAGGTGATGGGTTCCAAACCATTACCAGAGGAAAATGTAAGCAAGTTTTATTCAAAACTGGGGAGGTTACTTGCGAAATCGAGGCGTATTTGTTTGATTTAGTTGGAGTGGACGTGGTTGTTGGTATGGCATGGTTGAAATCTTTGGGAGATATGATAGTTAATTGGAAGAAGCAAACAATGGAGTTTTGGCATGATGGGAAGTGGGTAATGTTGAGGGGAATAGAAGGTACGCCTGCAGCAATCCCAGCATTGTAAAGCATCTTAGGGAAGGTTGGAAAAGGGTATTGCATGAATGGATGGTCCCTAGATGCAACAGTTAGCAACACTGTAAGGCAAGCAGAAACCTTGGTAGTGCGATATGATATGCAGGGAGTATTAAAGTCATTTGATGATGTGTTCCAAGAACCTAAGGGTCTTCCTCCACGTCGCTCCCGAGACCATGCGATCAATTTAATGTCAGGACAAGGCGCAGTTAATGTCAGACCGTACAGGTACCCACACCACCAGAAAAATGAAATAGAGAAACAGATTAAAGAGATGTTAGAAATGGGAATTGTGCAACACAGCTGCAACGCTTTTTCGAGTCCCGTTATACTGGTGAAGAAGAAGGACGGGACATGGCGAATGTGTATTGATTACCGTGCTCTTAACAAGGTCACCGTGCCTGACAAGTTTCCGATACCGGTGATAGATGAGTTACTCGATGAGTTTCATGGAGCTCAATATTTTACCAAGCTGGATTTGAAGTCCGGGTATCATCAAGTGAGGGTGAAACAGGAGGATATCCATAAGATGGCTTTCCGTACTCATGACGGCCATTATGAATTCCTTGTGATGCCGTTTGGATTGATGAATGCTCCGTCCACATTCCAATCCTTGATGAACGAGGTGTTCAGGCCCTTATTGAGGAAGTTTGTATTAGTATTTTTTGACGACATACTCATTTACAGTAAATCGTGGCAGGCGCATATCCTAGAAGTAACCGAAGTGTTGCAGATTTTGAGGAGACACAAACTGGTTGCGAATAGAAAAAAGTGTCAATTTGGCCAGAAAACTATTGAGTATCTCGGTCATTTGATCACGGGAAATGGTGTAGCAGTAGATCCCACGAAGGTGCAAAGTGTCATTCAATGGCCTATACCTAAGAATGCTAAAGGGTGAGGGGATTTCTAGGCCTTACGGGCTACTATCGCAAGTTTATTAAAGATTATGGGAAGATTGCCAAACCATTAACGGAATTGACGAAGAAGGAGGGGTTCAAATGGGGGCCTCAAGCTCAAAAGGCTTTTGAAATATTAAAAGAGAAGTTGACAACAGCCCCAGTACTCACATTGCCTGATTTTAAAAAAGAGTTCACAGTAGAATGTGATGCCTCCGAAGTGGGTTTAGGTGCAATCTTAATGCAAGAGAGAAAGCCCATTGCTTTCTTTAGCAAGGCTTTAGGAGGAAAGAATTTGGCTAAATCTGCATATGAAAGGGAGTTAATGGCAGTAGATTTAGTGGTGCAACATTGGCGTCCTTATTTGTTGGGCGGACATTTCATTGTGACAACAGATCAAAAGAGTTTGAAACAGTTATGGCAGCAGAGGATCACGACTCCGGATCAGCAGAATTGGGCCGCTAAATTGCTCGGTTATCAGTTTGATATAGTATATAAATCGGGAGTGGAAAATAGAGGAGCTGATGCTCTTTCAAGGTTATCCGAAGGTGAATTATCGTCTATGGTTTCGTACCCAATATGGGAGGAAGTCAAAGTGATACAGGAAGAAATCCACCAGGATAAAGTTTTGCTAAAAATCATAGAGGACTTGGAGGAGAAACCAGATTCAAGGCCAGGATTTAAGTACAAACAGGAAGTGCTATTCTATGAGGGGCGTTTAGTGTTGTCCGCACAATCTTCGTTAATTCCTAAGATGTTGGGTGAATTTCATGTTACTCCGGAAGGTGGGCATTCCGGGTTTTATCGTACCTACAGACGTCTAGCTGCTAATGTATATTGGATAGGAATGAAAGCAAAGGTGCAAGCTTATGTGAAGGCTTGCGATGTGTGTCAACGACAAAAGTACTTAGCTGCCGCACCTGGGGGTTTATTACAACCTCTGCACATTCCGTCAGCAGTATGGGAAGAGGTCTCAATGGATTTTATAACAGGATTGCCAAAATCTCGTGGGTTTGAAGTGGTGTTTGTGGTAGTTGATAGACTGTCAAAATATTGTCACTTCATCCCCCTCAAGAGACCTTATACAACAAGAACAATAGCTGAAGTTTTTGCAAGAGAAGTTATACGACTTCATGGTTTACCTACAACAATTGTTAGTGACCGTGATCCTTTGTTCATTAGTAATTTTTGGACTGAACTTTTCAGGCTGCAGGGTACTACTTTGAAGATGAGTTCATCTTATCACCCGGAAACAGATGGCCAAACGGAAGTTGTCAATCGATGTTTGGAAATTTATTTGATATATTTTATTGCGGACCAACCAAAATCTTGGCTATCTTGGATTCCATGGGCCGAATTCTGGTTTAACACAACATTTCATGCGTCTACAGGGAGCACACCTTTTGAGTTAGTCTATGGAAGGAAACCTCCAATCATTACAAGACTCTTGCAAGGTGAAACAAGAGTGGCTGCAGTTCAAAAAAAGTTGGAAGAACGAGATAAAGCACTCAAGCAGCTTAGAGCTCATCTCCAAAGAGCTCAAGACCGCATGAAGCATTTTGCAGATAAGAAGAGGACAAAGTCCAATTTTACTGTTGGAGAATGGGTGTTTTTGAAGCTTCGTCCACACCGGCAGCAATCCGTAGTCTCTAAGATTAATGCGAAATTGGCAGCTCGATATTCTGGTCCGTTTCAGATTGTGGACAGAATTGGAGCGGTGGCATATAAGCTTAAATTACTGAATGGATCACGGATACATCCAGTTTTTCACGTCTCGTTGTTAAAAAGGGCAATTGGAGACTATGCAGTAGAGAGTGAATTGCCCCAAGAAGCTGAAGGGAATTGTGTGGAGCAGTTTTTGCCTGAAGGAGTGTTAAGCCACACGTTTCAATGGGTTAGGAAAACAGAGAGTTAAACAAGTTTTAATTAAGTGGACTAACAGAACTGTGGACAAAGCTACTTGGGAAGACATGGAAACCATAACAAATCAATTCCCTGAATTTAACCTTGAGGACAAGGTAGTTTTTCTAGAAGGGGGTATTGTTAGGGACCAAGAGAAGAAAGATGGGCCAGATATTGAAATGACCAATCATATTGGGCCTAAGAATGCTAAGACGTGGCAGGTTTATTCTAGAAGAAAAAGGAGATCTCACACCACGTGATAGATGTGAGGTGGAAGAGAGAGAATAGTGGTCCTAGCAATACCGTTAGACTGTATCCATAAATGATGGGGGGAAGGGAATGGGGATCTCACCTTAGAGAATCATAGAGTAATCATTGGATGGGGGGCTGTTAAGCACTCCATAGAAGTATAGCTCTGTGGCAGTTAGATCACTGAATCTTCTGTAAATTCCCTTTGCAATCATATAATTAAACAGTCCTCACTTTCTGTCAGTCTTTATTCTTTGCCTTAATTCTACTTTATTCTGTTAGAACCTAACATGCAACATTGGATAATCCATCTACCACGCATATTCTTAATGCTCTAGTTTAAAATATATATTTTTTCTTCGATTTCATACAGTGTGTTTGAATTGATGGAATATAACTAAGAGAAACAAAATAAAATATTGAAATGTAACGGATCACTTTATTGTTTAACTATTTTATTAAAAAATATCACATTCTATTACATACACTCAAAATTGAATAGAAAAAAAAAAAGATTAGATAGAATGGAATGTAATGAATTAATCATTTACCACTACTTCAATCATTTTGACCACTATTGATCATCATTTCAACCAACGCTAATCATCACTGCTAATCATCATGACCATCATACACCAAATATTTGGATCACCTATGATTATCGTCAACCACCTTCAATCACCATTTCGATCACCTCCAAGCACTTTTGATCACCTCTTTATCCAATTATGATCACTAATTTGACCACCACTTTAGTAAACATTGATCACAATTATAATCATCATCAATCATTGTTATGACTACCACTAATCACCAATTTAACAACGAGTCACCATCAGTGATTACCCTCTAATCACTACTCTAACACATATAACTATCACCCTAATCACCAATTTAACTACAAGTCACCATTACCAATTACCCTCTAATCACCACTCTAACACGTATAACTACCACCATTGTGTCAATCAACAATCAACAATCACCACTCCGGATATACATCCACCAACAACCACCACCACTTTTAAACATTGTTATTAAAATTACTATTGAACAATTATATTATATATTTGTAACAAGAAAATCTTTATTAGAGATTAAACTCTTGACTAGCAGTATACATCTTTTAATTGTATTTTAGTTATTTAAATGCTTAATAACATGAACTATTTTATTAAAGTACATTTTTCTTATAAATATTTATAATACCAAAGGTAACTCTAAAAGTCTTACATTAAATTTCAACTTCAACCGTTTATTTAGTCATATAAATAGTTTATTTTTTAGGAAAAAAATTACTTATTTTTTAAGGAAAAAAATGGACATATATTTTTGTTTTTTTTTTTTTATTTCATTTAATATGATTGTTTAATTCAATCCTATTAAAAGTTGAAATTTAGTGTAAAACTTTATACCAACAGATTTCTGACTTTTTTTTTTTGTTTAAAAATTATTTTGATTTTAAAATTTCATGATTCAAAACTGATTTTATTTTTAAAATAATTTAAATCTCAACAAAAACTAATTTTAATTCATGAAAATTTTAAAACAGAAAAAGAGGGTGTTGAGCTATTGATCAGTTACTGATTGCCAAATTCCTAACGATAAGAACCTACTTTTATACTATAATCGAAGGTGAAATATAAGACATTAATCATTGGCAACCATTGCATCAGCAACAAGGCTATCCTGCTTCTTAATAATCAGCCTCTTTATGGAAGAGAGTTCCTTGCCTGATGAAGTTTCTTCAGCATCAACAATGATTGAGTCCTCTTCGCTGAAATCTCCCCTTAAAACTCCCATAGCAATTTCATTTTCTACCAATTGTTGTATTACTCTTTTAACTGGTCTTGCCCCAAAATTAGGATCAAAACCCAATACACCAAGAAGATTAACAGCTTCTTGTGTGTAATGAAGATCAATGTTCTTCTGTTTCAGCCTGTACTTGACACGTTCCATCTGCAGCAGATCAAAAAACATATATTAACATACATATTATGTAATTAGTAAGAATCAAACGAAGTGTTTCACAATGAGATTGAACTGTAAGGGGAAAAAAACCAATAATGTTAAAACTTTATAAAAAGAAATTTAATACATAATAAAATTTGTGAAGATATTTATTTATAGAAAATGCTTATTAGTAAGAAATTATGAGTAAGAAAGGCAAGAAATAAATCTCAATCATTCATTATTATCACTACCCCATGATTTCTATTAAAAAGGAAATTAAATTCTAATAAATTTAAAATCATCTTCTAAAACAATGACAAGTATATATTCTTGCCTTTCTTATTCAAATGACTCTTCCTATATAGCATTACGTTTTATTTATATAGATAATAGTTATTTACATCATTTCTTTTCACTGACTCCAAGGAAAGGAAAGAAGTAAGATAATGAGGTTGATAAAGGTAATATGAGCACAGAAATTACCTGAAGCTCCACAATTTTGCTGATCTCATTGGAATCCAAAGGCTGGAAAACTATATACTCATCAATTCGATTCATAAACTCCGGGCGGAATGTTTGCCTAGCCAACTCAACAACTTGCCTTTTCATCTGATCATAAACTGCACTTTTATCATCGTGTGTGCTGCGAAGGGTTTCAAGTATGTAATGGGAGCCAATGTTTGAAGTCATAATCACAACACAATTTGTGAAGCTAACAGTCCTTCCTTGAGAATCAGTAATCCGCCCATCATCCAACAATTGCAACAAAATATTGAAGACATCGTGATGTGCTTTTTCTATTTCATCAAATAGAATCACAGAGTAGGGTCTTCTACGGACCACTTCAGTTAGCTGACCACCTTCTTCATAACCAACATAACCAGGTGGAGCCCCAACTAAACGTGAAACAGCGTGTTTCTCCATATACTCACTCATATCGATTCTAACAAGAGCATTTTCTGTGTTAAACAAATAATTAGCCAGAGCCTTTCCAAGCTCAGTTTTGCCAACACCAGTCGGACCCATGAACATAAAACTTGCAATTGGCCTGTTTGGGTCAGACAATCCAGCCCTTGAACGGCGAATTGCATCAGCCACAGATTTTACAGCAATATCCTGACCAATCACCCTCTTATGAAGAACTTGTTCCAGCAAAACTAACTTTTCCCTCTCTGTTTGTTGGAGGTTTGATAGTGGTATACCAGTCCATTTGCTTACAATCTCAGTAATATCAAGGTCAGTGACCTCTTCACGAAGAAAAGATTGTCCAGAGTTTTGGAATTCAACTAGATTCTTTTCAGCTTCTTCTAATTGGCGCTGAAGGGACATCAAAGTTCCATATTTGAGCTCAGCAGCACGGTTCAGGTCATAATCACGTTCAGCAGCTTCCATCTCTAGGTTGACTCTATCAATCTAAACATGGTTAAAACAAGAACCATAAATTTATTGAGTGGTGATGGGAGAAGGAGGGTATTTATGATAATAGCGACACAAAAACCAAATATTACCTCTTCTTTGATTGATCTTATCCGAGTCATTAAAACTTTTTCACTGTCCCATTGTTCTGCCAGTTCTTTCTGCTTCTGTTTAAGTAAACTCAAATCATTTTCAAGCTTACTTAATCTTTCTTTAGAAGCCTTGTCAGTGTCATTTTTCAAAGAGAGTTTTTCCATCTCCAGTTTCAAGACCGCTCTATCTATCTCATCCAATTCTGTAGGCTTAGAGGTGATCTCCATCTTCAGTTTTGCAGCAGCTTCATCGACAAGATCAATAGCTAAAAGGAAGAAATTTAATTACGTATCAGAATCAACAAATCAACCAGAAAACTTTCCAACCTGATGGCATCAAGTGACTACTTTTAACTTCTAAAACATAGTAATCACAAAGATCTGAACGCTTAAGAGAGCGGGGGAGATAAGAGACGATTTATTTTTCTTTGCATCATGAAAAGCTTGTTATTTTAGTAGAATTAAAAAATCCAAAATAGTAAAGTGAACAGAAAAATACTGTTATAATAAGTCAACTCTTGTCATATAAATGCTAGTCAAAACCTACCTTTGTCTGGTAGGAAGCGTTCCGTGATGTATCGATCTGCAAGGACTGCGGCTGAAACAAGTGCACTGTCTGATATTTTGACTCCATGATGCAATTCGTAGCGCTCACGCAACCCTCGGAGAATGGATATTGTATCTTCAACAGATGGTTGACAGCAAAATACTTGTTGAAATCTACGCTCAAGTGCAGGATCCTTCTCAATGTATTTTCTATATTCATTCAATGTAGTTGCTCCTATACATCGAAGTTCCCCCCTTCCAAGCATTGGCTTCAACAAGTTTCCAGCATCCATTGCACCACTTGTAGCTCCTATTAGTTAACCAAATGACCAAAAACACCATATTAATAATTAGTTAATTGCAGAGCTGGAACATAACTAGGGTGAACCATGATTGATGAATCAGAATGTCAATCTGGTTAAAAGTGCAGGCAATCGTCAAAGGCAGATGTACAGACTTAGAAACAGAACATTTGGTATTTAACTAATTAAAATATTGATTATAGAGTGCAGACAGTTGTTTACTGCATTACTTTTATCAGTTGGTTGCTTTAAGGGAATTGATCAATTAGTATACTCATTAATTGATGACTATAACCAAGAAACAGATATCAAACATTTCGTATACTTGGGGAGGGTGGACCGGAGGTAGGTTGTTATGACTAGTGTACTACACCAACTATCTGAAAAGTTTAAGCAGTTAGTTGAAGACATGTATTCTATAATACATCTCTAACACACTGGCACACAAGACTCCTTCGTGAACAACACATAGATGTAGCAACCTAAATTGTGCTAGAAGTCTAAAACTAAACTATTTTATTAGAAAAAAGGGGATGAGTGGATCAAACTCTAGACTACTAAGTTATAGAGGATTTAATACCATGACATCATAAGGCAACTATCCTGAAAGCATAAGCCATGAGGTGAATGCATATGAATGGTTATACTATATTGTGTCTTAGCAAGTAAAAGTGCACAATATTCTCAATATTGAGATTATAACTTGAAAACAAAAACAATGTACCAACCTGCACCAACAACAGTGTGTATTTCATCAATAAACAAAATTATTTGCCCATTTGATGCTGTAACTTCTTTCAGGACAGCTTTCAACCTTTCTTCGAAATCTCCACGAAACTTGGCACCAGCAAGCAATGAACCCATATCAAGGGAGATCAACTACAAAGCACCAAGAGTGAAAGCAAAATTTTAATACCAATTTAAACAAAAATAATACATCCCTAGAGAGGCTTCCTACTTTAGACACCCATGGTGGGTTAAATTCTTCCTTAGACTCTGTATGCTGAAGATTAGGAAGCTTTACAGCAACAGGACCCCCTTTATTACAATATTACATTCCTATATTAAAATAAAAGGATGTATACCATTCAATAAGATTTCCCAAGGTCAATAATGATTTCATAATCTGTTAAGAGCCCAAAGAAAAAGCTTGATGAGGATCGAGGAAACTGCCAGAGTCTCAAATAAGAAAAATAAATACTTGTGAGACAACAATTTGCAACAGCATTCTCAAATTATATTTTTCGAACCACCTTAAATGTACGTTTTCAATATAAGATGCATGCTTAGTATTTTAAAATATCTAGGAGATCTTCTCTATCTGTGAGTAGGTAGTAGGGTGGAAGGTAACAAGGATACTAATTATAAATTATAAAGTATCTAGGTTTTGTGCTCAATCTTCTAAGTTACAAAACAAAATAAACCTAATTACATTCAATGTGGGAAAAATTAATTTTAGGGTTTCAGAAAAATATGACACCACCAGAAAGCAACTAGATTAGACATTTTTAAAAAACTTAACACAATCAGCCTGCATTGAGACTTGACATTACATTAAACACGTAACTCAATTTAAATTATCATTTTATAATCAAGTGAAGAGAGAAAGTAGGAGTTCAACCTTCCTGTTCATCAATGGCTCTGGAACATCTCCACGCACTATACGCTGTGCTAATCTGCAAAAACAGTGAAAAAAGTTAAACATAATCAAATGATAAGATACAACACACACAGCAAAGGTAACATATAGTTCTGCATTTAAAATTTACACTACTGCCACTCTAAATCAATCACGTATATTCAAATTGTTGCACTTTTTTCAACCTTGTTAGAACTTGAAGCAGTTTGATTAAAATACTACTCCAAAAGCATGTTATGTGCTTGCAATCCATACATTCCATGGCCAGAGCTCATTACAATTACACAAAGTATGTATCAGAAAATTCAGAACATATTGCATGCTTAAGGATGAAACCATGATTCAAGACTTTGATTACTTGACATAATTCCAATGAAGGAAGACATTATAAACGTGTGTTAGAAAGTGGCACAAAAGAACAAAAATTCCTTGGTAATCAAACCATTATGTTCTGATAAAACAATGCACACGTCACTCTATTGGGAAAGACTATATTCAAGAGAGGATCTTACCGGCAAAAGAATAAGAGACAAATAAATCGGGAATCTAAAATACATGAACATGATGCATTCTAAGCATATAGACCTATAGCCCCTAACTCAATATTAACAAACATGTGAAAAGTCAAAACTACGCATATAGGGAGAATATGCACAATGTATATGGCACAGAGATAATGAACAATATTGAGAAGAAGTCCTGATTTGAAAGAATTGGTATAAAATTATGTTAGACAAACCCTTCAGCAATAGCAGTTTTCCCCACACCAGGTTCACCAATAATAACTGGATTGTTCTTTGTTCTTCTTGACAATATCTGGATACAGCGCCGAATTTCATCATCTCGACCTATGACTGGATCAAGCTTTCCGCGCCTAGCAAGTTCAGTCAGGTCATTTCCATACTTGTCCAATGCTTCATATTTCCCCTCAGGATCTGTACAGAGTTATTTCACAATATTAATACAAATTGTTACTCATAACTGCTGACAAACAAAAGCAACTACAAAGGATACCAGTACAAACAAAATGTAACTTCTCACTGTAACTTCATAATTCAAGTAATAGCTTAGACAATAAAAGAAAGAGAGTGGAACAGCTAATGATTTGAGCATCAAAATCAGGTTTTGATTCATAGCCTGAAAGCTTATCAAGGATCAAGCACAAGGACAGTCAACATGCACGATAGTCACAGGAACTGATAAAAATTGCAGGTTCCTTTTATATTCAAATATGATGTCGGTTTATAACGCACCTGGGGTATTAGTCCCATTTACACCATAGCTTATAAGAATCATAAGCAAACATGGGTCTTTTTACTTTCATCATATCAAACTTAATACATTTGCATGCTTTTATTACGATTAGGTTTCAAGTGTATGCATAATTTTAATAATTTTAACTTATATCTCAAAAAGTTAGAACTAAACATGCCCTCCCATTATTTTTTCTAAAAAATAAGAAACCTTAAAATGTAAATGCATACTTTGATCAGTTACTCTTTGACTCCCACGAATAGCCTGTACAGCATCCTTCAAAGCCTTCTCGCTAAGCTGAAGATTTTTAAATAACTGCTGCCCAAACCTCTTATCCGAATGAAATGCTAGCAAAAGGTGTTCCACAGACACATACTCATCGCCCATTTCTTTCTTATGCCTTTGAGAGTTGTCCAAAACGGAGCTCAGATGCGAACCAACAATAGGACCAGAAGTATCACCTGTAACCTGCCAAATTAAACAGCACGTAAGAATTTTCTAGAATATCAACCAAAGTATGCTGCCATTGCCAGTAACCACATTAACACACCTTAGGTTGCTGAGCTATAAAATTATCAGTAGCTTGTAGAACCGAGGTGTTGTCCAATCCCGCCTTAGTGAATATCCTTCGAGCCAAACCATCCTTTTGCTCCAAGAGTGCTTTCATTAAATGCTCAGACTCCACAATTTGTTGTTTATTGACTCGCGCCGCATCAATTGCACCAATAATACCCTCCCAAGCCATTTCTGTGAACTCCGACTGTGCAATCTAATTAAATTAGTAAGTGATTAGTAACATAAACACGTTCTGAATTGATAATATTTACGTGGTTAGTAACAAAAACACGTTCTGAATTGATAATATTTAAGTGCTTATTAACAGAAGCACGTTCTGAATTGATAAAGAAATTGAAATCAAGGAAAGAATGAAAAAGCATTGGCGAAACCTGAGAAGCTCCGGCGGAGCGGTGGGAGGGATTAGAGGCGTGAAAATTGCGAGTGAAAGAGTGGGAAAGGAACTTAGCGGAGGTGACATTGGTAGTTCGGTTGATAATCCGAGAGGGTGAAAAAGGAATCGTCGCGTTGTCTGAAGCGGGATGGAAGGTTCCGTTGGAGAGTGGAGTAGTGAGAGGGGGTTTTGTTCTCGAGGCCGTTACGGCGACGATGACTGATTTGGTTAGTTTTGGAGCTCTTCTCGTTGCCATTGAAGATTGACAAGATTGCAGAAGCGTTTGGTTAATGAGTTGCGTTGGGTTTAAGTTTTGGTTTTGTGGGAAAAGATGGAAGAGAATGGGTGTTTCTGGAAGCTTGGAGAAGGGGGCAAATGATGCTTGTGGAAATAGAATGTTCTCAGTTTTTTCCCTTCGATAGTTAAATTCACCCCGTTAACTTTATCAAATTGCTCGCAATCCCCTGCTAAATAAAATACTCAAATGTGATATAAAAGAAGAATTAAATAGGTTTTTGATTCCTATAAAATTGCATAATTTTATTTTGAATTTAATATAAATACATCGACACTATTTTAGGTGTTAGTGAAATCATAACCGTTAATTTTTATAGAAGTTTGACTTTTTTATAAAGTATTTGATCGTATCTGATCAGAAGAGACTGTCAAAATCCACAAGTTTTAAGTTGCAGCTGTTGAATGTGAAGTAGGGGTATTTGTAAGACACTCTGATGCCAAAGTAAGGTTCATAACGAGTTCTAGCAAATATGAAAGTATGAGATATTTATAGCCTCCAGCGTTGGATCAAGGTCTCCATTTTTGGACTAAGCAAGCAGGCCCAAAATGGAGACTGTCAGGTCCTACGTGTGTAGTGGGGACCAGCACATGGTTCTCAACCTGAATGGACTCCTCCGAACTATCAGGAGGATATGGATGCGGTCTTTTCCGGTTCAAAAAAACTTTGTGACATTCAGAGGTGTTGAAAGCCAGCCCTACGAGGAGGATGCTCGCGAGGTCCTTCTGGCCGTCGTTGGTCCTCCTCGCCAGTTGTAAGGTTGTCTATGGAGGACTTATCTTGATCGACGAGAAGAGTGGAGGATGCTCGCGAGGTCCTTCTGATCGTCATTGGTCCTCCTCGCCATTAATGGATTTATCCGCGTACGATAAAGCCTGGTCGACCAGAAGAGTGGAATCACTGCCCGACATGGTCGAGGACAGACTCTTTCCTGCTGGCCTTCTCATACAGCATAGTTGGATTGACCATTGTATGATGTTTAGGTCAAGTGTAGGCCCAGTCCAGAACAATATTTTTTTAAGGGTTGTGATACATTGACCGTGTAAAATACTTTACACTGACAAACTACCTTTAAGTAATTATAGTTTTATCGTTAAACTAATGTGTATTTTATCATTATTTCATTTTAAAAAAATTTAAGTATTTTTCAATGCATAAAAAATATTTTTAAACTAATTAAAATATACACAAAAAGAAAAAATTAAAGAAAAATAGTAAAACAGAAAATAAAATTCTCATAAAATTATGCGAAGTGTAAAATGAGAAGAAATTTTTTTAGAAATTTTTTCATAATTTTTAGACAAAAACGGATTTAATATAAATTTTAGAAGTTAAAAATGAATTAAAATAAAATTAATAGAACAAAGTAAAGCAGAAAAAGTTCAACGGTGTAAACGTTAGTTAGCATAAAGAATCCACATATAACGGAAAAAAAACATAAAAGGCTGACTTGTTACAATCAAATAATTTAAAAAAATCTCCGATAATTTTGCCTAATATTTATTATATTTTTAAAAAAAGAAAATTTTATTAACCTTTCATCAAGATATATAATAATAATAATAAACATATATTTTGATATGTCTTTATAATTATATTAAATTTAAATATTATAGTGAAAATGCAACAAATATTTTAAAGATTAATATGATAATTTTTTACTGTTTTTTATATTATACATTTGATATATGGTTGCTCCCACGGTATAAAAAAGCAAGTTGAGTGAAGGATGACACTCTTAATGTTTTAATATTGTGTTAGACATTAAAATACTATTTAAATTTTTTAGGTCCGTCTCTCATTCTAAATATGTATTAAAAAAATTATTCAAAAATTTAAAAACTTAAGGATAGTTAAACAATTTTAAAAATTTTAAAAAATAGCAAAAATTAAAACTGTATGCATATAAAATTTGTAAGGACCAAAATATGTCATTTTATTATAGGAATCAAAAATAAAATTTGAGATAATTATCAGGACAAAAACATATTTAACCCATAAAAGAATGCGAAAGAGAAAAAAATGAATAGAAAATGAAACATAATTTAATTGTTTGATACAAATGAAAGTGAACAAAAAATAAGAAAGAAAAGAAAAAATGATATATATATATATATATATATATATATATATATATATATATATATATATATATATATATATATATATATATTATATTTTTATTGAAATTGTTGTTGTTAACGCTATCAAGACTTGTAAAACAAAAATCGGTGAGATAGTATGAAACACATATTGATTCTATTGTCTTTGAAATTTTTTGAATTTAACATATTCTTCTCGCAAAATCAAAGATTGAGAACTTGTAAGAAAAGTTATCTCCCAAGAGATGTTGTAAAACATAATATATTACTTTTGAAAAATAATCTCAGTTAATTTTTTTTTGTATATTTCTATAGCGATATATTTGTGAGAGTCCCTAAATAAGGGAGACATATAGGTCCCTGTCTTATGAAGCGTTGCTCGGACGTGATTTTTATGTGGCTTTAGGGGCTCGCCCTCAGGAAAGACGTGTACAATACCGTTATTCAATCACTAACCATACGAACAGGGTCATACCATGACTCCCTAGAAAATAGGCAGTCAATAGTCTCCCCAATCAAGGAGAAGTGGTTATCACCTTTTAGTGTTTATAAATACCTCAACCCTAGAGGTTAGAAGATAGATCATTGCATCCTTAGTATACACGCATAAACACAAAGCTTCTCACGTCACGTGAGCTTGTTCTCTCCATACCAAACACCACCATCAAACAGGGTTTCTCACCATCGTGAGCAGGCCCTAACCACCATCAGTTATTAGAGACCTCTGGTTATTCCCTACCCACATAGGGATGTCACACATTCATGTACTTTTTGAAAAGTACAATGGCTCCCACCACGGGGTCTTGGTAAAACTAATATAGGTCACACATTCCATTACAATTGACATTCAGATACTCACTGCCAACTACATCCCTATACCTAGGTCGTCTCCAACAGTGGTTAACAAGAGAGCATCATCTCTTACGCCGGAGGACATCAGAGGTAGCAGTGATGCCAATTGTGATACGGTGAGAGAACGGACTTGAGGTTTTGCGTTTTATCACAAATGTTGCGGTTAGTAAGAGTCGCCACCGACTTTTCTTTTATCCAAAAGGAAAGGTGAAAAAGCACAGGAAAGACCTTTAGAGATGTTTTCTTGAGTTCGGGGGGTAGATTATGAAAAGGGAAGGTGCTAGCACCCTTTTCATCCATGGTTTTCCATGGGCTCTTAGTTACTTGCTTAGATCACTTGCTTTGGTTTGTTTGAAATGGTGTTTGGTGTGATTTTGAAAGTATTTTGTAAAAGAGGCCACTCGTTTAGGCAATCTTTGTAATGATTCTCATTCGTAAGAATGTATACAAAGATATTTGTCTTTTTTTTAAAAATGTTTTCAATTGTTGGTAAGATGTTTTTGAAATGTGTGTGTGTGTGTGTGTGTGTGTTTGTTTTGAAAATAGCAAGGATTATTGTTTGAGATGGAGCAAGTAACTTAGAAGCTATCTACCTACTCAAAATGTCTTTCTTTGCATTTTCTATTCCTTTGATATTGTTGTCTTGCCATTGATTTGGTAAGCAACCCTATCTTTGGATATAAACGGGACGGACGTTGGGACGTTTGTATAGTCATAGAAGGCAACATATGGGACGTTTTAGCAATGTCGTTTTAGAGACTAGATCGTTTACCGAAGGCAACATCGAGGGTCATCAAGGGACTACGATCTTTTATCAAAGGTCTTTTGCTAAAACGCCCATGTTTGAGGGACATGACTATTTTCCGAAAGGCGACAAAGTGAGATTACCCTAGAGGTGTTAGTGTGCGAGTGTGTTATTTTGCATGCATTTTGTCTTTGATTTTTGGTGAGCTACTTGTTAGTTTTCATCTTGTCATACATCCTATTTTACTAACCATATATGAAAAGCAAGTAAAAATGAGGAAAATAAAATCTAAGCTATTACGTCATTTTAGAGGGATGGGGGGTACAAATTAACAATAGGGATGAGGTAGAAACTAAAATATTACAACCACATCGAACAATAACGAAGATAATGTAAAAAAAGTGCAAAATATAGGAAGAAATGCATTTTGAACCACTATGTGTCGACCCATGCTGCTATGCATCGACACATAGCTTTTCCCTGCTCTTGTAAAACAAAAATGACTCAGTATGAGTCGACACATAATGGGATGTGTCGACTCATGCACCCTTCTTGTGTCGTTGCGAAGCGCGTATGTGTCGATACATAGTCTTTTCCCACTTCTGTTCTGTAACCTGAAATCAGTATGAGTCGATGCATGGGGGTTATGTGTCAATTTATACCCTGTTTTTTCATTAGGATGAGTCGACACATGAGGATATGTGTCGATACATGCTGCACTTTTCTGTCTTAAACATTATTTTGCTGAATGTACAAGTTAGCTTATGGCATATGATGGATAAACATGAACAACAAATGATTGAATAAGCCTAAACAAAGTGCAGATGACTAGTTCAAAAAGATATTAAAATACTACATCTTGTTTTCAAAGAACAAAAGCTTGTTAATGATGTAATGACAAGATATCAAGTCAAGAGGACTTACCTTTGGGTTGCGCTGGTTGTTTTAGATCTGAATGTTTTTCCAAATGATGTGATAACCTTGTAAGTCTTCAGGAAGCTGCTTTAGACTGCTAGAACTATGTTGGATTACTGTAATGTTTTTGGTGTTTTAAAGATGGAGATGAATAACAATACATGAACTGTTTTTGTGATGTTTTGGACCACCTTTGCATGTGATGAGTTGTTTGGTTTAAAGGAGAGTTTGTATGGTTGAGTAATGAGTTGTGTTTCTGTTTTGAACAAGAGCAGTTTTGGTTTTGAAAATGAGTCAAGGTTGCAAAGAATATTGTTTTTTTTTCTGTTCCACAAAACTCTCTCTCTTTTTCTCTTCAAAATCCAACCCCTTGTCTTATGAGACTGTCCTCTTTTTGTAGACCCCTTGACCGTGGTTTAGGGGGAAAACAAATAAGTTATTTGAATTATTTTGGCATACTGCTTTGATACTTTCTGCACCCAATTTTCTTTTTCCATTTTGGTGTAATTTGGGGGCTGTCATGGTGCAGGCTTGAGCTGACTGCATAGAGCAGTTTTTGACTGTATTGGACAGCATGCATACTTAGGATGTAACATGGCACAAGCTTTCTTGCAGGGCAGCATAGGGTGTTGTGGCAATGTGATATATCATATTTTCTTCAATCTTGGACAGCATAGTTGTAGCATGTCACAAATTTAGTCTTGTGCACATTATGTCAAAGGCAAAAATATTGTGACAAGGTTTTAATCAAGACATAGTTTTAGAATTTATAATTTTGCAAACTGTCACTTTGTAATAACTTGAATTACTTGCATCATATTGAATTATTTGGAGTTGTAGTAAGATACCATGAAGCAAATGAAATTAACCAAGTATAGAAAATACTTAGAAAAATCTAAAAGTCTTGCAAAGTTGGATTTTTTTTATTCTTTTGATTTTTGATGATCAAATTTCATTTTTTGGATGTCTTGACATAATGTGATTTTTAGGACTCAAATTTGATCAAAAAGTCAAAGTTTGACTTTTTTAGCGTCCGGTTGACTTTTTTAGCAGAAACTCCAATTTTGCTCATTTTCCCCCTTTTGATAATTTGAATGATTCTTCTTAGAAAATATGGTCTGAGGCTTGAAACTTAACTGAAGTAATTCTAAGAATCCTTGCGACAGGAGAGGGAAAATTTTGGGGTACAACAGTTGCCCCTGTTCAATCTTCTTAAACCTGAATAGTTAGACTGTCATGTTTTGCCAGTCGTGACTCAAAGGTGGAAGATTGGACACTAGAGTGCCCAGAAATTTGCACTCGGTGATATGATGGTTGGAGGAATGGTCTTAGAGATTCCATTTGGAGAGATGATATAAAGTTGTTAGAGATGGGCTTAAAGATGCCATCCAAAAGCGATCGTTTGCATGGTAATTTGTAAGCTGAAAGAGTGAGCATCAGAATGGCGTCTGTGTCTGGAGCGTATCTGAACTGTATTTGAAAGTTGAATTTGAACTGTATCTGAATGATTTTCAGAATGGCGTCCGTGTCTGGAGCATATCTGAACTGTATCTGAATGAGTATCAGAATGGCGTCCATGTCTGGAGCGTATCTAAACTATATATGAATGAGTATCAGAATGGCGTCCGTGTCTGGAGCGTATCTGAATTGTATCTGAATGAATATCAGAATGGCGTCCGTGTTTGGAGCGTAACTGAACTGTATCTAAACTTGAAATCTGAATGAGTATCAGAATGGCTTCCGTGTTTGGAGCGTATCTGTACTGTATCACGATTGCATATTATTTAACAGTAGATGTTAATCTTATCCTGGAAAGGGTAAAATGTTAGCTGGAACACAAAATTATGTTGCATGAAATGTATGATGCGATATATGTGTTTTTATCAATGTTTATGATATGTGGATGTAATGTATGCGCATGTAAGCTGATTCGTTGTATTGCCGAGGAAAATAAATCCTTGACTGCTACTGAGGATATGTGGATTCTTCATGTTTTGCAGTTGGAGTATCGAAAAAGATTCTGTTGTGAGCAATGCCCTATACTGCTTGAGTAATTTGCTTGTGGAATCCAGAGAATTTTGATGACTTCTACTGGGGATAGGAGTCTTTGTTCCATTGGGGAGCAATGAAACTCTATGGGGAGAAAGCTTATTCCTGTTTGGGAAAAAGTTCAGGAGTTTCAGTCATCTGCCACTCTGCTGGGGAGTTATCCTAGGTTAGAGAGAAACAAAAGTTAGCTGTTATCCGGTTGAATTTCGGGCTTCAAGGCAACTTGCTGGGGAATTTGGAGAAACTGGATGGTTTCCATTGGGAATTAATAGTTTGAAGTTTCAGCTCTGCTGGGGATCTTAATGACGTACTGTAGGGATTGCTCATGGAATAGCCTAAAGATGTTTTCCTATTCTTTCGACCTGTCAGTAATCGTTCTCTTCCATTTTGTTTATTTGTAAACAGTAATTATGTTCAAATGCATATGTTCATTAATGAATCATTGGACGTTTTTGCAAATAAAACACAAGTGTAAAAGAAAAGGACGGATAGTTTTATGTACTTTAGAGAGATGTCTTTGTATTCACTTTGAATAAGTATTTTGTACAAAGGAGACAGTCATCCTGGTAAGAGGATGGTGTCATAAAAGTAAGAAGAAATTTTTACAAAGAAAGATAGCTATGTGTGATAATCCAATGGGGTTCCCGTTCTGCTATAGCCTCTATATCTCCAAATATCTTGTTTATTCATTGCTTCGTCCGGAGATGATTGAATTGATCAGAAGCTCTGAGTTTGTCATTGAAGAGATTGTCCTCAAAGTGATCCGACGAGACATAGTCATACACTTTAATTCCCTAACTTTTGCCTGGACCTCCCTTTCGGGTTTTCAATCCACCGGGAAACCCTTTTTTGCCCAAGTCGCCCTTTCGGGTTTTCAACTTGCCGGGTGTACATATTTTTTTATATTTTATCCCTAATTTTTGTCCGAACCTTTTGGTTCGCCGGGATGCCCTTGTTTTGCCTAGGTGTGTCAACCTAGCGGGTCTCTTATGCGTAGTATCTTTTGACTATGTCTGCGTTCGTAGGGTGTGGCAGGTCGTTGTCGTCCATGGTGGTTAAGATCATTGCTCCACCAGAAAAGATATTCTTGATTACAAATAGTCCCTTATATGTAGGAGTCCATTTGCCCCTGGGATCACTTTGTAGCAAGATGATGCGCTTGATCACCAGATCTCCAACTTGATATACTTGGCGTCTGACTTTATTGTTAAAAGCCTTGATCATCCGTTTTTGATACATCTGACCATGGCAAACAGCAGTGAGTCTCTTTTCATCAATTAAGTTCAGTTGATCAAGTCGGGTCTGGATCCAATCGTCTTCACTTAAACCTGCATCTTTCATAATTCTCAAAGAGGGGATTTGAACCTCAATAGGAAAGACAACCTCCATGCCATAAACCAAAGAATAGGGTGTTTCCCCAGTCGATGTGAGAGCCATGGTACGGTACCCATGGAGAGCAAATGGTAGCATCACATGCCAGTCCTTGTAGGTGACTGTCATTTTCTGTATGATCTTTTTAATGTTTTTATTAGCAGCTTCGACTGCACCATTCATCTTTGGTCGATAAGGGGATGAATTGTGATGTTGAATCTTGAACTTCTCGCACAAGGCGGTGATCATAGTATTATTAAGGTTTGTACTGTTATCAGTGATGATCCTTTCTAGGATACCGTACCGGCAAATAAGATTTAGCTTGATGAAGCCGACAACAACATTCTTAGTAACGGATGCGAAGGAAGCTGCTTCGACCCACTTTGTGAAATAGTCAATGGCCACTAGAATGAAGCGGTGTCCATTGGAGGCTGTAGGCTTGATCTCCCCAATCATATTGATTCCCCACATAGCGAAGGGCCAAGGAGTTGTTAAGACATTTAGAGGAACCAGAGGCACGTGAACCTTGTCTGCATAGATTTGACACTTATGACAGGTCTGGGAGTGTTGATAGCAGTCTGCTTCTATGGTAGACCAATAATAGCCTGCCCGTAGGATTTTCTTCGCCATCGTATGCCCACTAGAGTGAGTGCTGAAGGTACCTTCATGTAATTCAGCCATGATCTTTTCAGCTTCAATCTTATCTACACAACGGAGCATAATAGAATCATGATTACATTTGTACAGGATGCCATTACTTAGGAAGAACTTAGCTGAGAATATCCTTAAGAACTTTTTATCATTGATTGAAGCTCCTTCTGGATATTCTTGAGCCTCGAGATACCTTTTGACTTCATGAAACCAAGGTTGGTCCACTACTTCTTTAGTATTAATCTCGTAACAGTGTGCTGGTTCGTCCATTCGTTCAATGGTGATCTGGGGAGCCTCGTTATCCCAATTAAGTTTAAACATAGATGACATTGTGGCTAGAGCATCTTCTAGTTAATTTTCTTCTCGCGGGAAGTGCTCGATGGTAATCTGCTCAAAATGTGGTAGTTGTGTCAAAACATGTTCTTTGTAAGGGATAAGGTTTGGATGCTTAGTGTCCCATTCTCCTTTGATCTGACTGATGACCAAAGCTGAATCTCCAAACACATCTAAAGATTTTATTCCCAAGTCTATGGCAGCCTTGAGACCAAAGATGCATGCTTCGTATTCCGCCATGTTGTCCGTACAGATGAAGCAAAGTCTGGCAGTAAAAGGAGTATGACATCCTTCCAGAGATATGAGTACATCGCCTATACCATTACCAAGTGCATTGGATGCCCCATCAAAGAACAGGGTCCATCGGGATTGTTGCACCTCAAAATTTGCCCTCTCATTTATCAAGACTTTTCTCACAAGACTTCTTGGACTCAAGACAAGATTAGGGTTTGCTCAGCTCAGGACATCTCATCTTACACTGATAACCCAAAATTAGGGTTTGAGTTTTCACAAGGATTTTTGGAACACCAATGCTTCATGTGACTTTCATACATCATGTTGGACCCCTAAGATTGCTCATGTTAAGTTTCAAGCCTTGAACCACATTTTTGACCAGTCAATTGGACAGTTGACCTAAAAATCAGATGTATTGGAAAAAAAGTCAACCATGACCAATTTACAGTCAAACTTCATAATTTTTGATCCACATCAACATTTTATACTCATATGTATCATTTGATCAAGTTTGGATCACAACTTCTCAAGAAATTTGATCAAATCATCAGAAGGGCAAAATGGTCAAAATTAGGGTTTTGACTGAGAAAGGGCAATTTCTGATTTTTAACCTAGCCATTGACCAATTGGGTTCAAACATGATTTCAATAGTTCAATGGCACCATCTTGACCTAATTACATGGTTCAAAAGATCTCAAGTTCATTGGATTGACTGATGAATTTTCCAGTCAACTGATCAAAAGTCAATTGTACACTGAAAAGTCAAACTTTGACTTTTTGGTCAAAATCAAATGCCAAGGGTCATAATTCATCAAAATATGTCAAAATATGAAACTTGTTCACCAAGAAACTCAAAATTGCAAATTAGGGTTTTGAATTTGAAAATTTTCATAACTTAGAATTTTTCTAAGTATGGAAATTTTCTTATTTTTTCCCAACTTTCCACCACTTTTTCACCATGATGCAATTTGATTCAAAGAAAACTTCCAACATGAAATTTGTAGTCCTCCATGAAATCTACAACTTTTCTTCACAAAATTTTCCAAAAATATGCTTGGATATAAAGTTATGAATTTGTGAATAGGGGTCCATGAACTAAATAACTTAGTGAAAATTTGCCCTAATTTAGACATTTTTTTGACCCAACTTCATGGACATTTTTCACCTAGTTACAAGAGGTATCTCAAAATTAATTTCAAATATAGACTGTAGAGCATGTTGCAAGATTTCCAAAATGTCCAAGAACTCTCCAAGATCATTTGTGGTTAGGGAGAATCGAAGAAGAGAAAATGGCATTTTATCACTTTTGTTCATGCCATTTTTACAATGCGTCAAGTTACAAATCTGATTTTGGATGCTTGTACCTTGCATTACAGGTCCTAAACTCATTCTACACTCCATAATTTAATGCAAACTCAGAGGATAAGGGCTTTATCTTTGCTTTTGGAGCATTGTACAAGAGATTTTTCCATTTTAGGCATAAAGGGCACATTGCCATTTTCATAAAGGCAAGCTTTTGCAACTTTATCATTCTTGAGCCTTGGACCTGTTTCTTTGAGGCAAGAAATCTCCATAGATATCAAGCAATGTATACCAACTCTCTGCAGCTAGCAAGCAAGCAGTACAAGCATGTTAGCATGATCACTTCAACTTTTCTTCAAATGCAAGAAAAGTGGCAAAAAGGGTCAGAACTTGTACAACTGATAAGGGGTGGACTTTGTATCATTATATACAAATATACCAACTCATTACAATGCTAGACACGAATTGATAGCATCCAAAACACCCTAAAACTCAGAAACTTCATTTTTCTGCCAAGAACATCCAGTTGCTGCAAAACTCTAGCCATTTCATTTTTGGCTCGTGCGTTTCTTATTTCAACACTTCAAACACCTTCCATATATCCTACCAAAGCTATCCAAGCCCTTGTCCTGGTTCTGTGAGCTCTGTTTCAGCCATTGCCATTTTCAAATTTGAAGGTTGTAACTTGACTTCTACAGAAAGTTTTGGCCATCCACAAAGCAAGCTAGGTATTGGAATAGGTTGAAGGAACTTCAAGGAAGCTCACACGATCCTCAAGCCTCACTCAAAGTCCCCACATTGTCATATCCAAGTCCAGCTGAAGGAGGTATTTTTCAAATCTCTATCTCTCTATTTAGGCATCCTCAAGCCACGATTTGTGAAGAAAAAATGTAGCCCTTATCTTGGTGAAGTTGTACATATGCATATTTGTCATTTATATTAACCATGATGTGAGAATTTAAAGCTTGAAGTTCATGAAATAATTAGGTCACGATTTAGGGCTGATTAAATTCTCTCTGATCTTTGAGAGTTAGGTTACAAATTTTATATCATTGGAATCGTGAGATTACAAGCTACATGTTTTATGTTATGGGTTTTTGTTTTTATGCAAGCAATAGCAAGATACAGGTTTGTACATGATGCACGCGAAGAGCTGAAGGACAGGGACGAAGATGACTGTTCTGGGCTTTTTGTTGCATTTGGCCTTTTTTGTTTTTACTTTTCACATCCCCCTGTATTACTTTTGCACCCCCCTTGCATATTTATTTTATTTTTCATATTTATTTTTACATTTTTATATTTATTTATTTTTATGAATCATAAAAATCATAAAAAAATATTTTCTTTATTTTTTGCATTTTATTTTATTTTTTTATTATTTTTTGGCATAAATAATAGCTTATTAGGATAATAGACTTTATTTTCTTAAATAAATTATAAATACATTTAATAAATACTATACATTTTTATTTTATTATTTTTATATATATAATATTCAATTTCTCATACATATTTAATTTTTAATATTTGTACATAATATTATTTATTATTTTCTTGAACAAAAAAAATGAACAAAATAAATAATAGAAAACCTATTTTTCTTTTAATAAAAAATTAGGGTTTCCCCTTTTCAAAAATAATAATATTATTTTTCCTTATTTTCTAAGGTTAATTAATTAATTTCTCATACCTTAAACAAATACAAAACTTTTTTTTCCCATAAATACATTACATTGCATATTTAAATATTTGTAAATTTATTTATTTTGCACAATATTCAATTGAGTTGTAATAGTATTTTTAGGGTTTATTTTGTGCAATATCCCCATTCAAAAACTTGTATCCCCCCTCCCATAATAGTTGTTGTAATAGTTTAGTTTACATTTACGCAATTTATCGCTTTTATACTTGTGTAGTAAATTAGGATTTTGCATGATAAGACCAAAAACAAACAAATATACAAGACCTAATCCAAGACAAATCAAAATGCATGTAAAATGTTACATATTGCACACAAGCACCCTTAGGGTTTCTCCCACTTGGTTGCCTAAAACAAAAATGGCCATGTTACGCATGCGAAGTATCTTGGCAAAACAAAAACAAATAAGATCATAGTCCCTCGATGACGCTATCAAAAGGTTGCCTAAACAAAGATGGTCTTGGTCCCTCAAACATGCTAAGATACTTGGCAACATTGCTATCATGGTCATACAATGACCCACGCCCGTCCCTTTTACATCCAAAGATAGGGGTGTTTACCAAATCAATGGTAAAACACCAATATCAAAGGAATAAAAATGCATAAGAAAGACTTTTGAGTAGGTAGATAAGCTTCTAGTTACTTGATCAATTTCAAAACAATCCTTGCTATTTTCAAAAACAAACACACACATTTCAAAACATTTCCAAACATCTTTCAAAACATTGAAACATTTTTCAAAAGACAAACATCTTTGTATACATTCTCACGAACGAGAATCATTACAAAGATTGCCTAAACGATGACCTCTTTTCAAAATACTTTAAAAACCACACAAAGCACCATTTCAAACAATTTCAAAGCAAAAGCAAGTGATCTAAACAAGTAACTAAGAGCCCATGTAAAACCATGGATGAAAATGGTGCTAGCACCTTTCCTTTTCATAATCTACCCCCTGAACTCAAGAAAACATCTCAAAGGTCTTTCCTGTGCTTTTTTACCTTTCCTTTTGGATAAATAAAAAGTCGATGGCGACTCTTGCTAACCCCAACATTTGCAAACACAAACGCAAAACCTCAAGTCAGTTCTCCCACCGCATCACAGGGATCCTTGTTCAAGTCCGTCATATGGCCTGATTTCTTCACCGTTGTCTAATGTCATGATGTCTTCGTCTGGGAATTCAAACTTCATGGACTGGTAATCTTCTACAGCTTGATGAGCAAGATGATCAGCTAACACGCTGCCCTTTATAGATTTTTGGGTAGTGTATTGTATGTCATATTTTGTTAGGATCATCTACCATTTAGCTATCCTCCCAGACAGAGCAGGCTTCTCAAAGATATACTTTATCGGATCCATCTTAGATATCAGCAAAGTGGTATGAGTCAACATATACTGTCTTAGCCGGCGAGCAGCCTATACCAGAGCGCAACAAGTTTTCTCAAGCAGTGAATATCTGGTTTCACAGTCGGTAAACTTTTTGCTCAAGTAGTAAATAGCGTGCTCTTTTCGGCCAAACTCGTCATGTTGCCCCAATACACACCCCCATTGAGTTCTCTAAAACGGTCAGATACATGATCAGTGGTCTTCCTTCGACTGGTGGAATCAAGACAGGAGGCTCTTGTAAATACTCTTTGATTTTGTCGAAAGCAATCTGACATTCATCATTCCATCTGACTACTTGATCTTTCTTCAACAGTTTGAAGATTGGTTCACAAGTAGACATTAGGTGAGAAATGAATCTGGCAATATAGTTCAGGCGTCCCAAGAACCCTCTGACTTCCTTCTCAATGCGAGGAGCAGGCATTTCTTGTATTGCTTTAACCTTGGCAGGATCAACCTCGATGCCTTTGTTGTTGACAATGAAACCTAAGAGTTTACCGGACCGGACTCCGGAGGTGCACTTGTTTGGATTCAACCTTAGTTTGTACTCCTTCAATCTCACAAACAGCTTTTGCAAGTGATCAAGGTGCTCCTCTTCAGTACGTGATTGGGCTATCATGTCATCTACATAAACCTCTATCTCATGATGTATCATATCATGAAACAAAGCTACCATGGCGCGTTGATAGGTTTCCCCGACACTCTTCAGTCCGAATGGCATCACGTTGTAGCAGAACGTCCCCCACTGTGTGACAAACGTAGTTTTCTCCATGTCCTCAAGTGCCATTTTGATCTGGTTATATCCTGAGAATCCGTCCATGAAAGAAAATACTTTGTGTTGGGCCGTATTATCAACCAGGATGTCGATGTGTGGAAGTGGAAAATCATCTTTAGGGCTGGCCCTGTTTAAATCTCTATAATCCACGCACATCCGTACTTTGCTATCTTTTTTAGGCACGGGAACAATGTTGGCAACCCATTGAGGATATGAAGTAACAGCCAGAAATCCAGCATTGAACTGCTTCATGACTTCCGCTTTGATCTTCTCTGACATGTCAGGTCTCATGCGGCAGACTTTTTGTTTCACTGGTGGACAGTCTTCTCTTGTTGGCAGACGATGTACCACGATGTCTGTATCAAGTCCCGACATGTCTTCGTATGACCAGGCAAAGATCTCAACATAATCATGCAAAAGCTGAATTAGGTGCTCCTTGACACTCGGATCTAAATTGGCACCCACTTTGATTTGCTTTTTATCTTCCTCGGTACCCAAGTTGATTGTATCCAATAGCTCCTCATGAGGCTGAATAGCTCTTTCCTCTTGTTGTAGTAGTCTGGCCAATCCCCCTAGCACCTCACAATCTTCCTCACCTTCGTATTCGGCTTGGTAGATCAGATCTTCAGAGTCACTGAAGACTATAGCAGTATCGTTACCCATGGGATCCGGAATGGAGGGGTACCTGCATTTGTGAGTGTGGGTGTGTGGAAGGGTATAACCATCTTTAAACAATAAAATGTAAAAGAAAGACAATGAGCACAAAAGTTTATATGTGAAAAAGTGTCCATGATTCATTGAATGTCATATGAAGATGAAATAAAAACCCTTACAAATGGACCATTGTGCCTCGGGTAAGACACAAGGTTTTTAAAGTACGAATGGTTCGTGAATATTACAAGTCCAACAGAAATGTAAAAGATAAATTACTGGGAGATGAAAGTTATTGGGACAAAGTCTCTGACTTCCCAGTTGCGAAGTCCTCCGTTGACAGTAGGAAATATCCAATCTTCCAAGTTGCCATCCTCTTCATTGTCTTCTATTGCATTGACCCCTTGGTTACTAATCTTCACAGGTGGCCCCCCAGCACGGGCACAACGCACATCCTTCTGAGCAGTTGAAGTAAACCCCAATCCAAACTTGTCTGATTTGTAGGGAATGTCTGGAAGCTACCCCCAGATGGTGCATCCACCCTCTTCCACTACTGCCTTTGCATCCTTTAGAGATAACATCCAAAGTGGAGGTCTTGTGATCTTAGGAATCGAGGATACCACCTTGGTCGCCGCCACTTCTTGAGAGACTTCTTCAAAATGTTGGAAAGGGGTTTCAATGAACTCGCCATCTAACTCCACATATCAGAAAGAATTCAGATGACTAATCATATACTCCTCCTCCCCATGGACAGTTATGATCTTTCCTTGGACCAGGTACTTCAGCATCTGATGCAATCTGGAGGTGACAGCACCGACATTGTGGATCCAGGGGCGTCCTAACAGACATGAATAAGAAGGACGAATGTCCATCACATAGAAGGTTGAGTTGAAAATTTGAGTTCCCACCTTTATTGGGATGTCCACCTCCTCGTGGACCATTCTCTTCGAACCATCAAATGCTCTCACCACTATGTTACTGGGTTTTAAAGTCATCCCTTCTCAATCTAATATATCAAGGGCTTTCTTCGGTAAGACGTTTAAAGATGATCCCGTGTCCACCAAGACATGGGCTAGGGTTGTTCCTCTACACTCCATTGAGACATGTAATGCCTCATTGTGTTTTCTCCCTCTGGGTGTCAAATCAGCATCGGAGAAACCCAAGCCATTATCAGCTGTCAAACTGGCCACACAGTCTTGGAACTGGTCAGCAGACATCTCTTGTGGCACATGAGCTGTCTTCAGAAATTTTACCAGAGCTTTCGCATGTGCCTCAGAGCATAACAGCAATGCTAGCATGGAGATCTTGGAAGGGGTTTGCCCCAACTGTTCAACCACATCATAATCACTCTTCTTTATTATCCTCAGGATTTATTCCATCTCCTTCTTGGATGTTTCGGGAATAGCTAGTGATTGAGCCTTCGTCCAAACAAGCTCTTCTTGAATGCTTTTTCCTTTATTCTCAGCAGTGAAAGTATTGGTAGGGATAGGGATTGTGTTGTCTTTGTCGGTAAGTATGCTTGCGTGTATAATCACTGGTACAGAGGTAATCTTTGGAACGGCCACGAGTCCAAAGACTGCCTTTGGAGGGGCAATCTCTGGAGAGAAGATTCTACCTCTACGGGTAATCTTGCTAGTTCCGGTAATATTGCTAATGTCGGAATTGTCCTCTTCGGAGATCTCTTCTTCGACAGTCAGTTCATCCTGTTTGATACCATGGTAGTAGATTTCTCCACCGTAATTCCATGGTACTGTTTTATCTGATTTGTACGGGACCGACCCGGGCATTGTAATCTTAAGTGCAGTAGTCTTTGGAGCAGGTGTAATCCTAACGGGTCTTTTAGGGGCCCTGGGAGGATTAGCGTAGATGGTTATAATTGAAACTTCTTTAACTGGAACGGGTGAAATAAGAGCATTCTCAAACAGAATTTCCTAGTTATCAATCAGTCGTTGGATACCTTTTTTCAACAGAGGGCAATCAAATGATAAGGATAGGCAAACATGGCAGTCTTTGTCACAACCTGGGAATATACCAGCTTTCAACAAATTCAACTTAATGATCGGGAGCGGAGTCAACAGTTCATCCACGGTAGCAACAAACAAAACTTCTTCAATAGCATTGGCATTGTGACCATGCCTAGGCATCGGAGTGGAAATAACATTTGGTTTCTTAGGCGCTTCAAACTCAACTTCCTTCGCATCTATTAGGTCTTGAATTTTGTTCTTCAGAGCCCAACAGTTGTTAGTGTCGTGCCCTAGACTTTCAGAATGGTATGCGCATCTGGAATTTGGATGATAATGAGGGGACGTAGTATTTGGATTCTTTGGGGCCTCCTTTAAAGTTTCCAGATTCAATTTCAAAAGATATGGTAGAACCTGGGCTGGAGTCATGTTAATTCTGGTGAATTGCCGGACTGGCCTTTCTACCCTTTGTTGGTTATTTCTTGGTTGGTCTGATGCAGGCTTTGGAATCATAACTGCCCCCACCATTGGTCGGAGTTTAGTTCTTCCCTGATTCCTCTGTGAATAAACAGCAGACACCTCCTTCTTCCCGGTGAAAGGTTTCCTCACAGTTGTAGAGGCAGACGCATCCTTCTGAATCTTCCTACTTCTTATACCAGCTTCTACCCTCTCGCCGGTTAAAATCAATTCAGTAAACCCTACAGAGGAACTCCCAATCAGATGATTGAAGAAAGGACCCGATAGAGTTCCCAAGAACATGTCCACCAACTCCCTTTCAGACAGAGGGGGTTTCACTCTTTCGGCTAGATCTCTCCACTTTTGCGCGTAATCTTTGAAGCCCTCATTTGAAACCATAGCCATACTCTGAAGTTGAGTACGGGTAGGCGCCAAATCGGTGTTGTACTGGTATTGTTTATAGAAAGCTGCAACCAGGTCTTCCCAATTATGGACGTCGGCCTTTTCTAATTGGTAAAACCAATCAAGTTACGTTCCTGATAAACTGTCTTGGAAAAAGTGGACCCACAAATCTTTGTCGGCAGAGTGCGGCTGGATCTTTCTGACATATGATCGGAGGTGCATTTTAGGACACGACACTCCATCATACTTGGAAAATAATGGCACTTTAAACTTTGGCGGGATCACAATTCCTGACACCAGCCCCAACTCTTCAAAATCTAGACCCGGTACTCTATGTATTTCCATAGCGGTTCAGAGCTCTTCCAGGTGTTTGTATTTGTCATCAGTCGGAGGGTATTGTTGTTCAGAGTAGTCCTCCTCTTCCTCCTTTTCTTCAGAGTCTGATGGAACTGCTGTTTCTTTTCCCTTCCTTTCCCCTTCATCAGATGTTGCTGGAAATTCTAAGGTCCTTCTGGCTTGTCCCTGAAACCTTCTGCCCATGATTACCACACCAGTTGGCTTCTTCTCTTTCTTCTTTTTCTCCTTTTTTAGCATAGTCTTCAGCTCCTCTTTCCCCTTAACTAAGGTCATGAGTAACTGTTGAAACTGGGAGTTTTGAGCTTGAAGGTCTTTGACCGTCTGTTCGAGATCTATCTTACTGAAATAAACAATAGAGAGATGAGGAAACTTGCTGCAAAGACCTGTTTATGTTTATGATGAATGATATGTATTCATGCAATGCTTTCAAGGATTTAAAAAAAAATCAAATTTGTTTTAAACAAAAAGAAACACACGTTATATTAATAAAATAGAACCTGAGTACATCAATGCCCCTTGGGCAAAATAATACAAAATTCTAAGATAAAAAGACATTGCGCATCCTCTTTGGTGCAACGTAGGTATTTAGAGTCTGCTCTTCATGAAGTAGCCTAGTGAGTTCTAAAACCTTCTTCTCTCTTGCCTCGAATTGGTCTTCGAAAGTATCACGCTCTCCTTTAAGCTGTATCCAATCCCTTTGTAGGTCTTCGAGTGATGTAGGCATGTCAGGATGTAAGATAGTGTATGGAAATTCTCCCTCCTTAACAGGCTCAATAATCACTGGGAGAATGGGAGGAAAAGGCATTCTAAGACTTTGAGCGCGGGTTCATACCCACTTGAGGTAAGGCTCAAGAGGGATGGAATTCTTGTGTCCCAAAGTCTTGCTATCCACTTTGTTTAGCATCCTCCAAGTTCAGATGAATCTCTGGCGAAGTCCTTGACCGTTGTTGTCGTAGTCGAAAACCAAGCCTTGAATCAACATATCATGTGGGCCATCCCTTCGGGCATAACCAATCTGTCTTAGAGCCAAGCACGGGTTATAGGTGATGCCTCCCCTAATGCCAAGTAGAGGGACATTATGGAATTCCCCACAACGGTCAATAATGATAACATTCTCTTTGGATCGAGAACACCAATGGATATCTGAATATTTAAGCATCATTAACCTTTGTGTGATCGGTGGAAATAGAACTGACTGTTTTGGAATGCTGGTTTGCGTTTGCGTTTGTTTTTGCAAAATGTCGCGGTAAGCAAGAGTCGCCACCGTCTTTTATTTTATCCAACAAGGAAAGGACAAAAGCACAGAAAAATTCCTTTTCGAGATGTTTCTCGGGTTCGGGAGGTAGATTATAGAAAGGGAAGGTGTTAGCACCCTTTCTATCCGTGGTTATCTACAGGCTCTTAGGTACTTGCTCATTGTGTTTTCAAAAGTTTGCTCTTCTTTGTGATTGTGGGTTTGAAAAGAATTTTTGTTTTGAAGAGAGTGTAGGTGCGAAAAGTTTTGTTTTTGTTTTAAAAGGAGCAAGTACTTAAGAACGTCTACCTACTCAAAAGGGAATTAAACTGTGCAAATGTCCTTTAGACAGTGCTATCCCACTATTGAGGAGTAGGTAGCACCGTCGTTGGAGTTTTCGGGTCAATTCGATTAAGGGACATGTGGTCACTAAAGCAATGTTAGGACGCCTTAGCGGTAACCCTAATGTCTTAGATCATTTTATTCGAGGCAACCGTTTCAAGGCAACTTATGATCTTTGGACAAGAGGGCGACCTCTAAAACTTCCTATACTCAATGACCACGTTCAAGGCAACCAGGTGAGGCGTACCCTAGGAGTGGCATGTGCAAATGTGTTAATTTTCAGTTATGTTATCTTTGTACATGTTATGGCGAGCTACGGTTGATTTTAAGTTAAGATAGATCTTGTCATGCATAGCCTATTAGCATACATCTAGCAGTTAATGGTTGCGGAAAATAAAACTAAGCTATTACAAGGCGTCGGGTATTTACATCGCCAAAAACAAACCCTTGAAAAAGTAAATGCGAAAAGGTAAATAAAAGCGGTAAATAAATGAATAAAGTCCTAAGTCCAAAACTATTACATCCTCGAAGCAGTTACATTATTGGATAAAAATAATACGCGTGCGAGAAAATTAAATCAGAGCATTTTTAGGGTTTTGACCCCTTTTTAGGAAAGAAAGAGATTTTTTGTTATTTTTGAATTAAACGGAATTAAACCTAAGTTAATTAATTAATTAAATAAAAAAAGGATATTTTTTGGGTTTTTAGAATATTTAAGGAAATAAAAATAAAATGATTAAAATTGTTAAAAACCTAATATTCTAATTAATTTTAAATTATTGCAAAAAATATTAAAATTATACCTAATTAGAAACTAAATTAATTGATTAAAGTTTATTTACAAAAATAATGAAATAGTGAAATTAATAAAAATATTATTTTTTAGGTTTTCTGATTTTATTTGGAAAATATTAATTATTTTAGTTAGTAGTTAATTAAGAATAAAAAATAAATCAAGTGAACAAATAAAATATAATGAAAGAAAATAATAAAAAAAGGCAAACTCAGGGGGTTTGGGCCCAATTTTGGAGGTAGAATCAGCAATTTTCCAGGCCCATTATGCTTCAGCCTCGTTGGACTTTTGTGGTTCAGTGCATGCTTGTTGACCAAGGAGCATGGCGGTCCTTCATTCCTGACCACTGGATCTAGGTTTGGAGCCATCTGGCGCACTGAGATTTGAGATGTATGGTGGACCTCCCTTTGAAAACTGCACATGAATACCCGAAGAAGAAAAATAAAAAGGTTTTGGGGGACCTTGGATTCGAACCCAGGTCCCAATGCTCATTGTATGCGCGCTCAACCACTCCACCAACCTGCCTCATTCGTTATAATAATACCAAACAAAAAATATATGGAAAAACATTTTACTATGCCTGGAAAATAAAAGAATTTGGCGCGCTGTTTAAACCGGCCAATGGGAAGAGGACGCGTAGTTGTCTTCTTCGTTGAAAATAACCAGGTTTTTACCTACGGATTTTGTCCGCAACTAAATTCATAGGTGTGTCCTAAAACAAATTATAGGCCATGTAAACGCAAACGGAGATCACCATCTTACTCGTCTCTTCCCCCTGATTTCATTTATGCCCATGGTTGGTTCTGATTTTACCTGAAACGGAAATGCCTAAAAACAAGAAACCCAAACCCTAGTTTCGGGTAGGGCTTTACAGGCTACAAAAACGAAATTAAATATTGCAAAAAGGTTGGGAATTATGCAAGGATCAAGAATATGCCAACATTTTGTCAAAAAGATGCAGGAACAAAAGATCATGATTCCATGTCCAGGGCGGAGTTTCAAGCGACTTACAGTGTGTTTGGAGGTGATTCATGGCTCGTGAGCGATTGCTTTAGCTTCAGTGAATGGCTAGCAAGAAGATAGCGTTGAGCTTTTGCCTTGAATTGGTCTCCAAACAAGATTTTGATCTTCAGTTTTTCCAAGCTTTTTCAGTTTTTGGTTTGGCCGTTTGTGCAGTTCTTAGGGCGTGTATTAGGTTTGTGAGGCTTGCTTGCATATAAGGGAATGATTCTAGGTCAAAACATGGGCCAATATCCTTGTGTATTGAAGAATTAGGACTTGATTTTGATCACCATAACCATGTTTCCAAATATAGGCAAGATCTGATTTTTTGTGCTTGAATGAGCCTTGGCACGAGTTGGTTGGTTGTCACATGATATTTTCAAGTTGTACACATCACAAAGATCCCTTTACATCAATTTTTGGATTTTATTTGATTTAATATTGATTAATATTGAATTAAATCAATAAAAATGAAATAAAATAAAAAAAATAAATGTTTGGTCATGAAATTAAAGATGGGACACGTGTGTGGCATGACAAGACTAAATCAAGTGGAAAAAAGTGGGCCCTTTTGTCAAAAATTGGAGTTTTGAGGATAGTTGACTTTTGGCAATTTTGGAAAAATGCCCAACTTCAACAATGCATAACTTCTTCAATTTTGAACTTTTGGAGGTGTTCTTGGACTTTTTAGAAACCTTGAGATGTCCTCTAATCAACCCTTTTTGTCTCATCTCATTTTGATCTTCCATTCTCAAGTTATAAGCTTTGGCAAAAAAGGTGTTTTTGTTGACTTTCAAAAATGACCTATAATGTCCAAATTTGTAACTTTTTGTGAGATCATTTCTTGATCTTGGGGTGTGAAGATGGATTATAGGAAATTTCATCCTATTCAAAATGAGATTTGTATGGGTCATTTCTCACAAATTATGAGAAAGTTATGCTTGGTCAAAGTTGAGTTGACTTTTCCTACAAAACCCTAATTTAGCAACTTTTGAATCTTGATGAATTTTGAGCAATCCTTGATGAATCATGATCAAACCTTGATCAAATGATTAATTATTCTTAAAAATGAGAATGTTGACAAAAAATCTGGAGGTTTGACTATTTGTAGGTCACAGTTGACTTTTGCCCTAGCACAATCGCTTTTTGGGTCTCTTGAGCAATTGACTGACCAAAATTCCTCTGGAAGGCTTGGAATTTGACATGGATGGACTTAAGAACATATTAAGGCATTGGGAATCACTTGAGGCCATTTGTATGTAAGGACCTTGATGCAACACAAAACCCTAATTTTGAATTGACTGCCTTAGGAGGTGATTTGATTGTACAACCCTTGTGCCATTTTGAGCAATTTGAAGATCATTCTTGACAAATCTTGAGGAATATGGGAGGGAAAATTTTGGGGTACAACAGTTTCCCCTGTTCAATCTTCTTAAACCTGAGGATGTAGATTGGCTTGCGTGCCTTTCGTGATCCGAAGGTGGAAGATGATTGAACACTAAAGTGCCCAGAAATTTGCACTCGCATGATGTAGTATCAGCATTGTGATATCAAGAATGGGCTTACAGATGCCATTTGGAGATTTTTGGTAGGAGAATAGGCTTATAGATGCCATCTGGAGATTGTTTGTTGAATTGTAATTTTGTAAGTTGAAAGAAGGAAATTGTGTAGGGTTGCCTGATGATGAGTCTGTGTAAAACTGCATTTTGGAAGGAAGGAAACCTGTGTAGGGTTGACTGATGATGAGTCCGTGTGAAACTGCATCTTGGAAGGAAGGAACCTGTGTAGGGTTGACTGATGATGAGTCCGGGTGAAACTGCATCTTGGAACCGGGAAGAAACCTAGGTAAGGTTGCTTTGCAAGGAGTTTGGGTAAAACTACATCGGGAAATTGTAAGGAGGAACCTGGGTAAGATTACTTCGGGATAAGTTTGTGTAAAACCTCTGGAGGAACCTGAGTAAGGTTACTTTGATGATGAGTTCGTGTAAAACTTCTGGAGGAGAAGGAACCGGTGTAGGGTTGCCTGATGATGAGTCCGTGTGAAACTTCATCTGAAAGAGAAGGAACCGGTGTAGGGTTGCCTGATGATGAGTCCGTGTAAAACTTCATCTGAAAGAGAGACGAAACCGGTGTAGGGTTGCTTCATGATGGTCAAGTAGATAATTATCCTGTCTGGTTTCAGGTATTAACCTACAATCAGTCGTCCACAGAATTTTCCTGGCTTGTTACAGGTATTAATCTGGAACTTGAAAAGGTTGGCCGATGAGATAGTTGTCCTGGATGGTTACAGGTATTGATCTCTGACCTGAGAAAGAAAAATAGTTTTCCTGGCTTGTTACAGGTATTAATTTTCAATCTCTTCGTGTAGGTGGTTTTCCTAGCTGGTTTCAGGTATTGATCTGCAATCAGTCGTCCACAGATGTTTTTCTTGGCTTGCTACAGGTATTAATCTGGAACTTGAAAAGGTTGGCCGATGAGATAGTTGTCCTGGATGGTTACAAGTATTGATCTCTGACCTGAGAAAGAAAAAAATAGTTTTCCTGGCTTGTTACAGGTATTAATTTTCAATTCCTTCGTGTAGATAATTTTTCCTGGCTTGTTACAGGTATTAACCTACAATCAGTCGTCCACAGATATTTTTCCTGGCTTGCTACAGGTATTCAACTGGGACTTGAAAATGTTTGGTCAAGGAGATATCTGTCCTGGCTGGTTTCAGGTATTAATCTCTGACCTGAGAAAGAAAGTCTTCCTGGCTTGTTACAGGTATTGATCTTAAATCTCTTCGTGTAGGTGGTTTTCCTGGCTGGTTTCAGGTATTAACCTACAATCAGTCGTCCACAAAATTTTCCTGGCTTGTTACAGGTATTAAACTGGGACTTGAAAAGGTTGATGGTAGCCATCTTTTGATTGACCTTTTCCTGAAAAAGGTAAAACGTTAGCTGTATGCAATGTCATGATGTATGAAATGCATGATGTCATGATGTTCTCAAAAATAAATGAGATCGTGTCGTATGCACTTTATCATGTATGTAAATAAGAGTTATGAAGTGTGAAATGTTTATGAATGTATTTTCGTCTGGGAAAATAAATCCCGGAGCTGCTAGAGAATAGAGTTGAGTTCTTCGTTTTCGATGGGGATGATGAATGAAGATGATTGTGAGAATAAACCCGCAGGAGAAAAGAACTCCGTTGGGGAATAAACTGGTGAAGATATTACTCTGCGGGGAATTACTATGTGGGAAGTGATGCTTTGCTGAGATTTTAACGATAACTCTGCTGGGGATTCCGTTGATAAGCTCTGTTGGGGATTTTGATGATGAACTCCGCTGGGGATAGAAAGAACTTCGCTGGGGATGATCTTCCAGTTGCAACTTGCTGAGGATAACCCAGTTAGACTCTTGTGGGGATAACCTCTGAATTTGGCTGAGGAGATGCATTTGTATTCTGTAGGGGACAAGCTTCCAGAATCTACTGGGTAAGATGATTCAATTCTCTATTGGGGAAACTTTTTTAGACTGCGCTGGGGAAATGGCTCCACTGAGGGTGTCTTGTATTCCGCCGGGGAACATTCTTATATTTCGTTGAGGAATATTAAGACTGCCGGGGATACTCTTATGCTTGCTGGGGAATATCCTTATACTCCACTAGGGAATACTAAGACCTTCTGGGGATACCCAACCTTTTTAGGGCTGATGGTAGACCAACTCTGCTTGGGGAGAGTATTGCTGATTCGTTCATAGTTGTAAGTCTCAGCTGAAAGAGCTATCATCATTGTTTTACTCTGTAGGGAGTGAAAGTATCTTAGCCCTATTCTTCAGCTGAATATATATCTTGGTACCTGGTGGACAGAGTAACTTGTACAGTTCGGATGATTCTTATTTGCCCCTGTTTTTGTGGGAGAATGTGCCTGCGGAGGCCCTATGGATCGAGTATTATCCCAACCTATGAGGTGCTTGGTCATTGCCGATTGAAGTGACAAATCTTCTTCTGGTAGGCAAGTGACGAGATGACGGGACATAGTTGAAACAACCGGCTGAAAATCATCAAAACAATGAAGTCGCCATCGAACGTCTTTTATCCCACATGTAGGGAAAGGTAAACATCGAGAAAACCTGATGAGGATGAAATCAAGGTCGAACGACCAAGAGATAAGGGTAAGGGAGTCTGTTACGCGAGGGGAAGATATTAGCACCCCACACGCCCGTAGTACTCTATGGTATCCACTCTTGTTGTCTATCTTACGGGTGTGTTTAATCTATGCTTACGGTTTATTATCGCTACTGAAGGGAAAGTGCATGCAAAAGAAAGGGGAAAAGAGTGTAGGGAAAATTAAAAGTTGTGCTCGCTTGGGCCCTACCCCGATGCCTACGTATCCCTTTTAAGGAATCAGAGCAGCTGTAGTTCGGCTTATATGTTTTTGTTGGTTTGTGTTTTTATGAACAGTATTGATTTCGCCTTCTGCCGCAACTCGACCTTTGGAGACTTACGTGTCAGCACAGAAGTGAATTAACATGCTCTCTTGAAAAGTTTGGAAAGAAATATGCCTGGACGCACAAAATATTTTTATGTTTGTTGGTGTTTTTCGCTTGTAGAGAATAACTAGTTAATCTCAAGGGAGAGATTTTAGCCATGTTTCTACTTATTCATGAAATGAGTCTTTGAGACTTGAATCATACCAAATCTTAGAACAAGAGAATAATGAGGTCGAGAAGAAACCCGCTCATCATCTCTCAAACTTAGCCAAGACATGGTTCTTGTCAGTAAATTTTTATGTATTTTTGAAGTTTGTAAAAAAAAGTTTTAGTTTTAGATACGTATGCAAAAAGGGAAAGAAACGTTATAGGGAGACTAGCCTAAACCTGATTCTATCACACTTCATATGATCTATGGGAAAGGATAAATGCGAGGTAAAAATAGAAAGAAAGTATACCAAACGGATACTAGCCCGTAGAGCAAAGCAGAAAAAGCAAAGATACTTGATGTTCTTGCGAGCTGCTAGCACCAACAAAGAAAAGAGTCAGAAACCCCATTACTGAAGCATCTTTTAAGGTGAAAATGAATCACAATCGACATCTCGAACATATCCATATAAAAACCTGCATAAGACTCGAATCTTGACGAGCAAAGTGAATTACTAGTTTCGAGTAACCGAATAATCATGAATTAATTCACAAAGGCAAAATAATAAAAAGAATATAATAAGTTCTCCTCTTTTCTTTTCTTTTTTTGATTTAACCATTTGAAATAACAATTAAATAAATGAATAATAATAAAAGGAGAAAAAGAAATAAAAGAATTCCAAAACGAAGACGTTTACTGTAAACGACCCCTTCCAGCTCCTTTACGCAGAAAGCCTTTCTTCTACATGTCGACAACAACAATGGCGATGCCGCCATGACTCCACCCCTTCTCCCCTGTTCCGATTCAATTTTCTTGCTAACACCACCTAACGTCTCCCTCTGAATTCGATTCCTTTGCTTGCTTTCGTCAATTTCTCTTCCTCTATTCCGAATCTAACAACGAAAATTAAGCTCTACATTTCTTCCGATCAAGATTACATGGTGGATTTATCGTTCGCCGCATTTTACCCTTCGCGGTTGTGGTACAGACCAAGCAAAAAAAAGTCGTAAAAAGAAGAAGATTGAGGATTACCTATTGAAGGCACGTTGGTAGCGCTTCAGAAATCTAGAGGTGAAGTAATACAGTTATTGTCCTTCTTGATATTGTCTGCTTCGTCTTGATTCTCTCCTCACTGTCTTCACTTTTTCTTTGGTCTGGAAGTTGCGTGCGTTATCGATAGGAGAAGAGCGGAAATGATGACAATTATGAAGATTATCGCAAGTTGAGAAAAATGAACTTTGTATGACGAATCAGAGAGAAGTGAAGCTTTGAGAACTAACTGAAGGTCGAACAATGGAGAGTGGAGGTGAAGACGGAGTTTAGAGAGGGGAAATTAAAGATTATGAAAGTTCATAAAAATTGAGAGTGAATGATGGAGAGGGAAGAAGTTGTTTTGAAGCTGATACAATGATGAAGTTCTGAAATTGGAAAAGAGAGAGTGACCTCGTCCCCTCAAACTTGGAGGGGGTTTGGATTATATAGGTAGTTGAGGGAGGAAACGGTTATGTGGGAATCAATCTGAACCATTGATTTGGATAGAGTTTGTTAGGGATTGAAGGGTGAGATTGAGAGTTGGTTACAAGGTGGTTATGCTAGTTGGGAATTCTGTTTGGAGGTAGTTAGAGAGTTATAAAGTTGTTAGGAGGAAATTGATGAGCTGTTAATTAATCTTCTGTTTCCCATTCTTCAAGCTTCTGTCCTACAAACAATTCCTTCAGCAGCCAGCTGCTTTAACAAAGGAACATCCAAAAATGGCATATTAGGATACCATTTGTCAGTTAATTCAACTTGTACCGACTCTTTATTCTGATTAGATAAATTGCCGTTTTGAAGTTTCAGCCTTCCCACCAAGCTTAGTCTTGTGTTGATTGCTAGCGTTTGTATTAATGTGCAGCTCAGTTTTAAACTTACCCTTGTCAGTATAATGGGCATCTCTTCCATATTTGAATCATTCGGGTTATCAAACTGGGTTTGGCTGGTTGGGTCTAGTTGAATGCACCGAATACATGGCCCAGAAAATGGGTTGATAATAAACATTCAGTTTCTCAATAAACTTCTTTCCCATTTGATTGAGGAAGATATCTCAACATCTAGAGGGGACAAACAAGCTGACTCTAATTTCTTTCCACCAAGCACATTTGCAACAATCACCAACAGAGTTTGGCAAGCATGATATTCTGCCATGTTTTCTGTACTAGTGCCAGTGAACTCCAGTGATTGATCCTTCCTTGGCTGGTAAAATGACCATCTCCAATCTGGATTAGCTTCAAGAGGGCATCGTGCCCTTAAAGAGTTTGATGATATGATAGTATCGTAGTCTTGCAATAAAATGGTTCTTCCCACTTGTAAATTAGAGGCACCAAAAGTTAGGAGACATAGAGCAGATACAACTGATGGTAGAAGTTCCTGATTTATACCAGGAAGTAGTTGGAGATAGAAAATTGTTGAAGCAAGCAACTCCTCACAGCCAATATTAATATCATGTCTTTGTCCTGAAGTATTTTCTACATGCACCAGTAAAGAATGCAGGGATTCTAGCTTATGTGTTTCTGTAAACCCTGAATATATATCATTGGATTTTTGATGAAGCTTCCCATTGATTACTGATGCTGTTAACCAACGCATAAATTTTGACACTAAGGAGTCATCACGAGACTCTTCTCCTAGTTCTTTTTTTTTTGACAAAAATGTGAGACTCGTTAGACCTCAACCTTTGTGAAGAATCTCACGCTAACGCAGTTGTAATTGCCCAAATAATAAAATTACGAAGCCTTTCCTGATCCATTAAGAAAATGGAAATAGGAGGTGCGCTCATAAGTATGGCTTCAAGAGCAAAATCCGGGTAAATGCCTTTTGTAGCTTGATTACACACACTGCCAGCTTGGTATATCTGGTATAAACCCTCTATTGATAAGGTGAAACGTGGCTGACATATAACGGGGAAGAGTTCATGTCTTCCACAAAGTTCTGATCCAGAAGAACTCCTCAGCACCAGTAGCATCAGAAGTATACCGCTCAAAAAGAGCACCTTTAAGATCATACTGGCGTACAATATTTCGATTGTAGGTAAGATTTTTTTCACCATGAGGTCATGTTGTTTAACCTCTTTTCCACTTTTAATGTGTCTTCTAGTAACCTGATATATCCCCAAGACTGTTGCTAGACAGGTTTGGCTCCCAGACTCAAATGACTCTCTCATGTGTTTGAAATATAGAGAAGAGAATCCCAAAAATGCTTCAAGTTCCGTCTTCTTGATTTCCTTTACGATGAAACTCTCATCAAGTGTTTTGGCAAAAAAAGACTTGCTTTTTCCACCTTTGGCATCCCAATTCATACAACGGCTTAAAGAAGTAATATAATCAAGCTCAGATGGGCAACAACAATTTCTAAGTGCACGGAACTGCTTATAATAATGACAAAGCACAGAATATTTTTCCCTCCCAAGTGATTTTTGCATAACCCAGATGAACTTCTTTGCTATGGTCTTCTGTAGCACGAGATGATCGTGACTCTTCTGAAGACACGCTTCCAGTAGAATGCACAGAATCTGAATCTAGAGAGTCGTGCAAAGAATCTGTAGATTTTGAAGTTATCCCAATTTTTTTCACATCACCATCAATTTTCGACATCTCAGATGAGTCTTTCAACAAGGACAGTGCACAAGCAATTATGCTTGATGGTTCACCCTCAAAGTCAAACACGACATGATTGTCTGTCTTGAGAGGAATGTGCAACCTTGGACCTTCCTCAGTGGTGAATTGATTTGCTGTGGGCGCGTGTTCGGAAATAGAGCTGCAAAGATATTAAAATTTTGGAAAGAAACTTTTCTGAAATTCCCTTATGCCTATCTTCCGAATATCAGAAAATGGCTTCCATAACCCTTTATCTGAATCTTGCAATATGGAAACAGGTGAATGCAGTGAAGCACTCTGGTTTAACACCTTTGAATCAACGATTGGACGAACAGGTTTAATATTTATAGCAACTGGAAATTTTTGATGTACTTGAAGATGGTCATTTGCCGAAGGAAACTGAGTGGAAACATTTGAACTCGATTCCAACTTTGGGTCAGAATACCTCTTTGATCCCAAACCATCAACAGTTTGTATTTTCACATTCTGTGGGATATCAAAAGTTTTAGATGGATCACCCTGTTCATTGCGCTTTCTCTTGGCTACTTGGACCATGTTATGATCTATCAACTCTGTCAAATACCTTTCTGCAACGAGCTCTGGGGGCACTTCGTCATCTTCTGCTTGATGAATTAGACTCTCGGCAACCCACAAAACAACCAACCTTCTGACAGGGATCCCAAATTCAGCAGGGAATAGCACAAAGTAAAATAGACATCTTCTTATATAATAAGGTAAGTTTGTATTAATTGTGTCTAGCGTTTCAGACCAACATTGTATTTGATTTTCATTGAGCTGCTGCCCTCCTAGCACGCTTAACCATTCCTCATGTGTAACATCTTTATGTGAAAGCAAATCACTTATTTTCAGTATTTGTGATGGCAGTCCCCCACATTTCATCAAAATTTCTTTTCCAACCTTGATAAGTTATGTTTCTGACTTGGGGACCTTCAAATGTCTTGTGAACAACAGCCAACTAGTTTCATCATCTAATAACTGTAATGGGTGAAGAATGATTCTACCTGCTGCATGTTGGGCTACTGTTGCATTGCGAGTAGTAAAAAGAACTCTGCTTCCTGTTAACATATCAGGTATGACCCTGTTCAAGGTATCCAAGTATACTTTGGATGTTTCTTTAAGGCCATCAACAACTATAAGGTACTTTGAGTGTGCCAAGGTTATGAGTACGTAATCAGTGGGCACGTTTTCTTCTTCTACTGTAATTTTCTTGGCGGTCTCCTTGCCAATTTCTGCAACAAACTGGTCTGTCGTACAATTTGAAGGCAGTGACACCCATACGCGACGCTGAAAAATGAGCTACAACAGTGTTGTCTTCAAATATCAAATTGGCTAATGTTGTCTTACCCGTGCCTCCGACTCCAACAATCCAAGTAATGCAGCGGCATTTCTCATCCGACAGTAACTCCGTCATCATAACTTGTGTGTCATCATCAAATCCAACCACACTGGATTTCTTGGCAGCGAGATACGGTTGTATCCGTGCACGTAATATTTGAATCTTAGATACGACTCGGCTTTGGATTTGCACTAAACCATACGCTTTTCTTCTCCTAAAAGCATCTTCAATTTTGTTTCCGATACCATCTATCTTCTTACTAACAACATGTCGAATCCAGTACTTACAAATGTAGATGAGAATTGGCTTATGATTCAATTTGGCATTATATTTGTTAAGGACAAATTGAGCTTAAAGGGAAATACCTCTTAGTTGCTCCACCCAAATTCTGGATCTTCCATCTAGTTTTCCCATTCCATTTGCATCCAGAAGCAATGCGTCCGTTAATTCCTTTTCCCCTCTAATTAATTGGACCTTCATTTTGTGCCCCATGACTGGCTGATACGAGGAGGAGGCAGCTGCGGCTGGCACAACATCCGAACTTTCATCGTGTTCAACAATGATTTCATCCTCAATATCTCTCTCTTGAATGCTGCTAATTGGGGTTAATAATGGTGTGAGATAACCTTTGAAAATAACAACTTGAATCATGAAGAGATTCTTGACCATGTACTTTAATCTCAACTTATATTCATGTGCCATCTTCCTCCGCAAGAATTTATGAAATAAACCTTCGGGCATGCTATTTCCTTTTTTTATCAAGTTGAACCTTAATCCATGTTTGAAACCAAAGTTCTTGCACAAATATCCAAACAATAGCTTGTACCAATTATTCGCAATACCTTGGCCGTCAAGCAACCAAATTTACCATACAAAATATCTTAAATCATGACGTACCCAATCCTAGTTGATTAACTTAAGGATAGATGAACTTAATGCAACAATGACATAGTCAACAACCTGTAATGCAAGCATCATATGCATCCTGGATTGATAACAGATCTTGATCCTTTAGAGAAGATCTTAATACACCCCTAGTATTGACAAAACCTTGACCAAATGACAAGCACAACGATAGAATGAGGTGCTTTGAATCATGTACGCGAGATCACAACCTTATGTTATTGACAAGAATACCCTGCAACTTATTGTTCAACAGAAGATAATAACCTTGTAGCTTGATGGAGAAGAAATCCAAAAAAGAGAATGAACCAAAAACCCTAATTCCACAGCTTGCTGCCTGAATAAGAAATCATCCCTTATTGGATACGAGCGCCTTAACCACTGGGAAACCCTAATGTCGCACAACCACTGGACTTTGAACCTCAGAGCTATTTATTTTTATGAAAAATGCGTGCTATGCAAATGACCCATTGGAATGATGCAGGTGAATGCAAAAAGTCCAAACCAAATAAAAGAGATTAGGAGGGCAAATTTTGGGGTGCAACAGCTGCCCCTATTTAATCACCTTCAACCTGAAGGTGAGATTGGCGCCAGCCTTTCGAACTTTCAAGGTGGAAGAAGATTAAATACTTAAAAGAACCCGAAAATTTGCGCTCCGGAGTCAGTCAGGTATTATTATTTTTGGTCTTTCTGTATCTTCTGTATATATTTTTTTTGGTAAAAAGGATTATCAGGGTTAGATGTATGTTTAACCAGAGTTTTACACACCGAAGGATAACTTGGTTATCGAGGAACTCTTATTGGGGTTTAGTAACAAACACCTGTAAGAAAGATATCAAAAGGTATATGCCTGAAGTCTGTAGCAGACATACGAAAAGAAGTATCAGAGACACATATCCGGGGTTGGTAGCAGATATACAAGAAAGAGACATCAAAAATACATATCCGTGGTCGGTATCGGACACGTAAGAAAGAGATAGAAAAGATACATATCCGTGGTCGGTATCGGATACGCACAAAAGAGACATCAAAGATACAAGAACATATGTCTGGGGTTAGTAGCAGACATATGAAGCAAGTATCAAAAATACATATCCGTGGTCGGTATCAGATACGTACAAAAGAGATATCAAAGATACATATCCGTGGTCGGTATCGGATACGCACAAAAGAGACATCAAAGATACATATCCGTGGTCGGTATCGGATACGCACAAAAGAGACATCAAAGATACATATCCGTGGTCGGTATCGGATACGCACAAAAGAGACATCAAAGATACATATCCGTGGTCGGTATCGGATACGCACAAAAGAGACATCAAAGATACATATCCGTGGTCGGTATCGGATACGCACAAAAGAGACATCAAAGATACATATCCGTGGTCGGTATCGGATACATACAACAGGGACATCAAAAATACATATCCGTGGTCGGTATCGGACATGTAAGAAAGCGACATCAAAGATACAAGAATATATGTTTGGGGTTGGTAGCAGACATATAAAACAAGTATCAAAAATACATATCTGTGGTCGGTATCGGATACGTATGACAGAGACATCAAAGATACAAGAATATATGTCTGGGGTTGGTAGCAGACATATAAAACAAGTATCAAAAATACATATCCGTGGTCGGTATCGGATACGTATGACAGAGACATCAAAGATACAAGAATATATGTCTGGGGTTGGTAGCAGACATATAAAACAAGTATACAAAAATACATATCCGTGGTCGGTATCGGATACGTAAGAAAGACACAGACCGAAGAAAGCTCTTACAAAGAAAACACCAATCGAAGGTGAACTCTGCAAGAGAAAGGGACCGGTCAAAGCAGACTTTAACAAAGAAAAACATGTTAGGCTTTCGATAGGCTACAAATACGCAAGAAGTAAAAAAATCCCCCAGACCAAAGGCGGGATGTTTAATTCTTCAAGAGTGGCAATTGTCAGAATTACCACACACCAAGTATGGATACTCAAACACTCGAAAAGCAAGAAAGGTTATAAGCCAACTCTTACTCATACTCTAACGAAAAAGCAAACGCGGGTAAAATAACCGAAGGCTTGCAAAGAAAAGCGCAAACCACAAACTTACTGGGGAAATGGAGAAATACCAAAGACTCGACTGGTGGTGAATCCAAACAAACTCTGCTGGGGAAACATAATAGAATTACCCTAGGCTTCTTATGGAGATAAATCAAATCTGAGCGCATAACAATCTGGTTGCCACGAGTGGACACAATTGGCTTACTCATGCATGTTTGAATTTTTTTTTTAGCGTAATGCTCCATACAATAGAAATGCTACGCGTTTTAGTAGATGCAATGTAATGATGCAAGTTTAGTAATGCATTATGAAAACATATCAATAATCGGCTGCTGAGAAGTCAGTGAACTTTCGAACGATTGTTCTTGCACATCTGATTTTTTTGTAGAGAAAAAGCAATTTGTACTTCAATGGGGAACCGAGATTTGAAATCATCAATGTTTAAACGATTGATCTCACTGGGGAAGTAACTTCTTGGGGAGAATACTACAAAAATGAAATTGTAGTTCAGAGAAAACTTGAATTCTGATCAAACTCCCTACTTCACGGGGAATGAATTTCTTATCCTCTGTTGGAAAGAGGAAAGCTTTACTAGGAACGGAAATTTCTGGCATAAAAATTCTTGATGAAGATAACTTCCGTTGGGGAGTATATAATTTCTTAAATAAAAAGAATTCTACTCAGGCCGCACTGGGGATAACATTGTTGGGAGGTGAAAGATCCTCACCTGGGGAAGAAACAACATCCCGGGACCAAAACTCCATTGGGGATATCGCAACAGAAACTTCTACCACTTGTAACGAAAGAGTTATGACTTGAATTCTCCTATACACCTCACCAGAGAGAAAGGAAACTTGCTCCATTAGGGAAAAAAGAATAGTTCCACTGGGGAAATTGGATCTCATTATACGAACATCCTCACGTTAGTCACATACAGACCCTTCTTGATTCATTTGCTGGTATGCATCTTGTCATGCAAGACCAACAAGTATTTGCAAAACAGAAATTGGGGCGACATGCCCCTGTTTGGAATGGAAAACCTTACCGAAGAATAGGCAATTTGAATTATCAATTACCGGGTAAAAACCGTGGTGCAAGATTGCAACTTCAATACGCCGACTCCGAGGAGAAATGCCACTAAAAAAATGGACTTTAGAGGAGATGCTGCAAAAATAAATTGCAGTCTAATGAAAAAGGGGTCAACCAGACTTTAAACAACTTCTATATTTCCAGGGAGAAAGAACATTCTTCTTCCACAGAGAAATCAAGATGCTTCACTGGGGAGAAAATGTCTCAAAAGAGGAACCCCTTGGTAGATAGGTCTATGTCAAGTAGCAACAAGTCTTTTACTGGGAGGAGGCGTCCCCTTAGGAAGCAATATTCCCATCGCATCTTGTACGTGTAAACAAACTTCAAATGATCTTTGTGTTACAGCTCAAATCTTACTGAGGATAACAATCCAAACTTCAACTGGGGATAATAACCGTGAAAAATGGATAAAGGATATTAGTAAGTGGACTTGAGTTTTTGATAAGTCGAAGATAACAATCTTGACTTCTCGGCATGATTTTCACATTCATAGGTCATTTAGCCTGTACATGGACTTGGTCTGGTCAACCACTAGAAAAGAGAGAAATCTCTTACATAAATTCCTGCCCCAGTTTGTAAGGCTTTTGCAGAAAAATTGCCTCGAGAGGACTTTTTGAGATTTATACCACCAAGATAAACTGCCCCAGTGTTGTGAACTTCAGAATACTGCCCATGGCTGACCAAAGTTGGAAATAACTTCAACCATGCTTGATTGAATTCTCGTGCATCTCTGAATTCTGAAAAGATTCTCCCTTAATCAAAAAAATTCTTAGAGAGATTTATCAAATCTCGACATAACTTCCCCAGTGCTATGAACTTTGGAACATGATGTTCAGATAACCAAAATTGGAGAGGATTCCGACTATGCTTGAGCGAGTGCTCATACACCTTCAAATTCTGGGAAGATTCTCCACTGATCAATGCATTCTTAGAGAGATTTGTCAAATCTTGATGTAACTGCCCCAGTTTGACTTCCCTTTGAGGGATGAAATCCCGATTTGAATGCCTCAGATTGGCTGAATACCTACTCGACGGAATATTCTACACACCTGCCCTTTGCTTAACAGAATCTCAACAAATCTTTTCTTTGCCTCATGCTTGCGGAGGGATGAGAAACTTGAGGATTTTTCGAAGACAACATAACCTTAGAGTGGTTGGCTTGTATCTTGAAAGTAGGCTAACCATACCTCTCGATTTGAACTGCTTCAAACTCTAATCATCCACTTGACGAAATTTACCCCTCGGGACCAACTGAAAGTAATGCTTTATTGCTTGACAGAGACTTTGGGCGACCAACTTTTACAATCTACTTCAGATCATTTCTCAGACTGGTATTCTTTTACTCAGTGGAGTCAATATGAGATTTGCCCCAGATTAAGACCATTCCCACAAATGATTTACCTTTAAACGGTGTCCTGAAGCAATTTGTCCTTTGAGATAATTAAATTCTCATTTGATGCTCATTATGCAAACTTACTCGATATTTAAGCACTTACTCATATGCAAAGAAAGTTTATTATAAGAATGATAATTGTAATGCAAAGCTCATGTTTGTCTTGAAGTTAAAATATTTATATAAAAAATATTTTGAAACATCAAAAATTTGTACAAAAGATAGTAAAAGGATAGAGTGATACCAACTCAAAAGTTTTTGCAAGCCTCCCTAGAAGTCAGATTACCGTATTTCTTGCTACAGTGTGCTTTCGAATTAACCCTTGCTTCAGTTAGGACTTTTCAGGGTTGTAACGTGGCCTGGTTCACGGTTTTAGAAAAAACGGATTTAAGGCTCAAAATATTTGGTGCCCACCCATTCTCCATGATGTTCTCCAATCCTAAATTCAGTTAAACTAATACGAGCACTCATCCCTCAAAAGAGTTTACCATGGTTGAGGAGGATATGACAGTCACTCACCCTTTCATTCTTGGTATTTTGATCACACGACTTTATTTTTTGTGGAGAATCTTTATTTGGTAATCCCCTTTTTCTCTTTTCGCGCTTTTCACTTTCTTTTTGTATTCCCTAACTTTTGCCTGGACAAATTCCTTTTGATTTTGACTTTGAAGTCCAACGGGATGCCCTGACATTTGCCTAAGCGACTTGTCTTTTGATTTTGACTTTGGAGTCCAGCGGGATGCCCTGACTTTTGCCTAAGCGACTTGCCTTCTCAAGTTTCGGCTTAGCGGGGCTTTTTGTTTCTTTCTTTTACTATTTCTTTTAGTTCGAACCAGTCGTGTGATTTCGAGTCATTATTTGATTTGTTGAAAAAGGTGTGACTGCCTTGCTGTTTGGTTGATGGGAAATAGCCATTATGGTATCGTCACCTTTTGACCTTTCGATGTGCGAGAGATATCTATTAGGATATCATTATCATTGATGCACACTGCTGATATATAAGAGTTTAACCACTGTGGTTTTGTTCTTTCTCAACCTTCTGAAGGATAACCTTTGTTATATCCTTTGATGTGCACTTTTAATGAGTTTTGAATGCCCAATCAGATTAACTGAAATCTACCCTGCCCCGGGTTAAATGTGAGGGTTTTTCTGAAAAAAGAAACTCCTACTTCAAGGCTCAAAGGGGTTGACGAGGGTCTATCTCCCTTATATCTCCGGTGTTTGGGAATTTGAAACAATGCCTGTACATCGTCAGCAGGGTCCTACTCAAAAGCACACCGTTTGAAATTTTTGGTATATTACTCATCATCCTCTCTCCAGAGGTTTTTTGCTTTATTTAACAAGAGTTAAGTATCAAAAAGTCAAAGAAAAACATCAATGAGTGAATACGAATGGGTTAATTTAAGACAAGCATACTCAATGCATCATGATTAATCTTCAATAATGAGCAAATTTCGCATATAAGAAAGTACTGAACTAAAACGAGAAAGATTACAAATGAGACTGCAAATGTAATTGAGACTACCCTCTATTCAGACTTGTTGCTTCAGAAAGTACGTTTGGTAACCTCACTTCTTATTTACGGATGCCTTTAAACTTCTTGTGTTGCAAACGAATATCCAAAACGTTCTTAGGTTGTGAGATCCTGTTCTGCGGAGGTAAGCCTTAAGACGACATGCCTTAAGTATGGACCGGTCCCTACACCTGATGTTTGAGTACTATGATACCACGTGCTGTGAAGCCTTAAAGTTTTTTTTTTATTGAAAACATTGAACGTCTTTTGTTCATCAAAACAATAATAATGAAAGAAAAAACAATTCTCGACGTAATTTAAACCAACACTTTTATTGAATGAGTGGCCTATAACTAGGCATTTACAATGGAAAGGAGTAGTTGCATGGGAAACACATGGGGGATGCCAAGAGAAGGAAAAGAAAAATGAATACGGGCTCTGTCAAGTACAACTCCGCTATAACTCTTACGACCCTTGGATTCTTCAATGCCTACTTTTCGAATGGCTGGCTGGACCAAACCTTTGTCTTGTTCCGATCAAACCAATGACCTTTTAGGCGAAATATTTTTTTACCACGTCTGCATTAACAGGGTGAGGGAAATCCTCCCCATCCATGGTTGTGAGCATCATATACCCTCCAGAAAAAATCTTCTTTACAACAAAAGGTCCTTCGTAATTTGGAGCCCACTTACCTCTAGCATCCGTGTTGTTAGGAGGTAAGATCCTTTTTAACACCAGATCACCAGTTTGAAAATTTCGCGGACGTACTTTCTTGTCGAAGGCTTTCTTCATCCTCTTCTGGTATAACTGTCCGTGGCAAATTGACGTTAATCTCTTCTCATCAATAAGATTTAGCTGATCGAATCTATTTTGGACCCAATCAGTCTCATCCAATTGTGTATCTGTCATTATCCTTAGAGAAGGGATCTCCACTTCCACAGGTAGGACTGCTTCCATGCCGTAAACAAGCGAAAAAGGGGTTGCCCCAGTCGAGGTACGCATGGTGGTACGATAACCATGTAACGCGAATGGCAGCATCTCATGCCAATCTTTATAAGTGATGACCATTTTCTGCACGATCTTCTTGATATTTTTGTTTGCTGCTTCAACCGTGCCATTCATCTTGGGGCGGTAAGGAGAAGAATTATGATGTTTTATTTTAAAATTTTCACACAACTCCTTCATCGTCTTATTATTGAGGTTCGACCCATTATCAGTGCTATTCTTTTCGGGAGTGTCGTACCGACATATTATATTGTGTTTGATAAAACGTGCTACCACATGTTTAGTGACATTGGCATAAGAAGCTGCCTCAACCCACTTGGTAAAGTAGTCGATAGCCACTAAGATAAAACGGTGTCCGTTGGAAGCAGTTGGCTCAATCTGGTCTATCATATCAATTCCCCACATCGCGAAAGGCCAAGGTGAAGTTAGGATATTCAGGGGATTCGGTGGCACATGCATCTTGTCAGCGTGGATCTGACATTTGTAACAGATCCTGGAATGTTCGTAGCAGTCATTCTCCATTATTGACCAGTAATATCCTGCCCTTAAGATTTTCTTGGCCATAGTATGCCTGCTAGAATGTGTCCCGAAAGAACCTTCGTGCACCTCTTCAACGATCCTACTTGCTTCGTGCTTATCCATACATCTGAGCAGGATGGAATCGTAATTCCTCTTATATAGAATATCGCCATTGAGGAAAAATTTGGCGGCAAACCTCCGCAAAGTCTTCTTATCTGTGATGGAAGCACCTTCTGGATACTCCCGAGTTTTAAGATACCTTTTGATGTCATAGAACCATGGTTTCTCGTCAACGTCTTCTGCTTCTACCTCATAACAAAATGCCGGTTCGTCTAACCTTAGGATGGTGATAGAAGGGGCTTCATTTTCCCATTTAACCCTGAACATGGACGAAAGGGTAGCCAAAGCATCTGCCAGATTATTCTCTTCTCTTGGAATGTGATTGAAAGTAATCTCATTAAAATAAGGGGTTAGTTTTAATACATGATCGCGATATGGAATCAAATTTGGGTGTCGAGTTTCCCAATCTTCGTTGATTTGGCTAATTACCAGGGCGGAATCTCCATACACTTCTAAGATCTTTATTCGTAAATCAATGGCGGCTTCTAACCCAAAAATGCAAGCTTCATACTCGGCCATGTTATTCGTACAATCGAAGCAAATCCTGGCAGTAAGAGGAATATGAAAACCCTTAGGAGAGGTAATCACCGCACCGATACCATTACCTAATGCATTGGAGGCACCATCGAACACCATCGTCCATCGTGATCCTGGTTCAGGTCCTTCCTCTGGGCCCGGGATATTACAATCTCGTATGTATATGATATCTTCATCAGGAAACTCAAATTTCATCGGCTGGTAGTCATCTTTCACGGGTTGATGGGTAAGATGATCCGCCAATACACTACCCTTGATAGCTTTTTGAGTGGTATATTGGATGTCATATTCGGTCAAAATCATTTGCCAACGAGCTATCCTTCCCGTGAGGGCTGGTTTTTCGAAGATATACTTGATTGGGTCCATTTTAGAGATCAGTAAGGTGGTATGAGTCAACATGTACTGCCTCAGTCGGCGAGCAGCCCATACCAAAGCGCAACAAGTCTTCTCGAGCAGTGAGTATTTTACCTCACAGTCGGTAAACTTTTTGCTAAGGTAATAGATGGCGTGCTCTTTTCGACCAGCCGCATCATGCTGCCCTAATACACACCCCATTGAATTCTCTAATACTGTTAGGTACATTATCAAGGGTCTTCCTTCCACCGGGGGTGAGAGAATCGGAGGTTCCGTCAAATATTCTTTAATTTTATCGAATGCTGCTTGGCAGTCGTTATTCCACCTGTCCGTCTGGCTCTTCTTTAACAATCTAAAGATTGGTTCACAAGTGGCTGTAAGGTGGGAGATAAATCTAGAAATGTAGTTCAGTCTTCCGAGAAAGCCGCGAACTTCCTTCTCTGTTTTTGGCACGGGCATTTCTTGTATAGCCTTTACCTTACTGGGGTCAACTTCGATTCCTCTCTCGCTTACGATGAACCCCAATAGTTTCCCAGATCTTACTCCGAACGTGCACTTGTTTGGATTCAGCCTTAACCTGAACTTCCTTAACCTTTCAAACAATTTCAACAAATGAACCAAATATTCCCCTTCTGTTTGAGATTTTGCAATCATATCATCGACGTATACCTCAATCTCTTTATGCATCATGTCATGAAAGAGAGAGACCATCGCGCGTTGATAAGTAGCCCCGGCATTTTTCAGGCCAAACGGCATCACCTTATAACAGAACATTCCCCAAGGAGTGATGAAAGTAGTCTTCTCCATGTCTTCTGGTGCCATCTTAATCTGATTATAGCCAGAAAAACCATCCATGAAGGAGAACACTTTTGCTTGAGTTGTATTATCAACCAACACATCGATATGTGGTAATGGGAAGTCATCTTTAGGACTTGCTCTGTTCAAGTCTCTATAGTCCACACACATCCTAACCTTTCCATCTTTCTTAGGTACTGGCACAGTATTCACGATCCATGGCGGGTAAGATGTCACTTTTAAAAAGCCGGCATCGAACTGTTTCTGAACTTCTTCTTTGATCTTCTTAGACATCTCGGGATGAGTTCTTCGAAGCTTTTGTTTAACAGGAAGACATTCCTCTTTGAGAGGTAGCTTGTGCATGACGATGTCTGTGTCTAAACCAGGCATGTCTTTGTAAGACCAAGCGAAGACATCCACATACTCCCGGAGCATTGTGATTAAATCGTGCTTAATACCGTCCTCTAGAGCAGCCCCAATCTTAACTTCTTTTCGGGCTTCTTCTGATCCTAAATTGATCAATTCAATGGTCTCTTGGTGTGGTTGAATAACCTTTTCTTCTTGCCTTAACAGCCTAGCCAGCTCCTCGGAAAGTTCAAAGTCTTCCTCAGTTTCTTCTTCAGCTTGATATATTGGTTTTTCAAAGTCGTAGAGAGTCATAGCAGGATTATTTTCGACATTTTCTGGGATTAATGAGGGATACAATCTGCATGGTTGTTTTTTTTGTTTTAGATGTAAAAAAAATGAAGTCTTAAATTTTATAAGAAAGAAATTCTGAAAAGACAAAAAAGTGAAACATTTTGAAAACAAAAGACGTTCTTTATCAACGAATAAACTTGTAAATGGGAAAACATTGTGGCCTTACAACACGCCCGCTATGTCTTAGGTAGGACATATAGATTATTGTATGATAACAGAAAATAAAAGAAAGTTACTCTTCAAGTCGGGTGACTTCGATGGTGTCTTTGGCGAACCAATTGGCATGCTTTTCATTCGACCTGGTTGGATGAACCCACTTATCCATCTCAAAGTTATTGCCATCTACTTCATCTACCGCATGAGCTTCTCCTTGGATGGTTCCGCCGCTGATGAATCGAATCGGTGGAGGGATACCTTGATCTCCAGGAATGACGACTAACCTCCTCTGATTAGCGACAAAGCCCAAAACTTTCTTGTCCTTCTGTGTAGGGAGATCCAACACTCTTCCCCAGCCTTCTGGATGGCCGGATTGAATAATTGCTTGTGCCTGGCAATAGGATGACATGGGAACTTCTGGCCTCTTGTCTTCTTGATGAGGAGTTCTAACAACTTGTACAGTTTCAAAAGCTTGACACGGTGTTTCATGGATTTCTCCTTCTACCTCAACATAGCGGAAAGAACTTAGGTGACTGATGATGTAATCTTCTTCACCACAGACAGTGACCACCTTTCCATTTAACAAAAATTTGAGCTTCTGGTGCAGAATAGAGGTGACGGCACCAGCCCCATGAATCCAAGGACGACCTAGCAGACAACAATAAGAAGGATTTATATCCATGATAAAGAGGGTTGCTTCGAATACCTGAGGTCCTATCTTGATTGGCAGGTCGACTTCCCCGAACACAGTTCTCCTTGATCCATCAAAAGCTTTAACAACCAAATCACTTGGCCTTAACGAAACCCCCTCATAATCCAGCCTTAAAAGAGCAGACTTAGGTAGTACGTTGATAGAGGAACCTGTGTCAACTAGTACACGAGATAAAGTAGTCTTTGCGATTTCCATAGAGATGTGTAATGCTTTATTATGCTTTCTCCCTTCAGGGGGTAGATCGAAGTCTGTGAAGCCCAGCCCGTTACTTGCAGAAATACTATTTACAATTCCCTCGAACTGATTCACTAATATTTCTTGGGGGACAAAATAGGTTCCTAGTAGTTTCAATAATGCATTCCTATGGGATTCCGAGTCTCTGAGCAAGGAGAGGATGGATATTTTTGAGGGTGTTTGACTTAACTGGTCAATGATCTTATAGTCACTCTTCTTGATGTACCGCATTAACTCGGCTGCATCCTTAGATGTTTCATCATCAAAAACAGGAACAGGGGTATTTTTCTCTGGCTTATCGCTATTGACCACGATTTGCTTGCCTTTAGCCTTGGCTGTGGCATCTGTACTACTTTCAGGTTGCTCCGGCGGGGAGAAAATTCGACCGCTGCGAGTAATTCTGCTTTCACCGACAATATTGAACACTGCAGGATTCTCTTCTTTAGACTTATCTTTTTCAAACCTTTGAGTAGTAAACTTCTCCCCTTGATAGTACAGTTCACCACCATAATTCCAAGGTACTGCTTTGTCGCTAACGTACGGTACCGGGCCGGGCGTAGTGATAAGTAGTGGGGGCTTCTTGGCAAGTACCAAAATTGTTACAGGTACTCGGGTAGCTTTTTGTTTGACCGGAATGGTTATCACATTGATTTCATTCTTATCAATCCCAAGCTTCATGATCTTGCGACTGAACTGAAGAAACCCCTTTGTAATCAAATCTTGTACTGTGTTTCTTAACAAATGACAACCTTCTGGATGTTTTAAACAAACAATACAATCCACTCCGCAGCCCAGGAAAACACCTTTACTTGTCAATTGCTCTTTTATGAATGACAGAGGGGTGGTTAACTGATCAACATTCATAACCAGATCTAGGCCTTCGTCTTCACTGATAGCATTGACAGTGGAACCTTCGTGAGTCGGTAGTGGTTGGTTCGTAATATTAGGTGCTGGTCCGAAATTAATAGTTTGGGAGTCTAACAGATCTTGGACCTTATGTTTGAAAGCATAACAATTCTCGATGGTGTGCCCCTGTCCGCCAGAGTGAAAATCACACCGGGCATTGGCATCAAAGTGAATCGGCAACCTTTCGGGGTCAACCTTCAACGTACGTAACTCAACCAATTTTAGCTCTAGTAACTGGGGAAGCAATTCAACATATGTTATCGGAATAACATCAAACTTCCTAAATGGGAGTTTTGGTTTTTGCTGATTACTCTGCCGGGGTGTATATGCTGGACGTTGAGGGGGAGCTATTGGAATCGTTACAGCAGCAGCTTGGTGGTCGTAATCTCGATATCTGCCCTTCCCTTTCTGAGGATAGATTGCACTGGATTCTCCTTCCTTTTTCTTTGAGTGGCCCCCGAAAGACTTCTTAATATTTCCAGCATTACTCCCAAAAGGGACATCTTGGATTTTCCCCAGCTTAATTTTGATCTCAATCCGCTCCCCGTGTGTTACCAACTCAGCAAAGGCACCTGATATGCTACAGGTTGTGTAATACTGGCCTTGCAGCGTGCTAATAAACATTTCTACCATTTCTCGCTCTAACATGGGAGGTTGCACTTTTGCAGCCATCTCTCGCCACCTCTGGGCGTACTCTTTGAAGGATTCATCTCGTTTCTGGGATAAATTCTGTAGCTGGGTTCTTGTGGGTGCCATGTCGGTGTTATATTGATAGTGAAAAACGAACGCTTCAACCAATTCTCTCCATGTACGAATATGACTACTTTCTAGCTACATGTACCACTCAAGCGGACCGCCTGTCAGACTATCTTGAAAATAATGCATCAATAGCTTCTCGTCGCTGGAATATGCAGACATTTTCCGATAGAAAGACTTAACATGGGTTTTCGGGCAGGAAGTGCCTTTGTACTTTACGAAATCAGGTACCTTGAATTTTGGGGGAATCTTTACTCCGGGCACCAAGCCTAAGTCAGACATGTCAAAGCCTACTGCACCCTGGCTTTCAAACTTGCGCATCCGCTCTTCAAGCATATGCAACTTCTTGCTATCTTCATTCGGTTCTTCCACATTAGTCACCCAGTCTTCCCAATTATCTTCTTCCACTGGCCTGACAGGAATGCGAACAGGTCTTGGTAGCATAGTAGGTTGTTCGGTGTTCTGATGAGCAGGAGTGAGTGGGGGCGGGTTTCCCATAGCTTGATTCTCGAGGATGCCTGTAAGGTTGTTGAAGTTTGCGTGCTGGCCATTTTGGGCATTCAAACCAACATTCACATTTCGAGTTCCTCCCGGATTCTCCACTGTGTTTTGAGCCCCTGGAATATTGTTTGGATTATTAATGACGACCCCTGGTGGGCCAGCATTCAGGTTTTCACTCCCATTATTCAATGCTTCAACAGGTCTTACAATCATAGCCCTCATCTCCTCTTGTTGACGAGCCATGTTCTGAATGATTTCCATCAGTTGATCGACTCGAGTATCCATCCTGGTCCCCATAGCCACGACATCTACCTGAATTTGTTCCATCTATCTTCTGGCCGTGCTTCGAGTATTATAACGATGGGAATTCGTAGTGGCTATTTTCTGCAATGAGGAGGCCCGAATCAAGAGATAAGAAGACCTGTCATGATTACTTATCAAATTATGATATGCATGGATGCATGATTATGTATGTTATATCATTTCCAGGATATCCAAAGTTTTATTACCCCTAGGAATTTCAAACAACATGATAAAAGAGCCAAACGAAAGAAAAAAGTCCTGATTAACAACTGATCTTATTAAAAACATCGTTCAGATGATCCGATGGTATCTTCTTACAAGCATGATTTAGATACTGTAATGAAATTTAAATGACCCCATCCAACAAGACTGGTGGTGATCAAAAGATAAAAGAAATAAAAGGGAGAATTAGGCAATCAATGGGAGGAGTCTCTAATCTCTGTGTAGTATAACGGCCCTCCCTGTCGGAAATATTCCTCGCTCCATTCCTTAGTTTCTTCAAATAACTTTTTCGTCTTTTCACGATCCCGTCCACGAGCGAAACTATCAATCACCACATCTTTCCGATATAATTGTCCCTATAAGTACACACATTGCTCTAGGAGACGGTCACATTCCTTACATTCTGGTAAAGGTATAGGCACGGGTGCTTCTTCCATCTCTTTGATCTTGTCTCGGAGTCTTGCATTTTCCTTCAGTACTTCGGTCATTTGATCTTCTTTCACCTCCAACTCCATCCTAGCAACTTTGAATAGGTTTCCTAATTCCTTGACCTTGGCCTTGTTCCTATTGTTGGCCATCTGAAATTTCAAAGTTTCTTGTTGATTCCTTTCTGCGTCAGTGAGGGCTATCTGATACTCTTCCGTAGACACAGAAAAGTCTTCATTTCTAGGTCGTTTATTGGAACTACTTTCCCCCTCATACTCTTTCAGCTGACGGGCAAGTCCCTTTTCTTTTCTGTTAGAAAATAGATTTCCATCTTTTTGTCTTCCAAGTTCTGGCGGAGGTCCCTATTTTCCAATTGTACTTGATAGAAGCGTTCTTTAGGCACATCGTGCAACAACTCGGTGGGTTGAAGATACAAGGAAATCTCTTTTTCAAAAGGTAACATAAGAGTTTTGACTCTTTCCTTTAGCCAATTCACGTAAGGATCGAAAGCTAGTACTTCTTTTGGCCCAAAGAATTCCTTTCCTTTCTTTCCAATATGTGCCCAAGCAATCTCCACCCTTTTTAGCAATTCTGGGTCTTCTCCTTTTTTGAGAAACATAGGTTCAACCTCCTTGGTTGTGGGTGGACGCCTTATGGCATAACCTAATTGGCGAAGAGAGAGTACCGGATTGTAGTTGATAACCCCTCTGGTTCCCATGAGTGGAACATTAGAGAAACCTGCACAGTGGGAGATGACTTCGGAGCTATCCACCTTAAGTTTGTACCATTAAATGTCGAAAGAGGTGAGTGTCATCACTTTTGATGCCCATGAGCGAGGATCTTCTTTGAATGGCCCTTTGGTGGGTAACTGCGCCATGAACCATTTGTAAAGCATTGGTATACAACATACCACTACTCCTTTCTTTCCATGCCTGGAGTGGATAGCGTGGTAAGTATCTGCTAATAGTGTAGGTATAGGATTCTTATTCATGAAGACGCACAGAGAAGCCAAGTCCACGATTTCTTTAATCTCAGGAAATAAGACAACTCCGTAAATAATGGCGGCCAACAGAGCATAATAAGCATCCCAATTTCCCATATTCGCCATTTCCTTAGCCTTACTTGCCAAGAAATCTGTAGGAAGACCGGAAGTGACTTTGTTGCGTCTCCATTTTCCTTTTACATCGTTAAGGCTCAAATAAAGAACCTTAGCAATAGCCTCAAAATCAGGTTCAATAGGGATTTGAACAAATGGAACATGGCCGGTGAGCTTAATGTGGAGAAGATGAGCATACTCCTCAAGAGTAGGTGCTAACTGGTAGTCTTGGAATGTGAAGCATCTCAACTCTGGATCATAAAATTGTACCAACGTCTGTACAACCTTGTCGTTAATCCGAGCATCCAGCAAAGATAGGAGATTCCCATATCTTTCACCAAAAACGCCCATTTGTTGACAATTCATGAGGTCTCTGAGCTCTTCAAGAGAGGGCCAAGTACTAGGACGAAACTGATAGCTGAAATTATCCCTCTTCGTCTTCGGGGTAACATCAGTATTGTTCACCATTCTTTGGAGGAAAAGGAAACCCTGGATAGATCCTGGAAATGACAATGCGTATGCGAATTAATTATTGATACATATATATATATATATATATATATATATATATATATATATATATATATATATATATATATATATATATATATATATATATATATATATATATATATATATATATATATATATATATATATATATATATATATATATATATATACATATATATTTTTTTCGAAAGGTAAATATGCCTATGATGTGTGTGCAAGTGATCATGGGGTTACTACTTCCATGATATTGATTTCTGTTGTACTGCCTCCTCGTATCCTTGTCAATACCGAGATTACAGGTATGAAATGTAACTGGAAGAGGACTATGAAGATCAAAGATAAGTCCTCAGAAAATAAATCTGAGAACCTCATAACTGTTGGCAGAAATGCAGGACATAACCAAAAGTAATCGTCTGAATATAGTCACCAACCGTACCTGTAATGATAAATCCCTCCCCACTCACGTGTGAAGACTAGGTCAGGGTGAGATAATGGTAACTCGAAAATCACGGGTCCGCCTGAAAGTAAAATCATCACAACACAGACGTGCATGATGAAAGTACCTTCAATTGAACCTCCTCCGAGCGTGGTATATAACAAGACTGCACTAATCGGACCACGTCCTATAGCCGTCATGCCCCCACTCTATTCCTAGTGTCCTAGTGCACTCTGGCCTAGGTACTGGGGCTTTTACCTCAATAGTAACATTCCCACCCAAGTGAGAAGCAGATACAGTACAACAACAGTATATGGAAGGCAGTAGAGTGTAATACATGCATATGCACAGGTATATTTAAAAATGAACGAATGAACTGAAAGCATAAAAATAAACACCCTAAGAAAAGAAATCAAGAGCTAGGAGCGACTCCGAGATGGACCAGCATTTGGTCGACCAAATCCCCAGTGAAGTCGCCAGCTGAAACAACCGGCTGAAAATCATCAAAACAATGAAGTCGCCATCGAACGTCTTTTATCCTACATGTAGGGAAAGGTAAACATCGAGAAAACCTGATGAGGATGAAATCAAGGTCGAACGACCAAGAGATAAGGGTAAGGGAGTCTGTTACGCGAGGGGAAGGTATTAGCACCCCACACGCCCGTAGTACTCTACGGTATCCACTCTTGCTGTCTATCTTATGGGTGTGTTTAATCTATGCTTACGGTTTATTATCGCTACTGAAGGGAAAGTGCATGCAAAAGAAAGGGGAAAAGAGTGTAGGGAAAATTAAAAGTTGTGCTCGCTTGGGCCCTACCCCGATGCCTACGTATCCCTTTTAAGGAATCAGAGCAGCCGTAGTTCGGCTTATATGTTTTTGTTGGTTTGTGTTTTTATGAACAATATTGATTTCGCCTTCTGCCGCAACTCGACCTTTGGAGACTTACGCGTCAGCACAGAAGTGAATTAACATGCTCTCTTGAAAAGTTTGGAAAGAAATATGCCTGGACGCACAAAAGATTTTTATGTTTGTTGGTGTTTTTCGCTTGTAGAGAATAACTAGTTAATCTCAAGGGAGAGATTTTAGCCATGTTTCTACTTATTCATGAAATGAGTCTTTGAGACTTGAATCATACCAAAGCTTAGAACAAGAGAATAATGAGGTCGAGAAGAAACCCGCTCATCATCTCTCAAACTTAGCCAAGACATGGTTCTTGTCAGTAAATTTTTATATATTTTTGAAGTTTGTAAAAAAAAGTTTTAGTTTTAGATGCGTATGCAAAAAGGGAAAGAAACGTTATAGGGAGACTAGCTTAAACCTGATCCTATCACACTTCATATGATCTATGGGAAAGGATAAATGCGAGGTAAAAATAGAAAGAAAGTATACCAAACGGATACTAGCCCGTAGAGAAAAGCAGAAAAAGCAAAGATACTTGATGTTCTTGCGAGCTGCTAGCACCAACAAAGAAAAGAGTCAAAAACCCCATTACTGAAGCATCTTTTAAGGTGAAAATGAATCACAATCGACATCTCGAACATATCCATATAAAAACCTGCATAAGACTCGAATCTTGACGAGCAAAGTGAATTACTAGTTTCGAGTAACCGAATAATCATGAATTAATTCACAAAGGCAAAATAATAAAAAGAATATAATAAGTTCTCCTCTTTTCTTTTCTTTTTTTGATTTAACCATTTGAAATAACAATTAAATAAATGAATAATAATAAAAGGAGAAAAAGAAATAAAAGAATTCCAAAATGACGGCGTTTACTGTAAACGACCCCTTCCAGCTCCTTTACGCAGAAAGCCTTTCTTCTACATGTCGACAACAACAATGGCGATGCCGCCATGACTCCACCCCTTCTCCCCTGTTCCGATTCAATTTTCTTGCTAACACCACCTAACGTCTCCCTCTGAATTCGATTCCTTTGCTTGCTTTCGTCAATTTCTCTTCCTCTATTCTGAATCTAACAACGAAACTTAAGCTCTACATTTCTTCCGATCAAGATTACATGGTGGATTTATCGTTCGCCGCATTTTACCCTTCGCGGTTGTGGTACAGACCAAGCAAAAAAAAGTCGTAAAAAGAAGAAGATTGAGGATTACCTATTGAAGGCACGTTGGTAGCGCTTCAGAAATCCAGAGGTGAAGTAATACAGTTATTGTCCTTCTTGATATTGTCTGCTTCGTCTTGATTCTCTCCTCATTGTCTTCACTTTTTCTTTGGTCTGGAAGTTGCGTGCGTTATCGATAGGAGAAGAGCGGAAATGATGACAATTATGAAGATTATCGCAAGTTGAGAAAAATGAACTTTGTATGACGAATCAGAGAGAAGTGAAGCTTTGAGAACTAACTGAAGGTCGAACAATGGAGAGTGGAGGTGAAGACGGAGTTTAGAGAGGGGAAATTAAAGATTATGAGAGTTCAGAAAAATTGAGAGTGAATGATGGAGAGGGAAGAAGTTGTTTTGAAGCTGATACAATGATGAAGTTCTGAAACTGGAAAAGAGAGAGTGACCCCGTCCCCTCAAACTTGGAGGGGGTTTGGATTATATAGGTAGTTGAGAGAGGAAACGGTTATGTGGGAATCAATCTGAACCATTGATTTGGATAGAGTTTGTTAGGGATTGAAGGGTGAGATTGAGAGTTGGTTACAAGGTGGTTATGCTAGTTAGGAATTCTGTTTGGAAGTAGTTAGAGAGTTATAAAGTTGTTAGGAGGAAATTGATGAGCTGTTAATTAATCTTCTGTTTCCCATTCTTCAAGCTTCTGTCCTACAAACAATTCCTTCAGCAGCCAGCTGCTTTAACAAAGGAACATCCAAAAATGGCATATTAGGATACCATTTGTCAGTTAATTCAACTTGTACCGACTCTTTATTCTGATTAGATAAATTGCCGTTTTGAAATCTCAGCCTTCCCACCAAGCTTAGTCTTGTGTTGATTGCTAGCGTTTGTATTAGTGTGCAACTCAGTTTTAAACTTACCCTTGTCAGTACAATGGGCATCTCTTCCATATTTGAATCATTCGGGTTATCAAACTGGGTTTGGCTGGTTGGGTCTAGTTGAATGCACCGAATACATGGCCCAGAAAATGGGTTGATAATAAACATTCAGTTTCTCAATAAACTTCTTTCCCATTTGATTGAGGAAGATATCTCAACATCTAGAGGGGACAAACAAGCTGACTCTAATTTCTTTCCACCAAGCACATTTGCAACAATCACCAACAGAGTTTGGCAAGCATGATATTCTGCCATGTTTTCTGTACTAGTGCCAGTGAACTCCAGTGATTGATCCTTCCTTGGCTGGTAAAACGACCATCTCCAATCTGGATTAGCTTCAAGAGGGCATCGTGCCCTTAAAGAGTTTGATGATATGATAGTATCGTAGTCTTGCAATAAAATGGTTCTTCCCACTTGTAAATTAGAGGCACCAAAAGTTAGGAGACATAGAGCAGATACAACTGATGGTAGAAGTTCCTGATTTATACCAGGAAGCAGTTGGAGATAGAAAATTGTTGAAGCAAGCAACTCCTCACAGCCAATATTAATATCATGTCTTTGTCCTGAGGTATTTTCTACATGCACCAGTAAAGAATGCAGGGATTCTAGCTTATGTGTTTCTGTAAACCCTGAATATATATCATTGGATTTTTGATGAAGCTTCCCATTGATTACTGATGCTGTTAACCAACGCAGAAATTTTGACACTAAGGAGTCATCACGAGACTCTTCTCCTAGTTCTTTTTTTTTTGACAAAAATGCGAGACTCGTTAGACCTCAACCTTTGTGAAGAATCTGACGCTAACACAGTTGTAATTGCCCAAATAATAAAATTACGAAGCCTTTCCTGATCCATTAAGAAAATGGAAATAGGAGGTGCGCTCATAAGTATGGCTTCAAGAGCAAAATCCGGGTAAATGCCTTTTGTAGCTTGATTACACACACTGCCAGCTTGGTATATCTGGTATAAACCCTCTATTGATAAGGTGAAATATGGCTGACATATAACGGGGAAGAGTTCATGTCTTCCACAAAGTTCTGATCCAGAAGAAACTCCTCAGCACCAGTAGCATCAGAAGTATACCGCTCAAAAAGAGCACCTTTAAGATCATACTGGCATACAATATTTCGATTGTAGGTAAGATTTTTTTTCACCATGAGGTCATGTTGTTTAACCTCTTTTCCACTTTTAATGTGTCTTCTAGTAACCTGATATATCCCCAAGACTGTTGCTAGACAGGTTTGGCTCCCAGACTCAAATGACTCTCTCATGTGTTTGAAATATAGAGAAGAGAATCCCAAAAATGCTTCAAGTTCCGTCTTCTTGATTTCCTTTACGATGAACCTCTCGTCAAGTGTTTTGGCAAAAAAAGACTTGCTTTTTCCACCTTTGGAATCCCAATTCATACAACGGCTTAAAAAAGCAATATAATCAATCTCAGATGGGCAACAACAATTTCTAAGTGCACGGAACTGCTTATAATAATGACAAACCACAGAATATTTTTCCCTCCCAAGTGATTTTTGCATAACCCAGATGAACTTCTTTGCTATGGTCTTCTGTAGCACGAGATGATCGTGACTCTTCTGAAGACACGCTTCCAGTAGAATGCGCAGAATCTGAATCTAGAGAGTCGTGCAAAGAATCTGTAGATTTTGAAGTTATCCCAATTTCTTTCACATCACCATCAATTTTCGACATCTCAGATGAGTCTTTCAACAAGGACAGTGCACAAGCAATTATGCTTGATGGTTCACCCTCAAAGTCAGACACGACATAATTGTCTGTCTTGAGAGGAATGTGCAACCTTGGACCTTCCTCAGTGGTGAATTGATTTGCTGTGGGCGCGTGTTCGGAAATAGAGCTGCAAAGATATTAAAATTTTGGAAAGAAACTTTTCTGAAATTCCCTTATGCCTATCTTCCGAATATCAGAAAATGGCTTCCAGAACCCTTCATCTGAATCTTGCAATATGGAAACAGGTGAATGCAGTGAAGCACTCTGGTTTAACACCTTTGAATCAACGATTGGACGAACAGGTTTAATATTTATAGCAACTGGAAATTTTTGATGTACTTGAAGATGGTCATTTGCCGAAGGAAATTGAGTGGAAACATTTGAACTCGATTCCAACTTTGGGTCAGAATACCTCTTTGATCCCAAACCATCAACAATTTGTATTTTCACATTCTGTGGGATATCAAAAGTTTTAGATGGATCACCCTGTTCATTGCGCTTTCTCTTGGATACTTGGACCATGTTCCGATCTATCAACTCTGTCAAATACCTTTCTACAACGAGCTCCGGGGGCACTTTGTCATCTTCTGCTTGATGAATTAGACTCTCGGCAACCCACAAAACAACCAACCTTCTGACAGGGATCCCAAATTCAGCAGGGAATAGCACAAAGTAAAATAGACATCTTCTTAGATAATAAGGTAAGTTTGTATTAATTGTGTCTAGCGTTTCAGACCAACATTGTATTTGATTTTCATTGAGCTGCTGCCCTCCTAGCACGCTTAACCATTCCTCATGTGTAACATCTTTATGTGAAAGCAAATCACTTATTTTCAGTATTTGTGATGGCAGTCCCCCACATTTCATCACAATTTCTTTTCCAACCTTGATAAGTTCTGTTTCTGACTTGGGGACCTTCAAATGTCTTGTGAACAACAGCCAACTAGTTTCATCATCTAATAACTGTAATGGGTGAAGAATGATTCTACCTGCTGCATGTTGGGCTACTGTTGCATTGCGAGTAGTAAAAAGAACTCTGCTTCCTGTTAACATATCAGGTATGACCCTGTTCAAGGTATCCAAGTATACTTTGGATGTTTCTTTAAGGCCATCAACAACTATAAGGTACTTTGAGTGTGCCAAGGTTATGAGTACGTAATCAGTGGGCACGTTTTCTTCTTCTACTGTAATTTTCTTGGCGGTCTCCTTGCCAATTTCTGCAACAAACTGGTCTGTCGTACAATTTGAAGGCAGTGACACCCATACGCGACGCTGAAAAATGAGCTACAACAGTGTTGTCTTCAAATATCAAATTGGCTAGTGTTGTCTTACCCGTGCCTCCGACTCCAACAATCCAAGTAATGCAGCGGCATTTCTCATCCGACAGTAACTCCGTCATCAGAACTTGTGTGTCATCATCAAATCCAACCACACTGGATTTCTTGGCAGCGAGATACGGTTGCATCCGTGCACATAATATTTGAATCTTAGATACGACTCGGCTTTGGATTTGCATTAAACCATACGCTTTTCTTCTCCTAAAAGCATCTTCCATTTTGTTTCTGATACCATCTATCTTATTACTAACAACATGTCGAATCCAGTACTTACAAATGTAGATGAGAATTGGCTTATGATTCAATTTGGCATTATATTTGTTAAGGACAAATTGAGCTTCAAGGGAAATACCTCTTAGTTGCTCCACCCAGATTCTGGATCTTCCATCTAGTTTTCCCATTCCATTTGCATCCAGAAGCAATGCGTCCGTTAATTCCTTTTCCCCTCTGATTAATTGGACCTTCATTTTGTGCCCCATGACTGGCTGATACGAGGAGGAGGCAGCTGCGGCTGGCACAACATCCGAACTTTCATCGTGTTCAACAATGATTTCATCCTCAATATCTCTCTCTTGAATGCTGCTAATTGGGGTTAATAATGGTGTGGGATAATCTTTGAAAATAACAACTTGAATCATGAAGAGATTCTTGACCATGTACTTTAATCTCAACTTATATTCATGTGCCATCTTCCTCCGCAAGAATTTATGAAATAAACCTTCGGGCATGTTATTTCCTTTTTTATCAAGTTGAACCTTAATCCATGTTTGAAACCAAAGTTCTTGCACAAATATCCAAACAATAGCTTGTACCAATTATTCGCAATACCTTGGCCGTCAAGCAACCAAATTTACCATACAAAATATCTTAAATCATGACGTACCCAATCCTAATTGATTAACTTAAGGATAGATGAACTTAATGCAACAATGACATAGTCAACAACCTGTAATGCAAGCATCATATGCATCCTGGATTGATAACAGATCTTGATCCTTTAGAGAAGATCTTAATACACCCCTAGTATTGACAAAACCTTGACCAAATGACAAGCACAACGATAGAATGAGGTGCTTTGAATCATGTACGCGAGATCACAACCTTATGTTATTGACAGGAATACCCTGCAACTTATTGTTCAACAGAAGATAATAACCTTGTAGCTTGATGGAGAAGAAATCCAAAAAAGAGAATGAACCAAAAACCCTAATTCCACAGCTTGCTGCCTGAATAAGAAATCATCTCTTATTGGATACGAGCGCCTTAACCACTGGGAAACCCTAATGTCGCACAACCACTGGACTTTGAACCTCAGAGCTATTTATTTTTATGAAAAATGCGTGCTATGCAAATGACCCATTGGAATGATGCAGATGAATGCAAAAAGTCCAAACCAAATAAAAGAGATTAGGAGGGAAAATTTTGGGGTGCAACAATAGTCGTACGCTTTGATCCCTAATTTTTGCCTGGACCGCCCTTTCGGGTTTTCAGTCCATCGGGATACCCTTTTTTGCCCAAGCCGCCTTTTCAGGTTTTCGACTTGCCAGGTGTACAAATTTTTCATTTTCATCCCTCATTTTTGCCCGAACCCTTTTGGTTCGCCGGGAATCCCTTATTTTTGCCTAGGCCAGTCGACCTAGCAGGTCTTTGATTATGCGTAGTATTTTTTTTGACCATGTCCACGCTTTCAGAGTGTAGGGAGTTGTCACTGTCAGTAGTGTTGTGTTTCCATACTACCAGAAGATGTTTGGTCATGCAAGATTCGTTGCGGGAATCCATGTCTAATGCCCCAAGTGACTCAGATGGAGATTTTCCCCGGGCTATTTGGCATTTTGAGAGATTCCTTGAATCTTGACTTGACTACCCCAGATGATGGACAATGGTTATGTCTGCCCCTTGGCTGGAAGTGTTTTTTTCCACTTGAGGTGACCCTTTTTATTGAGAAGGTTTCTTGTTCACTAGATATTCGTCGTGCGAATTTCTCTGTTGTTGAACAAATAGTCATATGCAAACAATGTTATTTTAAGAATGCAAAGCTTGTGTCTGTTTTGAAGTTTTTGAAAATGCATTTTTTTTCAGTAAGATTTTAGTAAAATGTGATGTCAACTCAGGATTTACAACAAGCCCTACAGGAGTCAGGATACCTTTTGTAACAGTATGCTTTCGAACTAACCCGTGCTTCAGCTAGGACTTTTAAGGGTTATAACGTGGCCTGGTTCACGGTTTAAGAAACAAAGTGTTGTACCCCAAAATTTGCCCTCCCATTTCTCATTTGATTTCTCACCACAAAGCCCTTGAAGCTCAAGATCCAGTTAGGGTTTCATCTGCTCAAAGACTTCTCCTTGCACTGTTGACCCTAATTAGGGTTTGTGTTTGCACAAACATGTTTTGACCCAAAATGCCTAAGATGACTTTCTTGCTTCATATTGGACTCCCAAGTTTATCCTCATCAAGTTTCAAGTCTTGATTTCAAGTTTTGCCCAGTCAATGGGACAATTGACCTAGAAATCAGCTGTATTGGAGAAAAAGTCAACTGTGGCCAATTGACAGTCAAACCTCATGAAAATTGACCCACATCAACATTATGAACTCCTATGAACCATTTGATCAAGTTGGGATCACAATTCCACAAGAAATTTGATCAGATCACCAAAAGGGCAAAATGGTCATTTTTAGGGTTTTGACTGCACAAAGGCAATTTTTGACTGTTTGGCCCAACCAATGGTAAACCAAGCTCACATATGGACTCAAGGAACCCATGGAATTATCTTGACATGCTCAACAAACTCAAAAGATCCCAAGTACACAAGATTGACAGTTGAATTTCCCAGTCAATTGATCAATTTTGACTGTATACTGAAAAGTCAAACTCTGACTTTTTTGGTCAAAATCAAGAGTCAAGATTCATTTTTCATCAAAACATGCCAAATCATGAAACTTGTTCACCAAGAAATCAAAAAATGCAAATTAGGGTTAGAAATGAGAATTTTTCATAACTTAGAATTTTTCTAAGTTATGAAAAACCCTAATTTTTTCCCAACTTTTCCCCACTTTCTCACCAAGATCTATTTGGATTCAAACAAAAGTCAAAACATGAAAGTTGTAGCTTGTTTCATAATCTACAACTTTGATTCACAGAGTTTTCCCAAATAAGGCTTGTATCTCAAGTTACAAATTTTTGAATAAGGGCACTAAACCATTCTTAACTTAGTTAAATTTTAACCTATTTTGACAAGGTTTTCTACCCAACTTCAAGGCCATTTTCCATACACTTCCACTTGGAATTTCAATTTGCATTTCAAAGATGGATTGTAGTACACATTCCAAGATTTCTAAAATGTCCAAGAACTTCTCAAACAACCTCATAACTTGAGAGAATCGAATTTCACAATTTGGCAAAAACTCACTTTTGAATTGGCTATTTTCCATGTTCATAATTTGTGCAAACTTCTCAAACCAGCATGCCCCTTGATTACAGGTCCTTAAACCATATAACACTCAATAATATAATGCATGTTCATTGTGCTAAGGCCTTGTTTCATGAGTTCAAGCATTGCCTAAAGGATTAATCCCAAATTGGAAAAAGCATTATATCCATTTTTGCAAAAGTTTCACTTTATGTCATGATGCAAATCCACAAGTGCAGATGAGATCTAATTGGCACAAGATTATGAGCAAAACACTCTGATCAAGGAGAGATTATGCAGCACATTAGGGGGCCTCTACTGACCTAGAACACAACTTGGGCATTTGTTGCTTAAAGTGTAAGTAACATTGCATTTTGTAAGACAACTCTCATATCAGCTTACAAACACTTGAGCAAACTTGTGAAACACATCCAGGACATCCCAACTAAGCTAGTACACGACCCTAACATCCCTCATACACTCCCAATCCCAGAATCACCTTCAAACTGCAAGAACAGGGCAAGGCCTGCAGTTTGAGTGCCATCTTTCATTCCTCTCAAGCTTTCTTGCCCAAACCAGTTCACACACATTCCCTAGCATCAGTGCAAGCTAACCAAGACCTGAAACACGATCTGTAATTCCTCTAACAAGTTCCACCATTTTCACTTTCTCATTTTGCAGTTGAAGTTCCACAACCCGATTCAAAGTGTCTCAAGGCAAAGCAAGTGTTGGAATAGCATCACTACACTTCAAGGAAGCTGTACAAGTCATCATCTTGTCCTGAAAGTTCCTCCATTGCAAGGCACGATTCCAACTGCATAGTTATATTCATGAAGTTCTATCTCTCTTATTAGGCACCATTAGCTCTAGGTTTGTGAATAAGAAATGTTCTACTCATGCCACTGAACCTGTACATGTGTTGTACCCCAAAATTTGCCCTCGCGCTTTTCCACAAGAAATCTCGGCTTCAAACATTTCCTGACTTCTCAAACTGGCTCAAGAATCGGACAAACGGACTTTTCTTGACAGTCAAGCAGAATTAGGGTTTTCACTGTTCTTCAGAGCTCTGAATTGTTTCATACAGTGGGCTTAAGGTTTGGTTGATTTTTTGGTTCAATTTTGATCAAGCGAGTATGATTTGGCATTTAATCGGGAATTAGGGTTTTATGGGCATATTCTCAGAAGAATTTGAATTCCACAGCACTTTGCGGTTTATTTCAAGATTCGGATTAAAATTCGCGTTATCTTGGTTTAATCAGTAAAAGAGACAGTGGTTTGAATTCAGTACGTTTTGATTGGGCCAGTCAGATACAAGATGCAGTATTGGATTCACAGTGTTCATGTGTTTGATCAGTCTATCTGGGTTAATTGCTGCTTTGCTTTGGATGTTGGATAAGACAGGTTTATTGGATCAATGTTGTTTTATTTTAGTTATTTATTATTCTAAAATTAAATGATTGAATTTATTTTTCAATTGTTTTAATTCTAAGAATTTTAAATAAATAAATAAGCAATAAGGAAAGTTAGAACCAATTGGATAATTTGATTTTTATTGATATTCGAATTATTTGTACAAATTGTTGTTACAAACAATAATTTACATTTAATTTAAATATTACATAGAATGAAAAACTATCCTATTTTCTAAATATTCTTCGTTCTTCATTCCGCTCCGGTATTCCGTTTTTCATCTGCAAAAAGAAACAAGAAAAGTCAGAAAGCATTTAATTAAAAGACAGATAAAAAGTTGCTCATCATTAGGGGCCACTGACTGGGATCAGTTGACCCTCTCTGCAAATCACGGGATTTCTCCCGGTTCACAGAGAGGGAAGATTATTTTTATTTCATGAAATGCAAATGCCAAAAAATGCATAAGTTACAAATTCAAGACTGCATAGAACCTCAGCTTCCAATTCAAACTAAATTGCAAAACTTCCCATTCAAAACTAAAATGAAAGTCCAATGCCAAAGATATCAAAGAAAAGCAAAAAGGGAATGTACTGTCAAAGCAGAAAATCTATCCAAGCTGTCAAAAGAGAGATAAAGGAGATGCAAGATGTATTATGCAAGCTAAACATCTTAATTCATCATTTCCCATAGTTAGCCCCTTCAGAAAAGTACAAGAATAAACATTATAAAATTCTTAGACTGTACTTTAAGAGAGAGAAAAGAGAGATAAAGCATAGGCAGGGTTAGGCATAGTTCAATAGCAGTTCACAGCAGACAGTAGGGAGGAGAGAAGAAAGAAAGATATAACACAAGCCAATGAAACAGTTCAGCATAGCAGTTCAGAAGTGAAGAGAGTGAAATAGAAAAGAAAATGTACAAGACAGTTCAGTAGCAGCAGGGCAGAAGGCAGCTAGCCAGTACAAAGCAAGCATAGGCAAGGTTAGGCATAGTTCAGGAGCAAGATAGCAGAAGATATACAAAATCATCAAAAGCCAACTCAGTAAAAAATAAAGACAGTTCAGCAGCATAGCAGTTCAGAATAGACAGAAGTAAGGTGAGAGAGGAGAGAAGCATACAAAACGGAACAAGTCAAAAAAGCCTCGTTACTGTCATCAAAGACTCAACTCTGCAGAATATACAAAGGGCCAAGCCAATGCAAGACAGTTCAGAGGTGAAGAGAAGCAAAAGAGAACCAAAATCTATCAAACCTGAACCTTTGTTTCAAACTGAACAAAACGCCCAAACCTCAACATAACCCCTCAACAGAAATTCAAAACCATGAAACCTCATCAACCCTGTCAAAGCTTTCAAACATTGGAACCCAATAAAATCTAAAACCATAACCTTGCAAAACCAGTTAAAAACATCAGAACCTGTCATAACCAAACCCAATCTCAAGCATAATCAAACACAACCTAAAATTTCAAACATTCAAAAAAACCCTACTGCAAGTTAAAGCCTCAACAGAATACCCTGTTGCTGGCACAAGCCTGAAGTTCAACCTCAATCTACTGTCATAACATGAACCTGCCAAAGCTTGAACATACAAACACATAAACAAAACTGCCTGCACATCTCAAACCTTACACCAGTACTAAAGCCTCAGAATTTCTTCATCATTGGCCAAGCCTCACAAAAACCAGCCTACTGTCCACAAAACTTCATCCAAACCTGCATCAGTTTCAGAAAAAAAAGAGAAGCCAATACAAACTCAGTTCAGCATAGAATAGGGAGAAGAGAAAAAGTGTACAAACTGAGGAAGCAACAAAAAGTCTCAGGGCTGTCAAGGCAAACACAACTCAAACCTGCATCAAGCACTCAATCCTGCCTCAACCTTCAAAGACACATTCTAAAAAAACATACTGAACATAACACATCTCAGGCCTAAAAAACCTGATATGCAAACTACATACCTGTCTCAAACACATCCAAACCTCAAGAGCCTGTCAAACACCCAACATACTGTCAATAACTAATATAACCCCTTAACCAAAAAAGACAGTTCTGGCCATTCAAGAACATTGTCAAAAAAATATCAAGAGGCTTTGCTATCCTTAGAACCAGAGGCAACATCCAGCATTAATGCCTTCAGAACCTTTTCATCATTAGGCAATACACAGGGCAACACGAGAAAAGGAGAAGCAGAAACAAATCACAAGCATAGGCCAAGGCAACATACAGAATTCCCAAGGCAACGCAAGCAGTAGAGAAGAAGAAAGCTAGTCAAAAAAAATCGTTTCAACAGTAGCAATCTCAAAAGGCAGTTCAAAGAGCCTCAGAAGCAAGCTTCATCATAGGCAAGCACACATAGGCAAATCGTCCAAGAAAGCAACCAACAGTTCAAAGGGACATAAAGTAGAAGAGATAAAGAAGTGAGGAATTAGGGTTTCTCAGTACGTATCATCATCAAAAACCTTAATCATAAGCAACGAGAACGAAAATACCAGGAAAAGTCAGAAGCGTAGCAAGCATCTCCCTTCGCCGCTCCGGCCTCCTGAGCGCTACTTCTCCACCTTCCCTCCACCTCCAAATATCAGGTAGTACAACCCTCGCCCTCTATCTCTTCTCCTTCACCTCATAATGAAAAGAAAATAGTAAGGACTCGAATTAAAGAAATGCGTATCGTTCACAAAACATAGAGCGTTGTAATCAAACCTTGAATCAAGGACGCTAGGCTCATGCCTTGGAGGGAAGGAAGGCGTTGAATAGCGCTGGTGGCCGGAGAAAACGCTCAGAAATTGCTAATCGGAGAAGACGAATACCACGAACGCGCCGTCGTCACCTCACAAACCCTAATTTTCGTTCTGAAAACAAAATGCCTAACCCTAAAGAAATCTGTTTCAAACCTTGGGCCTGACCCGGTTCACCCCCCTGAAGCCCATTAAAAATACTTCTCCTCTTTCTTTTTTAACAACATTAAAAATTAATCTTTTTCTTTTTTTCATATATAAAATACTTATTCTTTTTTATAAAACACTAATCCTTTTTTTATTTTATTTTACAAACAATGTTTACCTTTTTTATCTTAATTAAAAAATACTTTTTATCATAAAATTAAGACAATTTTTAGATAGATATTTTATACATTTATATTATATTAAAAATTAGTTTTGTACATATCATATAAAATATTTTCTTTAGATTAATACACATTTGTACATAAAAATAACCAAATACTTTTTCATAATTAAATTGAAAATACTTTCTTAATCAAAATACATATTTGTACATACATTTTAAAACATCGATTTGTACATATTATACATATTTCATACATAATTAAAATTAAACTCTTTGTTTTTTTTAGTTAATATACATTTTTGTACATAATAATTCGATACATCTTTTAATATTGAAATTCACAAAACATTTTGACTAAAATACTTTTTTTAAAAAACTTAACATTCTAATCAAAACACTTCATTTTTCTTTTGTACATAATTAAACATACAAAAATCAAGATTCATCTAAAAACATTTATCTAGGTCAAAACCCTAATACGGCTCAATTTCACATTTCGCACTTGTACATATTTACACTTACACATACATATACACTTGTACACTTACACAAATACATTCATATTGCCCTATACACATGTTTATCTTACATTTATATTTGATATTCATTTGATTGCGACATTCGATTTGGTTGTAAATTATTGGGTACTATAAGTCTCATCCCCTTGTACATTTATACCCCCACTCCCGGACACTATTTTGTAATAGCATAGATTTACATTCCGCAATTTACAGTTTTCAATTATGCCATGGTTAGACCTAGGGTTTGTATGTACATAAAATCAAACGCTAGATAACCTAATACAAGACAAATACATGTAATCAATACACAATCACACTTGCACCCCCTAGGGTAATCCCACATGTTGCCTTCCAAAATGGGCCATGCTTGCACGTCGAGTACCTTTGGCAAAACAAAAGCAAATGATCATAAGTCCCTCGAAAGTCGCTTATCAAAATGATCATAGTCCCTTCAAAACAAATTGCCAAAGACACTTGGCATCATTGCATTCATGGTCCATACGATGACCCGCGCCCGTCCCGAATAAACTTCCTAAACGCAAGATTGTCCATCAGCTTCAATGGTGGAACAAAATTGTTAAAAAGGGTTAAAACATGACACAAAAACCTTTGAGTACAATAGGGTAGACAAAACTCTTAGTTACTTGAGATCAAACTTGCAAAAACACTTGCCTTCTTTTCAAAAACCACAATCCACAACACTTTCAAACAAACTCTCAAAAACATTTGAAACATCTTTTCGAAAAGATTCACACTTTTGTAAAACACTCAAACACGAGTCAAATACATTAGTTGCCTAAGACAAGGCATCTTTTTCCAAAACATTTTCAAAAAGCACCCACACACACACCATTTTTCAAAGCAATCGAAAAACAAGGCAAGTGATCTAAAAAACCAAGTAACTAAGAGCCCATGGATAACCATGGATGAAAAGGGTGCTAATACCTTCCCTTTTCATAATCTACCCCCCGAACCCACGAAATATCTCAAAAGGTTTTTGCTGTGCTTTTTTAACCTTTCCTTTAGGATAAAATAAAAAGTCGGTGGCGACTCTTGCTCAACCGCACAAGTGCGAATACGAACGCAAAACCTCAAGTCAGTTCTCCCACCGTATCACAGAACTGGCGACTCTGCTGGGGAGAATTTTAAAGTGGGGTTACCTTAGGGTTTAGATCACCTTTACTTTCAATTGATTGCTTTGTTTGCTTTACATTTGTGGGCTTTGCATCGGAGTTTTATAGATCCTAACCCGGATCTGGGGAAACCCTTTTAGGTAGCAACAAGGCTGTGAGGGAACTGTGCGGGGTATACCGACATGGTTGAAGCAGTCTGCTACGTTGATGTGGCACTTTGGTGTGTACCGGTAACCCTTGAGTTCAGTCAAGGAGAGTACGGGGCCGCCGCGTGGTGTCGCGAAGCATCAACCGACCTTAGAACCTTAATTGACCATCTTGGCCTCTTTAGGGTAGTGAGATGACTACTTTGGTGTACTCCGAAGTCGGTTGATACTCGATACTACACTCAATTGAGGGTTGCTTTCCTGGGATATTTCGGTCGCCAGTTCAGTGGCTAAATCGAAACGATGAACAATGAAAGCAATCCAGTGATATTGGGACCTCTAGAACCCGGTTACTTTTGATAGGACAGGTTTTAACCAACAAACTGAAAGAGGGTAGTACCTGAACCTCATGCAAGCCTAAACCTAAGGCCTTGTGTGCTTTGTGTGAATATTGTCTGCCTGTATATACACTTACTTGTTTGTGCATACATGTACATAACATCATGACATCATACCATAGCATTTTAGCATTTTCAATAACCATTTCAAGGATCTCGAGGGTTCTGTTAATGCAGGGTTACGTTGAACCAGATATCTATCAAGGGGCGAGAGGTCTCTCCTCTAACCAATCCAGTCAAAAGATCAAGTACAACAACTTGAATCAGTGGCTATGACCCACTCGACATGGTGAGCTTGATTCTCGTGGAAAGACATCCACCAACACAAAGCTCTCCAAAAAAAGATCGAGAACAACAACTTGAATCAGTGGCTATGACCCACTCGACATGGTGAGCTTGATTCTCGTGGAAGGACGTCCACCGACGCAGAGATCTCCCATCCAAGAGCAGAGTTCAACCTCTAAAATTTTCTTGTGTTTACCCCAAGAGATCCTTGAAAACATGCATCCACATATCATGCATTGCAGTTTGACGACCTTTCCTTTTTCAGGTTTCCTTACTCTCCTGCTGTTTATTTCAGCAAGAGATGGCTCTAGAACGGTCTGTCAAAGACATCCAAGACCAGGCTGCTCAGCTGCAGGAGATGTTCATGAACTTGTCTCTGGGGCAAGAAGAGATGAAAGCTCTCCTCACCAACGGCTTGGGGAATTCCAACAATGCCAGAAGTGATCAGATTGCGGAGCTGCAGTTTGATCTGACAACACTAAGGACCCAAGTGATGGGATATTTGGTGGGCCAGATGGCTCTCATCCAAGACCTATCTCAAAGACAAGAGGAGCTCGGAGTTCTGGTCCGCCAACTGCTTCCAAACAACCGCCTGGGGCAAACATCTGAGGTCGAAGAGAAAGTCACCGCTCAGCCTCCATCCACTCAAGAAGACAAGGGGAAAGCTCCTCTGCTAGCTTCAGGGTCACAAACCCATCAACAACCTCGCCGGCGTCAACGGGGTAATCGGCGTAGACAAGAAACGTCGGGAAGGCAGTTCACAGAGACTGACATACCGTCATCTCTAATTCTGGAGCGCTTGTTGGAGGTTAATCTGACTGCTTTGAGGGATCCCATCCGGAACCCAAATACCTCCGCTCCTGGCTATCATCCCGATGCATTTTGTGTTTACCACTCCTATAGCCCAGGACATGACACCGATAGCTGTTGGGCCTTGAAGAACAAGATTCAAGATCTAATTGACATTGGGGTGCTGGAATTCATGCCAGACGGCGAGATGAAGATCTTCCGTTAAAGGGTTCTCCGCTTGAAGTGACGAGGCTCGAAGCTGAAAGACTTTTGCTTCTTTTTTGAATTTTCAAAGTTGTAATTTCTTTTGCTGTCAAACAATTATTTGTTGATGTTAAACTCTGTTTTCATTAATGCATTGCATATGTTTGTCTTGAATTCATCCATTCGTTTCACTACTCTTATGCTTTTCTTTATGATATTTGACTCTCGATAAAAAGCTGCAAGCCTTTAGAGGGAGGATGACGAAACAATACCGTGATCTTATACAGTATGCTTTTGAACAAACCTTGCTGATGATGTACAGGCATTTCTTTCAATTCCCAAACACTGGAGTTATAAGGAAGTTAATCCCTAGTCAACCCCTTCGAGCCAAAGAAGTAGGAGTTTCCTGTTCTAAACAATCAAAACCTTTGATATAAACCTGGGGCAGGGTAGTCTCTCAGTTAATTCAAAAGAGAACGCGCATTGAAGTCGCAAACTCTCAGTTCGTAATACAACGAACAACGCCAAAAAGGAAAGCGTTCCTTTGGAATCAAAAGACAAAGGTGGTTCCCTATCACATAGACAGTCAATCTCTCAAAAGAGAAAAGCCCACCGAGCCAAAACCTATAAAGGAGGCTTAAGAAAGCTGGGGCATCCCGCTGACAGTAATCCCGAAAACAGTAACAGTCAGGCAAAAGTTAGGGATAACAAATCAAAATCAAAATAGTGAGGTCATTACAAAACCCTCAACAACATGAAAAGTGTTGAAAAAGAAAAAGGAGAAGATGACTGTCTCCCCAAATTCAAACCGGTGAACCATCGCCCAAAAGTCGTTCCAAACTCAAAACAGAGTGCGACACACTATTAACTGAGTTTAGGTTGAAGAACATCACGAAGAGCGGGTGGGTACAAATATACTTTGAGCCTTTATCCTTTGTTTCTTAAACCGTGAACCAGGCCACGTTACAACCCTTCAAAAGTCCTAATTGAAGCATGGGTTAGTTCGAAAGCATACTGTTACAAAAGGTATCCTGACTCCTGTAGGGCTTTGCTCTAAGTCTTGTGTTAACTTGTCTTGTGAAAAGTTTTCTGCTAAAAACGCATTTTTCAAAATTTCAAAGACAAACATAAACTTTGCATTATTCGAATATCACTGTCTGCATTTGACCCTTTTATTTGACAGCGAAGAAATTCATACAGCGAATGTTCGGAGGAACGAAAACTCTCTTAGTAAGTCAAAATCACTTCAAGAGGATAACACTTCCATCAAATTCCCTTATCAACAAAGGGGCATGACAAGTCACAATTCAATTAACCTGGGGCAGTCCAGTCAAGATTTCAAGAAATCTCTCAATATGCAGAGTAATCTGATTCAAGACTCCTTCACAACCACTTGGGGCATTCGAATGTCAAAAGTGTTCAACAAATCAACTACAACATTTCCAGATTCGATTCCTGTATCTAGCCAGGGCATATCTGTTGACCACATTTCCAGACTCGACTCCTGTATCTAGCCAGGGCACGTCTGAAGAGTTTGAAGATTCGATTCCTGTATCCAGCCAGGGCATATCTGTTGACGACTATTTCCAGATTCGATTCCTGTATCCAGCCAGGGCATATCTGTTGACGACTATTTCCAGACTCGACTCCTGTATCTAGCCAGAGCATGTCTGAAGAGTTCAAAGATTCGACTCCTGTATCCAGCCAGGGCATATCTGTTGACCACATTTCCAGACTCGACTCCTGTATCTAGCCAGGGCATGTCTGAAGAGTTTGAAGATTCGATTCCTGTATCCTGCCAGGGCATATCTATCAACTATCACCTTTCCAGATTCGACTCCTGTATCCAGCCAGGGCATGTCTGAAGAATTCCAGATCAACACCTGCAACAACCCGGGAAACATCTGTGAACGACCGATTGTAGACCGACACCTGTAATAAGCCAGGAGTTTATCTACATCACCACTTGGGGCATTCGAATGTCAAAAGTGTTCAAAACCCGATGCAGTTTTACACAAGCTCATCGTCAGGAAACCCTACACCGGTTCCCCTTCAAGACTTCTGAAACAAGTTTACGGATTCTTCCCAACAACGGACGCCAATCTACCGACTTGTTCAGATTCTTATCAAGACTTCTGAAAACAGTTCATGGATTCATCCCAACAACGGATGTTAATCTATCAACTTGTTCAGATTCTTATCAAGACTTCTGAAAACAGTTCATGGATTCATCCCAACAACGGATGTTAATCTATCAGCTTGTTCAGATGCAACCTTTGAATTCAGTTTACGGACGCTTCCCAACAACGGATGTTGTTCTATTGCTGATTCCTCTCCAAGACTTCTGAAACAGTTTACGGATTCTTCCCAACAACGGACGCCAATCTACCGACTTGTTCAGATTCAACCTCAAGACTTCTGAAAACAGTTCATGGATTCATCCCAACAACGGATTTTAATCTATCAACTTGTTCAGATGCAACCTTCGAATTCAGTTTACGGACGCTTCCCAACAACGGATGTTGTTCTATTGCTGATTCAACCTCAAGGTTTCTGAAAACAGTTCACGGTTTCTCCAAGTAAACGGATGTTAACCTATCGCTTGTTCAGATTCTTCTCAAAGCTAACAACCACGGAAGATCGCACTCGCCAGAATTTTCCCTATCCCCAGTGGAGTTCCTTCAACCCCCAGTGAAGTCAGACTTTCAAACCTTCTCCCCACCGAGTTTTAAGAAGGAAAATCTTGAGTTCCCCAGTGAAGTCTCAGGGGTTACTTCCCATCAAACCGAAGACTCTCAATCTGGTCTCCCCGGCATGAGTCTACTAGTTTGGGACTCCCCAGTTGAGGTCATCAGGAATTCTCGTCCCCAGTGACAGCCAAGGATTTATTTTCCCCGGCAGCGGTCAAGATGCTTTTATCTTCAGCCATCTCGGAATCATGTATCCTTGGCAAGATTAGCTCATCAGCTTACATGCGCATCCATCACATTCATAAATATTGATGTCACGTACATTGCATCATGCATCATAACATTGCATACAAATAACCCTTTGCCTTTTCAGGTAAGATCAGTCGACAGACACAGATCATCTACTGAGATTCATCCAAAAATAATTCAGATGTGACCCGGACACGGCAACGTTTTGATACTTATTCCAGGTTCATTCAGACACATCAGCAGAAACCTTACACCGGTTCCTCTTCAACTTCTCAAACTTCTGAAACAAGTTTACGGATTCTTCCCTACAACGGATGTCAATCTACCGATTTGTTCAGACTCTTCTCAAACTTTTGAAGACAGTCTACGGATTCTTCCCTACAACGGAGGTCAATCTACCGACTGATTCAGACTCTTCTCAATTTTTGAAAATAGGTTACGGACGCTTCCCAACAACGGATGCTGCTCCATTGCTTGTTCAGTCCCAACTCCTGAAAATAGTTTACAGATTCTCCAGACACGGACATCAATCTGTTGCTTGTTCAGACCCCAATTCAGAGATATTCCAAAACAGGGATGCCCTTCTGACACTTGTCCACTCACCATTGACGTACAGTTCAACATCACCATATGGCATCTATAAGCCCATTCTCCTACCAGCAGTCGCCGAATGGCATCTGTAAGCCCATTCTCAGATGGCATCTGTAAGCCCATCCCTCGACAAAATTCTCTCGCACCAGATGGCATCTTTAAGCCCATCACCAAGTGGCATCTTTAAGCTCATTCACCTCCATCGTCACATCGACGAGCGCAAATTTTCTGGGCACATTAGTGTCCAATCTCCTTTTACCTTCAAGTCGCGAAAGGCAAACCTGCCAATCTAACTCTTCAGGTCAAAGAAGATTGAACAGGGGCAACTGTTGTACCCCAAAATTTTCCCTCGCGTTTTTCCACAAGAAATCTCGGCTTCAAACATTTCCTGACTTCTCAAACTGGCTCAAGAATCGGACAAACGGACTTTTCTTGACAGTCAAGCAGAATTAGGGTTTTCACTGTTCTTCAGAGCTCTGAATTGTTTCATACAGTGGGCTTAAGGTTTGGTTGATTTTTTGGTTCAATTTTGATCAAGCGAGTATGATTTGGCATTTAATCGGGAATTAGGGTTTTATGGGCATATTCTCAGAAGAATTTGAATTCCACAGCACTTTGCGGTTTATTTCAAGATTCGGATTAAAATTCGCGTTATCTTGGTTTAATCAGTAAAAGAGACAGTGGTTTGAATTCAGTACGTTTTGATTGGGCCAGTCAGATACAAGATGCAGTATTGGATTCACAGTGTTCATGTGTTTGATCAGTCTATCTGGGTTAATTGCTGCTTTGCTTTGGATGTTGGATAAGACAGGTTTATTGGATCAATGTTGTTTTATTTTAGTTATTTATTATTCTAAAATTAAATGATTGAATTTATTTTTCAATTGTTTTAATTCTAAGAATTTTAAATAAATAAATAAGCAATAAGGAAAGTTAGAACCAATTGGATAATTTGATTTTTATTGATATTCGAATTATTTGTACAAATTGTTGTTACAAACAATAATTTACATTTAATTTAAATATTACATAGAATGAAAAACTATCCTATTTTCTAAATATTCTTCGTTCTTCATTCCGCTCCGGTATTCCGTTTTTCATCTGCAAAAAGAAACAAGAAAAGTCAGAAAGCATTTAATTAAAAGACAGATAAAAAGTTGCTCATCATTAGGGGCCACTGACTGGGATCAGTTGACCCTCTCTGCAAATCACGGGATTTCTCCCGGTTCACAGAGAGGGAAGATTATTTTTATTTCATGAAATGCAAATGCCAAAAAATGCATAAGTTACAAATTCAAGACTGCATAGAACCTCAGCTTCCAATTCAAACTAAATTGCAAAACTTCCCATTCAAAACTAAAATGAAAGTCCAATGCCAAAGATATCAAAGAAAAGCAAAAAGGGAATGTACTGTCAAAGCAGAAAATCTATCCAAGCTGTCAAAAGAGAGATAAAGGAGATGCAAGATGTATTATGCAAGCTAAACATCTTAATTCATCATTTCCCATAGTTAGCCCCTTCAGAAAAGTACAAGAATAAACATTATAAAATTCTTAGACTGTACTTTAAGAGAGAGAAAAGAGAGATAAAGCATAGGCAGGGTTAGGCATAGTTCAATAGCAGTTCACAGCAGACAGTAGGGAGGAGAGAAGAAAGAAAGATATAACACAAGCCAATGAAACAGTTCAGCATAGCAGTTCAGAAGTGAAGAGAGTGAAATAGAAAAGAAAATGTACAAGACAGTTCAGTAGCAGCAGGGCAGAAGGCAGCTAGCCAGTACAAAGCAAGCATAGGCAAGGTTAGGCATAGTTCAGGAGCAAGATAGCAGAAGATATACAAAATCATCAAAAGCCAACTCAGTAAAAAATAAAGACAGTTCAGCAGCATAGCAGTTCAGAATAGACAGAAGTAAGGTGAGAGAGGAGAGAAGCATACAAAACGGAACAAGTCAAAAAAGCCTCGTTACTGTCATCAAAGACTCAACTCTGCAGAATATACAAAGGGCCAAGCCAATGCAAGACAGTTCAGAGGTGAAGAGAAGCAAAAGAGAACCAAAATCTATCAAACCTGAACCTTTGTTTCAAACTGAACAAAACGCCCAAACCTCAACATAACCCCTCAACAGAAATTCAAAACCATGAAACCTCATCAACCCTGTCAAAGCTTTCAAACATTGGAACCCAATAAAATCTAAAACCATAACCTTGCAAAACCAGTTAAAAACATCAGAACCTGTCATAACCAAACCCAATCTCAAGCATAATCAAACACAACCTAAAATTTCAAACATTCAAAAAAACCCTACTGCAAGTTAAAGCCTCAACAGAATACCCTGTTGCTGGCACAAGCCTGAAGTTCAACCTCAATCTACTGTCATAACATGAACCTGCCAAAGCTTGAACATACAAACACATAAACAAAACTGCCTGCACATCTCAAACCTTACACCAGTACTAAAGCCTCAGAATTTCTTCATCATTGGCCAAGCCTCACAAAAACCAGCCTACTGTCCACAAAACTTCATCCAAACCTGCATCAGTTTCAGAAAAAAAAGAGAAGCCAATACAAACTCAGTTCAGCATAGAATAGGGAGAAGAGAAAAAGTGTACAAACTGAGGAAGCAACAAAAAGTCTCAGGGCTGTCAAGGCAAACACAACTCAAACCTGCATCAAGCACTCAATCCTGCCTCAACCTTCAAAGACACATTCTAAAAAAACATACTGAACATAACACATCTCAGGCCTAAAAAACCTGATATGCAAACTACATACCTGTCTCAAACACATCCAAACCTCAAGAGCCTGTCAAACACCCAACATACTGTCAATAACTAATATAACCCCTTAACCAAAAAAGACAGTTCTGGCCATTCAAGAACATTGTCAAAAAAATATCAAGAGGCTTTGCTATCCTTAGAACCAGAGGCAACATCCAGCATTAATGCCTTCAGAACCTTTTCATCATTAGGCAATACACAGGGCAACACGAGAAAAGGAGAAGCAGAAACAAATCACAAGCATAGGCCAAGGCAACATACAGAATTCCCAAGGCAACGCAAGCAGTAGAGAAGAAGAAAGCTAGTAAAAAAAAATCGTTTCAACAGTAGCAATCTCAAAAGGCAGTTCAAAGAGCCTCAGAAGCAAGCTTCATCATAGGCAAGCACACATAGGCAAATCGTCCAAGAAAGCAACCAACAGTTCAAAGGGACATAAAGTAGAAGAGATAAAGAAGTGAGGAATTAGGGTTTCTCAGTACGTATCATCATCAAAAACCTTAATTATAAGCAACGAGAACGAAAATACCAGGAAAAGTCAGAAGCGTAGCAAGCATCTCCCTTCGCCGCTCCGGCCTCCTGAGCGCTACTTCTCCACCTTCCCTCCACCTCCAAATATCAGGTAGTACAACCCTCGCCCTCTATCTCTTCTCCTTCACCTCATAATGAAAAGAAAATAGTAAGGACTCGAATTAAAGAAATGCGTATCGTTCACAAAACATAGAGCGTTGTAATCAAACCTTGAATCAAGGACGCTAGGCTCATGCCTTGGAGGGAAGGAAGGCGTTGAATAGCGCTGGTGGCCGGAGGAAAACGCTCAGAAATTGCTAATCGGAGAAGACGAATACCACGAACGCGCCGTCGTCACCTCACAAACCCTAATTTTCGTTCTGAAAACAAAATGCCTAACCCTAAAGAAATCTGTTTCAAACCTTGGGCCTGACCCGGTTCACCCCCCTGAAGCCCATTAAAAATACTTCTCCTCTTTCTTTTTTAACAACATTAAAAATTAATCTTTTTCTTTTTTTCATATATAAAATACTTATTCTTTTTTATAAAACACTAATCCTTTTTTTATTTTATTTTACAAACAATGTTTACCTTTTTTATCTTAATTAAAAAATACTTTTTATCATAAAATTAAGACAATTTTTAGATAGATATTTTATACATTTATATTATATTAAAAATTAGTTTTGTACATATCATATAAAATATTTTCTTTAGATTAATACACATTTGTACATAAAAATAACCAAATACTTTTTCATAATTAAATTGAAAATACTTTCTTAATCAAAATACATATTTGTACATACATTTTAAAACATCGATTTGTACATATTATACATATTTCATACATAATTAAAATTAAACTCTTTGTTTTTTTTAGTTAATATACATTTTTGTACATAATAATTCGATACATCTTTTAATATTGAAATTCACAAAACATTTTGACTAAAATACTTTTTTTAAAAAACTTAACATTCTAATCAAAACACTTCATTTTTCTTTTGTACATAATTAAACATACAAAAATCAAGATTCATCTAAAAACATTTATCTAGGTCAAAACCCTAATACGGCTCAATTTCACATTTCGCACTTGTACATATTTACACTTACACATACATATACACTTGTACACTTACACAAATACATTCATATTGCCCTATACACATGTTTATCTTACATTTATATTTGATATTCATTTGATTGCGACATTCGATTTGGTTGTAAATTATTGGGTACTATAAGTCTCATCCCCTTGTACATTTATACCCCCACTCCCGGACACTATTTTGTAATAGCATAGATTTACATTCCGCAATTTACAGTTTTCAATTATGCCATGGTTAGACCTAGGGTTTGTATGTACATAAAATCAAACGCTAGATAACCTAATACAAGACAAATACATGTAATCAATACACAATCACACTTGCACCCCCTAGGGTAATCCCACATGTTGCCTTCCAAAATGGGCCATGCTTGCACGTCGAGTACCTTTGGCAAAACAAAAGCAAATGATCATAAGTCCCTCGAAAGTCGCTTATCAAAATGATCATAGTCCCTTCAAAACAAATTGCCAAAGACACTTGGCATCATTGCATTCATGGTCCATACGATGACCCGCGCCCGTCCCGAATAAACTTCCTAAACGCAAGATTGTCCATCAGCTTCAATGGTGGAACAAAATTGTTAAAAAGGGTTAAAACATGACACAAAAACCTTTGAGTACAATAGGGTAGACAAAACTCTTAGTTACTTGAGATCAAACTTGCAAAAACACTTGCCTTCTTTTCAAAAACCACAATCCACAACACTTTCAAACAAACTCTCAAAAACATTTGAAACATCTTTTCGAAAAGATTCACACTTTTGTAAAACACTCAAACACGAGTCAAATACATTAGTTGCCTAAGACAAGGCATCTTTTTCCAAAACATTTTCAAAAAGCACCCACACACACACCATTTTTCAAAGCAATCGAAAAACAAGGCAAGTGATCTAAAAAACCAAGTAACTAAGAGCCCATGGATAACCATGGATGAAAAGGGTGCTAATACCTTCCCTTTTCATAATCTACCCCCCGAACCCACGAAATATCTCAAAAGGTTTTTGCTGTGCTTTTTTAACCTTTCCTTTAGGATAAAATAAAAAGTCGGTGGCGACTCTTGCTCAACCCGCACAAGTGCGAATACGAACGCAAAACCTCAAGTCAGTTCTCCCACCGTATCACAACATGCTTTTACTTTTCATTTCTTTTGCTTGAGCTGAGAGAATTTAAGGTTTGAAAATGGCAGAAAACTTAGGTCAGGATTTGGGATTGTTAAAATTCTCTCTCATTTCTGAGAGTTAGGATGAGTTTTTTATATATTTAGAATCGTGATTCAATGCTTAACATTTCTTATGTTGGAAGTTTGTTCAAAAAATCAAGGAATCAGGATGTTCGAATGAAGGTTCTTGCGCGCGTTTTTTTGAATAGTTTTGTTCAGAGGTTGAAGAAGGTGCCTCATGGGCTGGGCCAGCTTTTGTTCTGCTTTTTACACCATATTTTGTGATTCATACCCCCCTGAGCCCATTTGTTTGATTTAATGTTTTTTTGATTTTTCTTTTTTCATTTTGACTCATTTATTTTTCCTAATAATATTTAAAACTTGAAAAAAATCATTTTTACACCATTTTTGCATTTTTAAGTATTTATTTGTTTATATGGACATTTATACCTAAATATATATATACTATTATTTAGAAATATTAGAAAAAATAATGTAAACATATTATATTTCTGATTTTTTATTTCATTTTTCCCTTTTGAAACATTTTGTATAAAAAATACTTTTTTTTATGAAAAAATTAAATATTATTATTTTGTGCATATTTAATATATTTTGTAAATAACATATATATATATATATATATATATATATATATATATATATATATATATATATATATATATATATATATATATATATATATATATATATATAATATATATATATATATATATATATATATATATATATATATATATATATAATATAATATATATATATATATATATAATATATTATATATATATAATATATATATATATATATATATATATATATATATATATATATATATATTATATATATATATCTACTATATA